>CM070522.1:5948394-7148394 GCA_036346375.1 Guadua angustifolia
GTGTTGTATGAACTCGTTGTAAGCAAGTTGCATGTAGTTGTGAGTGTTGTGGCTTGATAAATTATTGGAATTTATTTCAATATATTGTTATGATGCTTGTATAGTTTTTCGTACGCATTTGTTTTTATGTATTGTTATGATGGTTGTATAGTTTTTTTCGTATGTATTTGTTTCTATGTGTTGTTATGATGCTTATATAGTATTTTGTACGCATTTGTTTCTATATGTATTTTTATTATAACTTTCATTTTTGTAATTTGCGGGTATGGCTCGCTAGGATGAAGATGACGACTGGCCATTTGAGTTGCTAGATCCGGTCGTTGATCGTCGTCATCGTGCCCACTTCGCCACCGCTTCGAGAGAAGGACAGAACCTCTCGAGCTTGGTGTACTATGATCGAGGACACCGTAGAAGCCCTTGGATGCTCGATCCTTGTTAGATCTCTAGGTAACATATTATTTTTTAAATTTCTAAATATTTTGTTGTAGTATCATAATTTATATTAATTAATTAGTGTGGTGCTGATATTAATTTCATATTTTTGTTTCCTAGGCTTCGAGCATCAGGATTGCTGCCACTCGCTCGAATGGTGGAGATGGTGCACAACGATGTGCAGGGACAGGATGTGGGTCTCGAGTTCCCGTTCAATGGGTCCCTGCTCACCGCTCTGGTGGATCGGTGGAGGCCGGAGATGCACACATTCCATCTACCTGTCAGGGAGATGGCGATCACTTTGGAAGATGTCTCGTACCTCCTCAGACTCCCGATTGCCGGTAACCCTGTGGTGCCCCAGGACATCAACCCGATGTGGCGCCATGAGCTACTTGTGCAATTTTAGGGTATGCTACCAGCTGCAGTGTACCGACCCTTCACCAGTACACATGGTCCGACACTGAGATGGCTTCGATAGTTCGTGGTATGCAATTAACCTTTAAAGCTTAATTGTGCATATACTGGTTAAACTAACAAGTAAGCTTAAATTTACAAGCGGAGCACATCGTCGAGCCTGCGGATGAGGTGAGAGTGAGCCACCACCTGGAGTCGTACCTGCTGTAGCTGTTTGGCTGGTGCATATTCACAAACTCCCATGGGGATAGTGTAGATAGGCACCTCGTCCAGTTCGCGAGAGCAATTGCAGACGCACCCCTTGACACCGTGTTGTAGTACTCTGGGGTCGGTCAGGCTTTGGTGCCATGTACCGTGACGCCTACTTACGGGCCAGGACGGATCACGACGGCCGACCTTCACCAGATGTCCACTACTTGTACAGCTTTGGGCATACGAGGGGTTCCAGATCGGGCAGCCCGACATCGACCTGCAGCCTCTTATACATGCAGGTGATGACAACATTGACGTTCCGACCATGAGCACCATCTGGTGCCACCGATGGGTAAGATATTGTAATCACAATTTTGAAACTTTCACTTTAATATTTGTGAGTACTAACGGTAACGTTCTGCGTGGTTTTTTCTGTCTTCACTGTAGCCTAGGTGGGCACACAGGACGGTGCGGCTGGGCTACCCATAGTTCGTCGCTGCATTCGACCACCTCACCGATGACCATGTACACTAGACGCTGTACACAGACGTAGAGGTGTAGCTATGTGTGATGGGTGGGCTGTCCACCCTATGCACACGAGACTCAGTGTACTGGCGCACACGTCAGTTTCTCCTATTCAATGTCCAAGTCAAGGCCGGCTACGTTGTCCATCGAGTGATGAGATAGTTCGGTCTACGACAGGAGTTCCCAGTCCAGGTCAGCCGTGTGGTCCCATATGGCACCCACACATAAGTTCCCTGCATCGATGTTCTATAAGTATTATCGTGTAATGCCATCTAATAATGATATATTTATGTCTTATCCACAGCTAGACTAGGAAGGGCGTTCATGGGGCCACCCTTGGCACATCCGTATGATGCCCTAGGTTGATGAGTGGGGAGGAGCCCTGGACGACGTCCATGCTGAGGATGCGGTGTACGACCCGCAGACGCATCTGCTGCTACTAACAAAGGGTACACTTCTCGTAGCCGCATGGCTTTAATGCGTTAATCGACCCGATCCTCCTGACACGTTCTCGTGGTGAGGACACGATCCGCCCATACGGACTCGGCTCACACGCAGTCGCAGACGCTATGCCCTATCTATGATCTCATGTACACTTAGTTGGTAACCATGCTAACTAATTTGTAATGTATTTTCTAGACTAATGTGTTGGGCCAGTACTACGAGGAGTCAGGGAGCTTCCTTTCTCGTCTGACCAGCGGGGTTGACGTGACCAGAGAGGAGGTGACCTCTTTCTTCGTGAGGTTTCGGGAGAGCTCTAGATGCATCCTTGAGTTGGCGGGATGTCGCCAGCCTCCTATGTGCCTCATGGCATGCTGCTTAGAGGAGGTAGGGGTGTTGTAGTTGTAGGTATATCTTCTTATGCTACAGACCTCCGTGCCGCAATCCACGCCGGCCAGGAGAGAACGAGTCAGCTTTGGACACGCTGGTCTAGCCACTCATGCTGGAGGTGAGTACTTAATCACACTTTCTATGTTTTACAATTATTTTTTGAATGCTCTCAACAATTCTTTATTTGTTACAGGCTCACAAATATGGTGGTTCTCGTTTACAGCTTCTCCTGCACTTGATGACCACGAGGGGTAGCCTGATGATCCAGCTCATGCGGACCATGACCTCGACGACGGTGATGTGTCAAGGTACTTCATTGATGCAGATGAGCTTGGACCATCGTAGTTGTAGAGAGCACCACCACCGACGTAGCCTTCTCAGCCGGAGTATGCTACACCTATAGCTAGACCACAAAGGGCCCACTGCGTGTCGACACAATTGACGTACTCACAGGGGCAAATTCGCAGGAGGCCTGCCCAGCCGCGAGGAGCCCCCCGAAACAGGGCCGACAATAGTTTCTTATGTTTTGGATTGTTGGTACTTTTTATCTTATATATTTAGTTAATCCATTCCAGATATGTTGTACGAACTATTATATTTGGTTATGGAATACTATTATTTAAAATATCTTGTACTAATGCCTTAAAAATAGTTAAAATATCCTATATAGTGCAGTCACAAACTTAGAAAGAACACTAGACCACAACCATGTAAACTGCATGGTCACTTAATATTTTTTGTAGCCAGCAAAATAACAAGTTTAAATGAAAAATTATGGAGGAATAACCCGGAAACACCCTTTGATATAATCTGGAAAAAGATCCTATTTAAAATTGCTTTTCATCTGGATCCTGCCAACGCAAACACCCTAAACGATCACTAGATGCGCAGATTCTAAAACTTTTATGCCTTTTCGACTGTTCACAAAATAACTTGTTTATACACAAATTTTAGGGAGATCAGTCTAGGAATACACGTTATTATATGGACAACCATATTGTAGAAAAATATCTTATTTACAACTTGCTTAGCATATAAATTCTGTTAACACTAATACCCTAAATGATAAGGTTGCCGGAGCCACGTTGTATGAATAGTTGAGTTTAAAAGCCTTTAACCAAAATACCCACAACGCAAGAATCACCATATAATTGTGTAGTTTTAGCCTGTTGCATTTTTTATTTGGAAATAGCCTATGTGAAGATGAAATTGCACATTTCACCCTCGCACCAACTTTTTCAAGGCAATTAGATAACTCATGGGTGTGTAGCTTTATCAGGCCTATTACATGTCACAGATAGCAATTTTGTCAGGATGAGTTGTTAAAGAAGAAAGCAACAATCACCTTTTGAAGTGACAAGTTGCAACACTCTGCCCAACCCTCGCTACACAATATAATCCGATGTGACTACTTACTACACGGTACAAAATCCCATTGGTTTTGTCAGTACGCGCTAACTACACACTGCACAATCAGAAGTGACCACTCACGGCTTACTTTTAACTCTGAATTGACCACTTATTACATAATATATTTGTCAATATTGAGACCTTGCATGTATGATTGCCTTTTCAGCCTGACTTGACAACACACTCCAACGTTTTGCAATCCCTCTGCACGTTTGAATGTAACCTTCTAACATTTAGTCCATACACCACCCCTTGGATACTATAAAAGGCCAAACCACATGCACACACACACAGCTCCCACTCACACTTTACTATGGCTGGATCCTCTAGAAGAGTATTCTTGTGGACACCATATATGAATACCGTAGCCTTTCATTACACATTGAAGGTTACGTGTAATGTGAAGGATGATTCGTTCAACGAGGAGAACCTAAGTACAGTGGTGTCTAAATTGCAAGAGTGGCAACTGACATTATCGAGACATAAGGTGACAACCTCTGGCCTAAACCTTGTGCCCTCCAACGACCTCAAGACGCACTTGCAATGGTGGTATCAAAGTTATTGAAGGGTGTGCGAACTAGCTGACCACCCTTCTACTACAGGTTTCTCTACAATATCTTATAGGGTACTGATGCTGCCCGATCAGTATGCAGAGCATATTAAGGTTAGTTATTTCATATTTATTCTCTGTACTAATCTTTTAGCATTATCCATAAGTTCAATATGCTCGTCTTGTGTGTTTAGTTATTCCCGGAGGATGAATAGTTGCTGAACAAAGATATACCAGAATTCGTAGCGATGTATATGCTCTTTGGCAGGGATGTGATGTCTGGTTCACACAGAAGACACAAAAGAGAATCTAACTAGAGGGATAGAGGTCCATACATCACTGTTGCAACAGAAAGTTCAAGAGGACGTCCAACTACTACGGAAGGAGAGCTTGCTCCTTTCTATGGCGATGACGATGATATAACAATTTTACGTCACCTAGACATCGACGTTCAAGCACTATCAAAACTGGTCGTTTAAGCACTATAATAGGCCATTCCAGCAGCAATACAAGAGGACGTCCAACTAGCACTGAAGGAAGGGTACCTCCTAACCGTACAAATGACGATGCCGATGATTTCATACTACCTAGACCATGAACCTTGCATCCTCGAAATCTTTCGAATCCTGACAATGATATTACATTAAACCCTATCAGGTATCGAAACATAGTACCCCGTCATGAACCAACTACTATCATCCATTTGACCATGCCCTATTCTGACAACCATGGCCATAGAATGTATGGTTTTGTGGTTTAGTCCTTCACTAGAGGCATGTACCTATGTTGTATCCCAGTTTTATGAATTTCTTCTGTATATTTGGTGTTGTACATATGCCATACTACTGTAGTTGTTGTACTTACTGCACTTTGTAATATAAATGTTTTATTCAATGTTTTACTATGATTTATCATCAAATTTGTCACACACCGAAAGAGAATGAGGAACAATGAAATTTGAATTTTTTATCAACTAAAAGATACTAAATAATAATTTTGCAAAATTTTACATGAATTATCACTGATAAATATGATTTTTTCTTAATTTATTGAATTCTGGTTTGAACTTTAAAATTCTAGCAACTGTTGAAATAACACTGATTTTCAATAATTAATGCTCACAAGTTACAGTGGATTTTTGAATAAAATCAGTGCAAAAATATTCCTCATAAATTTAATTTCCTCCTAAAAAATTTAATAATTTTTATAATTTAGGTTTACATAGTTATTGTTCATTTACATTACCATCTAAATGATTATATAACATAAAACCTTCATAAAATAAAGTTTTTACATTTTTGTTTGATTTGAGAACCCCTTGAACACCTTCTCAAAGGGTTCTCAAAAATTCGAGATAGATCTAATTAGACTTAAACTTTTTTACTTTTTTTCGAATTATTTGGTTTTTCCCATGGAAGAGTATATGTTTGTTTTTACAAAAATTCTGTAAGTTCGAAGTTGAACTAAATTGAACAAGTAAAGCAATTCTATTTGCTCACAAGAAATTTTCCTCCGCTATATTTTCTTTCTCTCTGTTTATCCACTACCTTGCTTAAACCTCAGCAAAAGATGTCCAAAAGATAGACCCGAATAAAGAAAAGAAGAAATGGTTGGGGTCTCTATCGCCCTACCATTAGGCGATAGAAATATATCGTCAATGGTAGGGCGACAAAGATCTATCTCAATTTTATTTGCCAACAGAGTGACAACATCAACGCTGAGTTAGATTATTCTGCGGTTTACCACCTTGTCGTCCAACCATATGATGACAAAAGTATATTTTTTGTAATTTTTTTATTCAAGGTATATTTTTACAATTTGAATAAAAAAATGTATTATTAAAACAAATTCTAGAAAAGCATATCATTTCTCCTGACGGTCGGGGCTTTGAGCTTTCCCTAGCGGTTAATCCCTTGTGTTTAGGCCGGCGCATGCTTTATGGGCTAGTGGGCTGGCTAATGGGCCTTTGCAATCTATTGCTACCACCAGGGAAACGATAGTGAGTTGAGCTCCTCTGAGTCTGAACTAAACCCTAAACCCCCGCACGCTCTCGCCATCGGCCGCCGCCGCCGGCGACCACTGAAATCACCATGGCGACCGCCGAGGACTCCATCGACCTCAAGCTCTCCGCCCTCCTGGAAGAGGCGAGGCCGAGCGCGGCTGCTCTCCGCGCCGCTGGGGAGGCCGCGGACGCCGTCGCGGACCTCGTCAAGAGGGTGCCGCAGCAGCAGGCGGCGCCGGAGGACGCTTCGGGGTTCGTAAGGGACCTGGGGCTGGGCGCCGAGAAGCTGGCGTTCACCTTCCGCCCGCCGGAGGTGGTGCGGCTCGCCGGGAGCCACGCCACCGGCGCGGTCGCTAGGCCCGACGTTGCTGCCGACCTCCTCGTCCGCTTGCCCAAGGTTTGTGCGCGTGGTGATGCCATGCAATTGTTTACCTCCAGAATTGACTGGGTGTTGCGGGGGAGTATGGTTTTTTCTTTTTCTTTTAGAAAAAACGTTGCTTTAGATGCCACCATTTTTTCCTTCTTCGAAAGCATTTCGCGGTATTTGATCGACAATATTATAACAGAGGCTGCTCAGCTATGCTAGATTGTTCAATCAATCCTGTAAACAGAAATTCTTGTTGGTTGACAAAATTGCAAGCACAGCAGGGGCTGAGCTGCTATATCCGGAATCAGGTCCTTTTTTCAATCTAATGGACGAAATTCATAAGTGGCTTACATAAAGAAAATCATAAGTGTCTTGTTATTCACAAAGATGGCTCCACATTTTGATTTTGCTGAGTGTTGCATGCCTGATGCGTATCGGGGTCTTGTTGGTACCTTTACGAGTAAATACAATTTTATGCACATATTCAAGGTAGTTAACCTACTATTGGGGCTTTAGATTATCATGTCAGTGATCATGGAGTACTTTATTTTCTGCTGGTTTTATGTAGGAATGCTTCCATGAAAAGGATTTCCTGAATCACCGGTACCACGCAAAGAGGTGTCTTTACCTCTGTGTCATTAAGAAGAGCTTGAGCTCTTCTCCATTAATCTGCAAGGTTTCATGGTCTACCTTCCAAGATGAGGCACGGAAGCCTGTCCTTCATGTATATCTAGGTTGTTCTTCTATCAAGTTACTTCCTTTTTTCACCTCAATGTGCATTCGAAGTTGACGCTCGCACATTTAAGTAGTGTTTTACTCCTTGCCATTTCTTCTTCTCATTTTCAATTGTTTGATCATTCATTGGTGCAGCAACAGAAATTGCAGAGCTTCCTGGGTTCTATGTCAGGATAATACCGACCGCGAGCTCTTTGTTCAATGTTTCAAAGATGAATTTATCTACAAGAAACAATGTCCGTGCATATGCAAAAGGTAATGTGCCTACTTTAGAATTGCTCAACTCTATACTTTTGGCTTTTAATGTAGGAATATAGTCCTTCAAACAAAAACTCTGCTAATTGGATTTGCATTGCAGATGGCATAAACCTACCTACACCAAAGTACAATAGTAGCATATTGGAGGATATATTTCTGGAGGAAAATGCAGAATTTATCAGCAGCACCTTTGCAGATTGGAAATCCTTGCAAGATGCATTGATTTTACTAAAAGTATGTATTTCATCCTGAATTCTAGTGCCTTTACTTATGAAAAAGTAAGGACTAAATTGCACCAATTTAGAATGGTTTCTGTTGTGTTCAGTTATTAGTTGTTGTTAAGCAGTAGTTCTTGAAATAAGCAGTAGGCCCTTAAACAACTATCTGATAAAGGAATTTTTATATTTGCCAGTGCAGCAGGGCTGTTATACTTATTCTTTGCCCCCTGGATGGCAATCTAATATTAGTTCTAAACGCAGGTTTGGGCACGTCAAAGAACTTCAGTGTATACACATGATTGCCTCAATGGATACTTAATATCTACCATTCTTGTGTTTCTTACTGTGGACTCTGGAGGAAGCATAATTAATAAATCAATGACCACAAGACAAATTTTCCGTGTTGTGATCAATTTTTTGGGTACATCCAAGCAACAGAAAGTTGATGTTTTATAAACATTTACCAATGTTTACCATATTGAAGCATCTCTGTGTTCTTTTAGCAACTTCAAAGATGTGGGCAAAGGGCTTGGTGATTCAGCCAATGAAGAAGCGTACGATCACCAAAGAGGTCTGTCAACCTGCTGCATGTAATATATAGCTGGATGCCATCATAAATATATAAGTGTTGTATCGGTTTTCGTATAGTAAATGGAATAATATATTCCATACAAAATCGTACTCTTCATAAGGTTACTTGTCTTACTGTGAACTTAGTGTAGTTTCTCGGTGCATGTTGCACAATTCTGGATCCATCTTCTGCACGAAGTGCTGCTGATTAGTGCAGTAATATTGCATAGTTCAATTATCCTTTTTATCATTATTACGATCTTCTGACCGAGTGAATTGTTCAGGGCATTGCTCGTCTCCTGAAAACATTTGATGTTGCCTTATGTGATGTATCTGGCCACGTAAATCTGGCATTTCGGATGACGAAGTCAGCTTTTTTAGAGGTATGTCCGTATGTGTGATTATGAAAGTACTCTATGACCACCAATTCCTTTTTCACTCAGCTTCCTTTTCTCTTTGTTATTTCGCATCTCATGTAATCTACTCACATAAACAACCTTGTGGTATGATCCAACCATCCCTCGTAGAAATTTAGTTTAGTTGTTTTGACATCTTATGTTCAGAATAATGCACTCCACATTTGCAATCAAGCTTGCAAATTTCTTTGGGTTGAACTGTTGTAGTTTTCACCTTAATCTAATGATCTTTCATATTCAGCTTCAAGACGAGGCAGCTTGCACACTTAACTGCCTTGATAAATGTAGAGATGGTGGATTTGAAGAGCTTTTTATGACCAAGGTTGATTTTGGTGCTAAGTTTGATTCATGCTTGAGGTAATGTCGAATTAAGCAAATTACGATGTACAGCTTTCGTGCATATTTCTTTATGCACTTCAACTAGAACTGCAACATCTGTCCAAGAGAACAGTACAGCACATGCTGAGCCTGAGGCTATTTGGTTACATTGTGCACGTGCTCGCACACACGTGTTATTTTTGAAGACAGTGATAATGATTCCATTCATATATCCATTACAAAACACTACTGTTCACACAGGTTGGAAAATAACATTGGTGTCCCACTGACAAGTGGCCCCAGGCCCCACTTGTCAGCCTCACTTTGGATGTCAATTTTCAATTTGCACAGAGTGCCATTGAGCTAATTTCCTCTTACTAGTATAATTCCCAGATTGGAGATTTTTCCATCAGCTTGCAAGTTGTGAAATTATGATTAGCTATCCAATCCTAAACAAAGATGGAAGATAAGAAGCTGATCAAGTTCTCACTTGATATTGCTTGCTGTCACTGTCAGGATAAACTTGAAGGGGAACTCTAAAGTTACTGCATTAAGCTTCTGCTTGGATGATGAATCTTGGAGAGTATTTGAAAAAGATGTTCAGTCCTTGCTGCAACAAGGACTTACAGACAGAACAAAGATGATCCGTGTCCTGTGGAGAAGCACACCTTCTCAATGGAATATAATGGATGTATGTAACATAAGTATAATAACCACTTTTTCTTTGCATTTCAATCCAGTGACAAGTACACCTTTATAGGGTTTCTCAGAATTTGGTAGCGGTCCGCTGCTTGTTGGCATAATGCTTAGCTCATTGGAAAAGAGTTTCCGTCTTGTCGATATTGGTCCAAACCCTGAGAATCGTGAGGAGGTATTTTTGCTTTAATAGATTATGAAACAATGATTGACAACAATTATTGCGATCTAATATGCTCATATGCATTGCTCTTGTATCCCAAGGCTGTTAAATTTAGGAAATTTTGGGGAAAGAAAGCTGAACTTAGGAGATTTAAAGATGGAACTATTGCAGAAAGCACAGGTAACTGTTGCATTGTATTTCTACTCATTGACTGTGAAGAGCATACATAAATTGAATAAACAGTTCTTAATGGATGCTGTTTTCTAAACTGCAGTGTGGGATTCTGAGTCTTGGGAGAAGCACACAGTTATCAAAAGAATTGCTGATTATGTGCTTACCAAGCATTTGTCATTGCAGAAGGAAGATTTGATTCATGTTGTCGATCAGCTTGACTTTTGCCTCCTGGTTGGTGGCCAAGGTAAGTTTCTGAGCTTTCTATCTGGTGCTCTACATGTCCTTGGTTGTGGGCTTATTGGGAATTATGCAGATCCAGTCTCATCGTCTGGAGCTTTGTTTGAAGCCTTTGATACTTTAGCTAAGCAGTTGCGTCTACTGGATGATGTTCCTCTTAAAATATCCACCGTGCAACCTCTAGACTCAGGTTTGACAAAGCATTTTTTTATTCTTTTTATATCCTGTTTATTTTATTTTTCACTATTTTTTATTGGATGTGACATTTCCTTCTATTTCACATTTGCTGCTTTTGCTAGCTTTAAGACACACATCTGTGTTTCCTCCTGAACCTCATCCGTTGGCATATGAAAAGAAATCTTCTCACAGGTTGCCAAATTTTATAGCAACTTGCATTCAATCTTTAGAAGTCATGATTCAGGTATATCACAATGGGATAATATTACTCTTTCTTTCTTTTATGGTGCTTGACTGCTCAGCAACTTGTATGTCATGTTTTGTATCTGTTAGTTAACCAGGCATCATTGTGTAGTTTGTTTGTTCACAAATCTCTTCCCTTTCCTCTTCATTTCAATTACAGCTAGAGGGATCTGGTAACTGGCCCTTGGATCCTGTAGCCATGGAGAAGACAAAATCTGCATTTCTTATAAAAATTGGTGAAAGGTATGTGGGAGGATTTAAGAAAATGTTTTATTGTTTAAATTATTTTTGCACTCCATTGACTCAATCTGGTGTTATTTCAGCCTGGAGGATCGAGGAATGTTTGTTACAGCCAATGAAGATGAGGTCAATGTTCTTACATCTGGATATTCATTCTTGCTCAAAATATTTCACGAAAGAGGTTTGCTGTTAGAAAAGCAAGGTTAGCTTCTCAGTATATATACAAGTAATTTGCTATATTTGTTAGCTGGCTTCCGTAGAAAGATCATGAAGTTCTATAATTTTATTTCGTTGTCGTGCAGCTCATGGTGGTAACACACAAAATGCTCCATCAGAAGACAAGGAACTCTTTCTGCGGAGCCAGCACTCAAGTATGATCAATGGTCTGCATGGCCGTTACCAGGTGTATGGGCCAGTGGTCAGGTAACTGTCAGTTTTGAAGGCTGTTAGTTAAACGCCTTATACCTCAAAATTTAAGTTATACTTATGGTATGCTTGCATATAATCTTTCTGTTTCAAAGGCTGGCAAAAAGATGGATTTCTGCACATCTATTTTCTTCGTTTATCTCAGAGGAGGCAGTTGAATTGGTGGTTGCCTACCTATTTTTGAAGCCATTTCCATTCCATGCCCCTTCTTCACGGATTGCTGGATTTCTTAGGTTTATTGTCTCTGGAACCTTTCATACAATTTCCTATTTACTATTATTGTTACTATAACTGGTTCACTTTATCAGCTTCATTCCTTTTGTGATGTAAGAATAGACTGATACCAGCAATCCTACCATATTTCTTAGCCATGTCTTGATTGCAGGAAAAAGTTTGTCTAGCAGTTCTGACTTCTAAATAAGTGTGGAAGAAAACAGATTTGTTAAAAATGATCCCATGATCATCCGATGAAAAACAAAAGAATTTTATTTTCTCAATTATCCATTTTAGACCATGTATAGTAGAGGAGTGATGTCAATGTTTTGATATGGAAAGAACATGTTCTGTTTTTTCAATATAAATCTGGTTCAGCATCAGAGATTCAGATACATGTTTAAAACAAATAGCCCATTGCTGGTTGTAAGTTATAACTGCTCCATGGCAGCAGAACCTTTACCACTAGTTTCTTATAACTAAATATACCAGGCTTGTAAGCTCATGAAATTATTAGTTATAAGTTTCTGTGCTAGCCCTCCATCCCTCCTATTTCACTAGTTGGTTATATTTTTTTATCAGCCTCACAAGCCCATGAAATCTGTACAAATCCTCCTCTGACCAATTATTACAAAAATGACAGGTTCTTGCGATTGATATCCAGTTTTGACTGGACCTATTCACCCATGGTCATTGACATAAATAATGACTTCAACCTGAAGGATGAGAAAGAGATCAATGTAAGTTCTCTCTCTTCTGTTTTGATTTTTGGATTAACTGAAGTTGCTAGCATATTGACTGATACATCTACAGGAAAGCTTTATGCTGAGTCGGAAATCTTATGAGCAAAATCCTAATGATATAGAGCCTGCAATGTTTCTCGCTGCATCATATGATAAAGCATCTGAAGCTTGGACAAAACATTCACCAAGCAAGTCGGTAGGTGATTTTCTTGTTGTGCAACCGAAAAGATAATTACATTTGTGGAACTCAAGTATGCTAAAGATAAGCTCAGGAAATAGAAAATAAAAATTGGTGAAAGGTATGTGGGAGGATTTAAGAAAATGTTTTATTGTTTAAATTATTTTTGCACTCCATTGACTCAATCTAGTGTTATTTCAGCCTGGAGGATCGAGGAATGTTTGTTACAGCTAATGAAGATGAGGTCAATGTTCTTACATCTGGATATTCATTCTTGCTCAAAATATTTCATGAAAGAGGTTTGCTGTTAGAAAAACAAGGTTAGCTTCTCAGTATATATACAATTAATTTGCTATATTTGTTAGCTGGCTTCCGTAGAAAGATCATGAAGTTCTATAAGTTTATTTCGTTGTCGTGCAGCTCATGGTGGTAACACACAAAATGCTCCATCAGAAGACAAGGAACTCTTTCTGCGGAGCCAGCACTCAAGTATGATCAATGGTCTGCATGGCCGTTACCAGGTGTATGGGCCAGTGGTCAGGTAACTGTCAGTTTTGAAGGTTGTTAGTTAAACGCCTTATACCTCAAAATTTAAGTTATACTTATGGTATGCTTGCATATAATCTTTCTGTTTCAAAGGCTGGCAAAAAGATGGATTTCTGCACATCTATTTTCTTCGTTTATCTCAGAGGAGGCAGTTGAATTGGTGGTTGCCTACCTATTTTTGAAGCCATGTCCATTCCATGCCCCTTCTTCACGGATTGCTGGATTTCTTAGGTTTATTGTCTCTGGAACCTTTCATACAATTTCCTATTTACTATTATTGTTACTATAACTGGTTCACTTTGTCAGCTTCATTCCTTTTGTGATGTAAGAATAGACTGATACCAGCAATCCTACCATATTTCTTAGCCATGTCTTGATTGCAGGAAAAAGTTTGTCTAGCAGTTCTGATTTCTAAATAAGTGTGGAAGAAAACAGATTTGTTAAAAATGATCCCATGATCATCCAATGAAAAACAAAAGAATTTTATTTTCTCAATTATCCATTTTAGACCATGTATAGTAGAGGAGTGATGTCAATGTTTTGATATGGAAAGAACATGTTCTGTTTTTTCAATATAAATCTGGTTCAGCATCAGAGATTCAGATACATGTTTAAAACAAATAGCCCATTGCTGGTTGTAAGTTATAACTGCTCCATGACAGCAGAACCTTTACCACTAGTTTCTTATAACTAAATATACCAGGCTTGTAAGCTCATGAAATTATTAGTTATAAGTTTCTGTGCTAGCCCTCCATCCCTCCTATTTCACTAGTTGGTTATATTTTTTTATCAGCCTCACAAGCCCATGAAAGCTGTACAAATCCTCCTCTGACCAATTATTACAAAAATGACAGGTTCTTGCGATTGATATCCAGTTTTGACTGGACCTATTCACCCATGGTCATTGACATAAATAATGACTTCAACCTGAAGGATGAGAAAGAGATCAATGTAAGTTCTCTTCTTCTGTTTTGATTTTTGGATTAACTGAAGTTGCTAGCATATTGACTGATACATCTACAGGAAAAGCTTTATGCTGAGTCGAAATCTTATGAGCAAAATCCTAATGATATAGAGCCTGCAATGTTTCTCGCTGCATCATATGATAAAGCATCTGAAGCTTGGACAAAACATTCACCAAGCAAGTCGGTAGGTGATTTTCTTGTTGTGCAACCGAAAAGATAATTACATTTGTGGAACTCAAGTATGCGTTAAAGATAAGCTCAGGAAATAGAAACTCAGGAAGTGGAAATGTCAAAAGGATGCAAATCTATTTTCATTTCTTGTACATCAATGAAATATTTCTCCCTATTGAAGTATTGAGTTTTGTCTTGCAATATGATAGAATTACACTCATTATCTAGACTTCCACCAGAGAAAAGCATATATATGTTCCACCGGAGACTTCCACTCATTATCAATAGGTTTATCTATTTCATCTGTTCACCTCCTGTTCATTTTATGAACCATAGGTTCTTAAACGGATGGGTTTGTATGCTAAAAGCAGCGCAGAACTTCTAACAAATCTTATACTTCATGGTCAATCAGGCCAATATACATGGGAGGTAATATATATTTTTTTGAGTAAATTTTACCAAACTACATGTTTCTTGTAGACTATTAGAAAACTACAGGTTTTAGTATCTATTTCAGAGAACTCTAGATTTTAGAAATATTTTTTCACAAAACTACGGGTTGTAGTATCTACGGTAATTTGTTACCGCTTTGACATATGGGGATCATATGGTAGTCACACAATCCGACCTGGCGAAAACCAAACATGACAAAGGGGTTGTGTGGCTCTGATGTGGGTCCCATATGTTAGAGTGGTAAGAAATTACGATAGATTCTACAACCTGTAATTTTGTGAAACAAATGTTCCTAAAATCTGGAGTTCTCTGAAATAGATGCTAAAACCTGTAGTTTTCTAATAGTTTATCTAAGAAACCTATAGTTTTGCGAATTTTTTTTGGTGTCATTGTTTGATTGGTTCTTCTATCTCTTTTATTTTTCTCTCTTTGTACGGCTTTCATTTACTATAGTGTCTGTTCCGAACGCCTTTAAGCAATTATGATGCTGTTGTTCTCCTCCATCAAGAGAAGCTTTGTAGTCCTCACCATGTACTTTTCCCTGCTGAGACTCCTAATGGTTAGTTCACTCATTCTAGTTCATCAGCATAGATTTGATTTTGATCCTTTTCTTAAGCTAATAGCATAGACAGATTTTTTTCCCTTCCCTGTTTCCATAAATTGTTATAGAAAAGTATTCTTTTCACTTAGTTGTACTACTAAGTAATAAAGCAAATTTGATTTCACGTCTGCAATTAGTAGAAATTAGCTGTGTAGTTGTTGCTGAGCAGAACTCTGATTCTTTAGATAAAATGTCCCACCTTCAGCGTATTTATTCTAATGCAAACAATTTTTGTGACAACCTTACAGGTAAGTTGGTAATCTGGGGCAAACCTAGTAAAGATTTCCACCCTTATATGCCACTCAATAAAGGGGTTGTGAAAAGCTTGCATGATGCGAGAGAGAAACTTTTGGTAAATTTTGACCCAACCGCGTACTTCCTGCGAGACTTGGAGGTAAAACTGAAGCTCTTGCCTTAAAGAAAATATGGTCATCCATACCTTCATAAGAAAACTAATATCTATTTCAGTGTGCATTCCCCAAGACCTTCAAGCTGTGGTATGATTCAGTTGGAGGAGACGCAGTTGGTCTTACATGGGAGAACTCAAAGGTATTACACTATTACTCCATCAGCCTGACTTGTAAAAGATCAGTTGCTTACTTTAATCTTTTCCAAAGAAAAGATCCTTTTACCTCAACATTATGCAAGCTTATGACGTGCAATGCATATCTTGGTTGTCCAAGAAAATTTTGTCGTGCATATGTTTTCTGTTTATCACATTAGCAGAGGTATTTAGGTTGACACGATTTTTACATATCACAGAAGCGTGGCAGAGATGAGGCTGATGAAACCATGTCAGGGGCAACATCTATCCTTAAGGAGGTTGGAGATGTTGGCAAAGGTTTGGTGAGGGGTGTTTATCTCCTCAAAGAACCAAAGCTTCAGTAAAATAACTGTTGTGTGAAGATCTAGCGAGAGTTGCTGATGCAGTGATGCGCAAGAGAAAGCCCTGTGTTTTTTGTGCAATGACACACTTCTAACTGATTTTTCTTCCACTGGCAAGAGAAAGAACTCAAGAAGGAAGATTCCAGGACACTGGTTGGACATGCTTGCAATGGATCACAAGCAATGTACTCATATAAGTCGTATTTGAACTCCATCCCTCCTATTTCACTAGTTGGTTATATTTTTTATCAGCCTCACAAGCCCATGAAAGCTGTACAAATCCTCCTCTGACCAATTATTACAAAAATGACAGGTTCTTGCGATTGATATCCAGTTTTGACTGGACCTATTCACCCATGGTCATTGACATAAATAATGACTTCAACCTGAAGGATGAGAAAGAGATCAATGTTAGTTCTCTCTCTTCTGTTTTGATTTTTGAATTAACTGAAGTTGCTAGCATATTGACTGATACATCTACAGGAAAACTTTATGCTGAGTCGAAAATCTTATGAGCAAAATCCTAATGATATAGAGCCTGCAATGTTTCTCGCTGCATCATATGATAAAGCATCTGAAGCTTGGACAAAACATTCACCAAGCAAGTCGGTAGGTGATTTTCTTGTTGTGCAACCGAAAAGATAATTACATTTGTGGAACTCAAGTATGCGTTAAAGATAAGCTCAGGGAATAGAAACTCAGGGAGTGGAAATGTCAAAAGGATGCAAATCTATTTTCATTTCTTGTACATCAATGAAATATTTCTCCCTATTGAAGTATTGATTTTTGTCTTGCAATATGATAGAATTACACTCATTATCTAGACTTCCACCAGAGAAAAGCATATATATGTTCCACGAGACTTCCACTCATTATCAATAAGTTTATCTATTTCATCTGTTCACCTCCTGTTCATTTTATGAACCATAGGTTCTTAAACGGATGGGTTTGTATGCTAAAAGCAGCGCAGAACTTCTAACAAATCTTATACTTCATGGTCAATCAGGCCAATATACATGGGAGGTAATATATATTTTTTGAGTAAATTTTACCAAACTACATGTTTCTTGTAGACTATTAGAAAACTACAGGTTTTAGTATCTATTTCAGAGAACTCTAGATTTTAGAAATATTTTTTCACAAAACTACAGGTTGTAGTATCTACGGTAATTTGTTACCGCTTTGACATATGGGGATCATATGGTAGTCACACAATCCGACCTGGCCAAAACCAAACATGACAAAGGGGTTGTGTGGCTCCGATGTGGGTCCCATATGTTAGAGTGGTAAGAAATTACGATAGATTCTACAACCTGTAATTTTGTGAAAAAATGTTCCTAAAATCTGGAGTTCTCTGAAATAGATGCTAAAACCTGTAGTTTTCTAATAGTTTATCTAAGAAAGCTATAGTTTCGCGAATTTTTTTTTTTTGGTGTCATTGTTTGATTGGTTCTTCTATCTCATTTATTTTTCTCTCTTTGTACGGCTTTCATTTACTATAGTGTCTGTTCCGAACGCCTTTAAGCAATTATGATGCTGTTGTTCTCCTCCATCAAGAGAAGCTTTGTAGTCCTCACCATGTACTTTTCCCTGCTGAGACTCCTAATGGTTAGTTCACTCATTCTAGTTCATCAGCATCGATTTGATTTTGATCCTTTTCTTAAGCTAATAGCATAGACAGATTTTTTCCCCCTTCCCTGTTTCCATAAATTGTTATAGAAAAGTATTCTTTTCACTTAGTTATACTACTAAGTAATAAAGCAAATTTGATTTCACGTCTGCAATTAGTAGAAATTAGCTGTGTAGTTGTTGCTGAGCAGAACTCTGATTCTTTAGATAAAATGTCCCACCTTCAGCGTATTTATTGTAATGCAAACAATTTTTGTGACAACCTTACAGGTAAGTTGGTAATCTGGGGCAAACCTAGTAAAGATTTCCACCCTTATATGCCACTCAATAAAGGGGTTGTGAAAAGCTTGCATGATGCGAGAGAGAAACTTTTGGTAAATTTCGACCCAACTGCGTACTTCCTGCGAGACTTGGAGGTAAAGCTGAAGCTCTTGCCTTAAAGAAAATATGGTCATCCATACCTTCATAAGAAAACTAATATCTATTTCAGTGTGCATTCCCCAAGACCTTCAAGCTGTGGTATGATTCAGTTGGAGGAGACGCAGTTGGTCTTACATGGGAGAACTCAAAGGTATTACACTATTACTCCATCAGCCTGACTTGTAAAAGATCAGTTGCTTACTTTAATCTTTTCCAAAGAAAAGATCCTTTTACCTCAACATTACGCAAGCTTATGACGTGCAATGCATATCTTGGTTGTCCATGAAAATTTTATCGTGCATATGTTTTCTGTTTATCGCATTAGCAGAGGTATTTAGGTTGACACGATTTTTACATATCACAGAAGCGTGGCAGAGATGAGGCTGATGAAACCATGTCAGGGGCAACATCTATCCTTAAGGAGGTTGGAGATGTTGGCAAAGGTTTGGTGAGGGGTGTTTATCTCCTCAAAGAACCAAAGCTTCAGTAAAATAACTGTTGTGTGAAGATCTAGCGAGAGTTGCGGATGCAGTGATGCGCAAGAGAAAGCCCTGTGTTTCTTGTGCAATGACACACTTCTAACCGATTTTTCTTCCACTGGCAAGGGAAAGAACTCAAGAAGGAAGATTCCAGGACACTGGTTGGACATGCTTGCAATGGATCACAAGCAATGTACTCATATGAGTCGTAATGATATGTTGTGTTTAAACTCTAAATGAAAGATCAAGGCTGTTAAAGTCAGTGATCAAATTTTGATTCTGAATTACGGATGAGTATAGCAATGTAATGAGCACAGTTATTCCAATGAAATATTAATGCTCAAACTTGATGTGCCAAATGTTGCCATTGTTGGGGTCGATCTGATTTCAGATGGAATCAAGTATGAGCATTGGAACAGTGCATTCGCCTTCATTGACATCAAATGAAACCCCTCTATGCCAAGAGCAGAATTCCCATTGTTATACTTTTCGAAGTGGGAATTCTCGTATATCATTTTACATGCAAACCCCTTATGCCAAGATCTGAGTGCTTGCATGTTGCAACTTTGTATAGTTTTGTTGAAAAAAAAAACTATCGATTATTGCATCCTTGGACGGTCTTCAGCAGCTATTTGGTTTTTCTAACGAAATTCGAGAGCTATTTATTTCATTTTGACCTCTTGGTAGTTTTTTGTGAACATATGATCGTGACTTGTGAGACAACGAGTGAAGTAATTTTCTAGGTCAAGGGTAAAACATTCACAAAGCAGCATCTTGGTAATAATAACAAAAATAATAAACGGCAAAATTTGTTGCTTTCGTTGAGAGTCGAACTCAAGACCTCCCGCTTACTAAACGGGTGCTCTAACCAACTGAGCTACGAAAGCAGCTACGTTTGATTTTCAACTTTTTATTTATTATTTGTGCTCAAGAACTCGCTTTGAAAATATCACCTTTTAAAATTTCAGTTTCAAAGTAACTCCGGAAGAAGCAAGATAAATTTTCCTTGAATTGTAACATTTTTTCCTTTTGATTTATCATGTATTAAGCCTTTTTCTATTTTTTTACTCCTAAAACATAGTGAATCTGAACTTGAATTTTTATACTTGTGTTGTGTAATTTTGGAAGTGCATTTGGATCTTTCTTTTATAAAAAGGATGATACTAATTTGCTGCCCGAAACAAAGTTTTTTCCATTATTGCATCTATATATATGTGCTTTCACACTATGTATATATGAATATATCCAGTCTAATTAAAATAAAAATGACATTTTAGAGACCGCTCCAATCAATATATAGCCGAATGTTTATAGAAGTAGACTCAACTAACTATCCCATGGTACAAAAGAAATCAGGGTAACAACTAACAAGAAAGTTGATGCAGAGAAGAAAACAAAAGGTCCAGAAAAATTACAAATAACCGGACGTAATCCGGCAAGCGTTATCACGCGGTTCTAGCCAAACCGCAAGTGATAGGCGGTAAGAAAGAGATTTTTGTAGTAGTGTACGCAGGCACTAAGCATTTCATACTCACATATAATTAGTCGATACCCTTGAGGTTGTGGGCTATTCGGACGCGACTTTGCAGGTTGTGTTGATACTAACAAATCCACATCAAGTTTATATCTTCACATTTGCGGGAAAAGTCATTTCGTGAAAAAGCTCCAAACAATCATTTACTGCATCATCAATGATGCGGGCTGAGTTTGTGGCATGTTATGAGGCTACCGGGCAAGCTGTATAGCTTAAGAATTTTATCCCAGGATTAAGAGTGGTAGGCAACATATCTAAACCTCTACTTACATACTACGACAATTTGGTCGCAGTTTTCTATTCGAGTAACAACAAATCAAGTGGTGCTGCCAAATATATTGACAGCTAGTATCATGTTGTGAAAGATAGAATTCAGGATCAAACAATTGATGTCAAGTATATAAGTATTAAGTCTGTGCTTGCATATCCACTTACTAAAAGTTTACCACGCAGTCTATTTTGAGAGCATGTTGTTGGCATGGGTTTATTGGAAAGTCTCTGATTCTGAAAATAAGGACGACAAGAATAAAAACAACTCCCGTTACGAATAAGTAATTATCCTATCGAGATAGAATGATGCACTATAGATACTAGGGTTTTAGCGGTACTTATATTAATCGCTATAATACTTTATCATGGTGTGTTTTTCTATTGAGTGTGGAATCATAATATTAGCCTTTCGATCAAGTGGGAGAATATTGGTTGCGATCTTTGACTTGAACTAACATACCAAAAATTTTGAGGCTAGGCTCACCACAACTCATTGTGCACACTCTGATCGGGAGCTTTTCCAACAAAATGGTTTTAGTCCCGTTAGCCAACGCTAGAATATATAGGGGAGAGGCCGGTACTCATGAATGCATAAGTTGATCTCAAGTTTGGCTCTACCTGGCATCATCCGATCTAAGAACTAGCACGAGGTTACCGAATGCCTTACTAGCACCGAAAGGATCTCAGTACCTTTTCTTGACCGCACATCTACCGCCTTCTTCTTCACCGATGCTCAAGAACACCTATCGAATACTAATAGCTTCTTCTTCATCTCCGGGTTAGTATCTAACGATTTAATTTCCGCATATTTATTTTGTGATCATGCTTAGGCTGGTGATAATGTATAGCCTTAAGGTTTAATATCACCATCCTGCCCATGGGCACACCTAGGGTTTTCGTCGGAGCTCCAATGGTGTGTAGCATGCCCACCGAGCAGATATATGCAAGCAATGACTTCTATCTATATATTTCTCTATATCATCTAAAACAAAATTGAAGGCGATATATAATATATAATATTTTAAGATTGTTGCTATAAGATTCTACAATATTTCAAATATAATATGAAAAGTGTTTATTATATAAAATAGCGTAGACAAAACGAATGTCATGTAAAATTTTGTCAGTCTTTGGGAGCTTCTAACATGAGGTCAACATCAACAACCCTTTGTACGGACGCATTGAGGTGCTGGACAGACTCCATCATCTGGCGGCGACTTCACCCTCCACCGCGCTCATGAGCTCCTCCAATAGCGGCGGCGGTGCGAGCTCCTCGTGGTGGTGGCAAAAGGAGGAGAGGAGCGAGAAGAAATCGAAATGGGAAGATGTCTCGAGGATCAAGCAGCGTTGAAGTCTTAGCTTTTATAGCACACCGAATACGAGAGCACGATAATATTGTCATCTGTTGTACTCTAGTACCACGGCAAGTCACATTGTTATACTTTTCGAAGTGGGAATTCTCGTATATCATTTTACATGCAAACCCCTTATGCCAAGATCTGAGTGCTTGCATGTTGCAACTTTGTATAGTTTTGTTGAAAAAAAAAACTATCGATTATTGCATCCTTGGACGGTCTTCAGCAGCTATTTGGTTTTTCTAACGAAATTCGAGAGCTATATATTTCATTTTGACCTCTTGGTAGTTTTTTGTGAACATATGATCGTGACTTGTGAGACAACAAGTGAAGTAATTTTCTAGGTCAAGGGTAAAACATTCACGAAGCAGCATCTTGATAATAATAATAATAATAATAATAATGAACGGCAAAATCTGTTGCTTTTGTTGAGAGTCGAACTCAAGACCTCCCGCTTACTAAACGGGTGCTCTAACCAACTGAGCTACGAAAGCAACTGTGTTGGAATTTCAACTTTTCATTTATTATGTGTGCTCAAGAACTCGCTTTGAAAATATCACCTTTTAAAATTTCAGTTTCAAAGTAACTCCGGAAGAAGCAAGATAAATTTTCCTTGAATTGTAACATTTTTTCCTTTTGATTTATCATGTATTAAGCCTTTTTCTATTTTTTTACTCCTAAAACATAGTGAATCTGAACTTGAATTTTTATACTTGTGTTGTGTAGTTTTGGAAGTGCATTTGGATCTTTCTTTTATAAAAAGGATGATACTAATTTGCTGCCCGAAACAAAGTTTTTTCCATTATTGCATCTATATATATGTGCTTTCACACTATGTATATATGAATATATCCAGTCTAATTAAAATACCTATGACATTTTAGAGACCGCTCCAATCAATATATAGCCGAATGTTTATAGAAGTAGACTCAACTAACTATCCCATGGTACAAAAGAAATCAGGGTAACAACTAACAAGAAAGTTGATGCAGAGAAGAAAACAAAAGGTCCAGAAAAATTACAAATAACCGGACGTAATCCGGCCAAGCGTTATCACTGCCGGTTCTAGCCAAACCGACAGTGATAGGCCGGTAAGAAAGAGATTTTTTGTAGTAGTGTACGCAGGGCACTAAGCATTTCATACTCACATATAATTAGTCTGATACCCTTGAGGTTGTGGGCTATTCGGACGCTGACTTTGCAGGTTGTGTTGATACTAACAAATCCACATTAAGTTTATATCTTCACATTTGCGGGAAAAGTCATTTCGTGAAAAAGCTCCAAACAATCATTTACTGCATCATCAATGATGCGGGCTGAGTTTGTGGCATGTTATGAGGCTACCAGGCAAGCTGTATAGCTTAAGAATTTTATCCCAGGATTAAGAGTGGTAGGCAACATATCTAAACCTCTACTTACATACTACGATAATTTGGTCGCAGTTTTCTATTCGAGTAACAACAAATCAAGTGGCGCTGCCAAATATATTGACAGCTAGTATCATGTTGTAAAAGATAGAATTCAGGATCAAACAATTGATGTCAAGTATATAAGTACTAAGTCTGTGTTTGCATATCCACTTACTAAAAGTTTACCACGCAGTCTATTTTGAGAGCATGTTGTGGGCATGGGTTTATTGGAAAGTCTCTGATTCTGAAAATAAGGACCACAAGAATAAAAACAACTCCCGTTACGAATAAGTAATTATCCTATCGAGATATAATGATGCACTATAGATACTAGGGTTTTAGCGGTACTTATATTAATCGCTATAATACTTTATCATGGTGTGTTTTTCTATTGAGTGTGGAATCATGATATTAGCCTTTCGATCAAGTGGGAGAATATTGGTTGCGATCTTTGACTTGAACTAACATACCAAAAATTTTGAGGCTAGGCTCACCACAACTCATTGTGCACACTCTGATCGGGAGCTTTTCCAACAAAATGGTTTTAGTCCCATTAGCCAACGCTAGAATATATAGGGGAGTGGCCGGTACTCATGAATGCATAAGTTGATCTCAAGTTTGGCTCTACCTGGCATCATCCGATCTAAGAACTAGCACGAGGTTACCGAATGCCTTACTAGCACCGAAAGGATCTCAGTACCTTTTCTTCACCGCACATCTACCGCCTTCTTCTTCACCGATGCTCAAGAACACCTATCGAATACTAATAGCTTTTTCTTCATCTCCGGGTTAGTATCTAACGATTTAATTTCCGCATATTTATTTTGTGATCATGCTTAGGCTGGCGATAATGTCTAGCCTTAAGGTTTAATATCACCATCCTGCCCATGGGCACACCTAGGGTTTTCGTCGGAGCTCCAGTGGTGTGTAGCAGGCCCACCGACACGCGTATATGCAAGCAACAGCTTCTATCTATATATTTCTCTATATCATCTAAAACAAAATTGAAGGCGCATATATAATATATAATATTTTAAGATTGTCTCTATAAGATTCTACAATATTTCAAATATAATATGAAAAGTGTTTATTATATAAAATAGCGCAGACGAAAACGAATGTCATGTAAAATTTTGTCAGTCTTTGGGAGCTTCTAACATGAGGTCAACATCAACAACCCTTTGTACGGGACGCATTGAGGTGCTGGACAGACTCCATCATCTGGCGGCGCGCGCGAACTTCACCCTCCACCGCGCTCGCGAGCTCCTCCAACAGCGGCGGCGGTGCGAGCTCCTCGGTGGTGGTGGCAAAAAGGAGGAGAGGAGCGAGAACAAATCGGAAATGGGAAGATGTCTCGAGAATTGAAGCAGCGTTGAAGTCTTAGCTTTTATAGCACACCGAATACGAGAGCAGCATCAGCGATACTGTCACCTGTTGTAGTCCAGTACTACGGCAAGTCACTTACAAAGCTCCCCTTCCTCGACAGAAATAGAACCTTAAATCAGTTAATTAACCACTTAATTAATTAATCATTTGATTAATTCATCTAATTAATCACTTTGGGAGTTGATTAATTAATTAGCTTGCCCAGCTGTAAGTTCAACCTTCATTAGTTATGGTTTTAGTGTTAATGACAAATTTAATCTTGTGTTAATGACAAATCCAATATTGAGTTTATCCTTGATTATTTGGATTCCTTTTTAAGTGGTATCATTGAATTCATTTATTTCCTACAAGTGGTATTTCATTACCTCTTTGTAGCATTATTGCGATACCCACATTCTTGATTAAGATTTTTCCTCTCAAGCTAGAATTGTAAGTTCAACCGCTTAAGAACTCTCTGTGTGAGATTCTTTATGAGTTGAGATATATTAAAGAGGAAATCTCCTGTTGAGCATTATTCTTCATGCAAATTTGAAAATGCTCATTTCTTTCGGTTCTTCATGTAAAGCCCTTGAGATAGATTTAAAGTGATATCTAACTTCTCAAGTGGTATCTATTTCTTTTGGGTTCCTCGTTTGACCCTATTAGGCAAAGTATTAGATTCTTTAAAAGAATCATATTGAAAATTTGCAAAGCCTAATAAAATGAGGAGTGAGTTATTTGAATGTGTTTCAAATAAACCGTGTGATACCCTTACTTCGTTTTTCATGCCCATCTTTACAAGTGGTATTTTTACAAGTGGTATCCACAAATCCAAATATGGTCTCTTTTCGAATTTCCCTCATTTTTAGATCATATTTCAAATAAAAACTTGTTTTACTTCTTGAATGTCCCTTCAAGTTTTTATTTTTAAATCTTAATTCATTCCCAAGGTCATAAGTGTTTATTTCAATTCTTGTATGACCTTCATTTAAAAGGAGATAATTAAATAGGGAGAATTAGGAGCTTAAAAAGAAATTGTTGAATGCCAAAAAAGGGGGGGGGAGAATAATTGAATAATCAAAAGGGGGAGAAATAATTCGAATATTCTTTTAAGATGATTTTTCCATTTTTGGTGTTTAATGCCAAAAGGGGGAGAATTAGGAAGCTTAATATCATTTGGTTTAAAAAGTGAGCTTAATATGATTAAGGGGAAGAATTAATATGCATATGTATTCAAATGATTTAAATTCTCTCAATATGTTAGTTTTAATCCAAATGTGCTCATTAAGCTTGGATTTGTCATTAATCACCAAAAAGGGGGAGATTGTAAGTTCAACCTTCATTAGTTATGGTTTTGGTGTTAATGACAAATCTAATCTTGTGTTAATGACAAATCCAATATTGAGTTTATCCCCTAATGCGATAGTGTTATTAATGACAATCTTATATCGAGACTAACTTGTTTATTTAGAATATCTTTGATTAGTTTCATCGCATTGAAAAATGGAAAACCCAAGTACGTTTGCATATTCATTCTAATATTAGTTGCATACTTTGGATTCAAGTTAAAGTATGAATGTCCTATTATATTAACCAAAGCGTGCATCATGTTTCCCAATCCACACATTACATGGATGCACATACTTAGGGGAGTTTGTAGTTTAACTTGAAAGTCTCTTTGTATTGATCGATTCGATTATTGACACATATAAGGATCAAGACAAAGAAACTAAATCTTGAGTATATGTTTGAATTGCCTAGTTATAAGTATACTCATGGTAATATAGGATATACTCCAATACGATCAAATTGAATATGTGCATATTATGTTCAAGTCGATTATATTTATGCACATATACATGTGGGGTTTATTCTATAGTTGATGACTTAGAGTAATGATCATCTCCATATAGATTACACATAATGGATCATTATTTTTCATCAACATGAGTATATGAAAACTTGTGTAGTTAATATATACTCACATCAATTTAAATGAAAATTTAAATTGAGTTCATTTGTCTTGTTAATCATTAAAGAATACTTCATCATGTGTTGATGGTGTTCCATGATTAATTAGGACAATGGATAGTTCTTAAGTATAATTAAGCATGTGTTGCATTATTATACTTAAGACACATTTACAATCATTTCAATTGATTTAGGTTGTGCTCAATTGATCTAGAGGCATCCATTATGTGTTAATGGAGTGCAAAAGATAATTGAGATAACCATGCATCTTGGACTAACTATTTTATGAGTTGTGATTGAGTTAGGTCCAAAGATGGATGAGATGATGAGAACGGGACAAGGACGGCATCATGAGTTGATGGGCGCCAAGAATGGATCCCAAAAGGAGTCGAGTGGATATCCCGGGAGTATCAAAGTGAAGATCATAAAGACCCCAAAGGGATTGCTTGTGGCTGCACGAAGGTATAATTAGATAGGCTAAGGACTTTTGTAGTCTTTGAGTCTAAGGTTTTATCGCCGTGCTATTAAGAGGGGTCGTTCCCTTCGCTTGAGCTTCATCATGTGTTGGTGATCTCAATCCGCGTTCACTCAAGCTCAACCATTTGGATTTGGTTTTTGCATATGGGTTAACCATTTGGCATGTGTTGCGAATGGGTTAAACTTATACTTGGTTGCATTTGGTTTTCGCATAATGCTTTGATTTGCATGTGTTGCAAGAAGTGATAAGCTAGTGCGTTGGCTTTTGCGTGAAGTTCACTTTTGCATGTGTTGCATTAGTTGAAGCTTCATGCTTTGTTCGCAAAACAAATCTTTATAAAACCTTGGTGTTGCTTGGAGCTAAGTTTTGCATGTGTTGCAAAAGGAGAGAGCTCAAGCATGATTTTATGTTGTGTGTTTGTATGGAGCTAGAGGCTTGCATGTGTTGCGAGTAAAGAGCTCATACGTATGGTTTTGGTTTTAGTCGAAGTTTGATTTGTGGTTGCATTGAACTAGAGAATTGCATGTGTTGCAATTAGAGAGTTCATGCACCTTGATTTAATGTTGCTTGGAGCTAGACTTTTGCATGTGTTGCAAAGAGTAGTGCTCAAGCATGAAATATGTTTATTGCGTTATTTGCAAGTTCGTTGTGCGAATAAACTGAGGTTTATGAGTCCGAAATTCCGAGAGCATGTGAATAGGGCTTGCAACGGGTGTTGGCAAGTTGACTGGGTCTCGTGTTGACTTTCACATGGCTAGGGGAATTAATCTCATAAACTCGAGTTTGATTTGCTTAATACGATTTGCAAATAGTTCTTGAGTCGGTTGCGAAATGCGTTTTCGTGATTCGGTTGCGATTCTTTGAGCGTGAGCTAAATTGGTGCAAATGTGTTTTGCACGTATGTTTGATTATGTGTTGATCACCTAGAGGCTCAAAGAATGTCGTTTGCCTCTTCGGAGAAAAAGATCGCGCAAAATCCGGATTGTTTCTTAGTGTGGCCGGTGCGACCGGATGGAGGCCGGTGTGACCGGGCCTCCGGTCGGACCGGGGTGGCACCGGTGCGTTGTTTCCTCCAGTGCGTGCGGGCGTTGCTGTTTTCCGGTTTTTGGTCGTGCGGTCGGACCGGGTGGCGGTCGGTACGACCGGCCGAGCGGTGCGACCGGGGACCGTGCGGCGCGTTTTTTCCAGAGAGTTTGTTTTCGGTGTCTCCGGTCTTTTGAACGGGCGGTGCGACCGAGGGTCGAGCGACTGCCGTGCTGTCGGACCGAAGCGTGGTCTGATTACGCCGCATATGATCGGAAGTCGACCGTTGCTGTGGAGGGTCGGTCGGACGGTGAGGTCCGGTTGGCGTTTTTCTGCTTTGCTTCGCCCCAAACGGCTAGTTTTCTTGTGGGGGCTATAAATACCCCTTGGGGGCTTGGGGCAAGTGTTTGGCTTGGTTGAGGTTTTGGGTGAGGTGTTGCATGTGTTGCATACTCCCATTTGATTCTTGAGCTTAAGAGTGAACTAATTGCATGTGTTGCAATTAGGAGTGATTTGAGAGTCTCTTGTGCATGTGTTGCACTTGAGTGAGGCCTTGTGCATGTGTTGCACTTGGTGATCACCGGCTGCATTTGTTGTGCCGGTGAGGTTCAAGCGAAGGAGCGGCTTGTTACGTTGGAGGTTGCCGACTCCTAGGACGGCAGGGCGTCGCGGGAGCTCTCGAGGTGTGAGAAGTCCCGGCGAAGTTTGTGAAGGTTCGGGTTGAGCCTACGCGCGAGCATGAAAAAACACGACTAGTGGAAAGAGGCGGGTGCTCGAGCGGGAGCCGGTCCAAGTGTGGGCTTGCCTCAACGTAGACTAGGGGAGACCGGCAAGTCTCCGAACACTATGGAAAAACATCGGTTGTCCCTTGTCTCTTTACATTCAAGTATTTACCTTTTGCATATTATTGATTGCTTAAATGAGAATTGCTTAGTATTAATTGTTTGATCAATTTAGCAATTCTTGTGTAGAGACATAATTTAGTTAGTGCACTAGTGTGCCTAGTTGATTTAGGCCTTCATTGTCAAAACCTAGTTTATCGCTTCCGCATATATGTTTGATTAGGTTTTGACATAGAGGTTGATTAGAGCGAATTGTTTAGTGAGCGATCGAATTTTGTAAAACGCCTATTCACCCCCCCTCTAGGCGCATCCTCGACCCTACACCAGCCTACCGAGTTGAGGTTGCTCAGCAAGTGCCACTGATAATCTCTTACTGCACAGTAGCTCTAGCCTGCCATATCTGCTACGATAGATTACGCTGCCCCGGTACGGAAGCGTGGCAAGTGACAAATGTTGTCTGTCGTTACTTTTACGATAAGAAATAAAATTAATTTTATAAATTTATTCATACGGGTTAGATCTGCAAACAAAATATGCCAAAGGGTCAATAAAAGCGAAATGTTCAGCAACTTTGGGTTCCATGCGGACACGCGGTGCTATTGCAGTTCTACCCGGTTACATGTGTTGCCCAGATGATAGTGCACGCGAGAAAGATCCCACGTGCGCAACCACAAAATAGTCGGCTCGCCAGTTATTTTTGGAAAAAAAAAGTTAGCAGATATTTTTAGACAAAATTAGTACTCCGACCGAATATTACCTTTATTAAAGTCCGAAGACTTCTTGGCTAGGGAGCTAGGCCACATGTTGGCTCTCCGTTAGAGGCTCTAAGAAAAGCGTAATTACGTTTAGATGCTTCAACCATTTTTTATAAAAAGGACTTTTCGGTTCAGCGAAATTACGGATCTTTTGTGAAAAGAACCCAAATAAATACAAAAAAACATAATTACGTTTAGAGCCTTTTGATTATTTTTCACAAAAAAGATCTTTCGGTTAAGTAAAATTGTGGATCCTTCGTGACAGGATCTAAATAAGTGCAAAAAAACGTAATTACGTTTATATCCTTTTAACCATTTTGCGTGTTTTCTCAATTTACTTGTGTGGAGAACAGCGAGCGTAGCGTGGCATATCGTAGTCACTCATCTAGTTGATATTGCTAGCTGGAGGATAGTAAAGGAAAACCAGGCTCAAGCTTGCCTGCGTGAGTTGTCTCAGGGAAAGGAACTTACCAAGCGAAGGTACTATTTATAAGCATAATAATTGATCCATTACCGACCCATGTTCTTGCTCTTCACCAAGGGCCCAAGACGATCTGTGCCGTACTCAAAGCCCACGTACATCTCTCTATTTTGGCAGCGCCGAATGTCTCGAGCGGCAGAGGAGAACGAACACCTTCAGTTTAGTACCACATCGACAGTCAACAGCAATTGCTCGTGAAGTCTCGCTATAAGGGCAGAGCAAGGGCCACCGTTGTTCCATTCTTACCTGGACGGGGTTAACGGGCGATCAAGAAGGCCTGTGGCCTAGGTTAGTGGTTCACATTGCACTTTGTGAACGAGCTAACTTACCATCTCCTTAAGTGGGAGAGTGGACGTCATAATTTGTATTAGAGGGGGTACGCGTCTGCGCGGCCCCTACTAATCCTTTGAAATTGAACTTTGGTCTGGCTTGAGGTTTCTTTTTGGGACTTTATTTTATATGTGTGTGAAAATGTTTACATTATCTTTCTGGGAGTAGGTACTTATTTTCACTTTAAGTATACTATTTAAATAATATTATTGTATATTTTTTATTTTTTGAATATACTCTAATATTAATTATAAGATACTCTAAAATAAGTTACATAGAAAAAATTATCACGGTCCACTATTTATAGCATAATTTATGTGTATATACTCATTTTACATATAGAAAAGAGCATATAACAAAAATAACAACATGGTATTTGTCATTGCAAATGAGCTGATTGCTACGGGACCATTATACTGCAAAGGTAGGGGTGGGCAATTTTTAACCGAAACAGAAAAACTGAACAGAACCAAATTAACCAAAAAAATTGGTTTTTCGGTTTATTATTCTGTTTTTATTTTGATATGTTCGGTTTTCGGTTCGATTTTGCAATTTAGAAAGCCGAAATAGCCGAACAAACAGAATATGTATCGCTGGCCGCCTCCAGTCGTGTCTCCATGGCTCCATCAGACAACCATGCTCTCCCGCCGTCGCCGCCTCCCTCCTCCCCTCGCGATCGCAGAGCTTGCGCTCCTCGGCTCCTGGCCTTGCCCCTCCCTCCTCTGGGTCCCTTGCCCTGCGCCTGCCGTCTCCCTCCTCTCCTCGCACGACGGCACTCCTTCCCCTCTCCTCCCACCGCAGGCCGCCGCCTCCTCTGTGCCCCAGGGCCTCCCTCCCATTTAGCAGGGCATTCGGTTAGTTTAGTTTTAAAAAATCGGTTTTTACAAACTACCAACCAAAATTTAAGGTTCAGAAAAAAAATGAACTAAATTAACCGAATTTTTTTGTTCGGTTTTTTGGTGAACCGAACTGCATCAATCGCTCAGGCGCTCAGCTGAAGCTCTCCAAGCCCGCAAGCCGCGTCGTGCATGTGATAATCGATTAGTTAATAACTGGTAAGTACATGCATGGGAATTAAATCGAATCGTAGCATATATACGTGCGTGCATGAAAGGCGCTGATTGCTACGGGACCATTATACTGCAAAGGTAGGGGTGGGCAATTTTTAACCGAAACAGAAAAACCGAATAGAATCAAATTAACCAAAAAATTGGTTTTTTCAGTTTATTATTCGGTTTTCGGTTCGATTTTGCAATTTAGAAAGCCGAAATAGCCGAACAAACAGAATACGTATCGCTGGCCACCTCCAGTCGTGCCTCCATGGCTCCATCAGACAACCATGCTCTCCCGCCATCGCCGCCTCCCTCCCTCTCCCCTTCCGATCGCAGGCTTGCAACTCCTCCCGACTCGGCCTCCGCCTCCCTCCCTCGGGTCCGTGCCCTGCCGCCGCCTCCCTCCCTCTCCTCTGCGCAGCCTCCCTCCCACCCTCTCGCCTCCCTCACCCCTTGCCGGCCGCCGCCTCCTCGAGCCCCCCTACCTCCCCCTCCCATTTAGGAGTGGGCATTCGGTTAGTTTGGTTTTTACAAACTACCAATCGAAATTTATGGTTCAGAAAAAAAAACGAACCAAATTAACCGAATTTTTTTTGTTAGGTTTTTTTGGTGAACCGAACTGCAGCAATTGCTCAGGCGCTTAGCTGAAGCTCTCCAAGCCCGCAAGCGGCGTCGCGCATGTGATAATCGATTAGTTAATAACTGGTAAGTACGTGCATAGGAATTGAATCGAATCGTAGCATATATACGTGCGTGCATGAAAGGCGAAGGGATCGATCGGGCAATATATGTAAGCTCAGCAGATAATCACATCCTAAATTAATCGGTAGTGCATGCATCGATTAGTACGTATATACTAGCTATGTGTCCATACGTTACAATGAAAACTCAATTTACAATAAAAAATTATTTACAGAGAGCATTAACATTATCTGAATAATAATATTCACTCTGAATGTGTAATGATTAAATGTTTAAATCAATTCATCAAAGCATAGATATTCCAATCACATGTTTACAAACTCGAGCTTAAAATTATCTTTAATTTCACAAGCTTAAATAATAACATTACAGCACTTAAGATTGTAAATTTGTAATGTTATAATTCGAGATCAATCGATCGATCGAGAGAAGCATCACCTGCTACCCCATAGGCACAAAAGTGTTGAAGAGGTGGGCATCATCCATATGTGACTGCCACCATCAGCGGTGTGCGTGGCTCATACGCTTTGCTCTAGCCATACCATAGCCCACCCTATGAACCAGCTCCACCGCCTCCTTGCCTCCTCCGCGAGTGCCTCCCTCAACCTATTGATATCATCCACCACGACGAGCTCCAGCAGCACTGCCAGCCTATCTCACTACCCATCACGGGCGACCTGCCCCTGCGCCTCATTGATGAGATAAGGAAGATCGCCCATTACCTCCGTTCAACGGATAAGGTCAACACATCTGCAGAAGAGGCAAGAAGCAGTGTGGTTATATAGATTCAGCAACCGAGGAGATATATGTGGGATCCAGATTAAAAAAATCATCGAATAATGAAGGCAACAAAAGTGAAAAATGTTAGAAGAGACCCAACTCTATGATCAGAGTTCTGTTTCCTTCGGAAGGGAATCAATCAATCTAATCTGAAAAACACCGGAAGCAATCGCCACCGATTTAAATGCCAGATCAATGGGAGAAAGAAAAGCGATAAATGAGTCATGCATATTCATTTACCTCCCGCGACGGGATGATCCAATCCAATTTACCGGGGTGGCTATTACCTGCTTTTCTCTCGGCCACACGGGTGCACACAGGTATCGGGGTAAAGGTGGAGAATGAACATAATACCACCAACTCCTAATTAGAATTAGTAGAGATAGAGATATTGATTAACTATTATCATGAACTACTGATTAGCGTGGTCTGTTTAATTTTCCATGCACATATGCTACATCGCTCGTAGTAACGGCAACGTGTCTCGATCGATCGTGCATGCCGACATCAACAAGTCTTCTCCAGTTAGGGCAATCTCAACCCATGGTTTCCATGAGCAGTGTCTAGAGGAGAGAGAGAGAGCAATAAACCAATGCATACACCACAAACATAGTTTGATCAGCACGCAGAAACGTCCAACCCCGATTTTGCTCGTTTCTTGCGTCTTGGTGCCCGCGCCGACCCAGTTTCTTGCATAAGACACGGTTTCTTTGTTTTTCCTTCTCTCCCTTCCTTAATTCCTATACCACATCAGATTTTTGCTTAGTTGGTAGCGTAATTAATTCTATAGACACCAGCTGAGATGGAGAGTTAGGACTGCCCTTAGATCGATCTCAGTGCTTGCTGGGACATGAGAGAGAGGCCGTCGGTCCAACGGAAATTGCACGTACGTAATTTATGCCCATTTCACTTGCCTTGGCAAAGCCGACGTAAAGAGAGGTTCAGCAGCTTAATTGCAAGCATATATAGCTGAATAAAAGGCATTAAGCCCACTTCAACAACAACAGCTGCTCTGGGTTAACAGGTCGGTCAAGCTGACGGAATGTTAGTTTGTTTTATTTTTTCCCCAATGCAGCCCGTATCAACGGTTAAAGACGAAGCAAGGAAGCTATTACAGAATTACACTCACCTTGTACAATAGTAACAACATTGCAGCATGGCAGATGGTCAGGGAACATGCATGCCCTTGTAAAGCTGTAACAAGCTGATTAGCCGGCAAATGGCAGATGCTAAACTGACCAAGTTATATGAAATGCAGCTGCCTGCGAGTCAACTTCATCCCTGGAAAGCTTACATTTCCTTGCGACAATGGTTGTGGCAACAGAGAGAGCATCATGCAGACATTAGGTTACTTACAAACACAGGTATATGAATGGCATAATGCAGAACAAACGATTTTCTTCACGCAACCTGAATTACAAAACAAACCCAACAGGCCAACACCAGGTAAATGTTTTCGACAACTGCAGCAGTTTCCTACCATTATCAGGGACACGCTATATCAAATACCGAAGATGACAAATCACAGAGCCACTTCGACACTACACAGCACAGCAGCACACGGTGGGAACAGAATATATATACCGATCGTTTTCTGTCAGATATACTCCTGACCTTCAACCAAACGTTGAAGAGAGAACGCAGAATGTTAACCAAGAACTAGAGCCGCCACCCCCTCGGTCTTCCGCTGATTTTCTGCAACGCTCGTCTCGATGAGTTCTTCACGGCCGAGCGATCAGGGTTCGGCTTGACAGGATGGCCTGTTTTAACGGCAGGTGTGTTCTCCCTGTTCCTGAGCAAGGCAATTGCAGACTGGCTCAGGTTGTCCCCTTGCTTCGTGGTAGGGGGGGCGTTCATAGCAATGGAGCTTCCTTTAACTGTGCTGGAAATCTTGAAACTCGGCAATTTGGTGCTGATTTCGCCTATACGCCTTCGCCCGCTGGTTTGACAGATCCCTGATGTAAAAAGTTGAGTCAGAAGGCACAACAGTCCGGGATTAAAGAAGTTTTTATGTCAGAAAAGAAACATTAACTAGCTATGGCAATACTGACCGACTGATTCTGAAACACCGTCATCACGACAAATTGCAGATTCTTCAGGAGATTTAGGTGCAGATAGGTCACTTGGAGGCTCCTGTTCATGGAAACAATCCCTCTGAACACTGTCACCCTGACAAAATGCAGATTCTTTGGGAGATTTAGGTGCAGGTGGGTCACTTGGAGGCTCCTGTTCATGGAAACAATCCATATGAACATTGTCATCCAGACAAATTGCAGGTTCTTGAATAGATTTAGGTGCAGATGGGTCATTTGGAAGCTGCTCTTCATGGCAAGAATCCATATAAGAGTCTTTGGGCAAGTTAGATAGGTTGTCCTCCACAGATCCAGTACCAGAGATGCTTCTAGTGTATTTATTGCAGCCAAGGCTTTGTTGCACAACTTCATTGCCCTCCAGCTCGTAAAGCTGCTCATGTGGTAATGATGTTTCTGCAGCTGGGAGCAGTGCCATCTCACTTTCTAATCCTTCAATTGGTGGGGGTTCAGACATGCCACTTGCAATGATGCCTTGAGTGACTTCATCGTGCTCATTCCGTTCCTCTTGATGATCCTGATGGAGCACTTTAGTGTTGAAACTCAGGAGCTTGGTGGTAATTTCACCTCCAGTTTGACAATTGCCTGAAGTAAGAGTGAGTAATGAGGCTATCCGCTATATGCAAAGCAAATATTTTACCAAGGATTAAACGAGTCCATGTATCAAAAAATCTAAACAAGTCATCAGAAATACTGACCTGATCCTAAATCAATCTCATCACCCTCCAGCTTGGGGTTAAGCTGCTTATCTGGCAATGCTGATATGTCTGCAACTGGCAGCAGCGTTATTCCATTTTCTGATCCTTCAACTGGTGCAGCTTTAGACTTGTCACTTGCGGGGATGTCTCGAGTGACTTGATCTTCATTGTTTCGGTTGCATTCCTCTTTATAATCCTGATAGACCACTTCAGTATTGGAAAATGCTATAAGATTATCTGAAGCATCCAGTGATTCTAACTGTGATGAATTAAAACTCAAATGTACTTCATCACAAATAGGGGTACTCCGTGAACTGCAATAATGAATTCCACTAACACCAGAAGCATACTCAGCTGCAATAGGAGGCGTACAGATTAGCCCAAGGATAAAACCATGCTACTGCGGTCTGACAAGTAGAAGACAACAGTTGTCTCTGAATTAAAGGACAAAGATATCACAAAGCTTTCTTCTAAGAGTAACTAAATCTTTAAAATCAAGAGCAATCAAGTGAGGATTACCATGTTCATTCACATGTGATTTTTCATGGGGGGAATCAATATCTAAAGGCATAAACCCCCTTTTCTCTTCCACCTTACAGACCACCTCCTTGGCAATAATCTCCCTGTAAATTGGACTTACCATTTTTGAAAGAGTGACCACATATTGTTCATATCTGTACTTTTAGTAATCAAAAACAGAATTACCTTTCTGTATTGTTCACATCCTCTGATGATTCTAGCTGGGCAGATGAAACCCAATCTTTTTCATGGCCGATCTTAAAAAATCCTAAGAAATAAATTATCGTTCAGTTCTTATATTGCACAGAAAAATATGGAAAGATTTAGCAGAGGGACAATAATTATACAATATTTTACAACAGAGGTCTGTCAAAAAAAAAATAAAGCTGTACCATCTTGTTCATTATCTTGCTGGGATGAAAACATGCTACCCCCATTTTCTTTAACTCTGCTTAAATATTCATCAGACCCTTTATATGAATCGGGTTCTGATGAAACAACTTGGCATCCAACATGGCAAACGTTTGATTCATCTACTCCATTTTCAGCACTTGGAAAAGCAAGAGCATCATGTGTGCCTGATCCTTAAGCTCTCCAAGCCCGCAAGCCGCGTCGTGCATGTGAGAATCGATTAGTTAATAACTGGTAAGTACGTGCATGGGAATTGAATCGAATCGTAGCATATATGCGTGCATGAAAGGCGAAGGGATAGATCGGGCAATATATGTAAGCTCAGCAGATAATCACATCCTAAATTAATCGGTAGTGCATGCATCGATTAGTATATAACTAGTTATGTGTCCGTGCGTTACAACGAAAGCTCAATTTACAATAAAAAAATTATTTATAGAGAGCACTAACCTTATCTGAATAATAATGTTCACTCTGAATGTGCAATGGTTAAATGTTTAAATCAATTCATCAAAGCATAGAAATTCCAATCGCATGTTTACAAACTCGAGCTTAGCCTATCTCAATCGATCGATTCACTGCTACCACATAGGCACAAAAGTGTTGAAGAGGTGGGCATCATCCTGCACCTCATTGATGAGATCAGGAAGATCGCCCATTATCTCCGCTCAATAGATAAGATCAACACATCTATAGAAGAGGCAAAAAGCGGTGTGGTTATATAGATTCAATAATCGAGAAGATATATATGGGATCCAGATTAAAAATCGTTGAATAATTAAGGCAACAAAAGGGAAAAAGACGAGAAGAGACCCAACTTTATGAATCGGAGCTCTACTTCCTTCGGAAAGGAATCAATCAATCCAATCCGAAAAGCACCGGGAGCAATCGCCGTTGATTCAAATGCCAGATCAATAGGAGAAAGGAAAGCAATAAATGAGTCATGCATATTCATTTACCTCCCGCGACGGGATGATCCAATCCAATTTACCGGGGTGGCCACTACCCATTTCTCTCTTAGCCACACGGATGCGCACACGCGTTAGGGTAAGGATGGAGAATGGACATAACACCACCGACTTCTAATTAGAATTAGTAGAGATATTCATCAACTATTATCATGAACTACTGATTAGCGTGGTCTGCTTAATTTTGCATGCACATACGCTACATCGCTCGTAGTAACGGCGACGCGTCTCGATCGATCGTGCATGCCGACATCGACAAGTCTGCTCCAGTTAGATCGATCTCAGTGCTTGCTGGGACATGAGAGAGAGGCCGTCGGTCCAACGGAAATTGCACGTACGTAATTTATGCCCATTTCACTTGCCTTGGCAAAGCCGAAGTAAAGAAAAAGGTTCAGCAGCTTAATTGCAAGCATATATAGCTGAATAAAAGGCATTAAGCCCACTTCAACAACAACAGCTGCTCTGGGTTAACAGGTCGGTCGAGCTGGCGGAATCTTAATTTGTTTTATTTTTTCCCCAATGCAGCCCGTATCAACGGTTAAAGCCGAAGCAAGGCACAATAGTAACAACACTGCAGCATGGCAGATGGTCAGGGAACATGCATGCGCTTGTAAGCTGTAACAAGCTGATTAGCCGGCAAATGGCAGATGCTAAACTGACCAAGGTTATATGAAATGCAGCTGCCTGCGAGTCAACTACTAAACTTCATCCCTGGAAAGCATACATTTCCTTGTATTGAATTGCATGCACTAGCCAGTTCACCCAAAAGCTTAAGCTGATGAGGAAAGGTAGGCAATTCACTTATACTTCAACACTCCCCCTCACATGCAGGCTCCCTCAGATCTAGAACGTGGAATAGAAGTGGGCTGCAATTATTTTTTTAAATTGCGCCAACCGGATCTTGAACTCGAGACCTCTTGGCTCTGATACTATATTGAATTGCATGCACCAACCAGAACGCATGCACCAGCCAGTTCACCCAAAAGCTTAAACTGATGAGGAAAGGTAGACAATTCACTTATACTTCAACACCTTGCGACAATGGTTATGGCAACAGAGAGAGCATCATGCAGACATTAGGTTACTTACAAACACGGGTATATGAATGGCATAATGCAGAACAAACGATTTTCTTCACGCTACCTAAATTACGAAACAAACCCAACAGGCCAACACCAGGTAAATGTTTTTGACAACTGCAGCAGTTTCCTAACATTATCAGGGACACGCTATATCAAATACTGAAGATGACAAATCACAGAGCCACTTCGACACTACACAGCACAGCAGCACACGGTGGGAACAGAATATATATACCGATCGTTTTCTGTCAGATATACTCCTGACCTTCAACCAAACGTTGAAGAGAGAACGCAGAATGTTAACCAAGAACTAGAGCCGCCACCCCCTCGGTCTTCCGCTGATTTTCTGCAACGCTCGTCTCGATGAGTTCTTCACGGCCGAGCGATCAGGGTTCGGCTTGACAGGATGGCCTGTTTTAACGGCAGGTGTGTTCTCCCTGTTCCTGAGCAAGGCAATTGCAGACTGGCTCAGGTTGTCCCCTTGCTTCGTGGTAGGGGGGGCGTTCATAGCAATGTAGCTTCCTTTAACTGTGCTGGAAATCTTGAAACTCGGCAGTTTGGTGCTGATTTCGCCTATACGCCTTCGCCCGCTGGTTTGACAGATCCCTGATGTAAAAAGTTGAGTCAGAAGGCACAACAGTCCGGGATTAAAGAAGTTTTTATGCAAGAAAAGAAACATTAACTAGCTATGGGAATACTGACCGACTGATTCTGAAACACCGTCATCACGACAAATTGCAGATTCTTCAGGAGATTTAGGTGCAGATAGGTCACTTGGAAGCTCCTGTTCATGGAAACAATCCCTCTGAACACTGCCACCCTGACAAAATGCAGATTCTTTGGGAGATTTAGGTGCAGGTGGGTCACTTGGAGGCTCCTGTTCATGGAAACAATCCATATGAACATTGTCATCCAGACAAATTGCAGGTTCTTGAATAGATTTAGGTGCAGATGGGTCATTTGGAAGCTGCTCTTCATGGCAAGAATCCATATAAGAGTCTTTGGGCAAGTTAGATAGGTTGTCCTCCACAGATCCAGTATCAGAGACGCTTCTAGTGTATTTATTGCAGCTAAGGCTTTGTTGCACAACTTCATTGCCCTCCAGCTCGTCAAGCTGCTCATCTGGCAATGATGTTTCTGCAGCTGGGAGCAGTGTCGTCTCACTTTCTAATCCTTCAATTGGTGGGGATTCAGACATGCCACTTGCAATGATGCCTTGAGTGACTTCATCGTGCTCATTCCGTTCCTCTTGATGATCCTGATGGAGCACTTCAGTATTGAAACTCAGGAGCTCGGTGGTAATTTCAACTCCAGTTTGACAAATGCCTGAAGTAAGAGTGAGTAATGAGGCTATCCGCTATATGCAAAGCAAATATTTTACCAAGGAATTAAACAAGTCCATGTGTCAAAAAATCTAAACAAGTCATCAGAAATACTGACCTGATCCTAAATCAATCTCATCACCCTCCAGCTTGGGGTTAAGCTGCTTATCTGGCAATGCTGATATGTCTGCAACTGGCAGCAGCGTTATTCCATTTTCTGATCCTTCAACTGGTGCAGCTTCAGACTTGTCACTTGCGGGGATGTCTCGAGTGACTTGATCTTCATTGTTTCGGTTGCATTCCTCTTTATAATCCTGATAGACCACTTCAGTATTGGAAAATGCTATAAGATTATCTGAAGCATCCAGTGATTCTAACTGTGATGAATTAAAACTCAAATGTACTTCATCACAAATAGGGGTACTCCGTGAACTGCAATATTGAATTCCACTAACACCAGAAGCATACTCAGCTGCAATAGGAGGCCTACAGATTAGCCCAAGGATAAAACCATGCTACTGCGGTCTGACAAGTAAAAGACAACAGTTGTCTCTGAATTAAAGGACAAAGATATCACAAAGCTTTCTTCTAAGAGTAACTAAATCTTTAAAATCAAGAGCAATCAATTGAGGATTACCATGTTCATTCACATGTGATTTTTCATGGGGGGAATCAATATCTAAAGGCATAAACCCCCTTTTCTCTTCCTCCTTACAGACCACCTCCTTGGCAATAATCTCCCTGTAAATTGGACTTACCATTTTTGAAAGAGTGACCACATATTGTTCATATCTGTACTTTTAGTAATCAAAAACAGAATTACCTTTCTGTATTGTTCACATCCTCTGATGATTCTAGCTGGGCAGATGAAACCCAATCTTTTTCATGGCCGATCTTAAAAAATCCTAAGAAATAAATTATTGTTCAGTTCTTATATTGCACAGAAAAATATGGAAAGATTTAGCAGAGGGACAATAATAATACAATATTTTACAACAGAGGTCTGTCAAAAAAAAAGAGCTGTACCATCTTGTTCATTATCTTGCTGGGATGAAAACATGCTACCCCCATTTTCTTTAACTCCGCTTAAATATTCATCAGACCATTTATATGAATCGGGTTCTGATGAAACAACTTGGCATCCAACATGGCAAACGTTTGATTCATCTACTCCATTTTCAGCACTTGGAAAAGCAAGAGCGTCATGTGTGCCTGATCCTTCCATGTTTTCCAGTGAGAACAGGAACTTTAGCATAATGGGTGAATATTTGAGATTTGATGAGCATCTTCCAGCAACATTCTTCAATGAGTGCACTGCTTCCCCAGACATAGCACTTTCATGTTTACAATCCGGAATAGTTAAATTGAATGAAGGCTTCTCACAGGTACCTGGCACATTATCTGAACAAATATGCATTAGTTCAAAAGAAGTCATCAAAATAAGGTACCTATAGAGTTTATAAATAATATCGAGTACCGACCTCCTGCTCTGGAAACACTGTTCTCCCAACACATAGCATACTCTTCAGGAGATTTTTCTACTGAAAAATCATTTGAAAGGTCCTGTTGCTGGCAATGATCCATGGAAGAATCATTTGGTAAAACATTGGAATCGGATGGAGTTCTTTTACCAACATTGTTCACGGCAGATCCAAACTCCAAAATGTAACTAACGTCATTATCACAGCTAACGCCAGATTCCGCAACTTCTGTGCCCTCCAATTTGGAGTTAAGCTGCTTACCTCGGAAAACTGATCTTTCTTCAGCTGCGAGCAGAGTCACTTCACGTTCTATGTCCTTAGCAGAGGCAGCTTCAATCATATCACTTGTGTGAGCTCCAGAAGCAACTTGGCCTTCCTTGTGCTCGTTGCGTTGCTCTTTGGGACCCTGATGCAACACTTCAGTATTGGAACACCCTGTCGGTTCATCCAAGAAACCAGTTGATTGTAATTGAGACTGTGTAGAACTCAGATGTACTTGAGACTGAGTAGAACTCAGATGTACTTCATCATTGTAATTGGCAGGAGCAATCTGTGAGCTGCTCAATAGAGCATCACTAATACAAGAAGCGTGCTCAACTGCAGTAGATGACAGAAAATAATTTGTCAACAGATATAGAAGCATGCTATTAGTCTGACTCTGACAAGAGACCACTAATCTCCTGATGAAACAATAAAGATATGAAAAGTACTTTCGTAATTAAGAGAAATTGAATCAGTAAAATCAATAAAGAGCATACCAGGTCCATTGGAATCTGATTTTTCACATGAAGAATTAATGTTCATAGAATGCACAGGTTTCCTATTTTTTTCATCCTCCCAGGCCACTTCTTCAGAATTAGTCCCCCTGTGAATTGGAATTTCCATCTTAAAACGATCAAACACATATGACTTTCATAAAATATATACTTTCAGCGATTCCAACAAAGAATACACTTACTCCTCCATGCAATTTGCAGCCTCCAACAAACCTAAATGACCAGATGCAACCTGTTCTTCATGGCTAGACTTTGGCGATCCTAAGAAATACAGTATCGTTCAGTTCATGAAGGTACCATCCAAATAAAATAATACCTCATAACCTATATGTTGCAAGGAAATCAAGATAATTTAAACGAAAGGACAAAAGGGATATGATATTATATACCTTCTTTTTCATTGTCTTGCTGGGAAGTATACATGTGATCTCCATTTTTAGAAACTACACTAAAATCTACACGAGTGTCATGGTCTGAAACAGGTCCTGACACGAGAGCCTTTTCAACTCTGCATTTCACATGGCAATCTTTTGATTCATCAACTCCACTTTCAGCTTGACCTCTTGCAAAAGAATGGGCACCATATTCCATGGATTGTTCTATGCTTTCTTGCGAGAACAGGGACTGTAGACCAAATGGTGATTGTTCAGCACTTGATGAACATCTCTCATTCTGCGTTGAGTGCAGTACTGCCTTCTCAGGTAAGCCAAATTCATCTTTATACTCTGGAGTTACTGAACCTAGTGAAGTCTTCTCAAGAGTACCTGACACATTATGCATTCCTCAACATTTAGCTTAACATTACAACTGACCAAATCATCGTTTAAATATTATATGATGGATCCTTACCTTCTTGTACATCATCCTGCTGGACCTGCTCCTTAGTTAGTTTATAATCAGGATTATCTGTAACTAGCCCCACATCCTTTTCTTTTAGGATACAATCTGATTCCAGATAAACACTGAAAATTTCATCATTTAACTTCTTTTTGCTGTCAATTTCAGCAGAAACACACGCATCATTTGTTACATAGCTTCCTGTGCCCTCTTCTGCAAAAAGAGCCTTTTGACCAAACAAGGAATGTCTTCCATATGATGAGCAGACGTCAACAGCACTTAGTATCGGAAGCATACTTATGTCCTCAGCAATACATTCTGCATGAAGAGTATATAATATATAAAGAAGCTACAAATGACTAATTAGTATCCAAAAATTGTATGATAAATTCAGACCTTCTAGTACAACACCCTGCTCCACATCTGGTTTCTTATCAGCATCACCTCCAATAAGTTGCACGTCCTCATCTTCAAGACTACAATCTGATCCCGGATAGAAAATAGTAGTTTTGCAGTTTCTAGCAGTATTTTCTTCATTTATCAAATAGCTTTCTTTGTCATCTTCTGCAAATAGAAGCTTCAGACCAAATGACGAATGTCTTGCATCTGATGAGCATTCCTCAACATCATCAACATCACTCAGTTTTGGAAACATACTTTCGTCCTCAGTAACGCCTTCTACATGTAATGTTGCAGAAAGAGAGTTCTCTTCCTTATCATTGCTGAGACATTGCCCCAAATCAGCGTCTTTGATGCTTTTTTCAGCAACTGCGCCGCTATGATCTTCTGGTCTATTATCTGATATTGATAGAGCGAATGAGCAATACAGGTTCAAGCAGTTGTACAACAGTATGAATTTATGATGGTATTGAAAAAGAGAAAGGTTACTGACCACATTCATCGTGTTCAGTAGGACAAATGCATTGGTGAGAATTTACATCTGAACCGGAAGCTGTGTTAAAAATACAAAATAAAATAGGTTATAATAATTAAATGCAGCAGAACAAATGGCAAAGGGCTAGTGGTTGAAGCACAGCAAAAATGGAAAGGGCTGCAACAATGGTAAAGGATTAAAAATAAAAGTATCCACCCATTGACATAGGTGAACTTGCATATTTAATAAATTGATAAATAAAGCATAGTATTTAGTGTGGATGCTGTAACTTCGAGCATCGTCTTGCAGATCAGTAACAAGTTATGGACACGGGAATGAGGCCATCATAGTACATTTACCGGTCTCTTTAGCTACTATATCAACCAGCTCTCCAGGCGCATGACGGTGATCATGTAGCAGATCTTTGGTGTGGAGAACAGTAGATATGATGTCAGGTAAGGTCTTCTCTACAGACTCATTTGTGTTTGCTTCCCTGCTGATTTTCTCTTGCTCAGCTACAGGGCTCGCTGGATATTTTTCCTCATGATCTCCAACAGTGAAATCGATTGGCACAACATCTGGGGAAAGAGCCAATTCTTGCTTCAGTATATCAATAATCTTGCAACAATTGTAATCACTAAATCTAATTACAAAGTATCAGAACTAAGCAAAGTAGTTATGTACCAGTTTTTGAGCTTCCAGAGAAGATTGAGAAGTCATTACTGTTAGTTCTGTCAGAAGAAGGTGGATGATGTTTGGCTGCAACAAATAAAATTAACCTCATTGCATTAAAAAAAGCCTATGAACTTGGCAACACAGGTAATAAATTAACAATACATCCAAGGAAAATCTTATAAATTTGATATTTATATGGATTATCATGTGTGCTCACACCTTGAATTTCTTTTTGCCAAGCAAATTCAGATCTCATGACTGTTATTGTGGTGTCATCGAAGCGAAATAAAAATCGTGAAGGAACTTCTGCAACACAACCTGGAGGTCCTGGAATGTAAGTAGGATCTACATTAGCAGCTATTTCCAGGTCATCTCTAATTCATTCAAAAGAGTTCAAAAAAACTAGAAAAAGTACCTTCATCGAATTGCTTTGCTGTCTCGGCATTAACAGTAGGTAAATAGTGTGGATTGAACTCCAACGACAATGCTTCAATAGATTTGGTTGACTGCCCATCTGATTCGCATTCATGTGAACTTGTATTTACTAAAGATAAAGAAGCTTCATTGTTCTTCATGCCAATCCCCTGAAAGTCCTCCTCGGCTGGTGTATCATCTAAAACACCGGCCACAGTGCAAGATGGAACCTCTTCTGCAACGGCTATTGATTTAAAAGCTTCAAGACCATCATTACACAAAGCAATATCCACATTTTCAATACCCTTGGTACTGTTGATATCAGCCCAGTTAGCTTCATCGCAAACATGAGAGTCATTTTCCATAACTACTGCACCACCAGTACAAGGAGCTTCTTCATCAACAGTCTGCAATTTAGCCGAGGCCTCAAGAAGTTGTTCCGGCAAAGCAACGCTCAGATCTTGTATACCAACAATACTATCCATGACATTGTTATTCACACCCTCATCTAATGGAGCTTCAGCCTCCAAAATGAGTACAGTGGCGGTCGATCTAATTACTTGTGCAATACCTGCTGTTTTATTTAAAACCCCCAAACCATCTTCAGAGGAATGCGCATTCAAAGTTTGTGTGCCTTTAGCACCCAAGTCAACCCCACCCTCATACAACAATGCTTTGTTCTCTGAAAGAATACCAGCATGTGGAACTAGTTCTGCGAGACATGATGATTGATCCAACTCCCCAAATATTACTTCAGATAAATGGCTATTGTCCTGATCTTGTTCACGCTGATGTGTACTTTCTGCTGCACCTGGGTGGCAAATTTCTGAATTCTGACCCCTTTTGTCCAAATCATCAGATTCTGACCAATGTATCTCCGCACTCACACTCTGCACTCTGCTAGTCTCTTCAGGTAATGTCCCAAGCAACGGAGGTGAAGAGGACTTTTCTCCTGTGGCATTATCCTGACTAATATCTTGAATGTTGCTACTGGACTCCTCACTATATTCATGAGTAACTTTATCTCCATCCTGTGTTGCATCCCTAATAACCATGTCATCAACTTTTCGCTCTTCAACAGACATAGCTTCATGCGAACCAGTTCTTCTCCTCTTTGCTGGCCTTCCAGTTGAAGTTGTGGGCTTTGATTGCAGGTGTGATCCTGCTAGCTTCTCATGATTATCCTCTACACTATCCTTTTTCTTAGGAGTTTGTGCCTTCTGCTGATTTCTGGATTCCTGCCCATCAAAAACCTCTGTATTTAAGGAGTTATTGGATGAACATGACAGTAACGTTGAAGTTCTTCTGCGTTTTCTCAATTTCAAGCCACCTTCACCAACTCTGTCACGTGATATATACTTGTCTTCACCAGGATGTGCATTGTTATCAGATAAATTATGCTTCAAAGATTTGCGAGTTGACTGTTGTAGACCATCATTCTGCACAGCCACTTCTACCTGCAGTTTGTTTTCTGATGTATCCACTTCCATAGCAGGTGCTGAAAATTGCACTCTCTTTTGAATTCCTAACTCTTCCCTCCTCACCATTTCACTATGATTCCTATTCTCCTTATCAACCACATTAGGAGCAACAGATATATACATTGAACTACTAAGAGGAATTTCTGATTTCTTTTCTTCATGTAAACCCTTATTCTCTTTCTCAAGCACCGCTGGGCCAACAGATTTACGTGTTGATCGCCTAACAGGTTCCTTCACTTCTAGTTGTGTCTCCACATCTCCACCCTTAGCGCTTAGAAAAACCTCACTTGTGACAAATTCGCCATGATCCTTGTTCTTGGTATTGAGCATATTAGGAAGAACAGATTTCCGCATTGGTCTCCTAACATGTGTTTCAGGATTCATTTCTGCAGGTATATCCTTCCTCTCTTTCTCGAGCATAGCTGGAACAACAGATTTCCGTGTTGATCGCCTAACAGGTTCCTTCACTTCTAGTTCTGTCTCCACATCTCCACCCTTAGCACTTAGAAAAACCTCACTTGTGACAATTTCGCCATGATCCTTGTTCTTGGTATTGAGCATATTAGGAAGAACAGATTTCCGCATTGATCTCCTAACATGTGTTTCAGGATTCATTTCTGCAGGTATATCCTTCCTCTCTTTCTCGAGCATAGCTGGGACAACAGATTTCCGTGTTGATCGCCTAACAGGTTCCCTCGCTGCCGGTTGCTTCTCCACATCATCACCCTTAGCACTTAGAAAATCATCACTTCTAACAACCATTTCACTGTGATCTTTGTTCTCATTATTAAGCATATTAGGAAGAACAGATTTCCGCGTTGTTCTCCTAACATATTCTTCAGGGATCAATTCTGCAGCGACACCCTTACTCTCTTTCTCAAGCATAGCCGGGACAACAGATTTCCGTGTTGATCGCCTAACGGGTTCCTTCACTGCTTGTTTCTTCTCCTCATCTTCACCCTTAGCATTTTGGAAGTCCTGACCTCCAGAAATAACAGATTTCTGCCTCAATGTTCTCGCAGGCTCGATAACTTCCAGTTGCTTATCTATAGCTGAAGCCTTACCACTGCTATCAGAAAATGAAACCTCACCAGCGTTTCTAGCTAACATAGAGCTGCGGCTCCCCGTGTTCCTCTTTGTGAAACCAAAATGTCCGTCTTCCTTCGCAACATCATCTTCTACGCTGTCCTTGGCAGTATTGCACGTCGACGGCCGAGTTGTCTTCAAACCATTGGCCTCCACTAGTGCTCTACTCCAGCTGTTGGTTTCTGAAGTTGTGTTATTATTTGACAACAATTCGTTGGCCTCGGATTGGTTTCGCCTCGATCGCCTCAGCAGGGGCCCCCCCTTAGAGAGAGCAGCAACTTGTTCTTGAGCTTCTTGCTCTGCAGAAGATGCAAGCTGTTGATGCCTGCGAGTAGCTGGTCTACTGGGCTGTGCCTTATTCTCCAGTTTCTTGCCAACGTGAGTCTCCTCAACCACACCGTCGTTAACATGAACAGCTCTATTCCTCAAGCCCCTGGTAACATGAGCATCGTTTACAAGCACCTCTGTAGCTGTAAGCAGCTCTCCGTCAGAGTGCGTATCATCTGTCTTCCTCCTCCTCCTCCTCTTGTTCTCAACGACAATCGGAGACACTACAGCAGCTGCTACTGATCTTGATCTTGTGGTCCTAGCATATGTGTCCACCTTAGCTGCCTTCAGCACAGCAGGTTCCTCTTCTTGTACCTTCCTCCTACTTCTCTTACTCTCGAAAACAACAGGTGACAATTTAGCGGCCGCCACCGATCCAGAGCTCAACGTTCTGCCAGGCTGCTCCTCAACACACAATTGTTCCTTCACATCCCCAGCCTTCCTCCTCCCTCTCTTCTTCTCAACAATGGGAGACCACACGACAGCCGCGGCCGACAGGAGACCACTGGACTTCGTGCTTCTACGAGAAACCCCAACTTGGGCACTGACAACTATATCCTCAGCATTCACCCTAGCCTTCCTCTTCCGCTTCCTATCAACTGCTTTGCCAACCTCCTCCACTTCTTCCTCAGCCCGGGCCGAGTTATTCCGATTTGCAGCTCCTACAACCCTCTCAACTACGTTACCAGCACCTGAGTTCACCGCATTCCTCCTGGACCTCCTCACTGGGACATCAGCACCCGCCTCTCGAACGACACCTTCATCAGCAGAATCACCGCCGACTTGGAGACCCTTCCGCTGATGCCGACTTCCTCTTGCTTCTGCCGCAGGAAGCGTCTCCCCGGCCTTCCGCTTCCCCCTCGTCTTGGCAACAACCGGCGACCACACCACCCGGGACCTGAGGCTTCTCCCCCTCACCCCCACCTCCGCCTCATCCTCAAACACGAAGGTCACCTTCTTGGCCGCACCGGAACCCCCATCGCTGGAACCACAGCCCGACTGCTTCAAGCACCCCTTCCCGACCACCTTCTCCTCCGCACCACCGCGCCCCTGCAAAATCAGGCAACCAAACACAGAACAACACAAGGATTCAGTCCCCTCCACCATTTGCACAAACATCTCAAACGCGCGAACCACACCCACACGGCCACTCGCGGGGCGCAATGCGTGAGAGGGCGCATCACGGAACAGAAGCGAAAAAAGGCGGGGATTGAGGGGCGCATGCGTGTGTCCGTACCGAGAGCGTGGCGGCGAGGCGGGCGGCGAGGTCGTCGTTGGAGCCGCCGGCGGCGAGGCCGTGGCGCTTGCAGAGCGCCTGCAGCTCCCGCCGCTTCATCGCCGCGAAATCCACCGCCGAACCACCCCCGGAGATCAGCACGATCCGGCGAGATCCTTGGCCATCACGGTGGTTTCGGGGTTTGGATCTCGACCTAGCTCTCTCGAATTTTAGGGGGGCAGAAGGGACGAGCCCAGACGAGAGTGGTTTGATTTTGATTTGGGGTTGTGTGGTTTGATCGATTGTTTAGCGGGGCGTTGGAGATTTGAACGCCACGGCGGGTTGGGATTTGGGACCGGAGGAGCGGCCGGTCGGAGACTGCTCGGCGGGGCACAGGTGGCGGTGGGGACGCCGTGGCAGTGAGGGCGAGGCGGAGGCTTGGACGGGAAGGAGACGGGGGCCTTCAAATTTTGGGGTTTCCCGCCCAGTACGACGCACTGAAAACCGGGCGCGTGCAATGATTGGAAGATGTGGGGAAAGAGATCCGACGCGTGCCACCTCTGTAACTTCAGATCGACCGTCAATTAAAATTGAGGGTCATCTATTTATCTCTACTAATATACATTTATACGGTGACAGCGGTCCATTCTTCCTAACTTCTCGTATCTCCAATAATGGTAGGTCATTATAGCTAATTATTTTCCTCGATTTATATACCATATCTCTAAATATGGTGATTATTATAGCAAAATCTCTTATTATTGCCGTAATTAATAGCCGATCAATCATTACTTTTGTACTCTATATATCTTTGTCAGTTTTCACAGAATCAATCAAGAGAATTCATTCAAGATCTATGTTGTGCCACCGTGATGAATAATACGGACCACCAGAGGTTGTCGCTTATTGGGGCATATTTGGATTGGCATATCCTTGAGATAAACGGGTTGATCCGGTGAGCGTCACGCGTTGCTAATTGCCGGTGAAGCTTAGGATACGGTAGCGGTAATGGCGAAAATTATGGGCGGTCGACGCCGAAGGCGGAGGTGAAGCTAGTGATGCCCCTTTCTCCGGCGACTAACCACGGGCCATAAATTAGCGAAAGTTAGCCCATGGTTAGCTAGTGAGAGTGAGCTAACAATTAGCTCATCCAAACAGGAAGACTAATAGGTGAGTTAATTTTAGAAAGGCCGGCTAATAGTAGAGCTAATTTTAGCCAACGAGGTCAACGGCACCGAGGAGCACGCGCTGCGGGCATGGCGAGAGGAAGAGCGAGTGGTAATATAAATTGCAAAAAGGGATAAAAATGATTGATTGATTTTTAGATTGGTAATATATATTGCTACGTATAATATATTTGGTTTTAATTTATCTTTGGAGAAGAAACCATCTTTTGTAATCGGGAGAAATAGATGTTTGATCTTGTAGCACAATTTTCTTTTATTGCTTGATGTTTATGATCCAAACATAGCCTGACCAAAATCGTAATCACCATTATATCTACACATAAACTCTATTCAAGATGTGGAGTAGACGAAAGTAGTAATGAGGATCCTAGAAAACTTAACACACTCCGACATATGATGGACATGTGAGAGGGTGATTTGGCGATCTCGTCGGGCGACGAGTGCTTCTCCAGCAAACTTCATCGAGATGGCTACGGGATGCACGTTAAGCCCCTATCCGAGTGGCGCCACCTGGAAGGATCTCAGGGCTTCAGTTTGAGCGGTGTGGCAGCTCAGATGGGGAGAAACACTGGTTTGAATTGCTTCTAGGCTCAATTGAGGAAGGGCAGTTTGGGGAATATGATGCTGCGTTGGGGTCCAGAGCTTCCGCGACTGTCGTCTAGCTTGGGCCCAGATTCAGCGGAGAAAGAGATAGAGAAGAATATAGAGGAATTTTTTGGTCAACTGTGTGTAATTCGAAATCTCTTTCTCCACGATCTAGGGTTTAGACGGCACGAGAAGCGCTCGTCTAGATCGGAGAGATTTGCTTTCCTCTAGTAATTTTTCGGTTTCTGATTGCTTCCCTACTTCTTCTCGAGATCATCTGCCCCCTAATCTGCGTTCTCTTAGCTTCACCAAGGATTTCTGCGGTAGAGGAAAAGGCCATCCCTCTTTTGCTGTTGTGGTAAGGATGTCTGATCATGGGTGGAACCAATGGGGGAGAGGTGGTGGAGAGGGCTATGGTCGTGGCTGGCGTCTATTGCCTCCGTTCAGAGGGCAGAGGATCCAACAGGGGTGTTTCCAGTGGAATCAATGGTTTCCTCCGAATCCTCGGCCGTAGGTTCCAAATTGACCTTTGCAACCTCATCATCAGCAAAGTCAAGGTTCTCCAGAAATCCCTACTTCACAACCTCCTCCAATGAATCAAGTTAAAGGTAATCCTTCTATGGTGCCAATTGTTTCAGAATTGTAGTATGTTAATTCAATCTGCTACAATTGTGGGGATCCAGGGCATTTGGTTGGGAGTTGTATGAATCCAAAATTATGCTTTATTTGTGAGGAATCGGGTCATCAGGTTGAGCAGTGTCTTGTTCGGTTGCAACCTCATCTTTCAACTAGGTATTTGGGAAGTACTGCTAGTGGCCTATGTTTTTTCCATCTGGAGGTTCCTAAATCTAGTAGAAGTGCCTCTTTTAGATTTAACAATTGTGGTTTCATCACTATTGATCAAGGGGAAATTACTTTATCTAAACTAGAAAAGGATTTGGTTGATATCTTTGATGTTCACTGGCCTTGGCAGATCAAATAGATAGAGGAGTTTACGTTCTTAGTTCGTTTCCCTCCCCAAAAGAAAGTGGTAGATCTAGCTCTTCTTCCTATCTTTAATTTGAACAAACCGGGGTGATTGTGTATGTTGAAGCTTGGAAAGGAGATTCAGACATTTTTTGAACTGCAAGAAACTTGGGTTTAAGTGAAAGGTATTCCCCCTAAATGGTGTACTTGGAAAGTTTTTGATCAAATTGCTTCTTGCTTTGGTATTCTTGTTAATGTAGACTGGACTGAAATGTTTAAAAGTTTTTATGAGACAGTAAGGATGAAGATTGCCTATAGAGACCCTACTAAAATACCTCAACAAAGACTCATGGGTGTAGAAAAAGTTTTGTTCATGATCAAGTTGCTGGTGGAGGAAAATGAAGCTCTAGTTTCTATTGTACGAAATAATCAAGATGATGAAAATGATGATAATGATGAGGGGTTTGATGGTCTGGATGAGGAAGAGAAGGAACCTAAAGAAAAAAGAGTTTTTATGGATACTAAACATAACATAGCTATGAATGAGCAAAATCAATCTGGAATTGCTTTAGATTCTAAGTCCGTTCATCCTGGGAAGGAGGTGGCTGATATTCAAGATCCAGAAGGCTCAGCTCAAAAGATGAGTTATGATCGAACCTTCAATAGTAGGGAAAAGATGGCTACAATTGTTTCAGAAAAATATAAGTAAGACAAGTCAGAAAGAAATGGTTGATGAAGGCAAATGCTTTCAATTGCTTAGAGAGCTAGAGATGATTGATCCTAATGAGGAATTGGGTGGCTTTAGAGATGAGAATGATGGAAGTCAAGGGCTTCTAAATGTAGAGAAGTCAGTCCATAACAATCTGTCTTATGAAGACTTTCCTCCCCATGATTTTCAGAGTATGCAGGCACTAGTTTCTCATACAAGAGTGGGTGACGAATCCTGTGAAGAAGCAATGGTTAATTCTAAACAAGGGTAGCAAGATGGAGCTCGGGAATTACAACAAGGTAATCTATTTCATAAAAGGCAGATTCAATGGGGTCCAATCCCTAGTAAAAGAAGAAGTAGGAGAATTGAAGACCAAGGCAAAACCATCTTGCAAAAAGCTCAGGATCTACAAAAAAATTTGGAGGGCAATTCCAAACCTAAAGGTATAATTACTAAAAATTCTTTTGATTCTTTTTCAACTCATGATTTAAATTTGTTATCTAATAGTGTTGACATTAGGATGGGTAGTTCAGATATGGAAATATCGTAAAACATTTCCTTGTGTAAAGAATTTGATGCAATGAGAGTAATATCGTAAGACATTTCCTTGTGTAAAGAATTTGATGCAATGAGAGTATCTAACTTTGAGCAAAACATCTCAATGGGAGATAGCTCTGTAGTTAGTGATTTTCCTTCTAAAGAAGGTGGTGATACAATTGATATTTCTAATAGTAGACATGTTTTGTCTTTTGGGCTTCGGAGGAAGCTAATACGAGGATTCAATTTCAGAAGAATGGAATATAGTGGGTAAATATAGATGAGACAAGCACCCTAGGAAAAATGGAAAATGAGATGTTTATTTTGGAATATTCAAAGTTTGGGTCAACTGGCAAGACTCAATATCTATTGAATCTCATTAGAAACCATAAAGTTGACTTTGTTGGCTTTCAAGAAACAAAGAGATAATTTTAGTACTTATTTCCTTAATAATATAAGTGGTTCTAGAAATTTCAATTGGCATTGGTTGCCAGCCAGGGGCCACTGCAGGTGGTATTCTGGTTGGTATAGATTATGATCTTATAGAAGTTATGTGGGTTGATATTAAAGATTTTTCTGTTCAGTGTTTGGTTAAGTTTAAATAGAATGAGTTTGTTTGTAGGATTGTAGTTGTATATGGGTCCCCTTATGAGGAGGGGAGCAGGCTTTTATCTCTGAACTTCATGAAATTTTTATTTCAGATGAGCATACTCCTGCCATTAGGAGGAGATTTTAATTTGGTTAGATCTTAAACTGACAAAAGTAATGGTAGAGTGGATCATAGGTGGTGTGATAAATTTAATGAGTGGATTGATATGTGGGGTCTTATGGAGATGCATTTGATAAGTAGACACTTTACTTGGGCTAATAATCAAGAAAATTTAATTCTATCGGTTATTAATAGGATCTTTTGTAATACTTCTTTTGAGGAAAATTTTCCTTTAGCCATTGTGTCTTCTCTTCCTAGATTTGGCAGTGACCACACCCCTATTATGTGGGATTCAGGGAGGCACTTCTCTTGGAAAAACTAGCGATAAGTTTGAGAAATGGTGGCTTCTTCATGATGATTTCTATAATATAGTTCTAAAAGCTTGGAACATTCATTATAGAGGTAACAATGCTATTGATAAATAGCAATATAATGTGAGGAATCTTAGAAGGATTACTAAAGAGTGGAGCTCTAATGTTGAATCTGACTTTAAGAAAAGGAAGAAAGTATTATGAGATGAGTTTAATGAGTTGGACATCCTACTTGAAACTAGAATCCTTAATGCTGAGGACAAAAATAGGTTGTTATCCATCAAAAGAGATTTAGAGTATATATGGGCCGGTAAAGAAACCAAAGCTAGACAAAGGGCTAGGGACATGAATGTTAAGGACGGAGATAAAAACACTAAATATTTTCATGCGGTTGCTAATCAAAGAAGGAGCAAGAACTTTATTAGTGTTCTTGATGGGCCTGATGGGTCTACTCATGACACTAATAATATGTTGAATATTGCTTGTGATTACTATAAATCTTTATTTGGTTATGAAGATAAGCCTAATATTAATTTAGGAGATCAATTTTTTAGTAGGGATGATATGGTTTTTAAGGAGGAGAATAAGCGCTTGGAAGCTCCTTTTAATGAAGAAGAGGTTAAGAAAGCGGTTTTTGACTCTTATTCGGATGGAGCCCTAAACCCGATGGTCTTCCTTTTCTTTTTTATCAAAAGTTATGGCTTCTAGTTAAATATGATTTAATAGATTTGTTTAGGGATTTTGAAAAAGGGAATCTAGATTTGTTTAGTCTCAATTTTGCTATGGTTTCTCTGATTCCTAAAGAAAATAATGCTAGAAACATTAAAAATTTCAGGCATATTTGTCTGTTCAATTGCAGTTATAAAATTATAGCTAATGTGTTAACTAATAGGATTAGCCTAGTTTGTAGTAGAATCATTCGCATAATCAGACTACTTTTATAAAAAAAATTGATATATTTTGGAAAGTGTGGTTACTGCTCATGAAGTTATTCATAAGATTCATCATGAAAAGAAAGTTGGTTTGGTTCTTAAGTTGGATTATGAAAAATCTTATGATAGGGTTAATTGGAGATTCTTACTAGATTTAATGGCTAAAAAGGTTTTGGGGCTAAGTGGCTAGTTTGGATTCATTCGGTGTTAGAGAAAGGTTCTGTGGGGATCAAAATTAATAATGTTGAAAGTAATTTTTTTCAGACTGTTAAAGGTTTAAAACAAGGGGATCCTTTATCTCCTTTTCTTTTTAATTTAGTTGCTGATGTTTTTTTCAGAATTCCTCCAAAAAGCTACTGTTAATGGTTTGTTGAAGGACTTATGTGATTTTTACCCTAGAGGTATCATCAGCCTTCAATATGCTGATGACACCCTCCTCTTCCTAGAGAATAATGTTAGATATGCTATTAATCTTAAATGGTTACTACTTGCTTTGAGCAAATGTCTGGTATGAGAATAAACTTCCATAAAAGTGAGTCAATTTCTATTGGCTGCAAAGAGACTGAGACTAAACGGTATGCTAATATATTTTTGTTGCAAGATTGGGTCTTCTTTCCCCATTAAGTATCTTGGGGTTCCTCTTCATTATGACAAGATTAGAAGAGAGGGTTTTCAGCCTCTAATTGATAAGATCTTGAAAAGAATTGCAGGGTGGAGGGGCAAATTACTCTCTTACAGTGGTCGGTTAATTTTCATTAAAGCTTCCTTAGGTAGTATTCCTATCTACCTTTTGTCGCTCTTTAAGTTTCCTAAGTGGGCTTTAGATCTTATTAATACACACATGGCTAGTTGTTTTTGGAATGATTATGACGGTCATAGTAAGCTTCATTTGGCAAATTGGCATTTAGTTTGTATGGATAAAAAATATGGTGGTCTTAGGGTGCCTAATATTAAAGATCTTAACTTGTGTCTCCTTGCTTCTTGGATCAAAAGAGTTTGCACCAATGATAGTAAGTTGTGGAAGGACTTGGTTAAGTTTAAATATAAGACCGATAATCCTAATGTTTTTGGTTGTTATTCTGATCATGCTTCTATTTTTTGGAAAGGGATCTTATGGGCGATGCAGGCTACCAAATTTGGCTATAAGTAGAGTGTTGGTAATAAGGTGGAGTGTTGGTAATGGGAATAAGATTAGATTCTAGGAGGATACTTGGTTTGCATGTTCTTGTTTAGCTATTCAGTTTTGGGATTTATGTCCTGGTTAATGAAAAATGCCTTACTATTTCTGAAATTTGAGATGGCTCTAATGTTAGGTGCACCTTTATAAGAACTTTCTCTGAAAGTATGATGATTAGATGGTTTGAGCTGGTAGTTGTGGCCAATAGTATTAAATTTTCTAATGAGGAGGATGCTCTTGTTTGGCAAGATAATAGTAATAGAATTTATTCTATTAAATCTCTCTATGCTATTATCAATTTCATGGGAGTTTTGCATGTTTTTATTCTTGCAGTTTGGAGTTTGATTGTTCCCCCCAGGATTCAATTTTTCCTTTTGGCTCTTATCTTGTAACAAGATTGTGAGTAAAGACAATTTGATAAAGAGGGGTATTGATAAAGGAATTGCTTATAGTTTCTGCAATGAAAATAAAACAGTTAACCATTTGTTTTTTGATTGTGTTGTTGCCAAGAATACTTGAAATATAATTGTAGAGTTCTTTGAGGTGAACATTGGTGATAATTATGAATCAGTTGCTCGGTTCTAGCTAAGTAACTCTAAAAATGTTGTTTTGAATGTTGCTTGTGTTGTGCTCTTTGGTCTTTGTGGAATTGTAGGAATAACGTGATTTTTTTTATTTCAGTGTTGGTCAAATGTGAAATTGTGTGGCAAAGAATGTTGATTTCGTTGAAGGATTGGCATCCTTTGTACAAAGAAGAGGTGTTGGCCAAGATGAAGCTGTTCTGCAGATGGTTGGGGGTCAGAATTCATGCGCCACTACCTTTGGAGCTCAAAGTAACGTGAAGGAGGAAGGTGTGGCGGGTGAAGTTCCCAAGGAAGTTGCTATTTCAGATGAGCTAAAAGCATTTTCTGCTTATTTTGTTGATTTGGTTAAGGGCAAGATGTAAGATGTTTCATATTGAGTTGTTGGGAGTGTTGCTTTGAGACATGGTGATAGAAGAGATTTCAAGGACTTTTTATAAGAAATATACTCATGCTTCCTGGTTTCTTTAATGGAACTGGGTATCAAACCTTTGATGCCCTTTTGATCTAAAAAAAAGATGTGGATTAGACTATTCCATTGATACCTAGGGTTTGAGAAGTGAAGCGGTCATAGAGTCTGTATGTGGTGTGGGTCGGCATACCTTTTTACTCCTAAATAGAGAAGCCGGTCAGTTGACTGACAGAACTATCTTATCATGTCCAATAATTCTAGTCCAGATGTAGAGCTTGAAAGATTAGAATTTTGTCTTCAATTCTATGAACTTTCTCTAATTCAAATCTGCAGCATTTTTATTGTTACTTTCGAGTACTCCCATATAAGGGCATGTACAATAATACCACCTCAGATTTACTCTTAGCATATCCACATCAGCTTTGTCCTATATGGAAGAGTGAGAAAAGAGGGGAGAGAAGAGAGTTGTCTCTTATTTAGTAGTAAGCATTATACAGAAGTATAAATAGATTAGTTATGTATAAGAGAGAAGAGATAATTATTGCACAACATCTAGAGACAACCTTTAAAGATAGCTATTGTATAAGCTGTCTTTAGTGCTTACTTTAGATGACACAGACGAGAGATTGGATAAGTAGTAGACTTTGTTGTTGTACATACTCTAAAGACTGCTTGCATAAATTTCTATGATTGGCACACAAAAACATGCTTCATGTGCATGCCATATGAACCACAACTCCTCTCCTTGTAGTAAAAGTAGACCCTAGTACACAAAAAGGCATGACGAGATTGTACCCTGTTTCCTGGCTGCAACAGCGCTTCATCTTCTTTTTCAACAGCTATTTGAACAATTTTCGATCTATGAAGTAATTAGGTACTTGTCATCGTTATCCTTTGAGTAAATTTTACAAAACTAAAGTTTTTTTTACAAACTATTAAAAACTATAGATTTCAGCTTCTATTTCACAAAACTATAGATTTTAGGAGAACTTATATCACAAAACTATAGGTTTTAGAATTGACCAACTCTTGTAACGGGCATGACAATATGGGTCTACATGACGAGATTGTACCCTGTTTCCTGGCTGCAACAGCGCTTCATCTTCTTTTTCAACAGCTATTTGAACAATTTTCGATCTATGAAGTAATTAGGTACTTGTCACCGTTATCCTTTGAGTAAATTTTACAAAACTATTAAAAAACTATAGATTTCAGCTTCTATTTCACAAAACTATAAATTTTAGGAGAATTTATATCACAAAACTATAGGTTTTAGAATTGACCAACTCTTGTAACGGGCATGACAATATGGGTCTACATGGTAGCCTCACGTGCGAGTGAAATGAGAAATAAGGACACGCGAGGCTACCATATAGACCCACACTATCAAACCCATTATAAAGAACGGTTCATTCTAAAACATGTAGTTTTATGACACAAGTTCTTCTAAAATCTGTAATTTTGTGAAATAGGAGCAAAAACATGTAGTTTTTTTTTATAGTTTGTACAAAAACTTATAGTTTTATATAATGTACTCTTATCCTCCAAACTCGGCAATATGAAAACATCTTAGTTGTTGTCATTTATCTGGGTATCATTCTCCACATTTCCACCTAGGGTTCGCAATACCGTTTTGCCGTCGAAAATCAAGGACTGGTCAGCACTGATTTTTCACGAATTTCAAGCTAAATTCACTAAAAACCGATCAGTTTGCAATGGTCAAATGGAGAGGGAAAAATAGGATAACCAGTCAGTAAACGCGAAAACCGATCGGTTTTTGCAGAAAACCATCGTTTTGATTCGAAAGCTAAAGTCTGAATGAAAAATGGAGAAAAAGGCAAGAAAAAATTGGGAAAATGAGAAAAAATTGTAGAAAATTATAAAAAGCTGATAAAGGCCGAAAAAATAGGAAAAATGTTACCTATGTATTAAAAAATATGAAAAATTATGATCAAATTTCAGCATGACCTATGTACATATTTAAAGACAACGTGTAGTTATAAATTACATATTTTGCAACAATACACAACTATGGAAGAAAAATTAAAAATTTCGACATAACATTTGCTATATTTTAGACAATCTCATGTTGCAAAGCAGGCATTTATCAATAATATATCAAGAAATAGCATTTCATTTCAATACCGTTGACAACTCAATCCAACAAATCCACACTTCAATTACAATCATTTAAATACCATGGCATATGACATTTCAAATAAATATTTCTCATCGATTATGCATGTTCACTCCTAACATAATAACTTGAAGATGTCTTGCTTCAAGTGCAAAAATCATACAAAATGATACAGCACCTAGCTATCTATTGCAACAAAAATCATACAAAATGGTACTGTAACAAGTAAGCACGCTGCATACACATATATATCACTTTTATTTCTAAGCATATAGTTACTTATACATTGCACCAAAATAGTCACAAACTACTGCGTAGACTAATTAGTTTTGCTCACTAATGTCAATTATGCCTCATAGTTTTCCTTCAGTGACACCATGAATTAGATGATGATCTTGATCATGTAGTGAATGAAAATGACTAGCCACTGCATACGTATTTACTCTTCAACGAGCGAGATATTACATAATATTCAACAGATCAGCTAAACCCTACAAGCATTACTCAACTAAACCCTAAAAGCATTACTCAATAATGTGCCTCCATGAACAATCCCAAAGAAAACTACCAACCATAGCAACCCATACATACAATGATCTAACACATTATTCATCTAGCTTGCCTCAAAAGATGTGCTCAACTTACCTTGAAAATCTTTCGGTTTATGTGATAAACCGCTCGGTTTATGTAATAAACCCTTGAAAGCCGGTCGAAAATCGACCCTTACCGCTCTATTTTTGAGCTGCAATCGTCGGTTTTGGCCGCTGGCAACCAGATCTGGCACCTGAGCTCGCGAGCTGGAAAGAGAGTTGGGGAATCAATGCACAGGCGTAATAGTGCAGTCGGAGGCAACCGTTGGAAGCCCTCTTATCCATTCCCATTTTTCATGGGCCGAGTTGGGCCATATGGGCCACACTGTGCTATCCTTTTTCCTTTTCCATTTTGTACACTCATTTTTTGCTCTAAAAACGTCTCCAAAATTTGATTTTTTTTAAAAAAAATCATCCCAGATGTTATAATACTATTAATACTAATTTTAGGATTTTTTTATAAATTTTTCTTAATTTTTTGAATTTAAATTTGAACTATGACAGTTCACCGGTCAGTTTTTGTTTGCAAGCCGGCTCGAAATGGTCCATTTTCGTGGAAACCGACTGGTTTTTGATGGTTTCGCCAATCCTGATATGTACTATTATGGCCACTGCATTGGACATTCTCCAATGTAATAGCACTTTAGCAGATTCAGAGCAGTAATCAAGTAAGCAACTCCTGGGATTTAAGATGCAGTATGATCACATAACACACCAGGTTACATAATCAAGAACCATGTTGGACCACTAAAAAACAAAAGTTGTACATTCTCCAGAGGCTAAAGAGAATCTACATTGTCTTATTCTGATCTCACTTTAAGATATAAAATTTCCTAAGAGTAGACAGAAATAATTTTGGAGCTCTTTTATAGCACACTAAATTCAATATTAACCTCTCATTCTTTTCGAACCAATGGATGAGATTAGCTAGAATTTTATTTATACTTCATATAGTAGTAGAGCAGTAGAAATATGCTAGACAAATCAATGGTTAGATCTGATTTCTACTATGCACTATATACTACTGTTAATGCACCCTAAAATTTCTCTAATTTTGAGGGTCGGTGGCCTCCGAGATGTGAGTACGTGATGGGTTTTAAATCTTGTTCGTAGTTTATCATGGCTAATATAGCATAATAAAAGCAACCTAAAAGGAAGTGTGGCCTGAATGAGTACTTCCCGGGTGGTAGAGTGGGGGGTGCACCAAGTTGAAGAAGTCTTATGTTCGATCCCCACTCACGCGAGAGAATATTCTGTGCTACCTTAGATTTTCAGTGTTATAATGCTATCTTCTTTAAAACACATTGCAAATGATCATAATTTTTTTAAAATAAATGATAGCATCGACACAAAATCAATCCATCACAGCATCAAATTTCAAAGCTAAATTCGATTAACACATAGAGATGAAAAAAAAAACAAATTCAGCTCAAAAGGGAATCATGAAAAAAAAAAGGAAAAAGAGTTAAAGTTACTATTCACTGAAATTTGTCCCTTTTTTTTGTTTCTCCTCCTAATGTAAGTCACGTTTTCGATTGAAAATTTGTAGGACACTTCTTCGTATCATGACCTATCTAACTAATTTTTTAGGAATTTTTATAACTATTTGTGTCATATTTTGAGAAGGGTAATATTATAGCACCGCAAGGGTAGGTAGTAAAATTACAACAACCTAAAGTCAGATTTGGCTTGGGCTAATGGTCAGTTGTTTTAACTCAGCAAGATTTGTTTTTTAATTTCAAACAAGGATTGGAGAAATAGTATTAGATCAATCCAAACCATCTTAAGTAGGCTTTAAGACCTTAATTTACAACATCTTACCATCACCCTAGCTAGATCATCATTTTCTAGTCTAATCATATAATGAGCAGGCTTCCTAGTTCATAGTTCCTACTGCAAAAGCAAACACCATTTGTGGTTCTTCCTCTAATTAACGCCTCCGTCCGCTTACATTACTTGTGAAGCGTAGGAGGCAGATTCCCTTCACCTTCGCAACCTCCGGCTTCTGCGCCTCACCTGCGACTCCGCCTTGCCCTCTTCCTCCAACGCAAAGGTCACCTTCTTCGCCGGACCAGAACCCCCGCCGCCGCTCGAACTACCACCCGACCGCTTCAAACACCCCTTCCCAGCCACCGCCTTCGCCGCGACCAAGGCCTCCTCCTCCGCACCGCCGCGCACCTGCGGAGCAGCCAAACCCACCAAACAAACAAGATATTACCAGCCTCCCGCGCCATTCCCCAAAAGATAGGTGAGGACCTGGTGCGCGTGTGTCCCTCCGTACCGAGCCCGACGTGAGAGTGGCGGCGAGGCGGGCAGCGAGGTCGGCGTTGGAGCCGCCGGTGGGGAGGCCATGGCTCTTGCACAGCGCCTGCAGCTCCCGCAACATCGCCGCAGAGACCGCCGGAGTTCAACACGAGGAGGCGGATTCTCTGTTTGGTTTTGGTTAGGGAGTTAAAGCGAAGTGAACGCGGCGGGTGGGGACCACGGGTCCACGAGCAATGGTTCAGACACTGAGCGGTGGGAGCCGGAAGGGGTTGTGGACAGTGGCCCAGTGGGCGACGAGCGGAAGCTTGCTGGGGAAGGGACTATTCGACTGGGTTGTGGGTCGCACAAGTCAGTGGGATGTACGTAGCTTCGGTGTGTGTGGCTGAGGCCTGGGTCCCGCGCTTCAGGTCGCTGACAGGTTGGGCCACTCGTTATCCCAGAACCGTCTTGTCCTGTTGGACTAAGGAAAAGATACCCCCGTCGTTTTTGGGCAAGAGCTGCTTTACCCTACAAAATATTCTTAGATATAATGTTGCATAAGTTTTCGCTACGAAATACTGTGTTAAGGTGCTTTAGCAATGTGAACTTTTCTCTAAAGTATAGGTCATTTTTACAGCTTCAAATCCCTCTGGTCCTGTTTAGAACGTGGAAAAGTCTTCTTATTCTTGCAAAAATAAATGATTTCTATTAAATTCCTGTAAAAAATATATGAAATTATTAGGAGTGGGTATTCGATTAATTCAGTTTTTTCGGTTCGATTTAAAAATATTTCGGTTGTTGAGAATTGTAAACCAAACCGAACAAATAAAAAATCGAACCGAATTAACCGAAAAAATTCGGTTTTTCGGTTAACCGAATTTCCTGATTCAGCACTCTTAGTCCTCCAGCACTTCATCCATTATGCTAGATACTGACAGAAAAATAGCTACCAATACTCATTCATTAACTATTGTGTACCTACTATCAATGCATCCAGCGTAAGTAGCTTCTTTTAAAGAAACTAAATTATTCATTCAGGTTTGATAGAGTATGATATAATAAGAACTACCAATTTTTTTCAATGTACCAGTCAATGGAAAAAAAAGATAACTGCTAAATTCTAACTATTAAAATACTTTCAGCTTCCAAGAATAGGAAAAAAACCTTTGGATATATTCTCTAACCAATCATCATCATAATTAAAAGTATGAAGGGGAAGGTCCGATATTATAGAGCAACAAGCGATTGTCTGAATTAATTGGCACAAGGTTCTGATAACTATATCGGGTTGTCGTACTATGCAAGATACAAACTTGAAAACAATATTTAGCAAAGAAATTTTGAGGTGGTTAAGTGGAGTTTCAGACTTTCAATCATGCATATACACATATGTATTGCTGTAAACATTGCGGTATTAGCAATTTTATCATGACAATTATTCCAAGCAAGATAAACAGTCATGACAGATCATTGTCATCTAAGCATAAATACTGAACCAAGATATTTACCAATATCAAAGCATACAAGCTTATGAACAAGTATTTGCATAGTTGCATAATAATGACAAGAATAAGGGACATCACAATTAGCAATAGTGCTCAAGTTGTTATATTTATATTGTTCTCAGATGATGGGTTGTCTTAAAGGCCGTCCTCGCCAGTAGGGGCAAGTTCACAGACCAATTTGTGATAACCTTACCTTAGTAAAGATAAAACAATTTTCCAGCACTTGACAAATACTATATTTAATCAATTGAGAACTGATCACTAATATATCTAGATGAATCAATACTACGACATGCAAACAATACTGCTGACAGAAAGGAAATAGATCTAGCCGACAGGATATATGAAATAGATACAAGATAAGCCTACCCAAAATTCAACAGAAGCATACAAAGTGCTTGATTTTACTTCCAGAACTCACAGCAACAGAATGTTATGCATGAAAAGTAAAGATTCACAGGGCATATATATCAGTAGGGCTGGAAAAAAAGCTCGTTGAGCTGGCTCGGTGGCTCATTTCAAAATTGCTCTGATTACATTTATTTTTCTTTTAAAATAAAAATTAGTTGATTTGGAACAAGAGTCAACTTCGGCTCGGCTCGTTAGGCTCGGTTCGGAGTTGGGTCTCAAATAATACATGAGACTATAATAAATAAGAATAAATCAGTGTCGAAGAAAGCTCGAAAAAAAGCTCAACTGGCTTGTTTTCCACCCCTATATATCAGAATCACTTGATACCAATTGATCTACTCAACTAAATGTCAAATGAAAATTGTTGTTGTCACAAATGGTCTCACTAAAGCCCAATTTTCATCGAACAATAATCCCACTCTTGCAAGGTCCCCAAGCCTTGAAGGTTGGCCCCTTTGCAAGCTACCGACAATAGAGCAATCACAGAGAAAATGAAAAATTTACAAAGCACCAACTTTCCAAGTCAGTGCAGCTGGCTAGGCACGTCGAAGACACTGTCCCAGAAAACAACACGCCGCTGCAATGCCGCAGAAAAACACCGGCGCTGGTTCTGGGGATACAAAGCCAAAATTCCCACAGTGAGGCAATCCACCAGAGACCTTGAGATGAAGCAAGTGTTGCACAGAGTCACCGAATCAACCCCTCACCCAAAGGGGTGGAAATGCAGAACACAGGAAACAAACCACACAGGTCAGCCTCCACAGAGAATAAATCAATCCAAAAAATCACAAAAAATCGGATCAAGAAGGTAGCAATAATTCTGTCCAACCGAATGTTCTAGCCTGGTATAGTCCCCTTAATCACGAGGCAAACCCTAGACTGCAAGATCGAGTGTGATTTAACTAGGGTTACACACTAATGCAGTCATCCACAGGTTGAATCAATCACAGATCGAGACAGGAAGAACCAGTGACTACAGGACACGCTACGAACTTCAACCTGATTGTGTGCATTCGGATCAAGGAGGAGGAGTTGGATTGATCTCACCGAGAGAGCCATCGAGCTGAATTTATAGGGTCTCAGGGAGGTGATGAGGGCAACGGGCGCCACACCGGCCGCGCGCAGCTGCCGCAGGAGCTATGCCGAGCGACTCAGGTGACGTCGACGAAGTCTCTAGATCCAGGCAATGCGGAAAAAGCCACCGCCTCCTCCTTATTCGCATTACCCATACGCTCTTTCTCTTCTTTTCTCAGTCTAGACGAGGTAACATCGAGCTGCCCCTTGATTTCCCTCATTTGGGCCGGGTTAACTGGCCTTACAAAGGTAGGCCCAGTTGACCTACTAAACTTTTTTTTATTATTAGAAATTTGGAGGAAATCACAAATTTACCAACATGTATAACATATGTATACAACTAGGATTCCATTGACTACTTCACAGTTGGGTTTCAAACTTTCAGTCACACATATACACATATGTATACAACTCACTAACTTAATATCCGAAATTTTGAGGAGGTGGTCAAATGGAGTTCTACCTCACCACTCACAGTCGGAGGATTGGAGGAACCAAGGAAGCTCAGAGGAGGCAGAGCAGCCGGAGCTCAGAGCCTACTTTGGGAAAGACGATGGCCGATGGGGGACTGGGGGAGCAAATCTGACGTCGGCTCGAGGTGGCACCACCACACCACGGGAGGAGACACCAACCAAGGGACGAGCCGAGGAGGCGACACCAAGGGACGAGCATCGGTGTCGAGGGTCGAGGGAGGAGGCGCCGAGGGCTCGTCAGCTCGAGGCAGGGCTGAGGCCAAAGGGAGGAGGCACCTGTGGCTCAGTGCCGAGGGAGAAGCCAGGACGTGTCAAGGGCTCACCGGCGGTGCCGAGGGTCGAGGGCTCAAGGGGCGGAGCCTCGGAGGGGGAAATTAGGAATGGTGGAATGCCCTTATGGGAGGCGCCAAGGAGGAGTCGGGGAATTTTGTGTGACTCGCTATTCGGTTTTTGGTTTGTTCGGTTTCCAAAATGAAAAAATAGAACCGAAAACCTTTAACCGAATAGTGTCGAAATAAAAACCGAATAGAAAACCAAAAATACCATTTTTTTGATTAATTTGTTTCGGTTCAGTTTTTTGGTTTTAGTTAAATAATGCCAACCCCTAGAAATTATTGCATTCCAATCAGATCCTTAAAGATGAATGCAAGATTCCTGACGAGAAATGACATCTCTCTTCTGAACTCTCTTCACACTCATTCTTTCTTTCTTTTTTTAATTTAGGCTAGGAGCACTTACATTTATTGTTAGAAAAAAGATAAGCACCAGTGCCAAACTGAGATTTAAACCTTAGTGGACAAGGGTACAACTAGCCCACCTAGCCAGCTAACCTTTAGTAAGTTCTCTTCACAACTCATTCTCAACACACCACCATAAGAAAGGAGCCAAAGTAAAACGTGAGAATAAACAAAATGTACCAAAACCATTATATGCTGCCCCTTAATTCCTATGTATGTACAGTTGTCATTAAAATAATGTATAGCAGTATATATCTTTATTTTTTTTATTTTTTTTATAAGTTTACATCATAGCATATCCTCCTATGACCGTTGCTCCCCTTGTTGCTAGATGTAACATCCCAAAATTTGGGTTTTTAAAAATCTTTTGTGAAGATTAGCTTCCCAAAAATCCCGCTATTTTTCTCGTTTAAATAAAGCTTAAACTGAAATTTTCTAAAGTCAAAACAATTTAATTTGACTAATATAAACTTCAATTAAAAGAAATTCAATTTTATTTGGGTTCCTTGTACTCCTAGGATTTTTTTGTATTTTGTTTTAGAATTGTTGGAATTTATTTGGAATTATTCGAATTAATTTAAACTAACCCTTTTACTTAAAGTAATTAAATATTTCAAAAGAGTAAATAAAGTTCTTCGAAAAATTTTATTTGAGTTCCAAAATGTCTCAAAATATTTTCTAGAATTTTTCTGGTATTTTTATTGCCTCAAATGAATTAATTGAATTGCTAAAATTATTTTATTGGAAAATTCTTGAAAAAAGGTTGTGAAACGATCTTGGCGGCTGTTAATGTTCATTGCGCTGTGTGTTTGATCCGTCTGTTTTTGGTCTAATTTGGTTTTCTTCAAGTTTTCTTGATTGGTTCAACTTCCCAAGCTTATTCAAGGGTGCCATGACCCTCACTTTGCCCCATAAAGTCTAGAAACGTCCTCCCACCTCCAGAGCACCTCCCCAAATTCCAAAACCGAAGTCTTTTCATTTCCCGGGCGCCCCTCTCATAAGCCGGTTTTGGCATTGCGTTCCTCGCCGGCTGGGAGAGTTTTCCTGAGATCCAACCACGTCACCTCGTGCCCCATGGTACTATCTGTCTTCCCTCCAAATTTGGTGCAATTTCATCCGCAGAATCTTAAGTTTCGGCCGTTCCAATCTCAAATCTTGCCGTCGCCCATTCTCCATTGTTTTTGTGAATTTGATCGTGAATCTTTTTTTGTAGACTCATCTTGATGTCCTCTACACGGTGCTCACCCTAACTCAAGGTTTTGCCTGTGGGATTTGCGCAGAAAAATCAATCTTCTCCGAGCAGACTGCATTCCAACGGCAGAAAATTTCGTCGCGCATTCCCCGTTGATCTAGAAGGTAAAATTCAGATCCGTTCACGTCATATTATGCCAAATGATCCCAGATAGCTCTCTGTAAAATTTGGTTAGGTTTCATGCAGTACCTTAATAGTTGTGACCATTTGATCTATTATCTCCGGGAGCCGTTCATCGGCAGTTTGTGATCAATCCGTTGGGTTGCCGCCAAATCCGGATATACCGTTGAGTTTGTGTCACCGCGTTCTACGTGGTGCTCGCTTCCCCTTTGCTGTTCCATCCTCCAAAAATTTTAATATTCGTTACCCGTCGCCTTTTTGCCACCGCCACGCGTCGTCTTGTGCCGCCAACCATTTTGGTTTGTCGTGGCCATGTCATTGTGTCCAGTAGATCATTATCCCCTGTTTTGCCCATCGGTGAAGTTCATTTGATCCCCGGTTGCCGCCAAAGTCATGTTCTAGAATCTACCCGTCGTCTTTTGGCCTAGTCCTTCGTATCGGTGTGCATTTCGGTTTGCCATCTTTGGTAATCTTTAATCGCAGAGACAACACTACCGTTGTACCCTATATCAAGTGTATCCATCCTTGAATCGTTTCGCTCAAACCCGGACTTAACCTTTGGTCCAATTTGTCGTTGCGTCATGATATGTGTAACCCGCAGATCTCAAATCAAACTTGAGCCATGTCATGACCTCGCTGCCCTATCTTTCAATCGACGGTCGCCACCTTGTAATCTCATAAGTGTTCTGTTAACGCTTCACCTTCATCGTTAACGTTTTGCCGTTAACGTTCCATCGTTAACGTTCCGCCGTTAACGCTTTGCTCTCGCTTCGCTATCATCGCATGCGCGCATTCAAGCAAGAGCGTAGCGCGATGTCATTATCCTTTCTATCGTCCTATCGTGATCTAACCTCATTCCTTGTGAGTCTGGCTTTATCTTTCTATCATCTGCAAAGCCGGACCAAAACCTAACTTAAGACCGGTTTGATGGACTGAGTTCATCGTGAGCCGCGCTGCTGGTTTTGTGGTTTCCCTCGTTGTGTTCACCGTAGTAAGATATTTATGCTCTGTCTTACTACATATCGTCATCGCCCTGTTATCGTCAAGTCTCTTCATTGATGTATGACTGAACCCCAGATCGGATCGCACTGAATGTCGATTCCATCCGTCCTTGTCTTATCCCTGAAAATCTAATCTGCCATTAACCCAGAATTCATTCGTGGACTTGGTCGCTATACCATTGGCCATGTGTCATATCCTTGTGCCCATATCTAATCCATCAGTCTACCTTTCTTTTGATTGATTATGTATCATTCAATCAACAAAAGTCAACTTTTTGCATCAGCTTAGTTCATCGTGAACTAACATATCTTTATGGACCCGGTCTATAGATCGAGAGCCCATATGCATTGTCTGTCTAATCAAGATAACAACTTCAGAAGAAATATTCTTTGGAATATTATTCTTTCTTTCTTAGCTATCAGCCTTTTCCTTTCTGGTGTATTTTCCGAAAGTTCATCCTCTTTTGTCTAATCTTCGATCTAGTCCATTCAAGTTCCTAAATTCATCTAAGCCGTTGCGATCCAATATTATTCATTCTCAATTTGGAGTTTATTCGATTTATCTTTTGAGTTGGTTTGTGTTTGCTTCTTCTTTAATCGTTAGACGCGTTGTCGGCGTATTTCACCTGACAAGATTTCACTAACAGAGTGTCTACTCCCTAAACGGAAATTATGGTTCGGTAGAGGGCATTTTCATGGTTGGAAACCCTAATGTCTCCCAGCGGTGGATTCCGGGAATTAACAAGCTGGTGGACACAATGATTTACCCAGGTTCAGGCCCCCGGTGAGGGTAACAGCCCTACGTCCTGCTAGTTCTTTGTTGAGAAAATGGGAAACGCTTATAAGGATGTCTTTCAGTATCTGCTTTCCTATGCTTCTTGTTCTTAGTCGACCGGCCCCCTTCTTCATGCACCGGGGCGCCCTTATATAGACGGGTCGCCCTGTGCTGGAAAGAAGGTGGCGCTATGCTTATCTACAACACATTAATTACACCCATCATTCCAGCTTCCATGTCGACCCACGACGCATTTATTAAGCACGCCTCCGTGGCCTTGTCCTTCGAACCTCATTTTAATGTCGATGAGAGGCCTCGCCCGGTCCGCCCGGGACAGGCGCTTCTACGACGAGTTGGTAAGAGGCGTTAGAGAATAAGTCATTGTCGTGTCGAAGCGAATCCTTCACATTAATGGTACGACACGAGGTGCCGGGGAGGATATACCGGTGAAGCCTCCCTCATTCCTTTGGTTGCCTTCGTGGCTTGACAAGGGGGCTCGAGCACTGCCGCTCATCGTAGCGCGCCGCGAACCATTCGCCCGTGGCGGGGCGTGTCGTCGGCCGCCGCCGCTAGGGGTCGTGTGGGCTTCTAGCCCAGTGACGGCGTGCTTCGCCAGTCGCCGCCAGATGCCACGCTGCGCTTCGCTCGCCAGCGAGGCGTGATCGCTGAGATCGCTTCGCTAGGAGGCCACGTGGACCTTCGCCCGGCAGCGGCGCTTCGCCAGTTGCTTTCGCCAGTAGCGCCACGCGGCCGCTCACCCCGTGGCGAGGCATAATCGCCAGCCGCTTTCGCCGTAGCGTGGGCTTCAAATTGGGCGAGCCGCCGAGGCCTACTACTTCTCGGCGGAGAGGTACCCTAGTGGAAAGTACCGACCGCGTTGTCCGGAAGTCATTCCAAGGAGCTGAAGATCAAGGAAGTGAAGATTGAAGACCGAAGATTCAGAGTCAAAGATAAAGAGTAAAGAACAGTAAAAATTGCAAGGGCTAGGCAAGTTATGCGTTGATCATTTTGCTCCTAAGTTTCGAAATTGTATTTTGATTCAAACTATGCATGCTAATTTAATTAAAATGGATTTAATTAATTTGGGTGAATTAGTTAATCAACCTATTTGTTATTGCTACCTTGTCACTAATATTTATATGCCATGATTCATTTGTTACCCTAAGTTTGGTAATATTAGTTGGTTGATAATATTGTGCCAACACGGGAGGCTAGACCGTGAATAGTGCTTAGTTGTGCAATTGGCGAATAACCATTTGAAATATAAATACAATACTGACTAAAGACTTATGCAATGTATTTTGATGATATTGTGATAATGCCACGTGACGAAGTGGAAATGTAGACACCTGTGTGATTCTACATGAAAGTTGAGTTATTGTTTGCATGTGTTGCTTAGTAATCAAGCGGGGTGGGAAAAGATTTAGACTGGGGCAAGTGACAAGTGGCAAGTGGCTTTGTGCCAGGTGGGCCTTCGTGGCATTTGGGAGGGTTGAGTGTTGTGAGGACTGTGTGCCAATTTTAAGAGAAAGATGTCTTGCCTTGGTCAGTTAAGGACTTTACCTTGCAAGTCTTTGATCTGAGTCACTCGTACAACCACATGTCTGAATGAGAAGACCTAGTTTAGTAGGATTCTGATAACTCACCTTTGATATCTCGGGTGGCGATTACACGGGGTGATTTGTATGGGGAGCGTACGTGCTATGGCTTGGTACATCCAGCGGTGTTCTTTGTCCTATACTTCGGCTCTGTGTGAGGAGAGTGATAGTGAAGGCAACCCGGAGAGGTACCTAGGTTGAGCTAGAAGTTTCTGAAAGGCTTTGTTATGATCGTTCATTCGCATACTCTTGTATGGCGATTCACGGCTGACGTGGTGAGTTGATTGTATCTTGTGGGTAAAGTGTACAACCTCTACAGAGTGTAAAAACTATTCGAATAGCCGAGTCCACAAAATTGGACAAAGCTCGGGGATTACAGTCAAGGGGTAGATTTTCGAAAATAAAATGGGGATGAGTGGCTGTGTGCCAGGGATAAATGTGAAATTTGATTCAGGACTGTGTGTCAAAAATATGTGGAAAAACAATTTGAGAAACTTATTATATTTATATGATTTTGCTGCTTTCTATCTAAGTAAATAATAAGTTAAAATGTTGATTCAATGCAAAATAACCCAACGAACCATTCCTTTGTAATAAGCCATGCATGTAGTAATAGAAGCGCATTACATGCATGACTTGTTGAGTCACGGTGTGTACTCACCCTTGCTTACAACAACATATCGGAGGAAGAGTCTCGCTTTGCTTGGGAAGAGGAGTATGTCGAGGAGCCAGAGAACTAGGGAGCAAGCCTCGTCAGTTGCCTGTGGCAAAGTGATGGGTCACCATGATGCTTTATTTTTCGCTGTTATTTTCCTGATACTTTGATTAATGTAAACCCTGCGTGGCAGACTATTTGTAAGGTGACCATAAGGTCGTGTAACTCGTTTATATACATGTTTGAAGTACTTTATTATTATTCCGCTGTGTATGATTGTGGTATTTTAACCCTGTTTAGCCTGTGTGCACTAGTGCGATCTTGGACTAGTGCAGAATACACAGAGGGTCCGGATTTGCAAATTCGGGTCCCGACACTAGAGCAGGGGAAGGGTGGGAAGGCCACGGTGGCTTGCAAATTGCAATCAAGGTAGGATATATTATTTTATAGTGAACGATGAAAAAGGTACCCAATGGCACTAGCCATGAGCATAGACGTTAAAGCGACTAAAATTTGGATGGCAAGATGTTGGATTAGGGGAGGAAATGAGGACGACGAGTTGCCACCTTGTCAGACCCTTCTGCATGACCATTGCATTGCATTGTCGCGCCCTTCTTTTGTTGCCATCGCAACCTCACTTTGTCAAGGTGTTAGCCCTTCTCCTATTGTCGCCCTAACTCTCCTTTCATTCGTGTGCGCCCGCACCAAGTAGAGAGGCTGAGATGGAGCTTGTTAGTTAGTCAAAGCTTGATTTTTGGGGTGTTTGGTTGAGCAGTTTTTATTTAAGAATTTTTGGACTTAATTCAATCAATCATAATAATTTGGATCCAAACCCTGTCTAAATAGGCCCTTAGCTAAAAAGTTGACATGATCAGCAGAAAACCTCCTGGAATCGGTGACAACGACGTAGTGCATCGTACTAGCTCTTTTGAATGTCAAACATATCATTATCACACCTTTTTTATCCCGAAGCAACGATGGTACACAAAAAAATTTCCCATCAAGATATCATAAAAAAGAAAAGAGAAGAGGAAGAAACATAAGGCTTATTTGGTTTGTTTTCAATGGTTTCCTCTCTTTTGGTTCTTTAGTTCATTTTCTTGTTAATCTCTGGCCAAAACATTGGTAGTCAATTTGGTGACTAATTTTTGGTAATGCTAAATTTTGGTAAGGTTTAGGTCCCGTTTGGGACAGATTCTTATTGTGCAAATTCTGGATTATAACCAAGTGTCTGAAGAAGCGGTTGCCTGAAGAATCTACTGTTCGACAATCTAGATTGTTGAGGTTGTGACGACCTCGGCGGAGGGCTTAGGGCGGGCAGCCAGTGGAGGGTTAGGGCGGTGGGCGGCCTTAGCCTAAGAAATGAGGCTTAGGCCGTGGACGGCTTCAGGCGGTGATGTAGGAGAGTGACGGAGAGGCATGGCAAATGGAGGACCGGGTCAGTGGCGCAAGGGGTGTGGCGGACACTTCGGGCGTGCCTGACCTCTACGTGTGGTGAGAATTAGCGAGGATTACCTGGCACCTGACTTTTGATTTTTTTGTAGTGGATTGCTTCTGATTGTAGAAGAAATTGTCTAGAATCCTCCGTTCAATAAATAATTCATTTTTCTTTTAAGCAAAAAATGTATATAAACTATTCTAAATAGAACCTTAGTAAGATAAATTTATCATCACACTAAATATATACCCTTTTGAGCTTGAGCCCAACCCAGGGTGGGGCAACTCGATGTATGATCCGGTTGACCGGATCAGTCATCCAATGCACGTTGAGCCCTAGCCAACAGGTGAAAGCAGTATCGGTAATTCCGAATTCGGAAACCGTTTCGAATTTTTCGATCGGACGTGTCGGTTTGGTAATTTTGAATCGAATCGAATCGGTAATTTTTGTCGGAAACGATACTTGATGAACGGTTTTGATTGGTTCGACCGTTTCCTTGATATCCGAAAAAAATCGGTAAATTCCGTCGGTAATTACGAATTGTTTCACCTACAAATCACAAATACACCGTTCAAGCCACATACACAAACCCTAAAGCCCGACTCATAATTAAAACCCTAAAGAACTACACATTGAATCGAGACTCAAGTGGCTTCGAGTTCACGCCGCCAGAGTCGGCCTGTCGTCGTCATGCCGCGTCGCTCCTCCTCCGTCCATGTCCGTCCGCTCCTCCGCTTCGTCCGCGTCGTCCGCTCCTCGCCCTTCCGTCCGTGGCCCGTGTCCGTCCCGCCTCATGACTCCGCCTCATGCCTCCCTCACTTCCGTCCGCCTCCTCCGCTCTCTCCGCCCTGCGTCGTCGCCCTCCAGCGCCGTTCGCTAGCGTGTATTTTACATATAGCCTTCTCGTGTATGAATTCAATTGTGATTGTATTCCTCTGGTTTGGATTCTGAGGCGTATTTTTGAACCTAAAAGCGACAAGATCCATTGCCACTAGTAAGGATTTCTATAGTATTCTTTTAAGGGATAATTTAGTATACTATTTGTATTACATTTGTTCGATTGTAAATGTGTTTGCATATATCTTGTGACCTGGTTGTTCACTTGTATCCGTCTCTTTTTCCGGCTCTGAGTGATACATCGATACTACATGGCGATTAGCGTGAGAAATAACGTGTTCACCTCCAGGCGCATGTTGCTAGAGCCGCTAGGGAATATGCGCCTTGTGATGCCCCCACTGTTGAACCTCAGAATCAGAGCTACACCTCGACGGATGCAATCAGTCCATGTGCTAGTAATCTTTCTCTTCAGGTTAATTTCTCTTCATTTTCTATTCTCATTTGTGCAAAAAATGTTAGCTAGGTTTAACTACATATTGCTCTAAAAAATATGCGGGATGAAGATCTAGATGATGATGAAGATGGACCCGAGGTCCGATTGTAAGTTGGTCATTGTTTGGTGATATTGAAGGAAGAAACTGAAACTATATGAATCTATGACTATGATGATGTATTTTGTCTTGTACTGGTTTCTTTCTTCTCGTGTATGAATTGTGAACTATGAACTATTGAACTGTGATGTATTATTTGATATGAGATATTGAAACTATCTTATGCTATGTGATGTAAAGACTCATGTGGAGCTATGTGATGTAAAGACTCGTGTGGAGACTATCTTATGCTATGTATGCCTATATGGAATGTGTGATATCGACATATCGTCAGCTGTAAATGCTTGTGAGGTATTGCTTTTTGATTGCTATGTGAATCTGTTGCTTAATGCTTTAATGTATGCATGTATGTAAGTCAGTAAGTGCTATGTGAATCTGTTGCTTAATGCTTTAATGTATGCCTGTATGTAAGTGCTATGTGATGTTGCTTAATGCTTATGCGGTTATGAGTTATGCCGTTATGAGATATTGATCTTCTAGACTAGTTATGCTATTGTATACATTTACATTGGTAATGTACGTTCATCATAAATTTGTGAATATTTATCTATTACTAATTTCTATATGGATGTACGATTTGTGTGAATTTTTGAAGTCAATTGGTGGTACATGTCGTTACGATGTTACCGATCTCATTTTTGGATTCGATCGTTACGATATATATTTTGTATCAATTTTCGTTTCGAAATTTCGAATTACCGATGCCGTTTTCGTTTCCGTAGTTATCGATTCCGATATCGTTTCGAGAAAAATATGAAAACAAAAATGATTTTAGTGTTTTCGATCGTTTTCACCCCTACTGGCCAACAAGGCCAGGGGCATTCCCGTCCGATCCGAACAAACCCTCCCATTCCATACGGGCCTATAAATACGGGCCTTAGGGTTTACGTGCTTCGCCTCCGTACCCAGCTCGCGCCGCCGCCGCCGCCGTCTCCCGCATTCCCCTTAGGTAACCGATTGCTACCCTTCCCCTCGATTGCTTATTCAGGTTTAGATTTCTGCCCTTGTCAGCGGCCATCTCATCCCCTGAATCCATTACTGCCCGTATGGTTCTTCGCGAAATTCTTATCTAGCTCGCCGCGAGGTTGAATTCTCCGAGCTAACCACCCGATTCTAGCGTTTAGCGTGAGCGGCTTAGGATTCCGGCGCTCTTGATCTTTGTAGTCTTCGTTTGCAATCCTGCGGGCCCTGTTTTGGTTGCAGATCTAATGGTTTTGTGTGTGTTGGTGGTGTCTGCAGGCAAGGAAGGAGGAGGCAGGGGTAGATGTCGCACCGCAAGTTCGAGCACCCGAGGCACGGCTCCCTCGGCTTCCTCCCGAGGAAGCGCTCCTCGCGCCACCGCGGAAAGGGTTAGTGCGTAATACCTATGTTTTCAACCACTGATGCTATGGTTCCTCGTTGCCTATCCGTGTTGATCTGATGAGTGTGGTTTGTGTATTCTTAAATTAATCATATATCAATCAATCTTTTGTTTATGTATCAGTTATGTTTTCCCGTGCTCTGATTATGTAAGATAATGTGATTCGGCTGTTGTCTGGTAGGCTGCTTTCAGAGTTCATTTAGTGATAGGATCATATAGTTGGTAGATTTATGAGTAGTATGCTTGATGTTAGTTTGCGTTGTAAATGTTTTGTATGACTCGATAGCATTGCTGGACATAGTGATTGATTATCTTATTGTTGCCTTGGTGTGGTCAATCTTTTACACTGTTATGTATTATAAAAAATGCGAAGAATGCATTTGTTCTAGGACCTAGGTAATTCCAATGGAAATTTATTGTTGTTTAGCAGTGTATTTGTCTGCTTGGTTGGTTTTGTGAAACTCAGTGATAAGACATGCTGGTTCAGGGTTATATGTAGCCTGACACTGCTTATTCTCTCTGTTTGCAGTGAAGTCCTTCCCAAAGGATGACCCAAAGAAGGCCTGCCACCTGACTGCCTTCCTTGGCTACAAGGCTGGAATGACGCACATCGTGCGTGAGGTTGAGAAGCCTGGCTCCAGTATGTCAACCCCTTCCATTGCACCAGTCACAGTTTTTGTATTACTAGGATATGGTTTTATACATGGTTTTCTTTCTTAGCTGGATTATTCTTTATGAAGTAAAAACATATGCGGCTATTTACCAAGACATTATAGTACCTTTAATTTGATGGAAGCCTTGAGATTTACTAATAGCATCATGCATTGCCATTGTGCAGAGCTTCACAAGAAGGAAACATGTGAGGCTGTTACCATCATTGAGACCCCTCCTCTTGTGATTGTTGGACTTGTGGCATATGTGAAGACCCCTCGTGGCCTACGCACCCTCAACTCCGTCTGGGCTCAGCACCTTAGCGAAGAAGTGAGGAGAAGGTTCTACAAAAATTGGTGTAAGAGCAAGAAGAAGGCTTTCACAAAGTATGCCCTCAAGTATGACAGCGACGCAGGCAAGAAAGAAATCCAGTTGCAACTTGAGAAGATGAAGAAGTATGCTTCTGTTGTTCGGGTTATTGCACACACTCAGGTGAGATTGCCCCTGCCATCTTAGCAGAATATTCTCAAGATTAGAGGTTTTGCTCACCCTTGTGCGCTATTTCTCAATTTCAGATTAGAAAGATGAAGGGCTTGAAGCAGAAGAAGGCTCACCTCATGGAGATCCAGATTAATGGTGGCACTATCGCAGATAAGGTGGACTACGGCTACAAGTTCTTTGAGAAGGAAGTTCCGGTTGAAGCCGTGTTCCAGAAGGATGAGATGATTGACATCATTGGTGTCACCAAGGGTAAGGGGTACGAAGGTGTTGTCACCCGGTGGGGTGTCACCCGCCTTCCCCGCAAGACCCACAGGGGTCTCCGCAAGGTTGCCTGTATTGGTGCCTGGCATCCCGCTAGGGTGTCCTACACCGTCGCTCGTGCTGGTCAGAACGGATATCACCACCGCACCGAGATGAACAAGAAGGTTTACAAGATCGGCAAGTCTGGACAGGAGTCACACGCTGCCTGCACTGAGTTCGACAGGTACTTTTCTGAACAAATCTTCGAAGGCTGTTGTAAATTAGGACCCAACAGTCAACACGACCAACTGATTAAGTCATGCTGCGCATCTTGTTCCTGTGATGGTGTTGTATCTGATGCTACCGCACTTGCAGGACCGAGAAGGACATCACCCCGATGGGCGGCTTCCCCCACTACGGTGTGGTGAAGGGCGACTTCATCATGATCAAGGGCTGCTGCGTCGGCCCCAAGAAGAGGGTGGTGACCCTCCGCCAGTCCCTGCTGAAGCAGACCTCGCGTTTGGCCCTCGAGGAGATCAAGCTCAAGTTCATCGACACATCGTCCAAGTTTGGCCACGGCCGCTTCCAGACCACCGAGGAGAAGCAGAGGTTCTTCGGCAAGCTCAAGGCCTAGGCCATCCGAGCCGCGACGAACCCCTCCTGATAGCGTTCCCATTTTTCTTCTTCTTATTGTCCTAAGTTTTGTGGCGGATGTTGAAGGACCGGTTTATGAATTGCAATTGCAACTCTGAGCTGCTGCTGCGGACGGTTAAACAGTTGAGGTTTATGAATTTTGAACTTGATTGTATGTTTTTCGCGTGCATTAGTGTCAGTTCAGTTGATGTCTCTGAATCATCGTTCGCTCGAGTTTGCCTGAACAACTTCTTTGCTGTATGCGATTGAGATCTGAGACCTCCGTTGCGTTGTTCTCGCTGCGGTGCACGGTCTTGCGTCTGCTGTGGCTCCCTCGCTCGCTGCACGGACGGGCCCACGTGTCAGCAGCACAAGAAGGAGCTGAGCTAAGTACTACTCGCGTTTCGCACACGTGCTCGCCTCCACGCGCACGCACGAGCGGCGAGGGCAGAAGCCTCCAGCCATGCCTCTCCTCCTCCCGGCCTCGCCGCCGCTGTCGCTATCCTTCGCCGCCGCCTCCCGCCGCGCCACGGTTGCCGTAGCATCGGCGGCGGCCAAGGCTCGTCGTCGTCGTTCGACGCGGCCGTCTTCGAGGCCGAGCGCCTCCGCCTGGACGCCGCGGCGCGGGCAGGGATGGCGTCCACCGCCGCGGAGGCGGAGGCCGAGGCGGACCCCAAGAAGTGGAAGTGGAGGATACGGCAGCGGGTGTGGGACGCGCTGGAGGCCGAGGGCGTCGCGCGTAACCCACGCCCCGTCCACCACCGCATCCCCAACTTCGACGGCGCTGCCGCCGCGGCCGACTCTGTTCGATCTCTCTCCCTCTAGCTTCTCTCCCATGCACCCCTGCAAAACCCAGCACAGTTTTTTTAATTCTCATCTTAACCTTTGATTGCTGATACCACCTGCGCAAAACTATGCCACATTGCAAAATCGGTGAGCTCGCTTGTAGTAATCTTCGTTTTACTCGTAGTCATGTGGTGTGGAATCGTCGATACAATTGGCTTGTGTTCCTGCAACGCCAAGCCCAAAAGACTCAGGTTTTGAGATGGAGGAGGAAGCATGTTTCACCGAGCTGTTGTGTGGTTGCAGGACTGGTGTGGTAGGGTGGAACAGTGGAAGTAACCTCCATGCCACCAGGATTGTGCTCATTTTGTTAATCTGTTTTTTTTAATGTTTTGTAAAGCCATAGTTATTCATTGTAGCGAATGCAGTCTGTTGTTTACAATTTATGTTTCGGCATGGCTAGTTTTATGAGCTCTGGCACAAAAATTTGTTGTTGATCGGTTGTTTTGATCTACATTTTTTTTAAGTTGATCTTCAAGCCTCTTCTATAATGATATGGAAATGTTTCAAACTTTGACCAGTTGGGGAGTCTGGATGTGTTTCAGAATGCACAATGTGTGAAGGTCAATCCTGACTCGCCTCAGAAGCAAGTTCGGTTCTTAACACTGTCAGGTCAGTCGGCTGCCACATTTACTTACCTTGATACTTGTATTCTAATACCCTGCTGGATTGTCTAAATGAGCTTTCTAGTAAAAGCATGTGCATAAGCTTCTTTGAAGATACATATGAAATGTTATGTGATTGGATCTTTGATTGGATTTCGGTTTATCCTTGTTTCTCTTAAACAAATACCTGCCAATATGCTATCGACCTTTCCAGCATCTAGCCATTGCTCATTTGGTGGAAGATCCCCTCTGACATTCCAAGAGTAAGTTCTGGATTTATATCCTATGGAGCATGATATGTAAGGTTGATTCTTGTTCACTGCCACATAGGGTGCATGTGTCAACACATCATTCTATATGCATCTTAAATTTTGTAATTTACTGGCTGTTTATCTCTTGTTGATTTCTTGTATCCTGCAAGATAAACTGCACTGTTGCAGTTAGGGCTCCAAGCTTTCCATACCATTTGCAGCTTTTGAATCTGATGCTTATTTTAGTCCACTACTCAGTACAAGTTTAACTGTTTAAGTTTTACATATATACCCAATCGGGTTAAACTTTGTTCTATTGTTTTTGCAAATGGTGCTACTTGGATCATCCAGGTGATAAAAAGCTGTTGACTCCACAACCTCGGCTAAGGACGGGATTTTTCTCAGTTTTGGAATCTCAAATGATACCAATTGGATGCATTCCTGAAGCATGCACTTCTGTTGGCGCAGCCAAATATGGGAGACCAATTGGTCTAGATGAAAGGATTAAGGTGGATTTGGTTGTGATTGGGTCAGTTGCAGTTGATCCAAGTACAGGAGCACGACTGGGGAAGGGTGAGGTAACTATTTTCTTCTTCTATATGCAGTTGAGCACTTGAAGTAGAGTTGATTTTATTGTTCATTTCTACGTTTCTATGGTAATAGTTAGCAGGGTGTAACAAGCTTTCTTTTTCAAAAGAAACACAATGCCCCCCCCCCCTCCACGCGCGCCGCCCCGCGGGCACCTTCAACAGAAAATGAACTAGATCACCTAATGGACTATGTCCAATGTAACACTGCCTTAAAAAACGAACTATACTTGGTGTACCAAAGTAAATTTGTCCTGCTCCTCATCCATAATTTTATCTATGAACATCAATTATAGGGATTTGCGGAGCTGGAATATGGGATGCTTCGTTACATGGGTGCTATAGATGATTCAACCACGATAGTGACAACTGGTGAGTTTTTTTAATGATTTAGCTGGTGACTCATTTTTTACATGGATCTAATTGGTTTGGTAGGAACTAGGATGATTGATATATAGGAGCCTATCTTACCATTCTTGTGCATGAGTAACAACTATTCCATTTATGGGGTTTTCAACGAGCTCTTTTACGGTAGACAACAGTAAATATGGACCATCCATTATCTTCAATCTAATGGATTAGATGAGTCAGGATTTGGCTATACTTCTCCATCATTTATGTGGAAGTATAATTCTATTAGGGACAAATTAGTATTTGTACACCCATATCTAAATTTACATATTAAACCGAATTGCGTGACATTTGCCTCTTCTTTCTCATGACTTGGTTGATTACCATATTTTTCTTCTCGACTGCCACAACTGTACCATGGTAGCCATTAAGTATCAATCAAATCATTAATCGTGGAAACTTTTCTCCGCCAAATCATACCGTAAGGCTGATTACTACTTCCCACTGCTATGCTTGTTTCTTGCCATACATTGTTTCGGAGTTGCAGCACTCAACATATGAAACAAATGAGCAGAGATGTCACGCCGGTTTACATGTAGATCGATTGGCTCATCGCCTCATCGTTTACATGCCACATCCACCAGAGGAGCTCGAGCACTGTACAGCGGCATTGTAATCCTGTAATTAGTCTTGCGGAAAAACGAAAGGGTTACCAGGAGTAAAATTAGGTCAGAGTATCATGGATCAATCTCGTCCACTGGATTCAAAAATGGATGTAGTTTATTTGTCCTAAATGTACAATAAAACTTAATCAATACTCCTTAAAAAAAACTTAACACAAAAAATCCATTACACCCTTAGAAATCAATAGCTAGATTTCATTTCTACTACCACCCCTTACTACCAGTAGAACGTACCATAAAAATACTATTTCAACATATATAGTTCACCGATCTATCTTTCTGATTCGTTAGGTTGTGACTAACTGGGCTTTACAGTTCTGACCTCAACACCGGTTGAAATATAATGTGCTCTTATACAGTTGATTACTGATTAGTGATGGATGTTTTTTCCCAGTATAACTCAAATGTTGCTCCCATGACTTGTCAATCAATGAGCGAATTTCATCTATCCATGCATGCATGCTTTATCTCTTCTTTTCTGAAGCAGAAAACCATTGGCGGATGCTTTATTGTTTATTGTTTTGATTGGATTCAAATTTGATTGCTTTTTTTTTCTCACGTGATCCTTGACTGATCACTAATATGAACTGCCAACCCTGTCTATGACTGCAGTGCATGACAAGCAGTTAGTGGATGACATTCCAGTTGAGAAGCTGCTAGTCCATGATGTACCAGTTGATATTATCTGCACTCCAACTCAGGTCATCTTCACGAATACCACAATCCCAAAGCCACAAGGTTTGACCGATTTGTATCGCTTTGCAAACCTGCAAATGAGTCTTCTGTGACCAGATTTTGAGGAACTTCTGCATGCAGGGATATACTGGGAAAAATTATCTCCAGAAAAATTGGGCCAAATCCGAGTTCTGAGGGAGCTGAAGAGACGCATAGAGCAAGAGACGGGAACGACACTTCCTTGCGGGCCTTCTGAGAAGCTACCACCAACAGCTCAGCGGAGGAGGAGGCAGTAATTATGTGCACTTCAACTTATTTTGCGGAATACAAGTTATGCATACCTTTCTTTGGGCAAATTGAGACATGCTACTTTTGCGTGGTTCAACTATCGGGTCTATAAGAACACGTTGATATCACCCATTTGTCAAAATCTGTTTCATCTTTTACACTGACGAGACAAGAACGATACAGAATTGTGGCTCTTTGCACCCCCCATTAGTACCACAGAACATGTCGTATGTTCTACAGAGTGCAGAATTAGAAGTCTACCTTGTTAGTGAAAAAAAAAACTTGAGGTGCTACAAGGATTAACAAAAAGACAAACCTATTCTCTGTCTAACAATACATTATATATACCTTATAGCGGGCCGGGAGGGGGGATTGGAGCCATCCCGCCCGTGCCACATAGGCTCCTTCGCGTTGAGGCTCTCTAGAAAATCTAAAATTATAAATATGTTTTTTCACTTTTTTTTCAAAAAGGATCATGCGGTTTCATATATTCGTGAAAGGGTCCTCTTTAAACCAAAATTATGGATAGGTCCTTCTATTTTTTTTACACAAAGGACCTCGTGGTTCCATATATTCACAAACGGGTCCTCCACCATTTTTTTGCAAACATAGATAGGTCCTTCCACTATTTTCCCCCCAAAAAGGACCATGTTTCAGCAAATTCACGAACAGGTCCTTCATCGTTTTTTTCACAAAGGACCCCGTGGTTGCATAAATTCGTCGACAGCTCCTAGCGAGCCAAATTTTTAAAAAACACGATGTTTCCTAACTAGCCAGTTTCTAAAAAAACATGAACAAGTCCTTCGTCGTTTTTTTGCAAAAAGAACACCGTGGTTATGCAAATTCGGCGACTCCTAGCCAGCCAATTTTTAAAAACACACCACTGAGAAAATCGGAATTACATTTTTTTGCAAAAAAAACTCAGACCAAAATTTTTTCGCACGGCGTGGCATCGCGTGAGACTCTACCTAGTGGTTAAGACATTTCTAAGTTTCTCTATATAATACTAGCATGCCAAAATAAAGAAATTCTTGAATGGGTCATATAACTGTAAGATCATAATCATGGCACCCTGGTGAGGCGAGTCGCCTCTAAAAGATATTGTGGAGATTAGTACTTGCCTAACATACTAATCTCAAGGGCATTAGTTGCTTTATATATACTACTCACGTTACAAACACTACATGGAGAAGAATGTGGATCTCAGATCCTAGAAAACAGAGATGAGCCTACATGCTCGATGCTACTAACAATCAAAAAGAAAAACCTATTCTCTGTCTAACAATACAATATATATACCTTATAGCGGGTCGGGGAGGGGGGATTGGAGCCCTCCCACCCGTGCCACATAGGCTCCTTTGCGTTGAGGCTTTCCAGAAAATCCAAAATTACAGATAGGTTCTTTCATCTTTTTTTTCAAAAAGGATCATGTGGTTTCATATATTCGTGAAGGGGTCCTCTTTAAACCAAAATTATGGATAGGTCCTTCTATCTTTTTTTACACAAAGGACCTCGTGGTTCCATATATTCACAAACGGGTCCTCCACTCTTTTTTTGCAAACACAGATAGGTCCTTCCACTATTTCCCCCCAAAAAGGACCATGTTTCAGCAAATTCACGAACAGGTCCTTCATCGTTTTTTTCACAAAGGACCCCATGGTTGCGTAAATTCGTCAACAGCTCCTAGCGAGCCAAATTTTTAAAAAACACGATGTTTCCTAACTAGCCAGTTTCTAAAAAAACACGAACGAGTCCTTCGCCGTTTTTTTGCACAAAAAAACACCGTGGTTATGCAAATTCGACGACTCCTAGCCAGCCAATTTTTAAAAAACACCACTGAGAAAATCGAAATTACATTTTTTTGCAAAAAAAAATCTCAGACCAAATTTTTTTCGCACGGCGTGGCATCGCGTGAGACTCTGCCTAGTGGTCAAGACATTTCTAAGTTTCTCTATATAATACTAGCATGCCAAAATAAAGAAATTCTTGAATGGGTCATATAACTGTAAGATCATAATCATGGCACCCTGGTGAGGCGAGTCACCTCTAAAAGATATTGTGGAGATTAGTACTTGCCTAACATACTGATCCCAAGGGCATTAGTTGCTTTATATATACTACTCACGTTACAAACACTACATGGAGAAGAATGTGGATCTCAGATCCTAGAAAACAGGGATGAGCCTACATGCTTGATACTACTAACAACACTACTAACAATCACTAGTTCGCTAACAGCACCAGGGCTAATTCTAACACTCCCTCAATCACAACTTGGATTCTTCGGATTGAGATTGTGACAGATTAAACTGAATGGAGCTCTTGACTGCCTTGGTGAAGATGTCAGCAAGTTGGTCTTTTGATGAAATGAACTGAACATCCATTTGCCTTGCGTGCAACTTGCTCCCGAACGAAATAGAAATCAACTTCAATGTGCTTCATGCGAGCATGAAACATTGGATTTACAGTAAGGTACGTTGTGCCCATATTATCACACCAAAGTAACAGTGCCTTGCTCTGAAAAACTCTAAGTTCCTTGAGCAATGGCTGAATCCAGAGTAACTCTGCTGTAACATTGGCAACTACTTTGTATTCTGCCCTTGTGCTCGATCTAGACACTGTAGGTTGCTTCCGTGAACTCCATGGCATAAGATTTGAACCTAGAAAGATTGCAAACCCACTGGTTGACCATCGATCGTCTGGACAACTGGCCCAATCTGCGTCACTAAACGCACTGAGTGTTGTGGACAGTGATTTATGAATTTTTAGTCCTTGGCGGGAAGTACTTTTGATATAGCACATACTATGTGGGACCCCAGATCAGCTATCCGGAATCCCCTGTGTATAATTGTACTAGTCCCGGATCAAAGCTAGTACACACAGTTCACAGTGGTGAATTGTAACCGAAAAGAACGATAGATAAAGATAATTACTGAGTACCGGCCAAAAGGCCACTTATTACAACACTAGGTCATATGACCTAAAGCTTGACAGTAGCGGAAACTAAGAACAAAAAGGTAAAGCCAATAAACTCCACAAGTAGACAACTAGGGAAATCGCACGCCTAGTCTTCGGGGTTGCCTTCATCAAATTCAACAGGGTAGAACTCACCATCTTCCATAGCGTCTTGGAAAGCTTTTGATGAATATGATAAGTGTAGCATGTGAGTACAAAAGTACTCAGCAAGTCTGGTAAAGATGCATGATGCAAGGCTTACCAAAGAGAGGCTTAATATGGTTCTTTTGCACAAAGCCAAATTTTAATAAACATTACAAGTATTAATTTTTACAAAGCAGTTTTAACAGTTATTTTTACAATTGAAATTATTTATAACTCTAGTGAAGGTTTTAACCACCAACACTAGTATACAAGCTCTAACCGCTCATTTTAAAAGATCATGATTTTCCAACGAATGACTCCATCCGTCAAGGTTCAAAAACAGGTTCCAATCACCTGACTAGCTCAAACTACCAGGACCATATCCGAGAGTTCTAACCACTCTCGAATCCCAAAACATCAGTTTTTAAAACAAAAAACAAAGTCTACCAATATGAAAGCATTCTTTGCCCGCCCTTGACTGTAGGCATAGCTATTCAAATAGTTTTATACCCTGTAGAGTTTGTACACTTTACCCACAAGAGATATTTCACTTCTATTATCGGCCATAACACACTTCCTTTGGCGTGCGACAAAGTGAATATCACAAGGCCTTTACAATGCAATAATCTAACCCGACTCTACCCACTAAGGTTTCACCGCTGAAGGGTTCCATCCACCCAATCAGAAGCCCCCTCTTGCGCCGCGTGGGAAAAACAAACTTGCCTCCATCTGACACCCACATTCAACCATCAAGCGAGTCTAAGTTAGACTATTACAAATTATTTAGCCAGGTCGTGCCCATTTTGACATGTGGTTGTACTGTTGTGCTTAGAATGGACAATCATAAGCGTCGGTTCTTAATTGACTTGGGGTGGTACTTGCACAAACAAAGACTAGTGCTCCTTTCACACCCACCCGACATAACATGCCGCCCAAGTCTAAATCATTTTTATTTCATTTTTATTTTGCAATTACAACAGCAATTAGCTTGCTGCAATTTTTCTAAAACACACTTTAACAATATTTTCAAAGCAACCCATCCATAGGTATTTTAATCAACTTCATAATTAAGCTCATCTAACGCACTAAACAAAATATATCACAACCTAATATGATCATGATATATCACAGCAACCTAGAGTTACAAACAAGCATGGATTTCAATATCAAGGTGGTAATAACAATTCGGATTAACTACCAACCTATATTCAACATCATCTTTATATAAATAGCAATGCATGTTGTAAAACATTGCAAAACTTTTGTAAACCATAGGATCAACGTGTGTCAAGAAGACTTGCCTTCGTTGATGAGATGAGACACTTCGCTCTGCTGCTCTGCACTATCGTCGACGGCGGCGACTGCTTCTTCGACTACATGCAAAATGGAGCAACAAATAAATAACAAAAAAAATAAAATCTAAAAATTATAAAATTATTACTGGCAGATAGATCATGAATTTAGATGAATTTAGGAATTTGAATGAGTTTAAATGGACTTTGTATGAGAAATAACGGGCTTTTTGAAGTTTCGTCGGGAAAGAAAATCGAGGGAAAAAATGAAATCGCACTGTAGTGATGCTACAGTACTCGACTCGGTGCTACAGTACTCGCCATGGTTGCTTCGGGCAAAGGCAGTAGGGCTACGGTTTGCGCCGGTGAGGGAGGAGATGGAGAGGTTGGGGAAAGTGAGCACCGGAAAGATCTCGATGACGTGAATCCAACGGTGGTGCCGGATTTTGCAGAAGATGACCAGAGTGCCCACAATCGATGCCGGAAGCGAAAAAAAACACCGACGAAGATTTAATTCTTCCAAACCGCTGCACCAAAATAGAAGTTTCTTGAGGGCTTTTGCTCCTTGCAATGAGGGGCTCAAAGTGACGCGAACGGAATTTGATTTGACTCACCGGAGCAAAAATTGACACGACGATGTCTTTGGTCGGCGTCGAGAGCGATGTCTGCTCAAAAGTTTTGGAGAAAGGAAAGGTGGGGAACTTTGGGAAGGTGAGCACGGGGATAAGGAAGGTCAATGGAAGATGTTTGGTGCCTCGCCTATGCAAGAAAATGCACGAAAATGGCCGAATTCAAGGAATTGATGGCGTCGGTTTTTGGTGAAATAAATATGATTTCGGGAGAGGAACTGTGGAGTATATGGATCATAGGTATCTGCAAGGCAGGCCTGCAAGGCCTGCCTGGATAAGGCCGGGCCAGGCCGATTGCATGGAAACAGAAGCTACCAGGGTTGCGCTAGATGTGCGAAACAAGAAAGCCCTGAAGATAGCAACCGATCCTGATTAGATAGGATACAATCGTAATCTTGGCCGTTATCAAACGGATATGTACAGAAGACATAATTCCTACCTTGTATCCGAACAGGACTCTCCTATGTAACCCGCCCCTCTCTGTTATATAAAGGGGGGCGGGGGGATCATCAGAATAGATCATCAGCAATAAGCTAGACACATATAATCCCAGAGCACAGGACTAGGGTATTATCTCCTCCGCGAGAGCCCGAACCTATATAATTCTTGCGTCTTGTGCTACCATCGAGTTTGGATCCGACGCCTAGTCCCATTTTCATTATTGCCGGCAACAAACGTCGACAGGAACAAATGGAAACGGCTGAGTAATAGATTGGTCTAACCTAGAGGCATACCGTGACACGATTGGCTCGGTTAGAAACGCGATTGGCTCGGTTAGAAAGTGTCTTGATTGATCACACCATGGATAGAAAGAAGAGGCCATGGAGGGGAGGAGAGAGACAAGCAGATGCTGTTTCTGGAAGATGAACAGTAACCACGAGGAGAGAGAAAAGAGAGAAGAAGAAAAAGAAAAAGGTCCGGGTGAGGAAAAATGGTCGAGTTGGACAGAGAGAACTTGATCAAAGGAAGATTTTCTGGTTTTGGGACTTTCTGATAATTTTTTTTATGAATTTGGAATAAATTCTATTTTTAGGTGGATAGAGATGCCAGGATAACTAAAACACCGAAGAAAATCCAAATCTTTGAATTAATTAATTTAAATTAAATTTTGACAAATGAACTGAAAATGGGATGTTACATAATATGCTTAATTGCTGCCAAATGATTATCAGTAGGTGAGTAGGTGCTTGTAGAAATTGACTCACTTTATTAACTGCAAATGAAATGTCTGGTCGGATAATAGTTAAGTATTGTAAAGCACCTATTATGCTCCTGTAGTGAAACATCTCATTTTCTATTAAGGCAATACCTTGAGTCTTCGATAGTGTTTCTCCAGTTGCCAATGGCATTGATATTGCTTTGCACTTCTCCATATTTGCCCTCTTGAGAATGTCACTAACATATCTGTTTTGATTCAGCAAAATTCCATCTTTTTCAAACTTTACTTCAACACCGAGAAAGAACACCAATGGTCCTAAGTCCTTGACTGCAAATTCATCAGTCAGCTCTTGAATCAATTTATTTGAAGCACTGGAAGATGAGCTCACAAAGGTTATGTCATCTACATAGATGAGCATATACATTGTAATGCCACCTTGGCTGAATAGGAACAATGAGGTATCGGCCTTTGACGAGTAGAAGCCCGGCTCTTGAAGCTTACAAGTCAACCGAGAGTGCCAAGCCTTTGGAGCTTGTTTAAGTCCATACAATGCCTTCTCCAGCCAACAAACATAGTTGTGTGGTAGCTCTGAATTTTCATATCTAGGGGTTGCTTCATCTATACCTCTAGTTGCAAAACTCCATGTAAGAAGGCATTTTGGATGTCAATCTGACAGGTTGACCAACCTCTTGACACTGCTAGTGATAGGATAATGTGAATTGTTGTTGGCTTGACTACAGGGCTATATGTGTCAAAATAATCAATTCCATACCTCTGCTTGAAGCCTTTATCTACCAATCTTGCTTTGTATCGGTCGATTGTTCCATCTGCTTTCCTTTTAAGTTTGAACACCCATTTACTATCTATGATGTTCATGCCTTTCTTGGGTGGAACTAAACTCCAAGTTTTGTTCTTGGTTAGAGCAACATGCTCAGCATCCATTGTTTGTTTCCATTTAGTGCTTTGCATGGCTTTAGTACATGTTGTCGGTTCAACCATAGTAGATACATTTGTTGACACAGTGGCACTTCCAGTGAACTTTCTCCCCTTCTAAGAATATCTGATTGTTCCATCATTGTACTGACATGGCTATCAAATATTGTTCTTTAATTTGGTTTGCATTGGGTGTTGCACTGGTGCTGAACCAGAACTAACACCATCACCAGAACAAACATCACCTACAGAGTTAACTTTATCTTAAGCACTTGTTGAATGTAATTATATAGGAGCAATTACAACATCACTAGGAAAATCATTAGTAGTGTTAGGATGTCCATCACTCATCATCAGATAATCACCTATTACTGCATTAAGAATAGAAGAAGCTGTCACATTTGTATCAATGAGGTGTTCGGTGTACTGAACAGGTCAGGCCATGGATGGAAGGTTGAAAAATTGAGATTGCATTTGAGAACTAGAGAATGCATTTTTTTTGGAGAGTATGCAAAAGGAAAAACATTCTCGTCAAAAATAACATCACATGAAATATAAACACACCTAGTGAATCTATTGAGACACTTGTAACCCTTGTGGATTGCACTAGATCCTATGAAAGTGCACTATTTAGTTCTAAGCTCAAGTTTTTTTGAGTTGTAAAGTCGGAGATGTGGTCAGTAGGTACATCCAAACACCTGAAGCATAAAGTAGCTAGGATTAATGCCAAGAAGACGATGAATAGGAGTATCATGAGCAATAACATGACTAGGCATCCTGTTAATCAAGTAACAAGTAGTATGAAAGGCTTCATCCCATAACCGAATTGGCATTTGAGTTTGGGCAAGAAGAGCTAAACTGGTCTCAACCATGTGATGATGTTTGCGCTCTACTGAACCGTTTTGTTGGTGGGTGTGTGGATAGGAGACACAGTGACTTATTCCTACATTTTTGGAGTGTTGGTTGAGTCTATGATACTCACCACCCTAGTCAGATTGTATAGCACGGATTTTGGACCCAAGCAAGCACTCAACATGAGATTTGAATTGAAAGAAAATTTGTTCAAAATTGGATTTGTATTTCAAGAAATAGATCCAAACAAATTTGTTGTAGTCGTCAATGAAACTAACATAACATCTAAAGCTCCAACAAATTTGCGAGCTGGTCCCCATACATCAGTAAACACCAACTCTAAAGGGGATGAAGATACATGCAAGGAAGAAGTAAAAGGAAGCTTATGGGCTTTAGCTTGTTGACATGTATCACAAACTAAGATGAAATTATTTGAGGCTACAGTAATGTTATTTGATTGTAGAATCCGATGAACAACTGGAATGGAAGGATGAACCAGCCTCTAGTGCCATTACTCCTGAGTGATCTTGGTTGACAGCAACGCCTGACTGGGCTTGCAAATTGCAAGGGAGTAGAGGCCATTCTCACACTTGCCTCTAACAACTAGGATGAAACTCGACAACAACATTGTTGTCAGATACAAGCTTGTGAACAGAGAGAAGATGTCTGTTGATCTTAGGGACATGTAGAATGTTGTTAAGAGACAAAGAATGGGAATTTGCAGTAATAGATGAATTTCTAAAATGAGCAATAGGCAAACCTGTCCCATTGGCCACTTGGACCTGGTCTTCACCAATGATCACACTAGTACACACAGTGGCAGCCAGAGCTGGCCCTGGCGTGGTGGAGGGTGGGCGCCCGCCCTGGGCCCCCAACGGCAAGGGCCCCCCCAGGTGTACAATGGAGCAGTGGCCTTGGCCCACCACGGTGACCAAGCTGTCCAGGTCCAGGAGGCAAGTATCCAGCGCATAGATAAAGAGGCCTGGGCAGACTCGCAACTCGCGAGCGCAAGTATCCAGGCAAGTATCCAGCAGCTAGAAGGTCGCGACTCCAATTGATCACCGTTCCGTATTCTGATTCCGCCAGATATATCGCCACGCGCCGCGACTCCGCGAGACCCAGGCCGCCCCCTCTGAACTGGAGAACTCCAATTGATCTGATCGACTGATCGTGAATTCGTGATCGGCGAATGGCGAGTCGACGATTCGCGAGTCTGGGCAAACAATGAATTGCTGCCGCGTGCTAGCTTGTCTAGGGTCCTGCCGCCTGGGCGTCTGCCGTCTAGGCGATCCGCTGTGATTGGACTTGGACGGAGACGCAGTCACTGCAGACTGTTGAGACAGGCCAGGGCCTCTTCCCTAATCCGAGGTATAGTCGTATGGATAATAGAATATTAATCTTCCCTAATCTATTTTTCCTATTAGTCTTACACTATTTAATCTTTGATACATATATTATTATTTTCAGCATCGTTCGTTATCATGTCATCTAGAAAATATCCATCCGGTTGCGAAAAAAGAAAAAGAAAAAAACGTGCGGATGACTTCATAGAAACGCAGAGAGGAGCTATGGACAAATTTTTAAAGAGTAATGCAAGTGCTTCGCCGAACCCAAATGATGGGTTGGCGATAGTTGCCGTGGAGGAAGAGGAACCAGCTATTGGGATTTCTGAAGAAGAGGACAATGTTGACATCAACGTCGATGATAACAATGTAAGTGGCCCTGAGAATCTAGCTAATTCATCGGGTGCACATGCATAGTCTGCTAATGTTGATGAACAGCCAATTTATACTTCTGATATTTATGATCCAAGAAATTGAGACAATCTTGATAATAAAACAAGAGACATATTAGTTGAGAAAGGGCCTATAAGAGAGGAAGGTATGGAATTCCCTCTAGATGATGCCTCAAGACATTTTGCATATGCTCATTATTATAGAAAATTAAGCAATGGAGAGGTACATGATCAGAAAATGGCTAGTTTATTCAAAGCATGTTGACAAAGTTTTTTGCTTGCACGCAAGATCTTTAAGTCTAGCACTAATAAGAGTCTGAGTTCCTTAGCACATGATGGATATAGAAATTGGAGGCATATTAGTGAGAAGCTTAAAGAACATGAAAATAGCGTTGAGCATATCAGTAATATGAACAAGTGGAATGAATTGAGGACTAGACTGCAGAAATAGGAAACTATTGACAAAGACTTGCAGAAGCAAATAACAAAGGAGAAAGAACGCTTGAGGCAAGTTTTGTTAAGAATAATAGCAATTTTGAAATTTCTTGGTAAACGCAACTTGGCTTTTAGAGGAAGCAGTGAGCAGCTTTACAATGATAGTAATGGTAATTTCTTAGCTTGTGCTGAGATGATTGCAGAATTTGATTTGGTAATGCAAGACCATCTTAGACGTGTGCAGAAGAAAGAAATTCATTATCATTATCTCAGTCATAAAATTCAGAATGAGCTGATATCACTTTTGGCTTCTAATATTACAAGTTCTATCATAAAGGTTGTTAAAGAGGCCAAGTATTTCTCTATTATCCTAGATTGTACCCCTGATGTCAGTCATCAAGAACAAATGACATTATTAGTTCGTTGTGTTAATTTGTCTGATGGAAAGATAAATATTGAGGAGTACTTTTTGGGGTTCTTGAAGGTGGATGACACATCTGGTTTGGGGCTTTTTAATGTATTGCTTGATGCTATGAAGTCCTTTGGCCTAAATATTAATGATATAAGGGGTCAAGGCTATGACAATGGTTCCAATATGAAAGGAAAACACCAAGGGTACAAAAACGGTTAATTGATATCAATCCAAGAGCATTGTATATGCCATGTGCTTGCCATAGTCTCAATCTTACTCTTTGTGATATGGCAAAATCTTGTGGGAAAGCTGTTTCATTTTTTGGAATTGTTCAGCGCATATATGTATTATTTGCTGGTTCTACGAAAAGGTGGAATGTTTTGCTTAAACATGTTCCTAGTTTAACTGTGAAATCATTGTCGAATACTCGGTGGGAGAGTCGAATCAAAAGTGTTACAGCAATAAGATATCAAGCAACTGAGATAAGGTCAGCTTTGTCTGAGTTACGTCATGCTTCTGACATTGAACCTAAGGACAAAAGTGATGCAAAAAATTTATTTGAGGCACTTGGTAGCTTTGAGTTTGTACTTGGTATGGTTATCTGGCATGATGTTTTATTTGCTGTAAATAAAGTGAGTAAAAAGCTACAATCGCCAGCCATGCGCATTGAATCTACATTGAAGCAAATACAAGGTATAATGGAATACTTTGAGAAGTACAGAAATGAGGGGTTTTCTTCTTGTCTGAACATTGCAAAAGGTATTGCAGATGACATGGGTGTAGAGGCATCGTTTCCAGTAAAACGTCGTGCCGTGAGGAAGAAACAATTTGATGAAAGTAATTGCCAAGAAGAAATCCTAGAAGCTGAGAGGGCTTTTGAAGTTAAATATTTTTTGGTTTTGGTTGATATGGCGATCACTTCTTTAAAGACCAGATTCGAAGAACTCATGGTGTTTAAAGATATATTCGGATTTTTATTGAGCTCAAGCACCTTGAAGGCATTAAATGATAGTGAACTTGAAGAGTGTTGCACTAAATTTGCAGATACTTTCTCTCATGATGGTTCATCTGATGTTGAGGTATATGATCTTATTTCTGAATTAAAGATTATGAAATTTACTTTGCTAGATGGCGCATTATCTGCTATGGAGATTTTCGAGCATGTTAGAGAGGTGGATTGTTATCCTAATGTCTCCATTGCTTATCGAATCTTATTTACTGTGCCTGTGACTGTTGCATCGGCTGAAAGAAGCTTTTCAAAATTGAAATTGTTGAAGAACTATTTGAGATCAACAATGACTCAAGAAAGGTTAAATGATTTGGCGGCTTTATGCATCGAGAAGAAGTTATTGGACGAGATTGATATCAATAGTATAATCGATGACTTTGTATCACAAAATGTTAGAAGAAATTTTTGAAGATGATGTCAAGTGCCAAGTAAGTGTTTATGATTACAATTTACATTTGTCATTTCATAAACTTTAAAATGTTCTATAGAAGTAATTTTTGTGCATCGAATATTAATTTCTTCAATGATGTGTGCTTATAAGACTATATATATACATGCATATATATACATATATATATACATAGATATATATATATACATATATATATATATATATATATATATATATATATATACATATAGATAGATATATATATATATATACATACATAGATATATATATATATATACATATATATATATATATATATATATATATAGGTGGATAGGCCTCCATATAAGTTTGGATGGGGCTCATATAAGTTTTCGCTCCCCAAAAATACCAGACCGCTACAGTGGCAGCATAGATGAAATACCATTCCATACAACTAATTAACTAAGAGAGTAGCAAATTATTATTAAATAAAACAATGGACCTTATGGTCAAAGTTTACACCACTATACCTTAAGGGCTTAAGAAACAAATAAACTATTGCAATGGAAATAAAATAACTTGGGCCATTCGATATGCCACAGCCATTCGTCTGGGGGAAGCCTTCCTAATCCACTAGTCCTCATAATACTCCTCATAGAATTTTGTATTTTCTGGTCCCTCAACAACTAATCAACAAAGACGTATATCTGTGAGTGCAAAGAAGTACTCAACAAGACTCAAGGAAATGATACAAGATATTCATACAAGGCTTGACAAAAGATAGTCATATGGTTCTTTTGCATAAAGTAATAACTTCAATTTAAATACAATAAATAAATTCAAAGCATATTTATAAAATGATAATAAATAACTGGTAAATCAATAGTAGACAATATGAACAGGATATTGAGGCTTCACCCTACACATCTAAAACCATCGTCAAACCACTGGATTTAACAGTGTTAATTTCAGACAACAAAACAACAGTGAACTCCCCGTTCACATTCCAATAATTCCACCTTCCAACATATTATGAAACAATCTATACCCCATGTGAAATTTTCGGGCATGTCCATGATCGCGGACACGGCTATTCGAATAGTTTTACACTCTGTAGAGGTTGTATTGCTTTACTCACCATACATGATCATCTCCTTTTGCCTAACTATTAGCACACTTCATTTGGTGTGGCGACCAGAAAGATCACGACAAACCCTTTACAATACTCTGTATAAACTCAGTACTTCCCACTAAGGTTTCACCCCTCGGGGTCCCCTCTTGAGCCATGCGAATCTACACATCCATCCCGAAACCCACACCACCAACTGGCAGTATTTAAATTTAGATATTGCAAATTAATCAGCTAGATCTGTCCTATAACAAACATGTGGTTATACGGTTAGGCCAATTCATTGACGCATAAGATTAAGTCCTTAAGTTGTCTCAAGTAAGAAATCCACATCCCAAATGTGTTAATGGCACCCCCTTTACTGCACAATCACTTGCCCGAGGGAAATTTTTTTGTTCAATCAAGACCAATGGCACACTTTATCATGGTACAACAAATTTTACAACCGTGGCTACTAACCACAATTCAATATTTCATTAAATCAAGATTAAAATTATTCAATATGTGACATAAATCCCATCTTAAAACTAAGTATGTCTAAGCATAGCTTCAATAACCCAATGTTGGTCATATGATAAAATCCAACTAATAATAACCCAACCTAGGGTCAACAATGGATTCATGGCATTCCAATAATCAAGGTGGCATAATGTCAATTAGGTATATAGCTATTTCCAACAATTAATCATTGATATACACAAATAGCATGCAATTGTATAAAACAAATTACTTTTGTAAACATAGGTTCAACATGATTAAAAGTTATGACTTGCCTTGATGATCTACTGCCGAGTCTTGATCTTTAAATTCCTCGTTTGCTCCCTCAGATGACTCAAATGTTGGCTTGGGCTAGGGTTCATAAGGGTGGCGGCGCACATGCAGGGAGCTAGGTTGAGCTATTGGGCCGGGCGGTGCGGAGCGAACTGGGCCGAGGTGGTGCAGCGGGCCGACTAACGTTGGGCAGGTCGAGGAATAGGAATGGGCTGGGTAGCATGAATAGGAACAGGCCAATGGGAAGATTTGGCCCGAGGATGATTTTCAAATAAAAATTATTTTTTGAATTCATATTCACTGAAAATTCAAATAAATCTAAATAAATTTAAATAAATAGCAAATAAATTTAGAAAAATCTCAAAAAATATAAAAAATTCCTTTGTTTGATGTATAGTTTAATCAAATTAAATATTTTACATAAAGAAAATTTCAAATTAAACTTTATTTAATTTGGGGAAATGCAAATGGTTCATTTTAAATTTTAAACATGCCAAAACTTAAAATTTTGGAATGTTACATAGTTGCATGCGGATCAACATGGTTTGAGCCCTTGAGCTCGAGGAGAACATCTTCTCCAATGCCAGCCAAACCTCCCGAGCAGTGGGTAGGAAGATGACGTGCAAGAGCACTTCTTCTGTCAGAGAGGACATGAGTGAGCTCAACACGAGTTGGTCTTGTTGAAACTAGACATTGTAGTCTGGATTTGACACCACCTCGGCTCCTCCTTCGGTCATCTTGCTAACCGTCGATGAAGGACACTTCGTGCTGCCATCGATGTACCCGAGCAAATGTTGGCTCCTAAAGTATAGCAGAAGTTGAGCCTTCAATAGCATATAGTTCTTGTGAGAGAGCTTCACATTGATCATGTGATTAAAAGCTGGTGTAGGAAGGAGTCCGGCTTGAGAGGTTGCGACAATGGAGTTGGCCATGGTGGATGCGGCACTAAAACTAGTAGACATGGTTGATAATCAGAGTGGATTGGATCGAAGAGGCTCTGATACCATAAAAGATTTTGTGGAGATTAGTACTTACCTAACATACTGATCCTTAGGGCATCAGTTGCTTTATATATACTACTCATGTTACAAACGCTACATGGAGAAGAATGTGTATCTTAGATCCTAGAAAATAGGGATGAACCTACATGCTCGCTACTTCTAACATCACTACTAACAATCATTGATTCCACGCTAACAACACTAGGACTAATTCTAACAGCCTCCAGGGCACCTAGGAGCCCGCCTAGGTGATAGTTAGGCGACCAAATAAACATGCTACTTCATCAGTCTTGAAGGCATAAACTTGTGCTATAAGATTCGCACCAGAGGATAAGGCCTCTCATGACCCATCTCTTCCTCCAATTTCGAACCCTTCCTCTTCCTCTACTTCCTTCCCATCGTCCCTGATGGCTTCCTCCCTCCTCCGTGCCTTGTCTCTCTCCCTGCTCTCCCGCCTAAAACCCCTCAACCCTAAGCCTCCCGCATCGCACCTGCGCCGTCTCTTCCTCTCCACCTCCACCTTCGCCTCTGTCGGGACCCGAATATGCAAATACGGACCCTCTATGTATACTGCACTAGTCCAGGATCACGCTAGTGCACACAGGCTCAACATTAGTGAATATCATAATCATACACAACGTAAATAAGATAAAGACATAATATATTAAATATTACCAGTTGAATGACCTTATGGTCAACTTACTTAACAATGCCTCATAAGGCTTGAACAACAATTTGAACTGCAGCGGAATGAAGACGTAGATAACCCCTCAGTATACCACAGGCAACTGACAAGGCTCGCACCCTAAACATTCGTCTCTTCATGGTACTCCTTCTCCAGCACTGATGATGTTTGTAGGCAAGGGTGAGTATACAACATACTCAACAAGTTGTGCACAGAATGCAATTCTATCATAACTATATGCAAGGCTTATTCCAAAGGAATGGCTAAGTGGTTCTTAAGCCGTAAGCAGCATTTAAGAAACATACATAATATAGATTGAAAAGACAGTAAAACAAATAATAACAAGTAAGTAGATTCCATTGTTTTCAAATCAACCCCAAGTCTCAACCCAAATTAAATTCCATTATCCACATGGCATCCTGCCATCCCATAACAGTTGTTCATTTTTAATTAACTACCCCTTGACTGTAATTCCCGAGCATTGCTCAATACCGTGAGCACGGCTATCCGAATAGTTTGTACACTCTGCAGAGGTTATGCACTTTACCCACACGACATGATAATCTCTTTGATGCCAAGCGCACTTCCTTTGGTGTGTCGGCAGAGAGTCACGACAAAGCCTTTACAACGCATCCTCTTAACCCAGTGCTACCCGCTAAGGTTTCAACACTGAAGGGCTACGCTGCCACGACAGGGCCCCCCTCTTGCGCCATGTGAGTTTCCCCCGTGAACTCGGACCCACACCACCAAGATAGCACTTAAGTTAAGCATTTGCAAATTAGTCAGCTAAGCTGTCCCATTCCAGACATGTGGTTGCAAGTTAGACTCAGGTCAAAGGCTCGCAAGGTTAAGTCCTTAGTTTTGACCGAGGCAAGACTAACCAAAAGTGATCTCAATATCCAAAACCAAATAAAAACCAAATACGACTGTCCAATTGCCACTCTTGGCCCACCAGAAACAATCTTGCCACTTGCCCCAGTCTAAATGAATTGTCCATCCCAGTTGATTACCAAACACCACGTGTTCTTCACAAATCAACATCGTTGCGTGACTCCGCTGTCACAACAACTCAATCTCTTTGTGCGACCACACATGGCCCACAAGTTATCATCATAGTTCCATATTCCATTAGTCAAGATTAATAAACAATAATTCGTGAACATGTGATGACGTAGCATGGCTAAGCAATTTCTATTCCGTTCTAACCATCCACGTTGATTTCAGTATTAACCAACTATAATGAACCATCCTACGGTAACAAGAGGATTATGACATACAAATATCAAGGTAGGGTATAATTCCAAAAGGTACGATAGCTAATCCCAAACTTAAGTTGAAAACATTTATACTCATGAAATAATAAGTGATAAAGTAAATCAAAATAGCATGCAATCTAGTTTATGGGTGCAACATGATCAAAGCACAACTTGCCTTCGTTAAGCTCCTGCTCCCGATCCGAAATAATTCACGGTGAGAAATCCTTCCAAGCCTCGCACAATTCAACGTCTCACGCGAATCGAGAGAGAAAAGCAAATAAAACCAAAACCTAAGAGCAAACAAATTCAAAACTTCAAATAAAAGCCACCATTAGAAATATCTTAATTTTACAAATTTTTAGAAATTTGAATCACCTCAATCCGAGTTCGTATGCAAAAGTTATAAGGTTTTGAAGTTTGGAAATTCCTGAAAATAAACCCTAATTCATAAATCCCGAATTATTTTTATAAAGAAATTGAAGTTTTTCCCGATTGACGCGCGTCTCGGGTGAGCTTGTCTTCGGACTAATGGGCCCGTCTGTCACGTGTGTAAGACACGCATGCGGTGACGCAGCGCCACGCGACGCCACCTCATCGCCATGTCAGCAATGCGGCCCACGTGGCGACACGCGTCAACGAACTAGCAACTCACCTCAGTCGGCGACGTGGACCTAACCTCGTGCGTCCGATGGCGATCCGATGGCTCCCGAAGCTTCCCGAATGGCGATGAACGTGCGGTGGTGCTGGAGACCGGTGCTGAGGACGACGATGCTCCCGACGGCGATGCAGTGCGCACCGGCGACCAAGGAACGGTGGAGCAGGTGCGGCGTGCTCGGCGAACTCGAATCCGTGACTCTCTCGGCAGAAGAGTTACCCGACGACGAAAAAATGGCGAAACTTCCAGCCACCTCCTCGGACTCGTGAGCTCAAACTCCTTGCGGCTAACTCTCCGACGGCGGCGCTTTGGGAAAAAGAAACGGTGGCTCAAGGTGAGTCTCCAGGAGGGGTTTCGGGGCCCTTTTATACCCGATGAGGCGCTCTAAACAAGGAAGAACGGCGGCGGCGACGGAGTCCTTTCCGGATACGGTGGCGCGGTTTCCTTCTTCGAGATCAGTAACATCCCAAAATTTGAGTTTTGGTATGTTTAAAGTCAAAATAAACCATTTGCATTTTCTTGGAATTAATGAAGCTTAACATGAATTTTCCAATAATGAAAAGATTTAATGTGATTAAACTGCATCAAATCAAAGGTTTCAGATTTTTATTGGGTTCCTTGTGCTTCAAGGAATTTTTCGTATTTTTGGAGATTTTTATGAATTTATTTGCTATTTATTTGAATTTATTTAGATTTATTGGAATTTACGAGTTTTACTAAATCGAAAAGGATTTTATTTTTCATTTTTTCCCTCGGGCGAATCTCTCCCGCCCAACCTGTTCATCCGCTCGGCCCGTTCAGCCCAAGGCAGCTGCTCGTGCGGCCGTCCGATCCTTGCCGCTTGGATGGCGTGAATGCGCCACGTCGCGCCTCGGTAAAAACCTAGCCGCCGGAGTCCTCGCAAGACGCCGCTTATCGTGACTTTCGCGTCGGGCCCGCCTCTCAAGACTCTATTTAATGCGCCGCACCCTCCGAGGTCCGCTGTTTGACGCCGCCCGCCGACCTTCCGTGACCTCCGAGATCCCGCAAATCACGTTGTGCACGAGCTCGCCGAAGAGCGCCACACCAAGCACCTTCCGCGCGTCGATCTCCTCGCGGTGCATCTCCGCCGTGGTTTTGGTACCGCCGAAGTTCCCGCGTCGAACTCTTCCGGATCCGCAGATTCTTCCGCCCGATCCGGCCGTCCTCCGCTATTTCGTGCATCGTCTTCCCTACCTCCGGTGAGTAGCGCCGCCGCTTTCTCACCGCCGAAGCCGCTTCCACGTGTTCTTGGTCGTCCGATCGCAGAGCGACGCGCCGGATCTTGCCACGCCGATCGCTCGCGTGGCCTCTCGCCTCGCCGCCACGCTTCACGAGTCGGTGCTGCGTGGTGCCACCTCGGCGGCGTGTCACCACCTTACCGCGTGGGCGTCGATCGGCCGCCACGTCACCGAGAACGCCGCATCGATCCTAGCCCTATTCGTGTACCCGGTCCATCAGGTTGAAGCCAGCGACATGCGGGCCCCGCATGTCAGTCGGCATTTATTTTTCTTTTCTGATTTTCTGAAAAACCGAAAATCCCAGCCAATCACAAGCTGCCACGTGTCACCCCTTGCGAATTTTTCTGATTTTCTCTGAATTAAATCTTCCAGAGGCCCGTTCTCCTTCGTCCGAACTCCGATTTGAGCGATTCAAATTTCTAAATTTTTGTAAAATTGAGCTCTACATTCCAGAGCCATTTATTTTCAAATTTGAGGTTGTTTTCCTCTCTGTTTTGTATTTATTTGGCTTTGTTGCTTTATTTTCCGGTAGACGCAAACTCTGAAGGAGCGAACGGAGACTTCGAAGACCAAGAATCAGCACTTGAACAACAAGGCAAGTCGTAGACCTTTGATCATATTGAACCTATGTTTGCAAAAGTACTTTGTCTTATACAATTGCATGCTATTTGTGTATCAATGCTAGTTTACGGGAGTAGCTATTTACCTGTTTGAGTATGCCCCTTTGATTATTGGAATGCCATGTATCCATTGTTAACCATAGGTTGGGACATTATTAGTTGGACATAATCATAGTACCAGCATTGGGTTATCGTAGCTATGCTTAGCCATGCTTAGTTGTCCGATGGGATTCATATCACCTGTGAGCTAATGTTAATCTTGACTTAATGAGATATTGAATTGTGGCTGTTGACCACTATTGTAAAACTTGTTGTACCATGGCAGGGGATGCCATTGGTTTTGGGTTGAACAAAATGTTTCCCTCGGGCAATTGATCGTGCAGTAAAGGGGGTGTTGTTTGGCACATTGGGATGTGGCTGTTTTGCCTGAGACAATTTAAGGACTTAATCTTGTGCGCCATTGAACTGGGCCTAACCGTGCAACCACAAGTCCGGTATGGGACGGACCTAGCTGATTAATTTGCAATGTCCAGACTTGAGTATTGCCAGTTGTTGGTGTGAGATCCGAGATGGACAGGTAGACTCACATGGCTCAAGAGGGGCCCCGAGGCTAAACCTTAGAGGGCAAGATCTTGGGTTTAGACATGCATTGTAAAGGCTTTGTAGTGATCTCTCCGCCGACACACCAAAGGAAGTGTGTTCTTGCGCTTGGCATTAAGGGATGATCATGTCTTGTGGGTAAAGCCGCACAACCTCTGCAGAGTGTAAACTATTCGAATAGCCGTGTCGCGGTCATGGACAAGCCTAGGATTTCACACGGGGTATAGAGTATTTTCTTGAAATGTGGAATGGTTGGGATGTGAACGGGAGTTCTTTGTTGTTTTGTTGTCTCAAGCTATCTTGTTGAATTGTGTGGTTGATACTTGTTTGAATGATGTAGGGTGATGCCTCGTCATTCTTCATGTTGTCTACCATTGATTTACGAGATATTTATTATTGTTTTATTAATCTGCCTTCAATCTATTTATTGTATTTCAATTCAAGTTATTGCTTTATAAATGAACCATATTATGCCTTCCTTTGTTTAAGCCATGCATTTAGTTACTTGCATTAAGTTTAGAGACTTGCGAGTATGTTGCATACTCACCCCGTTTTTTTTTATTTGGAGTGCTTATTCCATAAAGCGATGAAGACATTTGTGGTGAAGACTTTGATGAGGAGGAATACTATGAAGACTACGTGGACTAGGAAGGCGTTCCCAGACGATTGCTGTGGCATGTCGAATGGCCTAAAGTTTTTATATTTCGCCGCAATGCTTTCACTTGTTTCTTAAGCCAAGAGGCATTGGTGTATGAACTTTGACCATAAGGTCGTTTGCTTTATTCAATAATAATTTGCTTCTTCTTAGTTATTTCGATGTATGGAATGATATGTCATCTATGTTTCCCTTTGTGTGCACTAAGCGTGATCCTGGACTAGTGCTGTATACACAGAGGGTTTCGGATTTGCATATCCGGGTCCCGACAGAGATGGTATCAGAGCCATATCGACTGTAGGTCGCTTTCTTAGTTAGCATGGTCTTCAAAATTATTTTCTAAATCACACCAACAAATTGGTATTTAATAGTTTGTCTCTTCTCATCTTATTCTTAGGTTCTTATTCCTCTCCTTTTCTGAAACATTGCTTTGAAATTTAAATTGATCTTATCCCATTAAACTTCTTGAAAGCCATGGATCTTCTGCAAGGAAATAAATCAAGGGGGACGATGATCAAGCCGTCGAAGAGTTTATCCGAGAAGACTACCATATAAGATAGGTTTGTGGTGCTCTATGGTGTTTGAGCATGCCATTCTCTTTTGGTTTAGCTACGTTTAGTCTGCGTATACTAGTATTTTGTTGCTTGTGTGCCGGGTATGTTATACACTTGCCTCCAGCACGGTGTTACAACTGTACCTTAAGTTGAAAGCTTTATTTGGTTCTTTATTTTGTAGCCTTTTCGGCTATGTCCTTGGTTGACCTTGGTTCTTGGGTATTACCTTCTGCCCTATAGGACCTTACCACTTTCCTATTGCTTTTCCCTCTTACCTATCAAACCCTTGTGTTTGCATCGCAGATGGTTGACACTAGCTCGAGCCATCGTAGTTCGCGATGGATGCCAATGCTAATGCTAACGCTTGATGCCACCCGCCACCACCTCCTGTAGTGACGGACCGAACACAGGACATTTCTTGGCCGCTCGGACTCAAATTTTATGAATACAATGATGCGAGAATATGAACAATATGATGAATCGCCAGAATCGATCATAGCTGTTCTAGCAAACTTGTTGAACCAACAAAATCAAGTCTTGCTTCTTTATTCTTTGCCGCCAAGACCTCGGCTCCGCCCTCGGTCACCAAGCTAGCGTAATTCATGAGGACTCGTCCGCCTACCTTCTCCAACTCTTCGAACCCTTGGATGCAGATGATTGGATTCGCTCCATTGAAAAGAAGCTCGCTATTGCTCGAGGTACGATCATGAGAAGGTTCTTTATGCGCTCATCGCTTTGAAGGCACCGCCACAATGGTGGGAGAACTACATTGCCGCCCATGATGACCCCCAAACCATCACTTGGGCGAGTTCTGTTTTTTGCTTGCCATTCCCATATCACGATGGAAAGGTAGAGATGAAGAAGAATGAGTTCGAGGAGCTAAAGCAAGAAGGGATGTCGGTGAGTGAATATCTCAATAAGTTCACTCAACTTGCTCGCTATGCACCGAAGATGTAGCCACGAGATGATGCTTTCGCGAAAAGGTTCAAGCGTGGGCTCAACCCAGTTTAAAGGTACAAGTGATTGGCAATGACTATGCAGATTTTCAGATCCGGTGGATAAAGCTATGCTAATTGAGGAGTCTCGTCGTGAGTTGGAAGAATCCGCAAGAGGAAGATGATGCAACATGGAGCTCATCGAGTCATCCGCAGAGAGCGGGCCCAATGCTCGAAGTCGCTTTCGTTTCACTACTCCTTCATCAGCATTCAGAACACCTGCACCAGCACCTCGCCCAGCTCTTTCAGGCAACCCTAACATCAACGCCAACAGCAATCCGCCTCAGAGGACCAGTAATCCAGCTGCAGGAGTGACATGCTTCAATTGCAATGAGCGTGGTCACTATGCTAATAATTGCCCTAGGAAGCAAGCTGTGACACCTGTTCGTTTCAACCTGGGATCGACCCCAGCCAAGACCCCCGCACCAGGAGCAGGACGTGGAACGTCTCAGACTCCAAATCAAGCTACTAGGACCCCACCGCCTGTTGGAAGAGGTCGTGTGAATCATGTCACCACGGAGGATGCCCAGTCTGCACCAGACGTCATATTAGGTAAGCTCCTAGTCAACTCGAGATTCCGCCATGGTTTTGTTTGATTACGAGCTACGATTCGTTTGTTTCTCGAATTTTGCCGCAAATCATCACTTAAAGACAAGGCCTTTGAAAACTGCTTTATTGGTGCAATCACCGTTGAATTGAGTATGAACCAAGGCTGCCCCGGTTAAGATATTAATCGGAGGGTAGAATTTCTAGCCAACCTCATTGTCCTAGACACCAAATCCTAGATGTAATCCTAGGAATGGATTGGCTCTCCAAGAACCAAGCGATTTTGGATTTGGAAATAGAGAGATCACGTTAACCGGTCCGGATGGAACAAAGCTAAAGTTTCAAGTCGCCGAGATCATCAGAAGGAATCAAAGTGTGTAGTGCCAAAGGAATAAGTTTAGAAGATGTGCCAATTGCTAGAGATTTTTCTGATGTGTTTCCAGATGAGTTGCCCGGAATGCCACCGGATAGAGATATAGAGTTCTTGATTGAGCTAGTTCCTGGAATGCCACCCATTTCCAAGAGACCGTATAGGATGCACGCTAATGAGTTAGTCAAGTAAAAAACAGATCAAAGAGTTGCAAGATCGGGGTTTTGTTAGACCAAGTTCTTTCGCCATGGGGAGCCCAGTTCTTCTAGTTGAAAAGAAGGATGGAACTCGGAGGATGTGTGTAGATTATCGTGTTCTAAATGAGGTCACCATTAAGAATAAGTACCCTCCGCCAAGGATTGATGATTTGTTTGACCAGCTTCAAGGAGCAGGAGTATTCTCAAGATTGACTTGAGGTCGAGGTTACCATCGGTTGAAGATTCAGAAGAGGATATACCCAAAACAGACTTTTGTGACTCGATATGGACAAGATGAGTATCTTGTGATGTCTTTTGGTTTGACCAATGCCCCCGCCTATTTCATGACCCCGATGAATAAAGTATTCATGGAGTATCTAGACAAGTTTGTCGTTGTCTTTATCGATGACATTCTGGTCTATTCCAAGAGTGAGGCGTAACATGAGGATCACTTGCGGAAAGTATTGACAAAGCTAAGAGAACATCAACTCTATGCTAAGTTTAGCAAATGTGAGTTTTGGATGAAGGAAGTTGCATTCCTAGGTCATGTTATATCAGCCGAAGGTGTCGCTGTTGACCCTGGTAAAGTGAGAGATGTGCTCAATTGGGAGTCGCCAAGACGGTAACCCAAGTTAGAAGTTTCCTTGGAATGGCGGGATATTATCGCCGTTTCATAGAAGGTTTTTCCAGAAAAGCTAGACCGCTCACCCAACTTTTGAAAAAGGAGAAGAAATTTGCTTGGACATCAGAGTGTGAGCGAAGTTTTCAGGAGCTAAAGAAGTGTTTGACAACTGCCCCAGTGCTTGTTTTGCCAGATATCAGAAAAGATTTTGAGATATTTTGTGATGCATCCCGTCAAGGACTCGGTTGTGTGCTAATGCAAGATAAGAAGGTTGTGGCATATGCTTCGCGTCAACTGAGGCCGCATGAAGTCAACTATCCGACCCATGATTTGGAATTGGCTGCCGTGGTGCATGCTTTGAAGATTTGGCGCCATTATCTCATTGGTAATCGTTGTGAGGTTTACACGGATCACAAGAGCCTGAAGTACATCTTTACCCAAGCCGAACTCAATATGAGGCAAAGAAGATGGTTAGAGTTAATCAAGAACTATGACATTGGTATTCATTATCATCCAGGCAAAGCTAATGTCGTAGCCGATGCTTTAAGTAGAAAGAGTTACTGCAATACCTTGATGATTAAGGAAAGTCAGCCAGCACTCTATGAGGAATTTCAGAAGCTCAGTCTAGAAGTGGTGCAAGAAGGTTACTTAGCAACTTTGGAAGTGCGTCCAACATTGGAAGATCAGATCCGGGAAGCCCAAGCTGATGATGCTGATATCAAGGAGATCAAGAGTAATATGAAGAAAGGAAAAGCCCCAGGATTCACTGAAGATGAAAAGGGTACCGTGTGGTATGAGGATCGTATTTGTGTACCTGATCAGAAAGAGCTCAAGGAGCTATTACTTAAAGAAGCGCATGAGACGTTATACTCCATTCACCCTGGAAGTACCAAGATGTATCAAGATCTTAAGGAAAGGTATTGGTGGCCTAGCATGAAGCGTGAGATTGCAGAGTATGTTGCTCTGTGTGATATCTCCCAGAAGGTTAAAGCAGAGCATCAGAGACCAGCAGGATTGCTTCAGCCATTGAAGATTCCAGAGTGGAAGTGGGAAGAGATTGGCATGGATTTCATTACCGGACTTCCTAAGACCCAAGGTGTTATGATTCGATCCGGGTGATAGTGGATCGATTGACTAAGGTAGCTCACTTTATTCCGATTAAGACTACCTACACCGGAGATAAATTGGCGAATTATATATGTCAAGGATTGTCGATCTTCATGGAGTGCCTAAGAAGATAGTCTCCGATAGAGGAACCCGGTTTACCTCTCGTTTGGCGAGTTTGCATGAAGCTATGGGAACTCATCTCGTGTTCAAGATCGCTTATCACCCTCGGTGATGGACAAAGCGGCGTGTGAATCGATTCTTGAGGACATGTTGAGAGCCTGTGCTTTGACCTATGGTGCAAAATGGGACAAGTGTTTGCCCTATGCAGAGTTTTCTTACAATAATAGTTATCAGGCCAGCCTGCAAATGTCTCCTTTTGAAGCCTTATATGGTAGAAAGTGCAGAACCCCTCTCAATTGGAAGGAGACTGGAGAAAGACAGTTATTTGGTCCTGCCATACTGCAAGAAGCCGAAGAGCAAGTACAGTTAATTCGAGACAAGTTGAGGATAGCTCAAAGCAGACAGAAGAGTTATGCAGATAATCGTCGCCGAGATTTGAGTTTCGAGCCCAATGATTATGTGTATCTCCGAGTCACCCCTCTAAAAGGAGTTAAGAGATTTCAAGTAAAAGGAAAGCTTGCCCCTAGATATGTTGGACCGTTCAAAGTCCTGGAATAAAGAAGGGGAGAAGTTGCCTACAAACTGGAGTTGCCTCAGTCGTTTGCTGGAATCCATGATGTGTTCCATGTGTCGCAATTGAAGAAGTGTTTGCGAGTGCCAGAAGAATAGATGCCGTTGGAAGCTATCGATTTGCAAGAGGATCTCACTTACAAGGAGCAGCCAGTGAAGATATTGGATGTTGCAGAGCGCATCACGAGAAGCAAGATCATCCATTTTTGCAAAGTCCAGTGGAGCAACCATTCCGAAGAGGAAGCAACTTGGGAGCGAGAAGAGGACCTGAAGTCCGAGTTTCCCCACCTATTCTCTAGCCAGTCCGAATCTCGGGGTCGAGATTCCATTTAAGGGGGGGAGGTTTGTAACATCCCAAAATTTGAGTTTTGGTATGTTTAAAGTCAAAAATAAACCATTTGCATTTTCTTGGAATTAACTGAAGCTTAACATGAATTTTCCAATAATGAAAAGATTTAATGTGATTAAACTGTGCATTAAATCAAAGGTTTCAGCTTTTTTATTGGGTTCCTTGTGCTTCAAGGAATTTTTTCAGTATTTTTGGAGATTTTATGAATTTATTTGCTATTTATTTGAATTTATTTAGATTTATTGGAATTTACGAGTTTTACTAAATCGAAAAGGATTTTATTTTTCATTTTTTCCTCGGGCGAATCTCTCCGGCCCAACCTCGTTCATCCGCTCGGCCCGTTTCAGCCATGTGCGCAGCCGTCGCCTGGTACCGTCCGATCCGCGCCGCTTGATGGCGTGAATCGCCACGTCGCGCCCCACCGAAAACCTAGCCGCCGGAGTCCTCGCGCCGACGCCGCTTTCTTCAGGATTTTCGCGTCGGGCCCGCCTCTCAAGACTCCTATTTAATGCGCCAGACACCTCCGAGGTCCGCTGTTTGACGCCGCACCGCCGACCCCTTCCGTGACCTCCGAGATCCCGCGCCATCCAGACGTCTCGCCAAGAGCGCCGCCACCGGCACCTTCCGCCCGCGCCGATCTCCCTCGGCGGTGCATCTCCGCCGTGGTTTTTGGTACCGCCGAGTTCCGCGTCGAACTCTTCCGGATCCGCAGATTCTTCCGCCGATCCGGCCGTCCTCCGCTATTTCATGCATCGTCTTCCCTACCTCCGGTGAGTAGCGCCGCGCTCTCACCGCCGAAGCCGCTTCCACGTGTTCTTGGTCGTCCGATCGAACGCACGCCGGATCTTGCCCGCGTCGATCGCCGTGTGGCCTCTCCTCGCCGGCCGCCACGTTCTGCGAAGTCGGCGCCGCGTGGTGCCACCTCGGCTGTGTCGCCCGCCCACCGCTGGCTGGCGTCGGTCAGGCCACGTCGGAGCCGCGCGATCGATCCTAGCCCTATTCGTGTACCCGGTCCCATCAGGGCGAGCCAACGACATGCGGGCCCCGCATGTCAGTCGGCATTTATTTTTCTTTTCTGATTTTCTGAAAAACCGAAAATCCCAGCCAATCACAAGCTGCCATGTGTCACCCCTTGCGAATTTTTCTGATTTTCTCTGAATTAAATCTTCCAGAGGCCAGCTCTCCTTCGTCCAGAACTCCGATTTGAGCGATTCAAATTTCTAAATTTTTGTAAAATTGAGCTCTACATTCCAGAGCCATTTATTTTCAAGTTTGAGCTTGTTTTCTCCTCTGTTTTGTATTTATTTGGTTTCGTTGCTTTATTTTCCGGTAGACGCAAACTCTGAAGGAGCGAACGGAGACTTCGAAGACCAAGAATCAGCACTTGAACAACAAGGCAAGTCGTAGACCTTTGATCATATTGAACCTATGTTTGCAAAAGTACTTTGTCTTATACAATTGCATGCTATTTGTGTAACAATGCTAGTTTACGGGAGTAGCTATTTACCTGTTTGAGTATGCCCCTTTGATTATTGGAATGCCATGTATCCATTGTTAACCATAGGTTGGGACATTATTAGTTGGACATAATCATAGTACCAGCATTGGGTTATCGTAGCTATGCTTAGCCATGCTTAGTTGTCCGATGGGATTCATATCACCTGTGAGCTAATGTTAATCTTGACTTAATGAGATATTGAATTGTGGTCATTGACCACTATTGTAAAACTTGTTGTACCATGGCGAGGATGCCATTGGTTTTGGGTTGAACAAAATGTTTCCCTGCAATTGATCGTGCAAAGAAGGGGTGTTGTTTGGCACATTGGGATGTGGCTGTTTTTACTGAGACAATTAAGGACTTAATCTTGTGCGCCATTGAACTGGCCTAACTGCAACCACAAGTCCGGTATGGGACGGACCTAGTGATTAATTTGCAATGTCCAGACTTGAGTATTGCCGATTGTTGGTGTGAGATCCGAGATGGACAGTAGACTCACATGGCTCAAGAGGGGCCCCGAGGGGCTAAACCTTAGAGGGCAAGATGGGTTTAGACATGCATTGTAAAGGCTTTGTAGTGATCTCTCGCCGACACACCAAAGGAAGTGTGTTCTTAGCGCTTGGCATTAAGGGATGATCATGTCTTGTGGGTAAAGTGTACAACCTCTGCAGAGTGTAAACTATTCAATAGCCGTGTCCGCGGTCATGGACAAGCACTCGGGATTTCACACGGAGTATAGAGTATTTTCTTGAAATATGGAATGGTTGGGATGTGAACGGGAGTTCATCGTTGTTTTGTTGTCTCAAGCTATCTTGTTGAATTGTGTGGTTGATACTTGTTTGAATGATGTAGGGTGATGCCTCATCATTACGCTCATGTTGTCTACCATTGATTTACGGATATTTATTATTGTTTTATTAATCGCCTTCAATCTATTTATTGTATTTCAATTCAAGTTATTGCTTTACTTAAATGAACCATATTATGCCTTCCTTTGTTTAAGCCATGCATTTAGTTACTTGCATTAAGTTTAGAGACTTATGTAGTATGTTGCATACTCACCCCTTTTTTTTTTATTAAGAGTGCTTATTCCATAAAGCGATGAAGACATTTGTGGTGAAGACTTTGATGAGGAGGAATACTATGAAGACTACGTGGACTAGGAAGGCGTTCCCCAGACGATTGCCTGTGGCATGTCGAATGGCCTAAAGTTTTTATATTTCCGCTGCAACAGTTTCACTTGTTTCTTAAGCCAAGAGGCATTGGTGTATGAACTTTGACCATAAGGTCGTTTGCTTTATTCAATAATAATTTGCTTCTTCTTAGTTATTTCGATGTATGGAATGATATGTCATCTATGTTTCCACTGTGTGCACTAGCGTGATCCTGGACTAGTGCAGTATACACAGAGGGTTTCGGATTTGCATATCCGGGTCCCGACAGAGACGATGATCACAAACCGTCCGATGCACAATCGACAGCCAAGATTGATTCAAGGTTTCCTAAATAGGTTCGGCTGAAAATGGCCGTTGGATCAAGATCCAACGGTCGGCATTGAATCCACTTAAAATCCGACGGCCGCACAGTAATTGGGCCGGGCCTGTTACTATTCATTCCATATTTTCCCGAATTTCCTATTTTAATTATTCCGATTAAACGTTTTGATTTATTTAAGGCTTTATAAATACTCTAAAAATTCTCATAAAATTCTCAAAAATATTTTGAGCTATTCTGGACTTAAATAAAATATTTTCACAAAAACTTTATTTTGCAAATATATTTTATAATTATTTCTTGACAAAAGATAATGTTTTTTAATTCAAAAGATTTCAAATAAATCTCAGAAAATCCAAATAAATTCAGAAAATTCACAAAATTCATAATTAGCAATAAAATAATATTAATTAATTAAAAGGCTAAAATTGGGATGTTACAAACCTCCCCTTAACGGAATCTCGACCCCTAGATTTAGGGCTGGCTAGAGAATAGGTTTGGGAATTCTTTCTTCAAATCTTCTTCACGCCCCCAAGTTGCTTCCGGTAACTTATTCTAAGCCCTCGAGATAAATTGGATACCTCTATCGGACACAATCTTCTTAGGCACCTACGCAGTTATTAAATCCTTGACAGATTTGCCAAATGATCTTTTGAATACGTAGTCTTCAGTGATATGAAATGAGTAATTTTGGTTAATTTAATCAATAATGATTCCTCCGAATTCATACCTTTTAGGGTCCATTTACACTAGGGATCATTTTAATGATTTGCCTCCTATAGGAATCTTTAATGATTTGCAACGAACCTTTAGATCTCTATTGCATTGCCTTTATTATTATTTTTATTTATTATATATATATATATATATATATTTTATTCACCTCACATTGAGTATCATAACCAATAGTTTCGCCCTTCACCTTAGGTCACCAAAACCTTTCCTTAATATATTGATTCTCTTTGGCATTTCCTGGGTATATTGAATACTTAGATTTATGAGTTTTCTCAAGTATCAATTTCTTAGGATCTTGCTATCCCAAGCACATCGGTTCACATTAAATCTTTATGGTATCCTAATCACTCAAATTTCTACTTTTTGGCTATGCCTTCTTCTTTCCTTAACTTGATTTTGTACTTCATCTACCTTGAACTTCTTATGTTACGATCTTCGTGTTTTGGTTCTATTTCCAAGACAACTATGAAACCTTGTGAGGTGACCTTTAATTTCAACTTCTTAGATTCTTTACATACCCCCGTTAAGCGCTTATTATCAACAGATTACCTCGTAACTCAAATGTCGACTACTACCTTAGCCTTACTGAAATGCCTATGGATTCTGATACTAGACTCTTTGATCCTTTCTTTATTTAAAGCATGATTCATTGCACTTTGTCGATCTTCTATTTTCCTTTTTGTTAACCACAAATAACGCACTAAGTTTTCTCAAAACTCTCCCTAGTAATTCTTCGTCATGCCTTTCCATTTTCCATTAATTCATTAGAAACATTTGACATTGTCTTTTCACTATTGGACCATACTAGGTATTATTTCGCTCATGAACTTGATCTTCTGATATGATGGCATGCTAGACAAATTTTTGGAAAATATACCAAGGTTATTCTCTAACAACTAGTGCATCCTCTAATTGGCAATTTCCACACTATCATCCATTAGCTGATTAACATGAAATGTCATCACTTGAAAACCCATTTTTTTATATGTTCAGAGTTTTAAATCGACATACTCTTCCCAAAATAGCCCTATGCTTGAGCATTTATCATTTTACATTCTTGCTTTTCATTCCTATAAGCCGCTTACCAATGCATCAACTCTTTCTGATTTATTTCTTTTGACGATGAGACCTTACATGGAATTCATTGCTATTATTATTTTTTTAATAGGGTTACAACATGGCACTAAGTAACTCATGGCTCTTGACTTCCTTGATTTATCATTGGCACTAGGGCTTCACCAAGACGGAGTTGAAATTGACTTGAGCCAATGTGATCGTTTTCCTTTGAGAGTATTTATTAGCAAAATGCTTAGGTTTGTGGCAATTATAGCGAGTCTAGGGTGAAATTCCTTTCTTGGGTATTTGTTGATTAGAATTGAGTCTTTACCTAACCGTCTTTTCTTTAACAAATTTTTCTTGCAACTTCACCGCCACTCTTGGCGTTATGTATCGTGTGAGGTAACTTCTGATATTTATGTTTATAGGAATTACTTGTCTTCTCTGTGGACATCGATTAACATAATGGCCTTTCCGCGTGCTTGTAGCCCTCGTGACGCTCTTCTTGCGATTTATTACTTTTTGACTTGCAACACCTCCCCTAGCGAACGATCTTCTTTACCATACAAGAGACCTACTGTGAGTGATAGCCACTTACTGGTTTCCTGATTAAGGTCAATAGGTATGGTGCGTACTGTGAGGTTGCTCATAGGATATATATATATTTTTTTAATTGGATGACTTCTTTTGCAACTAAAGCAATTGATTGCATGCTCGTCAGCGGTTTGTCCTATTTTCCATAGCGAATGCACGCACGATCCTCTAAGTTGTTGGGTTGACAATACTTCTTAGAACAAGGTCAAGATTTCGAACAAGGTGCAGGGGTAGCGTTTCTCTCCAAAGTCTCGAGCCAATTCTCGGCTTCTAAAGGCGAAATTTTTACTTAAAACGTTGGTGGACGAGTCTTTATGAATTCTAATAACCTTTAGCACAGGGATCACTAATAGTGCGAGATGCTTTGCTGACATTAGCTTGACTAGTCCTGTTGTGTATTTGCTTTATTATTTGCTTGCATCAACTAGGTCTAATTGGCGAAAACTCTTTGAAACTCTGCATATCTATCGTTATTGTGGGTTGTGAAATTGATTCATCCTTAGAGTTTCCGCTTCCACTAGCTATCACTATTTTGAACCATCTGTTTGCTTACCTCAAGGGGGTTAGGTGAGAGAGATAATAGCATAGGTAAGAAGCAAGAATCCTAATTCAGGGAAGATAGGTTTAACCCAATAACTTAAACAATCAATATTAATAACTTGGTATGGTCGCTTATATAAGCCTAAAAGCTTTGCAACACATACTGCACACTCAGCAATTAAGAAGAACCAATTCACCTAAACACACAAAACTACCGTCTACATGGGCGACACTCCTATCTTAAGGAACGCGACTCCCACACATGAGTCTCAACTGGCTACTTGAAATACTGAGTCTTCTAACTTTTGATACACTTCATTGATCCACTCTTCCATGAGCTTGATGATTCCTTCCGTCATGATCATTATGGTAGCAACAGGCATTCGATGCCTTCTCCTGAGATGTGGTATATCGTTTTCTATTTAAGATAATTCAGGTAAGAATTTAACTCAATTCAGCAGAGGTAAGGGAAAGAAATTTCAGCAAGGGACAAGGAAGAATTTTTGGTAAGGGGCAGAGATAGAAGAATGAGATAAGTCAAGAACACATTATCCTTCTAGGTTGGGTTTTTTTTTCCTTTTAGAAAATAATTTTTGAAGGACCTATAGAGACGACCAACTATCTAGGGTCAAGACCTACAGTCAGTATGGCTCTGATACCACCTTTGTCGGGACCCGAATATGCAAATACGGACCCTCATGTATCTTGCACTAGTCCAGATCACGCTAGTGCACACAGAGCTCAACATTAGTGAATATCATAATCATACACAACGTAAATAAGATAAAGACGTAATATATTAAATATTACCGGTTGAATGACCTTATGGTCAACTTACTTAACAATGCCTCATAAGGCTTGAACAACAATTTGAACTGCGGCGGAATGAAGACGAGATAACCCTCAAGATACCACGTGCAACCGACAAGGCTCGCACCCTAAACATTCGTCTCTTCATGGTACTCCTTCTCCAAAGATCGATGATGTTTGTAGGCAAGGGTGAGTATACAACATACTCAACAAGTTGTGCATGTAATGCAATTCTATCATAACTATATGCAAGGCTTATTCCAAAGGAATGGCTAAGTGGTTCTTAAGCCGTAGCGACATTTAAGAAACATACATAATATAGATTGAAAAGACATAAAACAAATAATAACAAGTAAGTAGATTCCATTGTTTTCAAATCAACCCCAAGTCTCAACCCAAATTAAATTCCATTATCCACATGGCATCCTCGCCATCCCATATGATTGTTCATTTTAATTAACTACCCCTTGACTGTAATTCCCGAGCATTGCTCAATACCGTGAGCACGGCTATCCGAATAGTTTGTACACTCTGCAGAGGTTATGCACTTTACCCACACGACATGATAATCTCTTTGATGCCAAGCGCACTTCCTTTGGTGTGTCAGAGAGTCACGACAAAGCCTTTACAACGCATCCTCTTAACCCATGCTACCCGCTAAGGTTTCAACATCTGAAGGGCTACGCCGCCACGACAGGCCCCCTCTTGCGCCATGTGAGTTTCCCGTGAACTCGGACCCACACCACCAAGATAGCACTTAAGTTAAGCATTTGCAAATTAGTCAGCTAAGCTGTCCCATTCCAGACATGTGGTTGCAAGTTAGACTCAGGTCAAAGGCTCGCAAGGTTAAGTCCTTAGTTTTGACCGAGGCAAGACTAACCAAAAGTGATCTCAATATCCAAAACCAAATAAAAACCAAATACGACTGTCCAATTGCCACTCTTGGCCCACCAGAAACAATCTTGCCACTTGCCCCAGTCTAAATGAATTGTCCATCCCAGTTGATTACCAAACACCACGTGTTCTTCACAAATCAACATCGTTGCGTGACTCCGCTGTCACAACAACTCAATCTCTTTGTGCGACCACACATGGCCCACAAGTTATCATCATAGTTCCATATTCCATTAGTCAAGATTAATAAACAATAATTCGTGAACATGTGATGACGTAGCATGGCTAAGCAATTTCTATTCCGTTCTAACCATCCACGTTGATTTCAGATTAACCAACTATAATGAACCATCCTCACGGTAACAAGAGGATTATGACATACAAATATCAAGGTAGGGTATAATTCCAAAAGGTACGATAGCTAATCCCAAACTTAAGTTGAAAACATTTATACTCATGAAATAATAAGTGATAAAGTAAATCAAAATAGCATGCAATCTAGTTTATGGGTGCAACATGATCAAAGCACAACTTGCTTCGTTAAGCTCCTGCTCCGATCCGAAATAATTCCCGAGCCGAGAAATCCTTAGAAGCCTCGCACAATTCAACGTCTACGCGAATCGAGAGAGAAAAGCAAATAAAAACCAAAACCTAAGAGCAAACAAATTCAAAACTTCAAATAAAAGCCACCATTAGAAATATCTTAATTTTACAAATTTTTAGAAATTTGAATCACCTCAATCCGAGTTCGTATGCAAAAGTTATAAGGTTTTGAAGTTTGGAAATTCCTGAAAATAAACCCTAATTCATAAATCCCGAATTATTTTTATAAAGAAATTCTGAGTTTTTCCCCGATTGACACGCGTCTCGGGTGAGCTTGTCTTTCTGACGGCTGGGCCCCGTGCTGTCCACGTGTGTGCGCACGCATGCAGCTGACGCAGCGCCACGCGACGCCACCTCATCGCCATGTCAGCAATGCGGCCCACGTGGCGACACGCGTCAACGAACTAGCAACTCACCTCAGTCGGCGACGTGGACCTAACCTCGTGCGTCCGATGGCGATCCGATGGCTCCCGAAGCTTCCCGAACGGCGATGAACGTGCGGTGGTGCTGGAGACCGGTGCTGAGGACGACGATGCTCCCGACGGCGATGCAGTGCGCTCCGGCGACCAAGGAACGGTGGAACGGGTGCGGCGTGCTCCGACGAACTCGAATCCGCACTCCTCTCGGCAGAAGAGTTACCCGACGACGAGAAAATGCGGCGAAACTTCCTTGGCCACCTCCTCGGACTCCGGCGAGCTCAAACTCCCTTGCGGCTAACTCTCCGACGGCGCTTTGGGAAAAAAGCGGTGGCTCAAGGTGAGTCTCCGGGGAGGGTTTGGGGCCCTTTATACCCGATGAGGCGCTCTAAACAAGGAAGAACGGCGGCGGCGACGAGTCCTTTCCGGATCTGGCGCGGTTTCCTTCTTCGGAGGCGATGATCACGAACCGTCCGATGCACAATCGATACCAAGATTGATTCAAGGTTTCCTAAATAGGTTCTATTGAAAATGGCCGTTGGATCAAGATCCAGCGATTCGGCATTGAATCCACTTAAAATCCGATGGTCAAGACAGAATTGGGCCAGGCCCGTTACTATTCATTCCATATTTTCCCGAATTTCCTATTTTAATTATTCCGATTAAACGTTTTGATTTATTTAAGGCTTTATAAATACTCTAAAATTCTCATAAAATTCTCAAAAATATTTTGAGCTATTCTGGACTTAAATAAAATATTTTCACAAAAACTTTATTTTGCAAATATATTTTATAATTATTTCTTGACAAAAGATAATGTTTTTTTTAATTCAAAAGATTTCAAATAAATCTCAGAAAATCCAAATAAATTCAGAAAATTCACAAAATTCATAATTAGCAATAAAATAATATTAATTAATTAAAAAGGCTAAAAATTGGGATGTTACAGCCTCATGCTTCCCGTCTCCCCTCTGGCGAAGCCTGGCAGTGGACGAGCAAAGCCCTAGGGTTACTTGGCTATCCTGGCAACAGGGGTGGAGGAAGAGGGAGGGGACGCAGAGCGGCTGAAGATACTAAGCGGGGCGGCATTGTTTGGCTGCGATTCTTTGGCAATGGGGTGACAACAGAGGTGGAGGCGGAAGGGGAGGGGGAGGCAAGAGGGATTACCAACGCGGTGGAGGTGCTGAGCCTGGCGGCGGTGCTCTAGGTTAACCGGCCTTCCATCTTCTCCATGTGATTTGGCCCATGACTAACTGTCCCGTGATTGCAATCCTCTTATCCCCTTGCCTCCAGCCCAGCCGACTGCTACAACGCTTGTCCCAGACACTTAGACTCGCCACCGTAATGCCTTGACGTCAAGGTGGTTGCCTGGTGTTCTCCAGGCGAGGCGCCGGGCCATGATGCACCCCTCCGGCCGTTAGGATGCCTAGGCGACGCCGTGGTAACAATGATAATAATGTGAGTTATTACCTTGGGTTAAGAAAGTTGGAACTTGTCCAATTATAACCTTTTTTTGGAAAAAGAAACTCCTTGTAGAGACATTAACCTAAGGTTATTGAGTCAGTAACCCCTAGAATGCAAAAGTGCACCTACTAGATATGACCAGGGTATGAAAACTGGTGTTAGTCCGACGCTGTCACAGGATTCGGGTGTCCCATTGGGCATGTTCTAAAAAAAATAGGATTTGAGGATTCATATAATATAATTAGTCTTATTATAGAAATTAAGTACTTAATACTATTATGAGTACGCAACATATGTTTTACATCATTTTAATCACAGAAGTTCCCTCTTATCAGTTCATCCATATCAGCAGATATAAAGTGTTGCATCATCCCCTTGTCCACGAAGATCCCACTGTCCCTCTTGGTGCTAATGGGCTTGGACCGGTTCAGACTTTTGGACTAGACCGGTTTAAAACTACAAATGAATTAGACTCATTTTAGATTCATAGATATTTGGATTAGATTTAGTCAATATTGGGCCAGGCCCGGACCTATAATTTCTTAGTACTAAATTGATGTTGAGCCATACTGAATTGATGTAGAGTTGGTGTTATATTGATGTCAGTTGTGCGTGTAAATGGCTTGGATCAAAGTCCAAGCCTTTATTTAGGTCTGGATTGGATATAGGCTTCTTAATTTTAAGTTTGGATTGGATTAAATTAAAGAAACAAAATTTTAAACGCAGATCAGACTAGTGCTGGACGTTAGCCCCCATTAACACCCTCGTGTCCCTCTAGAGGAGGGAAAGTTGGCTACAGATACAAACTGCCGCAAAATGATGCTAGAAAAGACAACTTCTCACTCTTTTATACAAAAACAAAAGAGAAACTAGCGCTCGGACGTTCGATTTTTGTTCATCCCATCGGACGTCTCTTACAACATTTTTTTCTACGTTTGCAACATTTTCTGTCAACACGTGAAACATTTTTTTTGAACGCTTGCAACATTCGTTTACTGTAGCGAATTTTACTGTTTGTCGAAAAAAATATTGCATGCGTTGTAACAAAATGTGGCACGTGAAGGAAAAAAATATTACAATACATTCGAAAATTTCGAACGTCCAAATACAAGTCATTCGAAAAAAAAATCATCCTTCTCTCCGCTCCCCTGACACTCCTCACCAAGGAAACATGTTTCCTCTGTGACAGCCAGCGAGGATTGGCCGGTAGCGTCAGATGCGTGTCAAACTGACTAAGACACGCATCGACACTGCAACACGAATCAGCGAGGCAAAATTATTTCGAATTAGTCGAAGTCTGTCCAAACGAAGTTGTAAATTTAGGCCCTGTTTGGGAGAGTTCTAACTCCCAGCTCCAACTCAGATTTGAAACTTATAGGCTAAAATAAAGTGAATTAAGTTTATATTTTTAGTCTAAAATGTAAATAAGATGATCTACCTAAACATTCTTAATGTACTCACAGCTCCAGCTCCAGGAATTTCTGGAGCTAGAAATACCCTGCTCCACCAACTCCACAGATTTTGGTGGAGTTGAGCTGTCCCAAACACCCCCTTAGTCTCTTTTTAATCGTAAAAGAAGCAAGATGCAACACGTGTCATATGCTACAGTAGAAGAGCACGGTAAATGACTGCAGTTGGTGCCGCCGCTAGGAAAGGGTTGGATATACAATTTCATTTGAATAAATGCTAAATTTGTAAAAACATTTTGGGCCAGCGGGAAAAAAAAAGGTATGCTTCTCGGTTTGTTCGGAATAATTGATGAAATGCCTTTAGTTACTTATGTCATTGATCATTTGTCCTATGATACCTCATTGATAATTAGACACTGGAGCTATATATCAATAAAATAAACAGAGTAAATGATCAATTACATCAAATAAAACAGGACAGATGATCCTGACGTGTACAGCGAGCCAGCTCAAAGAATATGCCACACTGCCTGCCACTCGTGTTGTCAGGTTTAAGACTAATGGGCGGTTCCAACCACGAAACAATCTTAGCTCGAACAGTTTGATGTATCGATCGAAGCGAAGAGAACCGAAGCAATTACTTACTAGGTAGAATCGCGCGCGATGCCGCGTCACGAGAGGAAAATCCGGTATAAGTCTTTTGCAAATCGAATTTGCGAAACTACAGGGTTTTTTTTTCAAAATAATCGGCAGAACGACTTATTTACGATTTCAAAATACTCTAAATCTTTTTGCAAAACCACCGATCGAAGGGGCCGGATGTATTTTTTTATTTTCGCAAAACCACCCACCGGTAAAAAATAGTCTAGAGGAAAAGAGCGAAAAATTATTAGAGATGACAACCTTCTTTTGTTAAGCCTAATACTCTACGTGTTCATCAAGTAACAATACATATTCGCATAACCACCTATCGGTGAAAAATAGGCAAGAGGAAAAAGGGCGAAAAATTATTAGAGACGACAATCTTCTTTTGTCGAGTCTAACACTCCACGCGTTCACCGAGTAATAATATACGTCTAAAAAAATATATGAGATCGAAATAGAAAAGCGAGTTGGGGAAAAAGTCTAGATTTAAAGCTGCACACATATCTGTAGTGATGAAAACATTTTTTTCGGGAAAAACGGAGGACCCAACCGCGAATACAAAAACTACGGATTTTTTTGAGAAACGAAAAATAAAGGCGACTGACCCGTACGTGAATATACGAAACGATAGGGCCCTTTTTGCAAAACCATCGATCGAAGGGACCGGATGCATTTTTTTCGCAAAACCACCCACCGGTCAAAAATAGTCTAGAGGAAAAAAGGCGAAAAATTATTAGAGACGACAATCTTCTTTCGTCGAGCCTAACACTAAACGCGTTCACCGAGTAATAATACACGTTTAAAAAAATATCAGAGATCGAGATGAAAAATCGAGCTGGGGAAAAAGTCTAGACATAGAGCTGCACACATTTCTCTGGTACTGCAAAAAAATTCGGGAAAAACGTATTTTTTTATGTATTTCCTTTTTTAAAAGGCTACTTGGACCCGCGGGCGAATCTATGAACCGCTATAAACCTTCGACGAATCTGTTTTTTTCATTTTTTTTTTGTTTTTTTATTTTTATGTTTGTTAAAAAAAATGGGTCGTCCGTGTTTTTTTGGTGGCGAAAACATTTTTCTCGGGTTTTTTGGGTGGCGAAAACATTTTTTCCGGGTTTTTTTTTTGTGGCGAAAACATTTTCCTCGGGTTTTTTCGGTCACGAAAACATTTTTTCCGGAAAAACGGAGAAAGGACTCGAACGTAAGAAGCGAGGACACATTTGTTATTTTTGAACACATTCGCTATTCTGAAAAAATAGAAAATGGCTAATTTGCGATTTGAAATTAACGGGAGGCTTTTCCATAAAATGTCGCGCCAGGGACCCAAACGCGAAGAAAAAAATATCTTCATCTCACAGAAAATTACACAGGGACCTATCCGTAATTTTGAAGAAACGGAGGGGTTTTTTTGCAACAATCGCAAGAGGACAGGTGGCCTCCTGGGTGATCGGCAATCCCAGAGGCTGTTAATGGGTGGATATGTCAGGTCCACACCCCTTTGGCCCTTTGTCCTCTTGTGCCATGAATAATCTCAAATTTCAAACGGAAACTTTGAATAAAAAAAAGATGGTACCGAGTACGCCGTATTTAGGATGTGTTTGATAGGGCTTTAATTTTATTAGATCTGTGGATCTAGTAGAACTGAGTATTTCTAACTCCATCAGATCTATAGAATTAAAGTTATGAGTACATTAAATGTGTTTAGATGAATCATCTTGTTTACATTTTAGACCAAAAATATAAACTTAATTGACTTTATTTTAGCTTACAAATTTCAAATCTCAAGTGAAGCTAGGATCTAGAGCTTTACCAAATAGACCCTTAAGCTTTAGATTTGAGCCACAAATCTATATAGCCAGCATTCAGCAATAAGGGAGTGTGGCCATGCTGATACCTTGAATCACGATTAGGTAATGCTATGGTCCTGTTTGGTATGTTTATAACTTTTCTGAAGAGCAGTTTTCGGTTGAAGAGTAGCACGGCTGAATGATTAGTTTAAAAAGATTTGGTATTTGACAATCTAACTTTCATGTGTGAAGGGTGCGGGTCAGAATAGAGTAAGGGACTAAGGGTGTGGGATTTGAGATTTTATACTTAGTAGGAGAGAGTAATTTTCTTTTAACTCTAGTGACAAAGTCAGACCTCTAACCTACCGAAATTGAGAGAAGCTACCCTGATCTAGTTTTCAGCTTTTAACTTCGCCTAGTACAAATAGGATGCTAGCTTTTGGCTTCCGTCTATAGAGAAGCTAGTCGTTCGGAATGAGTTTTAGCTTCTAGATGAGAGAAATTGAAACTGAAACCATTCCAAACAGAACATAAAAAGTCTACAAATCGATTTTAATTTATTTCTACCCCTTCTCCACCCAGGTTCACGAACGGTACCTGTAAACAAAATCTGTCTCAAAGAATCAATGGTCCAATATTGGAAGATAGCACGGGTTACAAGCCTTTAACCTTACAAGGCTTGTTTGGATAGATGGAACCAGACTCAAATTATTTCGAATTGGCAGTGAAATTGAACTCCAAGCAACGCCGTCCAAGTGGGTTAGAGAAATTTCACATAGCATTATACAAATAGTATATGCTGGACAGTAGGAAGCATTTATATTTATCGGTTGTATTCTTTGCTACCGAAGAGAATGTAAATACATATCGGTTAATCTGATCTATTGGATTGAAAGGAATAAATGTCTATATTGAAAGTGTACCGTAGAAGAGCTTTAAGTTTAATCATTCACTGAGTAGTGAAAGTTACGTAAATCTCGAAATAAATGAAAGGAAAAATAATCACTATCTACTTTTTATTTATACTTTAATAGTAATCTAATTTTTAAATAAAAAAATACATAGTAGCTCATCCTCGCTTTGTAATCCCACCTCACAGTCAATGCGAAGGAGAATTTCTCGAGTTGGGATTTCCAATGCATTGCCGTTTTGTGCCGTCCGCGACCCCGTGCCGTTTGAACAGGTTGACCTCCCACTTGGCATGAGATGATGGCTTGGGTTGACCGAATTTTCTTTTCCTCGTCAGTATCTGTCAGATTTAGTGGCGTGCCGGTAGGGTGGAAATCGAGTGAAGTTCTGATTTTTTTGAGTTTTTTTTAAATTTTGATATAGTTTAATTTAATATTATTTTATTTATAGTTTAAAAGTATTTTAGAATCGGGCTAACGAGTCGAATCGAGTTGAGTCAGGACAAAACCTAATTTCATTGAAATTAACTTATTTCTATATTTAACTAATAAACGAGTGTAATTGGAGTAATTTTAAATCAAGCCAACGAGTGTAATTGCATACTTGAGCAACCTAGTTTGGAAGGTTCGGCCAAATTGGTCTCTTTGCATATTCTTTTTTTCATATTTAGTCGAAGTCTCTATCCAAACGAAGTTATAAATTTAGTCTCTTCTTAACCGTAAAAGGAGTGAGATACGACACGTGTCACATGCTATAGTAGGAGAGCACGGTTGATGACTACAGTTGGTACCACCGCTGGGAAAGGGCTAGATATACAATTTTATTTGGATGAATGCTAAATTTGCAAAAATATTTTGGGCCAGCGGAAAAAAATGTAAGCTTCTCAGTTTGTTCGGAATAATTGATGAAATGCCTTTACTTACTTATGGATCATTTGCTCCATAGTGCATATGTGGATATTGAGACTATACGTCAGTAAGACAAATAAAATAAATGATCAATTACAACAAATAAAACAAGACAAATGATCCTGTATGGCGAGCCAGCTCAATGAACATGCCACACTGCCTGCCACTCGTGTTGTCAGGTTTAAGACTAATGGGCGGTTCCAACCACGAAACAATCCGGCTCGAACGGTTTGATGTATCGATCGAAGCGAAGCGAAGCAAAGCAATAGCTTTTGTCTGGTCGTGGCTCCAGCTCCACACCCCTTTGTCCTCTTGTGCCATGAATAATCCCAAATTTCAAACGGAAACTTTGAATAAAAAGAAGATGGTACCAAGTACGCCCGAATTTAGGCTTTAGATTCGAGCCACAAATCTATATAGCCAGCATTCAGCAATAAGGGAGTGTGGCCATGCTGATACCTTGAATCACGATTAGGTAATGCTATGGTCCTGTTTGGTATGTTTATAACTTTTCTGAAAAGCAGTTTTCGGTTGAAGAGTAGCACGGCTGAATTATTAGTTTAAAAAGATTTGGTATTTGACAGTCTAACTTTCATGTGTGAAGGGTGCGGGTCAGAATTAAGAGTAAGGGTGTGGGATTTGGAATTTTATACTTAGTAGAAGAGAGTAATTTTCTTTTAACTCTGGTGGCAAAATCAGATCTCTAACCTACCGAAATTGCAAGAAGCTACCCTGGTCCAGTTTTCGGCTTTTAACTTCGCCTAGTACAAATATGATGCTGGCTTTTGGCTTCCGGCTATAGAGAAGCTAGCCGTTTGGAATGAGTTTTAGCATCTAGATGAGAGAAATTGAAGCTGAAACCATTCCAAACGGAACATAAAAAGTCTACAAATCGATTTTAATTTATTTCTACCCCTTCTCTACCTAGGTTCACGGACGGTACCTGTAAACAAAATCTGTCTCAAAGAAAATTTTTTTTGAAATTTGGTCAGAAACTCTGGTATTCAGTATAGAAGGAGAAACAACAGCTGGATTACAGACACGCACACACTCATACACGCACACATACACACGACTGCACCCGGCTCCCGATGCGCACTTAGGTGAATCCGAAGATTCAAACCCGAACGGACTGTGCGCTAGCTAGCGCCGCTAGCCAACCGAGCGAATGCTCGTTCTCCTGTCTCAAAGAATCAATGGTCCAATATTGGAAAGATAGCACGGGTTACAAGCCTTTAACCCTACAAGGCTTGTTTGGATTGATGGAATCAGACTCAAATCATTTCGAATTGGCAGTGAAATTGAACTCCAAGCAACGCCATCTAAGTGGGTTAGAGAAATTTTACAGTGTATTATACAAATAGAATATACTGGACAATAGAAAGCATATATATTTATTGATTGTATTCTTTGCTATAGGAGAGAATGTAAATACATACCGGCTAATTTGATCTATTAGATTGAAAGAAATGAACATCCAATTGGAAGTGCACCGTACAAGATTTTTAAGTTTAATCACTCACCAAGCAGTGAAAGTTACACAAATCTCGAAACAAATAAAAAGAAAAATAATCACTATCTATTTTTTATTTGTACTTTAATAGTTATCTAATTTTTAAATAAAAAAAATACATAGAAGCTCATCCTCGCTTTGTAATCCCACCTCACATTCAATCCAAAGGAGAATTTCTCGGGTTGGGATTTCCAATGCATTGCCGTTTTGTGCCGTCCGTGACCCCGTGCCGTTTGAACAGGTTGACCGCCCACTTGGCATGAGATGTTGACTTGGGTTGACCGCATTTTCTTTTCCTCCTCAGTATCTGTCAGGTTTAGTGGCGTGCCGGCACGGTGGAAATCGAGTCAAGTTTTGATTTTTTTTTTCAAGCTTTTTTTAATTTCCATATTAAACCAATAAAAGAGTGTAATTCCGACAAACAAACTTTTTTTCAGCCCTACTGCCGGCCTAAGAAAGGTGGCCCCACCTGTTAGGGACGGCGGATCCCGCCGTTCCTACGGAGGATACGAGCCATAGCCCGCCCTCGCCGCTGACGAAGTCGCTGGAGGTTATCCTTTCCCGCCACCGCTCTCCGGCCGCCTGAGGTAGCTTGCGGCCTCGCCGTCGCCTCCAAAGTTGTAGAGCACCGGGCACGCTAGCGTTCTTGGCGTCCCTGACGAGCCAACGGGCAGCACCGGCTCGTCGGCGTCCTGCAAGAACCTGGCGTACCGGGAGTAGGAGTCCCTGCCGGAGAGAGCCTGCGTCTCCAGCAGCTCCTCCGATCGCGGTTCTGGCGGCGGCATTGTTGGCGCTGGAGGCTGTTGGGGCGGTGGCGGCGGGAGGGTGGCGGACTCGGGGAAGTTAAGCTTGGCGTGGCTGCCGCGAAACCGGAGCGCGGCGTCGTCGTAGGCCCGCGCGGCGGCCTCGGCGGTGTCGAAGGTGCCGAGCCAAACGCGCGCCGCCTTGTGCGGGTCCCGGATCTCCGCCGCCCACTTCCCCCACGGCCGCTGCCGCACACCCCTGTACCGCTTCCTCGGCGTGCTCTCGCCGCCTCGGGGGTCAGCACGAGATAGCAAGGGAAGCTCCTCGCCGGCGGCTGTGGCCCGGTACTGCCATGAGGACGCCGCCGCAGACGCAGGCAAGTACAGACCAGGCGTTGCTCTGTAGTCTGTGCACACGTCACAGAAACAGAGGAGATCGATTAGGAGAAGAATGTTAGATGATTACTATCAAGTGTTTAACAAGTCACAGATTCTTCAAGATCTCTAACCAATGACTTTTCACCATCTAGTAAGCAAAAAAAAAAGCATGACGAGGTAAGAACAGTGATCAGTTTTGAGTTGAGCTTGCGCTAATCAGTTGTGCTTCCTGCCTGAATGTATTTGACAGAGCTCCTGCCTTCTTGTTCAAAAAAGTTTTGAGTTGAGCTGCGAAAATTATGGATTCCTCTGTTTTCTTGCTTACTCGCTCTGTTTCGCTAGCAGAGCTCCTGCCTTCTCGTTCAAAAAAGGTTTGAGTTGAGCTGCGAAAATTATGGGTTCCTCTGTTTTCTTGCTTACTCGCTCTGTTTCGCTATATTATTACCCAAAAAAAAAAAGAGCTAAGGTCGAGGCACATTGCCATGGAACAGAATGAACAGAGTTTAGTGTGGAGTTGATGCTTTTGGCAGGTCCTAAGATCCAAACTTTCTAATTTGGACACCGTGCTCCTCTGTTTTTGTCTCGTAGGTGGTGAGAAACATGTTTTGACGCATGCATATGGGAGGCTCAAGTTTGAGCATCTGAATTTTTCTCAGATAGTCGTTGCCTTACAATACCTGCAATCAACCTTTGAAAACTCTGTTCACTGATGTAGACTAAACCACCTAGACTTGTCACATACAAAAGTTCTTTCGTATCATCACGCTTTTATTAACATTTACTAGCATATAAGATGAAAAGGCAGCGGTCAAATGCGTGTACTGTAGACTATATGGATGTTCAAAACTAATAAGCTTCTTGAATTATCCATGCAAAGAACATACGAAATTCTACTTATCCTACGTGCAGACACTGCAAATCAGTAATGACTTTCTCTAGTTCTTGTTGCTCACATGGAGTTGTTGGGTTTATTTTTTGTGCTTGAACTGAGCTTGCAAGGATGAAACATGCGTGCCACTTAAAAAATAAGAAGAAGAAGAAGAAGAAAAGAAACGTGGTGACTCGTTGGCATTGTCCTTTGTTTAACACCAGTATTAGTTTTTCCTCTCGCCTCTCGAAGCATGTATGCACGGTATTTGGCGAGCTATAATTTTACTGAAAAAGCTGTCTTTTAGTTTTCTGTACTGAAAAGCGGCTATAGTTTTTTAAAAGAGACTGTTTGATAAATACTTACTAATTTTTCTCAATAATAGACCATAGAAACAGATCTACCTTATTTTTTAGCTTTTGGCTTTTGCTAGCCAGCGTTGGATATAGATTAGGTGTTCCAGATCGTTTGATTGCACGCTTGCACATATATAGGTGATTGCACATGATATGGTCCCTTCTAACTTATGTTATGAACCGTTTAAAATCTAAATTGGGCCACAGTTGGTAGCTCAGCTAGTAACACAGTTAAGAGGGAGACCTTGAGAAGGCACGTTCTGCTTTGATGCGTGGATCCACGCGGAGATATGGAGATGCATGTCATGTAATGATGTTGTGATAGTACCGGCTAGAAAAGGAGAGGTCGTCGACGGCGACGGCACGGCGGCGCCTGCGAGCTCTCTGTACGGCCGCCACGCCTCCTCCATGGAGGCCTCCCCCTCGGCGGGCCTCTTTAGAGACGACGCCGTTCTCACCCCGGCGCTGCCGGCCACGACCCTCGCCAGCGCCGACACCATCGCCGACATCTCCTGCTCCTGCCTGTGCTGCAACAGCATCGTCGTCGTCAGCTCGGCCTCCAGGTCACCACCGCCTCCACCGCTGGCGTGATGATCATCTGCGGCGAGCTGGCGCCGCCGGTGCGGTCCCGGGTCCGCCACCTCGGGGCCGTAGCACATCAACACTTTCAAACACGTCTCTGCGCAGCAAACCTAGCCACGTGTGTGACGCGGCGTAGCCTTTTCATAAACGTTTCCACTCCTTGCTAAGCAACGAGTATATATAGGCATTCAGTTACTCTCTCCAGCCACAAATATTAGTTGTGTTAAACTTTAAACTTTTGGGTATTAATATATGTTAAAGTACATACATTTGCTATATGAAAATAGCATTATTAGATTTGTTTTGCAAAATACTACTCTATTTGGTTATAAATAGTGATCATTTTGAACATTGACACGATCTTCAAAACAAAACTTTGACCACTAATTTATATTATGACATATTTATAAAACCTAATAAAATTATAATATTATGAAAATACTTTTTGAGACAAATCTACGCATATAATTTTTCATGTATCCAATTTAAATATTTAAAATGATATTGGCAGTCAAAGTTTTAAAAGTTTGACTACACTTGACAACTATTTATAACTAAAGGAGTATAACAACATATAATTTTTATAATTACTACTAATATATTATGATATAAAACTATTCTAAAAGCGGCAGGATTGCTAGCTAATTAACTTAGCCTGTAAGCGATAATTACTAATTAACAGTGTGGTTCTCACGAGATAAATTGATCGTTAAGCAGTATAAATATATACTAGTAATTACTAAATTAGTATCGACCCGGCCGAGCAATTGGCACAGTTGATCCATAATACATGCATGCATTGTGTCTTTGTAAATTATGTTCCTACCTGTGCTGTTCTTTGTGTCTCTTTAATTGTGCTAAACTAGGATTCCTTGTTAGTTACTCCCTCTCTTCAAGTTTATAAAATGTATCTTTTTAATTGTATTATCCATAAATATAATACGTATTTTATATTCTAATACAAAATTGGTGTAATGTTTCCTTTATATCCTTAATAAATATCCATATTTGCTTTATACTCTGTACATGTATGCATAGAATATAGTGCTTAGTGATAATAATTAGGGGTTATCTAGTTGTTTTTAATATCTTTTTGGTCAATGTGACGAGAAAAAATATGCCTTATAAATTTAGATAGAGAGAGTAGTTTGTTTGTGAAAGATCATGTGGAGGTATATCCATGTTGTGATGAGTTATTGAATTGTTTTGAGTATGAGGTGCTCGACTTTAAGTTTGATTTGAATTCTATTGAGGCGAAGGCGAGACCGGAATTAGGTTAGAAGAGCTGAGGTCCAAAACAATTAAGGAACGTCAGAAGATGATTGAGGTCTCGAGAAGACAAGAAACCTGAGCATAAAGCACTGGTGATGGACATATGGCAGGCAACAACATGGATCGAGACTACTCTTAGGAGGAGTCGATGCCTAGAATAGCCAAGGAAGTCAGAGCCATCATAGTGAAGAGGTCAAGTACAAGTGGCGTGTCAAGTGACTTGGGCTTGCTTACAAGCGAGGATGGTTCGGGAGAATCTGAACCCGTGAGAGACTTGGTGGCATGTCATTGGGGCCACGTAAAAAGCGAGAAGCATGGCGACGCTTCGAGGAGAAGGAAGACCGATCATTTAGGCAAATTGGTAAGTTGTTCAATACCGGCGATCGAGGCGGTTTGGAAAACGCGGCGGTGGCTTAGGTGGTTTAGGTTACGCTAAAGTGATGTTGGATGTAAATTTAGGCTTGCGGGCGGATTTGGCGTCAATGTAATGGCCGTTTTGAGAAACATGCTTGTATGAGTGGAAACCTGTTTAGAGTGTTGGGTTTGGATTAGCCCATGCAAGAAGTGGATGGTATCCACTCTATTTTCTAGGTTTAGGGTTATGGTTGCCTTAACTATATAAAGAGATGTAGTGGGAGGAGATACGTGAAACATTAGATTAAGACATTATGAGGTTTAGGGTTTATACAAGATTTTGTATTCTTGTGTGGTGTGTATGCTCCTTGGGAGTTTTGCCCTCAGGTGAAAGGCTTTATAATCTATCCACATGCTCTGAAATAAAGATCAATTTTGTGCTCAAGATTTGACTTTTGTTCTTGACCTTCTTCCTTTTTGATTCTTGATCTTTTTATGTTGGTTTCTTTTTATCTTGATCTTGTGTTGTCAAGGATGAGTGATTAATGGATATATCCTTTGGAGATCATCACCCAATCATTTAGACAAGCTCTCTCACGATCACAAAAGATTTCTTAAGAAATCGGGCTTTGGATTGAGAAGGAATGCTTTGAGATAGATCTTGATTTTGCACATTTCGGAGCAATCTCTTTAGAGTTTTTGCTTGCTAGAACATATAGGAGGTAATCTAGGATCATCTTGATCATTAAAATTCCCATAAGTAAGCTTAGGGTGAAGTTGTGGGTTTTAAATTAGTTTTAGTGCAACTATCAATATTTTTGAAAAAGGTCAGAATTTAATCTCAATTCTTACGATTGAAGGTTGGAATAGATTCCTAACATCCTTAGAAATGTGCATACAAAGTTTCATGAGTTTTAAATCATCTAATCAAAAGTTACATCAATTTTAATTACATGAATTTGAACTCATGGTGAAATTACTATCATCGCTCTATTTTTTACTGTTCATCTGGTACTACCGCTATAGTAGACAGTTAGTACCGGAGTTACTGTTCATCCCAGTACAACCGGCCATGTAAGGGCAGTAGTGCCGGTCAAGAGCTAATTTTCTTTGAAAATTTATTCTTTCACACATGTTTGACTTAGTGAAGTTTTGGTTTGATTCTTTAAGGGTAAAATTTGATTTGTGAACATTCATCCATCTTCAGATCATCATTTTGGTCCTTCAGTTTGCTTCTATGCTTTCGGGTTTGCATATACAAACTAATTTTAACTGATTAATGCCTGGGGTTTAAGGAAGTGCTTTGGCCAACTTAATTTCTTTTTCGGTTCCTAAGGGCAGTCCCAATAGGTAATGTCTATAGCAATATCTAGAGGATTAAAGAGGAGAAAGAGCATTTATTATATAATGACTATAGCAATTCTCTAATAGATAGTGTGTATGTTTTAGTAATCCAAAGATATTAATTAACTTGTATGCATGTTTTATGTATGCAAAAACGCGTTGCGGGGAAATTGCTCGGGCTCCTAATGGCAAATTTTCGATGTTCATTCTTCTTGGTCAAACACAAAAGCGGTTTTTTGTATGAGACATCACTTTCTTCTCTTTCTTCTTTTAATAACCATCCAAATCATCTTTTTACCTATGTAACATAGTATATACATTGCTTAGATATCATCTACGTGGTCTATTAGAACTGCCCTAAAAACTACTAACATATTATGGCATTAAAAGAAGGGATTTCGAGAGTTGGCTTTGACCAGATTTGGTTAGGTTTCACATTGACCATGGTGGAGCAATGGGCCCCATTCATACGCAGCGCACTTACGTAATTCCTGTACTCTTTCATACGTGTCCTTTCAGCCGGTTACAGACACTTGAATAGGCTTCCCTCCCTATTAAGTTACGTGCTATTACTTCTTTAATAAGCTGTTTAATCAATTAATCAATCAAACTAAGGTTCAATTTGAGATAGCTTTTAATTGTATAGATTTTGGATGCTTTAAGAATTGGGTGGTGGGTAACTTCTGATTTTATATACAAATCTGCTTCTGATTATGCGAGAAGTTTTTAAGAATCCAGAATCTAGATTCTTGGGAAATCAAAAATATCACCTATCTGATTCTTGGAGAATCAGAATGTACATAATCAGAAATTGTTCCAAATTGGGTCTAAGTGCTACTCCCTTTGGTCACAAATATATTGCTTTGTAATACGTGTAGCTAAACTTTTCAAATTTTGACTGTCGAATCATTTTAAATATTTAGATTTGATATATGAAAATTATATATATTTCTCGGAAAGTAGTTTTATAATATTATAATTTTATTGGGTTTTATAAATATATTAAGAAAATAATCTAGCGGTCAAAGTTACGCTTTAGAGATCACATAGATATCCAAAACATGTATTTGTGCTAAAGGGAGGACACAATCTGGGCCAAAACAAAAGCAATGTTTTGATATCAATTTACACATGATCCCAAAAAGCAACTTTTGACCTCTTATTTCTGCTATTGTATGTTTGCCAAGTAATTCCCGAGGCGATCATACGTCATACAATTCCAAGCCAGCCTTTGGATTGGCTGTATATTACATTCTTGGCAAGAAAAAGTTAAAATTGTTCAACTCTATTCATTTACTAGATGCTACTTTTTCTTCCTAAATGAAGGGGACATCTAGATCTGAATACGAGAACAGAGCAGGAACTGACCAATGCTACCAAAAGACTAGTAGTACCAGACTTTTACAGCGCTTTAGTCTTTATACCGTAGACTTTTCCTTTGTTGCAGGTTCTTTGATGCACGTGGCATCTGTGAGGCCTCTTTCTCTGGTTTTGTGGTAGGTGTTTGGTCGGAGAAAGAGTCTTTAGGCTAATAATGTAATAGTAGGATTTATGTTGTTAGATATCATTTATCTGGTGAATCTAATAGTCTATCCATATAATAGTTGGCTATGAAGTACATAAGAACATTAAAATGTTTAGATTCATCTCTCTTGTTTACATTTTAGAGCCCAAAAATATAAACTTAATTGAAACCGCTTTTTTTTCTCCTTATAAGTTTCATATTTGGATCAACTCAAATCGACGCACGACTCTATAAATTTCGCTTACGTAACCTTATTATACTTGCTCTTAAAGTTCTTCACTAGATGTTTGGCCAAGCCTCAAACCATCCGGACCATAGGTCAAGGACCGGGATTAAAAAGTTACGGACTGAGTTCGGTGGATCAGTTGTTCTTAGGCTATGGTCTAGTGGACCAGTTCATCTGCCTCGATGTTTGGCCATAGGCTGGTACAGTTGTTCTGATTTTGACCAGCTCGTCTGTCTCATGTTTGGCCATAGGCTATTACAATATATTTCTAAAACCTAATGAAATATACATATATCACTTTTATGTATCCAATCTAAATACTAAAAGGATGTTGATTTATAATTTTGATTGCATGTAACAAAAATGAATTTCTCGTGTCATAGTTTGATGTTATAGCAGTACATGAAGAACAGAGTTTTATTCTCCCATCTATGGGAGATTTGAGGATAACCCCCTAAGTTGAGAAGTCCTTCGTAAATATGCCCTATATGTGAGACACAGAGAGGGGCATATTTACAAAGCCACCTCAACTTCGGAGCATACTTACAATTATTTCCCCATCTATATATACCCCAAAAATATCTTCCGTCTACGTAGTAGTACTAATTAATCCAGGACGAAAGAACTTCTACATAGAGCAGGAATGCTCAATCGCTATCTGTTTGACCAAGACTCCAATTGTCGACAATGATTCTTGCGGGTGTAGGAAATTGGAATAGTGGCGGTCCAACTCCAATTAATATGACGCGTGTTGAAACGGAGAAATTGAAAAGGATCGGTGAATTACATCTTTACTAGGTTGAGCCGTGCGCGATACCGTACCACGAGGAAAATATCTGGCACAAGTTTTTTGCAAATCGAATTTGCGGAACTACGGATCTCTTTTTTCAAAATAACCAGCGGAAAGATCTATTTATGATTCCAAATTTTTATAAATCTTTCGGATCAAAAGAACCAGCGTTTTTTTTGCAAAATAACTGGTGGAAGGACCCGCTCGTGATTTCAAATTTTTTTAAATCTTCCGGGCCGAAAGAACCGACGCCCGCATTGAATTTGTGTAATTACGGGGTCTTTTTTGCAAAATAACATGTGGAAGGACCTATCCGCGATTTTTAATTTTTCGAGGGGCTTTTCCGGGAAACCGGTGACATGGCAGCTTGCATGCGCCTGAATCCTCCCGACTTTAAGATATGTCAGCAAGAGTAAAGCGTTACGCTGCGTCGCGCACGATGATGCAACATGTTAAATTCGGGAAATCTGGTCGTATTTTTTGTTTCCATGTTTTTTTGTAAAAAAAAAATGGGTCATTAGGATCCGCCGGCGAATCTATGGGCTGCTATAAACTTTCGACGAATCTACATTTTTTTAAAAAAACGCGTGGAGGGGTATAAACGTAATTTCAAATTTTTTGGGGTCTATTTCACTAAAAAATCGACGAAAGGACCTAAACGCGATTTCCAATTTGGCTATAAACCTTCAACGAATCTGTGTTTTTTTAGAAAACAGCGCCCTCGACGAATCTGCATTTTTTTTAGAAAATCACGTGAAGGGATATAAACGTAATTTCAAAATTTTTGGGATCTATTTTACTAAAGAATCGACGAAAGGACCTAAATGCGATTTTCAATTTGGCTATAAACTTTCGACGAATATGCGTTTTTTTAGAAAAACGCGTGGAGAAACCTAAATGTAATTATAATATTTATCGGATCTATTTTACTAAAAAATCGTCGAAAGGATCTAAACGCGATTTCTAATTTTTTAGAGGGTTTCTCCATGAGGGGTGACACCTTGGCATGGCTGAGGAGGCAAGAATCCTTCGTTTTTATATAAGACATATTCGCACTAATAGAAGGGTGTTCTAAGTTTGTTTTAATTTTGGACACACGAATTAAGGAGCGAGAGGAAATCTCACTTTGGTAGCCTTCATTCATTCCTACACTTTAGTGGCTACTTTCTTAAATATGTTACCCCCTCCGTCCTTTTTATTTAACACACCAGAATCCATGCCATTAGAAAGTTTGACCAATAATTTGTTTAAGGGAGTGTATAGGTATTATCCGGATGTTTAAACTATGTAGTTGACTACTTGAAAACTTGATCATTAGATTTGTTGTTAAAAATACTTTCATAATATTATAATTTTATTAATACATAATAAGATAAAAGTTACAAAAAGTAATGGTCAAAATCACATCTCAGAGACTGAAAAATAAAAAACGTCGCTTAAAAAAGAAATGGATGGACTATGAAAGAGAGAGGTTGTGGGATAGGTGTCATTTATTGTTGACCAATATGCATATTTATTCAATAAAGGTATGATACAAAGAAGTAAGATAAATGTACATTGAAAATGTAGAATAACTTTTATTTAGAGAAAAGCTAATAGACCCAAAACAACTTATATTTGGAAACAGAGGGAACAGTGTTTATAAACTCAGGGTCTAATTACCCCAAGTTTTAAGAAAAATGACTGATTTCTAATAGTTGGCTGGGGCAAAAGAATCATGGGGATTCGTATTAATCAATCTAATTGTTTGGCTAAAATAAGCTTTCACTTATTCAACCTCATTTATTTAGTTTTGTGAAAAATATGTGGTAGTGTTTTTTTTAAGAACCATTAGGGTAAGTACAATAGTAAAGTCCAATATTGGCTAATAGTAAACTATAAATCAGCTTGTACAATAATTATCTCTAAATGTTGTGCAATAACTATCTTTCTCTCTTGTATATAAATAATCTACCTATACTTGCAATACAAAGCTTATTACTAAATAAGAGCCAACTCTTTTCTCACTCTTTCACATAGACTAAAGCTAATGCGTGCAGGCTAAGAGTCAGCTAACGTGGTCTTATTAGTTATTATACATGCCCTTATTTGAGTTTTAGGAAAAATCGAGTTTTGTTATCTTTGTTTTATCTATATAACCTGTTAGTCTCTAAAAATATATATAATCTAACAAAACGCGATTTTAACAAAATCGAAACAACCCTTAAGTCGAGTCCACAGAATATACTACATATAGTAGCGCCAAGAATTGAAGCGCAACCGGGCCACCACGTGCGCCCCGTGAGCCCCTGAAAATTGAAATTGCGATTAGGTCCTGGAAAATCGCGTTTAAGTCCTTTTATGCATTTTTTTTGTAAGATAGCCCAGAAATATCGAAATTGCGTTAGGGTCCCTGCACTGTTTATAGCTGAATTGAAAATCGCGTATAGGTCCTTTCGGATTTTTTTCGCGTTTAGGTCCTTTCGCCGCTTTTTTGTAAAATAGCCCCGAGAAATATCGAAATTCGTTGGTCCCTACACACTGTTTATAGCTGAATTAGAAATCGCGTATAGGTCCTTTCGCCGATTTTTTTGTAGGTCATGAAAAAAAAAAATCGAAATGGCGTTTAGGTCCCGTGACGCAGTTTAAAAAAAAAACAGCCAGATTTTTCCCTCATGGCATGGCGTCGCCTTCAACCAGATTTTTTCCTCATGGCCTTAACTTGTAACCCAACCTAGTACATATAAGACGTACGAGATTACCCGTCGAGATATACACTATTTTATGACATATGACATCCAATTCGAGAATTATTTTCTTCTTAGAAAAAAAACGTAACCGAGTAGGGTAATATCAAGAAAAAAAACAATATTTACAAATTAGTCCCTAGCTACCTAGTACGAACAAAGGTCGCCCAAAAAAAAAACTCGTGAAATGTTAGGTCTGTGCACATGTTTTTTTAGTCTGCATAACTATGTGATCGTCTATAATCATGTGCTGTATGGATGCATGTATATTCTCGAAAAAAACGTTTTGTTGCTAAAGAAAAAAAACGTTTTGTTGCTGAAGAAAAAAAAATCTACGTGCGTACTCTAGACGTTGGATTGACAATACATGCATGTACCGTAGCTTTGGATGAGTACTAATGTACTGTAGTATGGGAATTGACATTAGAAATCAATATATATAATTGTATTTCATCGACAGATCTAGCATCAGAATGTTCTTGATGAGGATGTACGTATTGTAGACTACAGTGACGGTAACCGGATAACCCATCTTAAAGCATGTTCTTGATGAGAATGTACGTATTGTAGCAACATTGCACGATTTTTTCCTGAAATTTCTACACTTGTGAGTACTGGAACATCCTGCCACTGTACATCTATATGAAGCCATTCAGTATGCAACCGGTGGTGCTGGACTACTTATTTTGATTAGTCAGGTGATAGAAGTTTACATTCCTATTCAGGAGACATTATCATTACATCTTCTTCCAGCCAAAGTTGTAAATTCACATCATCTATAACACATACTCCCAGTGCTATACGTAACAACCTGCATATATATGTCATGGCTTAGCTGTAAGTTCACATCATCTATAACACATACTCCCAGTGCTACGTGACAACCTGCATATGTCATGGCTTAGCTGTAGTATATAATACTTTTTACCATTGTCGAGAGCTACGAAATTTACGTCGGGGTAATATCAAAAGATGAAAAAAATTTAAAGGTGAAAACAATCAACCTTTGGTACATCTTGATATTACCTCAATATAAATTTTGGTACCTCCTAAGAATATTAAAACTCTCGTAACATATACTTACATCACCTTCCAATAATATACTCTCTCCGGTCACAAATAATTGTCGTTTTAAACACAGCTTGCAATCAAACTTTCAAAATTTTGAATGTCAGAATCTTTTTAAATATTTAGATTGGATACATAAAAATCATACATATATATTTGTCTCAAAAATGCTTTCATAATATTATAATTTTGTTGGGTTTTATAAATATATTATAATATATAATAGTGCTCAAAGTTATACTTTGAAGACCGTATCGATATTCAAAAGATAACTATCTGTCACCAGATGGAGGATTAGGAGTACTCACCTTAATGGCAACTTGTCATAAGGAGAGGCTATTGGAAGGTTTTATATTCCTAGAATTTGGGGTGAGTTGGACAGATAGACATACTCATCTTACCAAACTTCTACTCACCTTAGGCCAAATGTAGGCCAAGGATTCCTTTGTTTTTGGTGGGTCTCACATCCACGTGTCGCAATATAACTAATCCGTGCACGTGCGATATTGCATAAACACTAATTGGACCATATACAATATGAGTGACAAATAAAAAAAAACAGAAGTTTCATTTCTACCAACATGTACTAAATATTTTGTTTAATTTGGAAAGGTAGACAAGTTTGAAACAATAATTGCGACTGTTTTGAACATCATATATATACTCATGTAAGTTGTAACGTGGTGAACTCTGCAAGAAAGCAAGGTGTCTCAATTTAACTAAGCAACCTCCGATAAATATTATACTGAAAAAAAAGTCAAGTGGAAGAGTTCAGAGTGTTGCCAACATATACAGGACAGGACACAAGAATCATTCTTTTCGTTTTGCTTTCAAACTAAGTTGATCAGTTCCCGAATCAAACTATAACCATTGGAGCAGTACATGTGTAAAGTCAGCTAGTTTGGTCAGGAAAAAAAATAACAATCATATCATATAATAGCAGCATGACATGTGTTTAATTCAATGAACTTATGGGTTCTTATTCTCTTCTTCTGCCACGTCGAGTTTCATACAACGACAATTAAAAGATTAAGCCGTCGAGGAATGACAGTAAACAAATAGCTTAATGGCGAGGTATATCATGTCACATAAAGACAACAAAATGCATAACTTCTACAATAAGCTTGTCTCAGGCGATCTATAAACTAATTAATTTATGCATGAGTTCATAAATTACGTGATCAGCATGAGTATATAGACGGCTTCTTTCCTACAACAGGCTTAAGCTGTCATTTTGCATGAACAATGCCTCTCTCCTCATTAATTCATGCCACATAGGATGATAAAGAAATAGTTGTCATTAATTACTATTGTACATGCCCTAAGCTGTCAAGGAATGACATGAAATAAATAGTTGTCTTCACTCAATATCTAGGAGTGACAGGATAGACATGATATAACACCATTTGGTCAAATCATGGTTTGGCAAGATTGGCTTGGTTAGCGGTTCTTAAATTAATGGGTATGCATGCAGATATGTATAGCCATCATGGAGGTGAGAAAGAACAAACCTTTCTTTCCTCTCACTTTTAGGTGTAAAGAGGATATATACGACATACTCCATCTTAAAAAAAAAAAAAAAATTAAATACAAAACAAGTTTCTCGTACTCTGAAACGGTGTTCATGGCATCCGGAGGCACCAAGCTTTATACGAGAGATTTTGTTTGGAGACTGTAATCCTGCTTAAAGCTAATAAAGCGCTCCTAAGGCTAAAAAAAGAGGGTGCATATGACATGTATGTGTTGGTGTCGTGTTGGACATGCACATCATATTCTAGTGGTGTTCTTCCACTCTTCACCACCATTTCAATCTGAACAAAATGTGTGCAAATTATAAGGCCCTTAGAAAGACGGGTTTAATTAGGTTTCCGGTCAAATTGACCAAATTATGGATGGAATGTGAAATTAACCGGCGGGTTTGCTGGCCTGTATTTAATTGATTTGAGAATCTGGACAGAAACCAGCAAAGGCTTGACGCATAGGACCAGCATTTTGATAATTGAACTTAACTAAATTGCCCACAGAACATTAAAAATTTCCAAGGAGAAAAAGCTTCATTTGGGAGTGTTGTGATGAGCTGCATATATTATGGGTTAAGGCAAAAACTTTTGAGTGATGGGGCAAGACAGCTAAACAAGACCATATCTTCCCTCGAAAAGAAAAACACAAAAAATCACTATCAGAAATAATTATGTAATCCAGTCTAAAGGACCCATCCTTCTCTGAGAATTTTGATCTGGTCAAAAAGAGAGATCGCTCTCTCGAAAACCATTAAATCCCAACCAATTCAGCCAACAACCGAAACAAACACGCGCATTTCGCTCTACAACCGCTGAGCTGATAACATGGCCCTCGAAACCTCTTTCTGACAATAAGAGTTCGTTTAGGAGGTAAGGCTCACATACCTTTTAAGATCTCCTAACTGTCATCATCTGGGAGCATTGAGCTCATACACGTCAAGCCGCCAAAACAGCCAGGCCGGCAGGATGCAGTGAAAACTTGTACGGCAAAGCACGGCAGCTTGGCTAGCACGGCTGATAAGTGACGACCTGAAAATGAAACAGAACAAAAGCTGCAAGTGAGAGATGTCAACATGTCACAAGATTCTGGCACCGGCAGATGATCGATCGCCTTGCAAACGACGCTCTGACCGGTCAAACTGAAGAACTTGAGAGAAACCAAACAAAATGCCACTGAAAGGTGCAGACTTTATGTCGATATCTGATTAAGTTGCTCGATCAAGACACCTGAAAATTTGCGTGCATTTCTGGCGATTTTCGGTAGGTGGGCGTCACCGAAATGCATGCTTGTTGTCTCTGTCTGCATCGTTCACTTTGTGAATTTACACCTACTAACTCCAAACAACACACCCATGTTCATGTGCATGTACCATTCATCAGACTCTTTATCACTCAAAATTGCAGGCAGCAATTAAAGCAAACGGGAACTCTGATGCCGCACGATTTTGAGATGATGGCTTCGAGATCAGCATCGCTATCCTCTGGCATCAACTGAGTAAAGCAAAATAAAACAGAAAAGTTCCACAATTTTTTCCTTTTCAAATGTTGACATGGAATTGGAGCAACACTCTAATCCAGCTGCTGGGTCAGTTTTGTACAGTTTCCTGAGTTATGTTAAAACAAGAATGATTCTGACTCTGTATAATTCGCACAAGGAGCTAAAGAAGTTTGTAAAATGAGATGCTGCAGAGCTTCCGCTTGTGCTGCTTAGTAAAATGAGATGCTGTACGTGAGCTTCCGTTTGTGCTGCTTCTCAAACGCTGGAATCAGGTCATCAATAATTTCCTCCCAACCATCCTCCGCTCCTTCAAGCTGAAAAAAACCCCGATAAATTAACTTCTCGTCGTTCAACTGAAACATTCATAACTTCATTAGTTCGTTCCAAACTGTTAAGCAGTCTGAATTTACTGAAGTGCATATCTACCATGCACAAACTAAGGTCAGAACCGACTCAGAAATATAGTATCAGAAACCTCTGAACAAAAGCTTGAAGGAAAATAATAGACACATCAAATTCTACATTCCAATATTACATTGCAAAAGTGTAAGGATTAAGTCAAAATCCATTTACAACACACTATACCATCACTAGACGTTGAGTAAATTTGTAATCTGATAATGTAATTTTTTGCACCAAATTTTGGCAAAGTATGGCCAAAATCGTCAGGCTAAAGATTAGTGTTTTGGCAGGTATCAGATAAGGAAGGAAAGATTAAAAATAGTACTATAGCCGATACCGGATAAAAAGAGATAGAGTTGTAACCGATATTGGTCCAAGCAAGGGAAGTACTGTCCGAATTAAGACCGATACGGATCATGGTAAATAGTGTATTGAAGGTGGATACGACTAGTCAATCTGCTATAAAAGACGATCAGGGACATGCAAGGAGAACAGCACAATCAATCAAACAATTCGCATTTACTCTTTTGTTTTCCTGTCGATTAGGAGTAGCTTTATAATTTAGAATCATCCTTGTAATCTAATTTGATCAATAAAGTTGTGCATCGCCGATTGTTGATCTTCATCAATTACGCCAATCAGATTTGATTTTCTTTGATCTTACTGCGCATCGCCTTTTTCGGAAAAATCTACCTCTTACTATCTGATTAGCCTTAATCGGCTAATTAGACTTATCGTTACCCTAAATTTGATTAGCTTTTTGGCTATTTAGATCTCTACCGATTGTTACACTGGATCAGCTTTGAGCACATTTTTCCATCTATCTTACTGATTGCAGGATTAAATTGGTTGGCACGCCCTAAACCCTCTGAACCCGGTGTTTGTCACGTGTGTTGAGTCCGATTAATCCTTCGTCATATTTTTGGCGCCAACAGTAATGTAACATAGATAATTAACACATTATGGATAACATACGAGAGCAGCAAGGCAAAAAAAAAAGTGTTGTATAACAAAGATTGTTTCAGGAAACTATACTAGAAAATAAAAGAAATACCTCAAAATACACCACAGTTAATCACATCATTAATGAAAAAGGAAAATGCACTATGTTGAGAGTTAAACTAATTCCATACACGGGTTTTCACTGCAAAGAGGATATTTCCGGGGATTTCTGTGTTATTTTTCAAGTGACAGAGAGGTGTCCAGTTATCTTCTACTATATAATTGATCCGCCACCAAGCATTATGAGGAAAAAGGGCTCTACGTTACTATTATACTATCACAGTATACGATCAGTCAGTCGATCATGATGGGCATGGATGGAGGGCCAATATGTGCAAATTTTCTTTTAGCATGGTATAAAATGCACAACTAGAAAGACAAATTTGATTTTGGGTATATGAGATCATTCAATATAAATTTCATTTGACCTCTTTGATACAATCCTAGGCATGAGTGGAGGGGGTTAATGGAGTTATGCTGATGGCTTATAAATCAAGGACGAGGTTCCCAGTTTGAATTTCACAAAAAAGTTAGTGTGTTTTTTTTTGGCACGTCTTCTCTCTCTCTCTTTTTGTGTGTGTGTGCGTGCGCGTGCGAGTGCACGTGTGGCGGAGAGAAGGGTGCTAGTGGGCTGGTCCAGCAGAAGTTTTACTGGTCTCAGACTTGGGCCTGTCTGCATGCCATGGTTGGAACTTGAGCTGCAAGAAAATATAGGCCCAAAACCTATGAGTTGAGAGGGAGAGGGGCTGTTATAAAAGGATGGAATGTGCTGCTGATGTCGAAACAATGGGAAGCAAATATATTGGACAACAAAATAGAGGAAGGTTTTCCATCTATTGGAGAGAATAAAATAGAGTAAATCAAATGTGCTGCCTTGTGTGTTTGTTATCTTCACTTCATAATGAGAAGGTGGTATTGTGCATTGCTGACTTTTCATTGTGTATTTGTACTTGATCATGTTCTGCTTTGCTGTGCTGAATAGGTGGCGAGGACCCAATGGGGGCTTGAGGTCCACATGGGATGGGGAATAGGAGGAATTGTTGACCAAAGTGAGGGCTGGCGCCAGGGGGCAGGGATATTCCACTGCCCCTGCCTACTCCCCGCCCTATTGCCATACAAAATCATGTATTCCTCGTGGAAAATAAAAGGTTGATTCCATGATTTTTCTTAAATACATGCATGGTTCTTACTTGGGTGGCATGATGGATAATTTCGGTAAGAGTTTATAGATTTTATTTCCTGAAATAAAAAAACATGACTTTTCTCTGACACTTGTAGTAATTTGTTTGCATTTATTTAATGTGTGGTGAAAAAGGTGACAAAACAAAGTCAAAGGAGTGGATATACTACAGATATTCTCAAATATTAATCAGATGTGCAGCTGGATTTGTGCCCTATATTTTACCATGCTACAAAGTAATATTTGTATTGAGGGAAGGTGCTTTATGTGTATTTGATAATGTAAAAGATTTCTGAAATTTCCCTTGTTTAACACGTATAATGGTTTCCTTTGATCCTAGATGAGAGGTCTTGGCCTTTCTAGTATGTTTTGGATAGATTGCACGTATCTCCGAGTTAGTGAAACTGAACAAAACAGGCCTACATTTGGTTTATACTGGAGTGAGGAGTTCAGGTTGAACTGGTGAAATTGGTGAACATATGAATGTTTAGTTTGTTCTTGTCAAATGTATGCTCGGTCACTGCAATGGTCGATTGGAGATAAATCCTTGTGGAGCCATTTGATAGCAATAAGTTGATAATTTGATTTTAAGTGGGTGTACAATGAATTGAAGTGGGAACTACTTGTGCATGTGAATTAAATTAAGAATCAGCAAATCCTCACCAAAATATCCGCAAACCCCTTATTTCAAATACTCCATCCAAAACCCATCAATTGTTTCAAGCCCTTGATTGCCACATGTATTTTTGTGTTAATTTTCTTTTTACATATTTGGATAAATTTCTCTATGCTTCCAGTAAGATGTCGAACTTGCTGATGAGATATGACTAATTGACTAACTACAAAACTATTAATACTGGCTTTCTTGTGAACCTACTCTTTAATGACGGTTAGGGGAATATTTCTCCGAGTTTAGTGCCTTCATTATTTTGTAAAATACCATTTTGGGAAATATGCAAGTGATAGAATGAAAACTTGCATGTATTATGTTGTGATGGAAAAAGGCCAGGCAACTGAAATTTGTAGACCATTCGGGACAGGGCCCCCTAAAGAGGTTTGTTTGGGGATAAGTACCAAATTAAGACATTGCTTCAGGGTCATACACGAAGAATCACATGCGAATCTTCATGAACATAATCAGTGGTGTGTGCAAAGCAAAAATGCTCGGTGCTCATGGGACAAGACTGACTGAACTTAATGTACATTCAACGGGGGGTTATAGGACCTATAAAATGCTCGTTTCTCCATATTTGGACAAAGTATAAAGATATGATGTTTTATGTAGAATAAAAAGGCTGTTTTGCTTAGCAAACCAATTAACTGGGAGTATGAAATGTTGTTTGATGTTCTATCGAAGAAATTAGCAGGAGGGGGGTTGGTTCTAGTGGTGCGGTGGGCGGAACTGGTGCTCCAACCCCACTCCAAACCAATGGTGCATATGCCACTGGACACAATGGTTAGGTATTTACAGGGATCTGTACAGGTACAAATGACCTATGCTACCTTTGTCAGTATGCTTCAAAGTGCCAAGCTTCCAGGGACAGAAGAGACTTCTCCCAAAAAAGTAGTATTGGTAACAATATCAGGCTCATGCCATTAGTGCACTTGGATTGACTACTTGGGTGTATTGTTAAGGTTAGGGATAATTAATCAACAGTACCACCCTAAATATGGATTCTGGAGGTATGCCACTCCAATCATGTGCGTGTGTGCCACATGTTAGTGAGACATGGAGTGACGGCATATCCTGAAATGCCAACCTTTGGATCGGCATATCCTCAAAAAATCCCATATTTAGAGTAAGAGTGTGGATATCCAACTCCATTCACCCGTATGGTGCTTTTATTCATAATAAATGTTTGTGAGTTGACATACAAGTGGCAAATCAACGAAACCTTTCATTTGGTTGTCATGTGCTTTAATTAGCCATACTCATAGTTATCAAGGCGTCACCTAGGCGACGGCTAGTCGTCCAGTCGGCTGGAGGAGGACGCCTGGCTGCCCGCCTTGACTGGAGGTAGTTAGTTGCCCACCCAGGCGTCTAGGCGAGGAGAACGGCGACTGGGAGTCGCGGCGGCTGGAGCTGGGTGCGCCCCGAGGTGGTGAGGACGGGGATAAGGCGTTGAGTACGCACGGGTGCAGAGCAAATCGGCCACCAGGTAACCCTAGCCTCTGCTCTGCCGTCCGCGCTGCCGCCGGACCTCCTCCACCGCCGGTCTCGGGGTCGGCGTCAGGCTTGGGCGGAGGCATCGGCATCGGGGGTGGAGACGTTGATGATGGGCTCGGGCGAAGGCGTCGGTGTTGGGGGTGGAGGCGTCGGCTTCGGGCTCGAGCGGAGATCTCGGGGAGAAGGAACTCGAGTGGAGATCTCGAGCGGAGATCTCGGCATTGGGGGCGGAGGCGTCAGTGTCGGGGAGAAGGAGCTCGAGAGTGGAAGGAACTCAGCATCGGTGTCGGGGAGTAGTAGTACTTATTATTATTATTATTATTATTATTATTATTATTAGCAGCAGCAGTATGCAGTAGTAGTGCAGTAGTAGTACAGAGTTAGTAGTACTACAGGTAGTAGTACAGTATTTAATAGTTAATAGTAGCACAGTTAGATGAACTGATGTTGCTGTTGTGCTGAACTGCTAATGGTTGATGCTTACTGTTACTGAATTACTAATGCTTGATGCTTGATACGTGTTGGGCTGTTGCTTAATTGCTAATGCTTGATGATACTTAACTGCTAATCGTCTAATCATCACCTAGGCGGGCGCCTAGGCGCCTAGGCGTCCAGGCGGTCCAGGCTCGCCGCGCCTAGCCGGACCGCCGTGACAACTATGGCCATACTACTTGCATGGATGGGCTATGCAGCCACGATCTCATAAGATAGCTTAGGTCATACTAAGTAGTTGCTGATGAAGAGGCTGAGGATGGAGACTCAGGCCTAGGAGGATGTCGTCAACAAGAATATGCCAATTGTGAAGGATGATATAATCAGTTTTGATTTTTTTTATTTATTGTGCTAGCTTGTGGAAACTTAGGAACTTCCACTGAGATTTAGGTGTTTCGAGCTTCATCACTATTTCAGTTATTTTCCTACTTAAACTAACTCTCAGTTCTGCTATCTAAGCCTTCACATATACATGGCTCCCAGCCCATGTAGTATGCATCAGCCCATGTGATTGGGGGCGTTACAAATTGCTTCATCAGTATCCCTAGCAATAGCACGACTTTACAAAATCCAATTCCAAACAAGACTAACCAGATTAATAACTAACAAGTTAATGGAAGGAATAGCTTTATACACTATATATGTGATGTTACTTGGATACCTTCTGGCACATCTCTAAAGCAAGCTTTGCCCCAACAACAGCTTCTTCATGGTTATCTTTCACATCCATATTGATTATCGGCACGCAATTCAGAAGCCTCTGCTCACGGTTATTCATATCTGTACACAAACAAATCCCAGCCTCAGTGAATGACTACATAACAATGTAATCCTACAGGTTTTCCATGATTAGTGCCCTATGCATTTTCTAGACCAGAATCATGTCCCGGTTACTATCGGATAATTACCTTCGACGACCAAGTCGAAGACCCTCTCCTCGAAGGTGAGTATCATATCAAACACCCCATCACCAGCATTGCCCTGCCACCTCTGTGGCGCTAACTTGACAGAAGCGTTCCTCTTCAGCATTGGCAGCAGGCCATTCCTCTTGTACCTGGATGGGTCACCACAAATCCGCATTGAGCACAACAATGCATTGCTGGTCAGCTAGATGAATCTACCAAGAAAACAGCCAGTGCTCCCGGTGCCCCCCATGCTGCAACATTTCTGCTCAATTCACTTCGGGTTACATGTCTTTCATTCAGAATTGCGTAAGAACTGAGGCATTTCAAACGAAATCACCGAGAGCTAAGTCGAAGAATGAGAAACATAAGAAAAAATGATACAAATTCTGGGTGGAAACCCTAGAGATTGCAAAACATTTGCACGGTTGATCTCTGCCTCCATTAAACCCACCCCAAACTTCTCCCAGAGCCCCTCCAAAATCCTCTAAAGGTCAGGCCCTAACAGACAGTCTACACCATTAAAGCTTCCCACCTTCTTAAAATCAACCCAAGAAAAGCCTCTCCATGTACAAGATCACCAAGAACCACAAAGGGAGGGGGAAAAAACCCAAGAAGCAAGGGAGAGAGATAAGAGGGATACGGACAGGTCGGGGTCCTTGAGGCGGAGGTCGTCGTAGATGACGCTGTAGGGGGTGCCGAAGTCGTAGACGTTGGGCTCGTGGAGGGACGGGCCCGGGAGCTTGACGTGGGCGCCGGTGCCGTAGGAGGAGACGTCGAGCCCCGCGCGCCCCAGCAGCGAGTGCGCCTCCATGCTCCGGTTCATGTTAGACGAGCACACCATCGCGAACCTCCACTTCCTCTCAGCCGTCATCTCCCGCATCCACTCCTCCGCCGCTCGAGTGCTCGCTGCTGTCCGCCGCCGGCGAAGGTAGGGTCGGGCTCTGTCTGACTGGGCTCTGACCTGTGACAGCTGCTGACTTGTGATTTGAGTCAAAGAGATGGCCAAAGGGGCCAGTCTAAGAGCATCTCCAGCAAAATCTCTTAAAATAGAGTCTCTATTTTGGATTTAAAGATTTTTTTTATTTTTTGGTTCTGTTTTCAGAGTATAAGTCTAGTAACATCCTCTAAATCTCAGCCCCTATTTTACTTTTTCTCCTATTTTAACATATCCGCTATGTATAATCTTCATTTGACACCACTAAAATTCAATCAAAAATATTTGTAATACATAAAACATAAGCATATTAACATTTACAATTTAAAAACATGATATTTAAAATTTAAATTTAAAATTTTCAAAACATGATAAATAGATAAATAGAAACTCCGAACAATGAATCAAACTACGAAGCGCTGTAAATTGCCCACAAATATTCAATAAGATCATCTCGAAGCCTCTCATGTATTTTCCTGTCTTCAATCTCCTGGTGTATCTTTAAGAACTCTCTATTTTAAGGTTTAGGGGCTGGATTATGGGCCCTACTGAATCTGTATTTTTTACTAAACTCCCTATTTTAAGATTTAGGGGCTGCTTTAGGGGCTCTACTAGAGATGCTCTAAGTCACCCTACTGTTGGTCCGACCAGCGCAAAGACGATCCGATTAGAACGGTCATGCTTAGACAACCGTGAGTTTATGCTTAGGCCGATCTGGCAAGAACGCGTTCTGATTAGATCGGCACGGCTCATAGGAGGCACAGCCTGTTTATCAGCGGAATGACCTGTTAGTTTGAAAAATAGTTGTTAAAGGTTTACAAAATTTGAAAAAATTCTAAAAATTTCTGATTTTTTCTTATAAATAAGTGGCTACCCTCTCCTTATTTCCACACAAGCAATTTTATATTCTTTTCTCTTCATTCTCTTGTGGAAAATCTTTTGCTCTTGGTAGTAATTTGGCAAAATTCAAAATAGTTTTACTAAAAATCCAAAATATGGTTACAATAACTCTTTTCCTCTTATTTTAAATCTCTTTCTTATCTAAATTATCATTCTAATATCTATCCTTTAAAAATGATTCCATATAGACAACCAGATAAATTAGACTAATATTGTAAAAGAATTAACTATGAGTCTTAGATAAGGAAATCATGTGCCTGTCTATGACAACAGGCAAACCCAGTTAGGCTATGAAATTGGATACAAAGTCAGGGAATATGTCAGCACTCAAATAAAAGGTCAAGCCTGACATCACTACGCTAAACATCATGATGACACCAGATTCAATGCTATCTAAGAGACCGGATGCAAGTTTTTACGTCGAGTGTGTAAAGCTCATGAATTAACATGAATGGTTACGTTCATGCATATGATGTTCATACAAGCTTTCAAGATCTTTCATGCTCTGCAGTACTAGGCTAAGGCATCGTTAAATAGGCAATCGTCGGGAGTACTTACAATGTTTTCAGCCAGCTGCCATAGGGAATTCAATACCACGACCATCAAGCTCGGAGAGCAGCTGCACCATAGAGACTTCACCATCTTCTCCACCGATCTATCATGTATGGATCGTATATAGTGATTCTGAGCTAGAAAGAACAGAATCCCATAGCTCGGAATTTGAGTGGAACCTTAAATTAGAATATGAGTGAGAATCTTAAATTAGAATATGCTAGTAGCTAGGAGCCCTATGACTCCTGTATATTAATCGGTATTGTATTTGGTTTTCTTTTAAAACTTTTAAATGTAAAGTGTTTTATATTGTTGTTCAGATTACTCTCACGAATGTATAACTACTCAGTTTAAGTTCACGATGAGTTAATCCTTAAAAATAGTAATAATAGTATAAATTAAATTATTAAGAAAACGAGCTCAACATACTCAGAAAATGCGGAGCTAGCGGAGACGTTTGAAAATCTTTTATCTAGATAATGAGAAAGAATAATTGTAATCTTCACTTTTTTCTGTATCACTAAGCTATAGACTATACTCCTTTTTCTTTGTCAATGTTTTCTTGTATTGAGTTTTTACTTGGAAAAGATTTTAATGAGACAGCCAAATATCAATAAAGCTTATTACTTAATTCCAATTATTTGTCTCATTTTAGAATTTATCTCATACTTTAGCTTTTTTTAAACTTATATATATATTTCAAAAGTTTTTCTACATCCTTCGAGTTTTTCTAATTATTATAAATTTCTCATTTTTCTGAATTTTTTTCATATTTTTCTGCATTTTCATACTTTTTTTTTTTTGTAACTTTTCCTGATTTTTTTTTAGCGCTGACGAGCTAACTGGCCGACTGGGCTTGTTTTGACCCGTCGGACCCGTGGCGGCACAGCACGGTCCATTAGCTTCGTGGGCTATGCTTGGGCCACCATCCTGACACGTGGGCTAGCACTAGGGATGGCAATGGGTACCCGAAACCCGATACCCGATGGGTATTTACTCCATTAGGGTGCAAATATGGTCCAATAATCATACCCATGGGTACGTTAATGGGAGAAAACCCGTACCCATCGGGTATGACGGGTACGAGTACGGGGTACTTCCACCCGTACCCGTTTACCCATTTACAGATTAAGTGGAGCGGCCTAAGCCTGAGCCCGGTTGACGAGTGACGACTAGACTCCAAAGTCCAAATCTCCAATTCCGCCTCGAAAACTAGACTCCAAAAGTCCAAAATCCAAATCTCCAATTCAAGAGAGAGTGTCTCCAATCACGGATCATCAATAAAGTGTTCTTGAAGTTTTTGAAGCTCATGTCCTAAAAAATCCCGGTAATTATTATTGATATTCTTTGATTCTTGAAGTTGTTGAAGCTAGGTTAATTCTAAATATCATGGTCTTCCGCATGCTTTTTTTTCCTCAACATTCGAATACCCAATTTCATTCGAAGCAAGATTATAGGCCGATGCAACATTACTTACATTTCGATTCTACTTCCTTTACTCATCAACGTCGGTGAAGAGCTATTGGCTAAAATTGTGTTCACTAAATTAACGGGTATGGGTGACCCGACGGTGAAAAGGACCCGGCGGTATGGGTATGGGGAAGAAGTTCTACCCGTGGGGCCTGCACGGTAAATTAATGGTGATTTTTCATCGACGCACGGTATGGGTGGCGACACCGACGGTATGTACCCGTTGCCATTCCTAGCTAGCACGGCACGACCCATTTAGTAGTTGGGTCGAAACAAGCTGTGCCTAAACGAGCCGTGCAGCTCATTTGGCCCTCACCATGTGTGACGTGTGTGCTTCGAGATTCGGGCGAGTGCTTGGGCAGACGGGATGGCTTGAGATGTGTGCATTCTCTTGTCTTGGACCGGCACTATCGTTTCGCTCGAGAAGTGAACCCTTCTTGAGTTCTTGGGCTAGCCCGACCCGGCCCAATCAAGTAAGTGGCACTAAAGAAATTCTACATGATTTGAAATGCTCCTTGCAGAATTCGCCTAAATTTCTCGAGAAATTTTCGCATTTCAAACGAGGCCCTTCTGCCTTTTGGTTGGGCTCATCTTACCGGAATTGTATTACAAAATTTGCCGACACCATGTAACACCAATCATGTCATCGATTTGCTTTCGAGATTTGTCAAATCAACTTGAAACTACACTCATTTGTTCGGAAAACAACTGGTGACATTTGTCACATGCGTTGCTAGGGTTAGATTTTGGGCATATGGATTCTTACTAGGTAGAATCGCGCACGATGCCACGTCGCGAGAGAAAAATCCGGTATGAGTTTTTTGCAAATTGAATTTGCGAAACTGCAGGTTTTTTTTTCAAAATAACCGCCGGAACGAAGTATTTACGATTTCAAAATACTCTAAATCTTTTTGCAAAACCACCGGTCGAAGGGACCGGATGTATTTTTTTATTTTCGCAAAATCACCCACCGGTCAAAAATAGTCTAGAGGAAAAGAGCGAAAAATTATTAGAGATGACAACCTTCTTTTGTTAAGCCTAATACTCTACGCGTTCATCGAGTAAAAATACATATTCGCATAACCACCCACCGGTGAAAAATAGGCAAGAGGAAAAAGGGCGAAAAATTATTAGAGACGACAACCTTCTTTTGTCGAGTCTAACACTCCATGCGTTCACCGAGTAATAATATACGTCTAAAAAAATATCAGAGATCGAAATGGAAAATCGAGTTGGGGGAAAAGTCTAGAGATAGAGCTACACACATATCTCTAGTGATGAAAACATTTTTTTCCGGAAAAAACGGAGAACCCAACCGCAAATACAAAAACTACGGATTTTTTTGGGAAACGAAAAATAAAGGCGACTGACCCGTACGTGAATATACGAAACGATAGGGCCCTTTTTGCAAAACCACCGATCGAAGGGACCAGATGCATTTTTTTCGCAAAACCACCCACCGGTCAAAAATAGTCTAGAGGAAAAAGGGCGAAAAATTATTAGAGACGACAATCTTCTTTTGTCGAGCCTAACACTATACGCGTTCACCGAGTAATAATACACGTTTAAAAAAATATCAGAGATCGAGATGGAAAATCGAGTTGGGGAAAAAGTCTAGACATAGAGCTGCACACATTTCTCTCTTCCTTGAAAAAAATTTCCAGGAAAAACGTATTTTTTTATGTATTTCCTTTTTTAAAAGTCGCTTTCGGACCATGAGCAAGTAATCCATGAACCGCTATAAACCTTCGACGAATCTGTTTTTTTTTGTTTTTGTTTTTTATGTTTGTTAAAAAAAATGGGTCGTCTGTGTTTTTTTGGTGGCGAAAACATTTTTTCCGGGTTTTTTGGGTGGCGAAAACATTTTTTCGGGTTTTTTCGGTGGCGAAAACATTTTTCCCGGGTTTTTAAATTGGTAAAATATTTTTCCCGGTTTTTTTGATGATTTAAAACATTTTTTCTGGGAAAAACGGAGAAATGACCTGAACGTAAGAAGCAGCGACCTGTTTGTTATTTTTTTGGACATGTTCGCTATCCTGAAAAATTAGAAAAGGACTTGTTTGTGATTTGAAATTAACAGGAGGCTTTTCCGTAAAATGCCGCGCCAGGGACCCAAATGCGAAGAAAAAAAATATCTTCGTCTCACAGAAAATTACATAGAGACCTATCCGTAATTTCGAAGAAATGGAGGAGTTTTTTCACAAATGTGCAAGGCGACACGTGGGCACGCCTGCTTCCGGCAATCCCAGGCGCTATAAGGGGTTTACTAGCAACGTGGGCGCGGCGCACGCCGCGCCGCAGAGTGCTAGCCATAATACGATATCTGGGTCTTTTAGGATAAATTCCATGTAATCTTAAAAAGATTTCGAGAAAAACGAAGAAAGGATCTTCTTTTCCTGAATCTAACACTATATACGTTCATCCGTCAATAATACATGCTTCGAAAAATACTATAGATCGAAGTGGGGAAAAATACAAAGATACAACCGTACGCATATTTTTCACTACAGAAAATATCAGAAACTGAGTTGCGGGGAAAAAAATAGAGAGATAGAATTGTAGAAACAACTCTTTCGGCGTTTTTTTTGAAAATATTGGAAACCGAGCTAGAAAACCGAGGCGGGAAAAAAGTCTAGAGGAAAAATGGTGAGAAATTATTAGAGACGACAACTTTATTTTGTCGACCATAACATTTTACGCGTTCATCGAGTAATAATACATGTTCTAAAAAATATCAGAGATCGAGTTGAAAAATCGAGCCGGGGAAAAAGTCAAGAGATAGAGATACACACATATTTTTAGTGACGAAAACATATTTTCCGGGAAAAAACGGAGAAAGGACCTAGACGTAAGTAGCAAGGACCTATTCGTTATGTTTTTGGACCTGTCCGCTATCCTGAAAAACTATAAAAGGGCTTGTTCGCGATTTGAATTTTAACGGGAGTGTTTTTCTGTAAAACGGCGCATGAGGGACCTAAACGCGATTCCAGAAAAAATATCTTCCCCTCACAAAAAAATCGCGAAGGACCTATTTGTAATCTGCAGGGACCTATTCGTAATTTGAAAAAATATAAGGAGTTTTTGTAAAATAACAAAAATTGACACGTGGATAGCCTTCCTATCCCGGAACCTTGCGAACTTTAATTCTGGGGATGATTATACCAATTTGCATATATGCTCAATCAGCAATGTGTTGGAGACATGATGGATTGAAGATCGATGAAGATACCATTAGCTCTATCTTTTGTAGAGAAGTTGATTGGTGTTGCTTTAGAATCTGCCCACATGGATTTTGGTCGTGCTAGTCTGCAGTAATTTGTATGCCCTTTTTTTTTGTTGGTGCTGTACCTAAAATGTATGCGTCCATAACAAAATTTGAATCTATATGGGCATTATTTTGTCCAACCAGGCATCTTTTTGATGCTTGCTTTGACTACCATTATGGTTAAATCTAATGATGTGTTGTCCTTGGTTCTCAAATTTCTACTTTTTTTGTATATTAAGATTTTAGTGTAAATAATACTGTTTTTATTATATTTTTCTTATTAAGTTTGATGGTGTTTCATTGCCATTGTTAGCGCTAACGAACTGCATACAAGTTTGAAGTACATTGATTTATTTTACTCAGATACTTTTCTCAAGGACGTAGGATACCGTGAGTGCTAAAAAAATAAAAATTACTTTGTACGAAGTTTATGTTTGAATTGCAAATTTTATTTTCAGTAGCAATACGGGTACTCACCTAGCTAGAAAAATCTCTACTATATAAAGTAAGAGTTTCTTTTCGCGTCACTTTTTCAAAATTATTCACCTTTGTCACTGCTCTTTACTTACCCACCTTCGCTACTATTAGTGCTCTTTGCAAATAAACTTTTTATCGCAAATTGAGTTTCAACCATTGCATATTCAGATTGAACAGTATTATTCAGACAAAGTTAGCGCGTTTTGCAAATAAATTTTTTGTCACAAATTGAGTTTTCGTTGCAACGTACGAGCACATGACTAATTTACCCTCTATATATTGGTATGACGATGGCGGTGTCGAAAATGAGGCAGAACAAATTTGAATGTTAGGTTGTTGCTGTTGTTCTCACCATCAGAGACGGGAAAAGAGCAAGGGGCCAAGAGAGGGAAGAGAATTGCTGCCACTGATGCGGCACACATATGTTATATATAAAAGCGCCAAGGATTGCTGGCTCATCAGAGGGGCCATGTGTCACCTCTCGTGGAGAGGGCCTTCAAAAAATTAAAAATCCTGTTTAGGTCATTTTGATGGTTTTTTTAGTAAAATAGATCTGAAAATATCGAAATTACGTTTAGGCCCCTCCACGCGCTTTTCTAAAAAAACACAGATTCGTCGAAGGTTTATAGTCAAATTGGAAATCGCGTTTAGGTCCTTGCGGCGGTTTTTTAGTAAAATAGACCTGAAAAATTTTAAAATTACGTTTAGGTCCCTCCACGCGCTTTTCTAAAAAACACAGATTCGTCAAAGGTTTATAGCCAAATTAGAAATTGCGTTTAGGTCCTTGCGATGGTTTTTTTAGTAAAATAGACCTGAAAAATTTCAAAATTACGTTTAGGTCCCTCCATGCAATTTTCTAAAAAATACAGATTCGTCAAAGATTTATAGCAGACCATAGATTTACCGACAGATCCTAATCGCGGTTTTCTAATAAAAAAGCAGTTTTCTAAAAAAATCACAGATTCGTCGAAAGTTTATAATAGCTCATAGATTCGCCGACGGGTCCTAATGACCCAATTTTTTTTAAGAAATACGAAAACCGAAAATATGACCAGATTTTCCGAATTTTACACGTTACGTCGTCGTGCGCGATGCAGCGTAGCGTGTTACTTTGTCTAGTTTTATTGAAGTTGAGTGAATTTTGAACTTCAGGAAAAATTGACGGGGTAAAATAGATTTGTTTCAAAACAATATATTAGAAATAGAAGACTATTCACATTTCATAATTACTAGTCATGTGTCTGTGCGTTGCAGCAAAAACTCAATTTACGATAAAAAATTTATTTGCAAAGAGTAGGAAAGATTTGTTCCTCTAAAGAAATTTGAGAGGGAGAGCCGATAGATTTGAAAGGAAGAGCTGCACACGTCGGAATGAGGGAGGGGGAGGTGGTGCGAGGTCAAAGTGATTTGAGATAAAACATATTGTGGCTGGAGCAGTTCGAGCTGTGTGAGCGCGTGAGAAGACGAGAGGAAGGGTGGGACTATCCGATTAAATCCCCTTCCATATCAACTGATAAAGAGAATGAACGACCGCCACAAACTTCTAATTAAAAGTAGTAGAAATTTTCCTTTAGGATCAGTTCATTGCATATACAGAAACTTCAACCATTTGCCGCCCATTTAAGCCGGCAAGAAGTAAAATCTGTTGCAAAGCTACTTTTGTTTTCTCTTCCTATTGAATGCTGAAATTTTAGAAAATGGCACTTAATTTGTGTGCCTCTATAGCTATGTGTATGATATGTAGGTCTATCTAAATCATTGACTGTGAACTAAAGTGTTAAATGCCGAAACACGAATTTTAAAGATGTCAAAAACTGAAATCTCTCTATTGAATGAACGGCAATTATTTTAAAAAAATATTTTTATTTGTGCGAGAGGCATAGACGTGCTAAAAGCGCGAAGCTAAAACCCTCCCTTGTTCTTCCGCCGCACAAGCACAGCCCATTCCGCCGCTCATCCTCCTGCACAAAAGTAGGGTTCCCCCACCTCCGTCCCCATGGTGCGCGCCGCCGCTTCCAGGCTCGCCGCCGCAGCGATCGCCTCCTCAACGGTGAGCTCACGTCCCTTCTCTCCCCTTCCCCCTCCCGCTTCTCCCCCCATTCAATCCGCGAACCCACACGGCTAACCCCCCTGACCTCCGTGCCAGCTCGAGCGGTTCTCCCGCCACCTTGCCGCCTCCTCCTCCGCATGGGGCGTCACGCCGCGGCTACCCGATCCAGGTGAGTTGCTTCGTTTACATTTCGGTACGTTTCGCGTGCATTGTTTGAGAGGCACCGTCTTCGTGTGTTGCTGATCCTGTGAATTGGGCAGGGAGGGAGAGGAGGAGCACGAGTTGGTGGTGCCCGAGCAGGTCGTTCCATGGTATGCGCTCCGGTGGATTTGCTGTGTTCTATCGTGTAATTTAATGTTATTGCCAATTTCATTGGAGTTGAAAGTTGAAATCAATATTTAATGCTATTTATTTTTATAGCTTATAACTGAAGCCAAGATGACGTATTCTCGTTATGACTAACTCTGTGTTTCTGCTTTCAATCCAAGCAGCAAGCATTTGTGCTGCTAGAACTTAATTTAGGTTCTTAGTGGATTTAGTGGTAAAGGTCCGCATCTTTTTATGGCCTATTGTTAATTTTGCTTTGTTTCTATCAGGCGACACAACTTTGCAATGTTATCTGGTCATTGCTTTGTTTATTTCACGCGACACAACTTTGCAGGATTATCTGGTCACTAGAATTCATGCTAACTTGCTAAGTTCTGTGTAGACTCGCATTGAATCCCATTATCCTACTCCTACAGGATTCAAGATTCGGACACTTTTTAAAATGCGGCAGCAAAACTATTTGTCTTAATGATGAATGCGGTTTTATTTGTTTGTAAAAAATTTAGACAATTAGAGCTATACAAGGTTATAATTGGCACATGTCACGTGCATGAAGCAATATGGACATCTTGGCTGCAATAAGTTTAATATAAACGCCAACGTAGTGATTCCATGATGCATTATCGAGAAAAGGAACAACTGTAGTATGTTTCCAACTGTCCTTGCCACTGTATATTAATTATACATTTGAATTGATTACAAATTATTTGTTTTATATACAAATATATAGTTTCAGAAATAGAGCAAGTAAGTTTTTATCTATCTCTACCTCTGCCTTTTCTTTCAACACCAAGGTTGGTGCTTAGGTCATGTAGCCACTAGCCACTTTATAATCTTAAAAATGGTGTTGGTTGTATTACCAGTACAACACAAATATAGCATTGTCAAATTCCTAGTCATTTGTTGATAATGTGTCAAACAGTAAAGAGAAGGTTTGTTCTCATTACTGTTTGATAATGTGTCAAGCACAACGAATAGAGCAATGATTCTTACTTTCATTTGTACTTTCGACCTTTTCTAGTTTCTAGTAAAGTTGGGCTAATGCCATTGTTCTTAAAAATGCTTACCTGACATGGCTATACATATTGAAAAGATGGAATAGCATGTTTATGCTTAAAATTATGCTTGACTTTGCTGTTTTCCCATACCTATATTTATTTGTCTTATGCTTGGTACTCAGGCTTGCTTTTTTTGTAATGCCATTGTTGATATTTCAAATATACTTGCTTTTAATTTTGAAATACTAGTGTAATACCTTTGTTGTTGTTGTTGTTGTTGTTATTATTATTATTATTATTATTTGGCGAATTCCATGTTTATTTTGTTTAGTTGTATGACAAAACTTTATATTGTAGCCACAAGGAGGGTGAATGCAAGGGATTACTATGATGTGCTTGGAGTGAACAGTGACGCTTCTGCATCGGACATAAAGAAGGCATATTATGCGGTATGCATCTTTTTAAACTTTGTCTTAGTTAAGATATGCTATTGATGGAACATCGCTTGATTAAACTTATGAAGGATTTGTTCCTTTATTCCAAAATGCTACTGCCATTGTTCTAATAAAGGTCGTTATTAGGGATGAAAATGGACTGTATTGTTTCTGATGTGGACAATTTTCGGATGCAGATTTTGTCGGATCGGATGTTTGTCGGATAGTATTGGATCGAAAATGAATACATATTTTTTCTGTCAGATATGGATACAAATTATCCGGATATGCATGCTAGCTGGGCCAAGGCTACTCTTTTGGCCCAAAAAGGTTTCTGAATTTCAAAATATCATTTTCTAATTTAATTAGACCACAAATCAAGTTTCAATTATTAAAATTGGCAAACTAGCTCCAAAAATTATGATTTTTTGGGAAGTTCCTAACACAATCTATCATTTAAAAAAAACTATTTTCAAGATTTTATCAGCTTTTAAATTTTCTCAAAATTCAAACACTGCTGTCCTTAATAGGAAATTATTTTAAATAAGTAGCTAAAAATGCATAAAAACTCCTAAATACATAATTTATTATTTTAAACATAATTCAACGAAGAATACAAATCTTGGGTCATTACATGTTCTTCATTAATGTTTGGATCAAATAAACTAGTTACTTTTTTTGTTCATTTTGTGTGTATAATTTAAATGGTTTTCATGTTCCGATAAATATTCGTGACTGTATTTGTTTCGATTTGTATTCACTCCATATCTGTATTCGATATTATATTTGTATCCGGGTTATCCGTATTCATATCCGCATCTGAGAAAAAAATGAAAACAAATATGTAGAGCCATTATTTGTCCGTATTTGATATGTTTTCATCCCTAGTCGTTATGGCCTTGTAAAAGGCCATTTACAAGGTGAAGGTAGCCTATCCATTACGTTCAATTAAATTTAAAGGTTATTCCGATATAAAGGTCAGTTTATATAGTTTAGCAGGCATTGAACGTTTACTAGGGCCGTGTTATAGTAGAAATCTTTGTTTCTCATCAGAAATTATGGCACAAAACATCTAGTATGAAGCATTTATCAGGCGTAATTTAGCCAAATCTTCCACTTCTGCTCTTGATCTGACTAACTGGCTAAGAACCAGCAACGCTAGTATGCAGACTATTGATTGAAAGAGGCAAATGTTACCCCATAATATTTTGTAAGATTTTTGTCATGATTGGAGTGTAATTCATAATCATGTTAGTTTACTTTAAGAAACCAATGAGGATAAGTTGGGTCCTGGTATATTTGCACAAATACTCTACTAGTCAAGTTCCACCGAATCCGCCTAGTGGCTTATTTACTTCTACCCGAAAAAGTTTTTTGGGCTAGTTAAAAAAAAAGTTATCAAAGAAGCTCAGCTTATGAGAGAAGATAGCCCTCCCTTATAGGGAATGTTTGTCTAGAGGATCAATTTTTTAGTGACATTTCATGTTTTAGTGGCCAGATTTTTATTGCATGCTTACTAGTTATTACATTATATTATTGATAGTTGTGTGTTGATTGTTTAACAATCCACATGATCTTCTATTCTGTGCTTGTTGACCTGTTTCTTCTCCTTTTTCTTGTTATTTAGCTTGTTAAATGTTAACTAAACTGATCATGCTATTCCAGCTCGCAAAGAAGTTCCACCCTGATACTAATAAAGATGACACTGATGCAGAAAGGAAATTTCAAGAAGTTAACCGTGCTTACGAGGTAGAGTTTTAGTAGTAACAATTTATTTTCCATCTGACAAACCATGGCACATGTTTTCTGAAAGGCTGCTATTTCTTCTTGCTTTTCTCGCAGGTCTTGAAGGATGATGATAAGCGTGAAACGTACGACCAGGTTATTAACATATCTTTGTATGACAAGAAAATAGTATTCATATATAGACAATGTTGTCATAAAAAGTAAACAGGTCCTTGTCTTGTTTTTACGTTTTTTGTTTGATTGTTCATCTAGACTTGCTTCCGTTACAATAGTGTTAATTTCCCTAAATCACCAATCTTCCTTTCCTATTATACAGAATACTGTATTGCTTATGCGTTATACACTAACATACCTTTGTACTTGGCAGCTTGGAGCAGAAGCCTATGAGCGCCAAGCATCAGGTGGTGGCCCAGATGGTTTCTCTGGGGGCCAGGGTTTTTCTGGTGGTCATCCATTTGGTGACATTTTTTCTGATGTAATTGTCCTTGTTTTTTTAATTTAGTATCAGTAAATTTGCTCTGGCCCATTTTTAAGTTTTCATTATAAATTCACTCTATTTTGTTGAAAGTTATGCACGAGGCCTGTGATTTACAAACTGAATTATGTGATATATCTGCTTGATTGCCTTGTATGCTGGCAACTTTGAAACACAAGTGGGTTCTAAAACAAAAAAACTGTACAGAGCTGGCCATGAAAATAGTATCGTACTACAGGTTGTGGAATTCTTAAATATAGCGTGTGTGTTCTTTGTTTCTTCAGTGTAAGGTCTGTGTTTATGTAAAATGTATACACGTAATAAACTAGTGTTTTGATGTTAAAATAACTATCACTCTAGCTTTCCATATTCAGAGGGCCAAACATGATTTTATACTATCATTCAATATTTGTACTTGGCAAAATGCTCTGATCACTTTCCAGCTCTCCATGCGTGTATAGTTCCTGTTCTTTGTATTTTAACTATATACAAACCATTGTACATGCCTGATATTTTTATATTTTGCCATGCCAACCAGATCTTTGATAGTGCGTTCAATGTGAGAGGAGGCCAAGATGTCAAGGTTTTATTGCCCTTCATTACTATGGTTTGCTTTGAAACAAAGATGTTGATGCGATGCTTATTTTCTTTATTCTGTCAACTGTGTAGATTCCTGTCGAACTGTCATTCATGGAAGCTGTTCAAGGCTGCAGAAAAACTATTACATATGAGGCCGATATTTTCTGTGAAACTTGCAGTATGTGTTGTCACCTGTTTATTCTTGCACTGATGTAGGAACATGTTGGATTTTCTCCCCTATCATTTGTTTGTTGCAGATGGAAGCGGTGTTCCTCCTGGCACTGTACCTCAAACATGTAAAGCTTGTAGAGGTGCTGGTGTGGTATGTCTCATCTTACAAAGCTTTTTCCAGAGTATATCACTTTTATATAACTTTTTTGACCTACGAAATGTTTGTCTTATGGATGCAGATATTCATGCAGAGGGGTATGTTGAGTTTGGAAACTACATGTTCTCGGTGTGGTGGAAGTGGAAAAATTGTGAAGGTGCATTTTTGTATTGATGGCATATTTTATCTTTTTGTTCCTCCAAGTTTAGGCTTCATGTTACTTCGTTGTAAGATGTAAAGTCCCATTCATCACGATTCACGACTGTCCGCCATGGTACATAGTTACTTATTTGACCAATGTCAGTGAGAAATCTTAAACATCACTCCTATGAGTGTATTTGATTCTCCCAGAAAAAAAAATCTGACTAGCATTATAAAGAACACCTTTGATACTTAAAACAATTTGGGATAGTAATTCCTAAAACTTCTACATGATTGCCAAGAAGTGTAATACAGATTAGTCAACATGATTGTACAGTATATTTGTAATTGCTGAACTTTCTTTTCTATGGATTTAACTCTTATGTTGATGTTTTGGTTCTGGGAGCCTAACTTGTTTTACTTGTCCATAATTTGCTTGAAGAATTTTTGCAAGACATGCAAGGGTGAACAGCTAGTGAAGGGGAAAAAATCAATTAAGCTGGACATAATTGCTGGTAATAAAGATTTGACCCTATCAATGTATGTGTACGCTTGATATGTGAATCTTCACTTGCAAGTTGCAACTATGAATTTGAGTATGCAAAATATTGTGTTCTGCATATCCTTCTTGTTTGCCGGTGTTTTTGCATGATGTGAAGTGTAAGCTTTTGGTATTGTAAGACAGTAACTAACCAAGGTGGACATAACAGTGATTCCATCTGACTGACTTGGTACAATGCAGATCAGACCTTTCGATCTTACATACATTAGCGCTGCTAATGTTAAGAAAACTTTGGAAGGCAAATAAATCTTCTCACTGTTCCAAAAAATATGCTTCTATTAAATCATTCTGCCTTTTCTGTTGATACAAGTATGCAATTGCATGAGTTTATTTTGGAGTATATATGACAGTGCTTGCATTTTGGGTATATTATAACTTGAATAATTTTTCAGGAATCGATGACAATGACACCATGAAAGTTTGTGGTAAGGGTGGTGCAGATGTTGAGCGCAATAAACCTGGCGACCTTTATGTTACTATCAAGGTTCCATTTCTTTTTGGTCAAAATGCCAACTCTAGCCGTCTGTTTGATCAGTACTTTGCAAGTGAATTTAATATTCATTTTCCTATTACAGGTCAGAGAGGACCCTATCTTTCGTAGAGAAGGCAACCATGTGCATGTTGATGCTGTTCTAAGCATTGCCCAGGTCACCTCTCTTTCTAGTTTTTTTCCCGTCTTGTTTGTGAATCCGGTAACTATGTTCTGATCATTGTTGATCTGAGGTTTTACATATCCATATTATGCAAAGTACATCGTTCTTAAAAAAGAAGAAGAGCAAATTATATTTTATTGGTAGCGCATGATAACCACTGCCTTATGTTGTGTCATCATTCCAATGTATGATAGAATTGCCCTATTTTGATCTCAAGACAGTATTGACATCATGCATAATTTCTTGGCTGATGAAAAGCTCTAAAACTGCTTGATTTACAGGCAGTCCTAGGTGGAACTGTAACAGTACCAACCCTTACCGGAAATGTTTCAGTCAAGGTATCTGTTGATTCTTATGAAATCTCACTTCTCATGCATGATATTAGCAGACTATGCCGGTTATATTTACTGGATGCTGCTATCTGGAGTATTTCCCCTAAGGCTTACCGTAAATATGGTATTATCTGTCTAGGTTCGCAAAGGTACCCAGCCAGGAGAGAAGGTCGTCCTGCGGGGCAAAGGTTGGTTATTGGAGTCACCCTAAAACCCCTTTACGCTCATTTATGCACTCAATTGGATCTGATCAGATCAACAATCAAACTGGTTTTTATTTTTGACCCTATGACATCTGTGCATTGATCAACAAATATGCTGTTCTATCTTTTCAGGAATAAAGGCAAGGAATTCCCCGTCTTATGGGAATCAGTATGTTCACTTCAATATCAGAGTTCCAACGTATGCTTCACCTCCACCAAATTTCAGTTCTACTGAAATCTTATCTGCCTTTTTATATGAAATAAATCAGAAACGTTGGGAATTGACATATTTTCGTCTCCCCTATTTACAGGGAGCTGACACAACGGCAACGGGAATTGATGGAGGAGTTCGATAAAGAGGAGTGCAACGACGGGGAGAGAGTTGCAGCTGCTGCCTCGGGATGAAATTTTGGTGCCCCCATTCATTGATATTGTTACACATAATAATAAGTCGATAGCCGCAGCTCCTATTATAAGGGGCTCCGGTACAACGTATACTAAGCGTTAGATGGTGAAGATTTTTCTTTGTATAACTGGCAAACCTAAATTATTGTAAACTTCTGAGTTCTGTAATTGCTACTATTATTTCTACTAGTAGCATTGTAACAACAGGAAGGGCTAGGAACAGATGGAAAAAGAAAGTTCTTTTTTTTTAAGTGAGAATCTATCTTCAAGTATCCAAGGTGCAAACATTATATTGGCTCCAGAGCTCACTTGAACCTTGGTTTCTCCAGTCCACATCATGAAAATGTTTAATACTTTTCATGGAATGTTTTTAGTACTACCTCTATGCTCCCGTTCTTTAGAAAACGATGCAAATAGTCATAGGAAATTTCGAAAAAAAAATTGACAACATTGATACAAAATCAGTGTATCAGGGCACAAAATTTCAAATCTAAATTACTCTGCTACAAAGGAAATCCAAAAATAAAGAGAAAAAGAGAAATATTTTTTGTTTATTCTAATATACATCGTGTTTCAAGTTCATTTTTTCAGTATACTAGCATGATCTGTCTAGTCAGCATTTTTCAGAATATTTTACGTCTAATTTCATTCTTTTATGAAGAATGGAAAAAAAGTGCTTCAATACTTTTCCATCCAATACAAGTGCTGCTACAAATCTTGTTACAAGCGAAGGAATAAGTAATGGTAATGCTAGGTATCGGACGTCCTAACACTTCACAACATTTTTGTCGGTGTTTTGAGAACCGGCAAGTAAATTTGTAGGTCTAGAGGGGCTACGCGCTCCCGCTCCTTGAATGGTTAGACCAAAAGAAAGGAGGTCCAAGGTTTATCTTGGTTGGGCGAACGTCCTACTCCGATTAAATAAGGTGGTCGGATGTTATTGATTCTGGTGTATCTGTCGTGTTACAAGTGAGGGCTGCGCTCGGGCTCATAGCACCTTGCGCACCGGGGTTGCCCGGAGTGGCTGCGGGTGTGATCCAGGAGTGCTCTGTTCGACTGCCTACCTCTCGTCCTCCGAAGGGCCACGCCTCCCCTTATATAGCCTGGGGAGGCTGGTCATGCGGAGGTTACATGGGAGTGTGTAAAGGAAAAAAATGGGACGGGCTCCTCGCCTAGGAGTCCGGTCTTCTGCCTCGGTGTCTGGTTGCTGGACTTGACCTTTGACGGGTAGGTGTACGTCCTGTGTTGGGTTGGTGGAGGCGCAGAGCGACGGCTCGGTCCGTTCCTCCAGAATGGCGACACGCTCTCTGCAGGGTCAGTCTTGACATCGAAGTGTCGACCCGAGGAACCGTTTTGGGAAGGTGCGTAGCGTCCCGTCCCAGCTCGATCGTGACGGAGCGCTGCATCAGCCAGTTTAGGTGACCAGCAGAGGCCGGTTCTGACGATTCGACGTTTGCTTCTTGGTGAAGATGATCCGAGCTTGTTCGGTCGCTGTCGGTCCGACCCATCGGCCGGAACCGAAACTGGGTCGTCGTTGCCGTAGCTCGTGGGGTGCCGGTCCTGTAGCGCTTGGTCGGACCGCTCCTTGGGGTTGGCTTGGTCGGAAGTCGTGGGCCCCTGAGCAGGGCTTCTGGTTCGAGGCCCAGGCGCGGTGGCGGCCCATGCGCTCCTCCTGGGCCGCTGGGGATACCCATGCCTTGGGTATTCGTCAATAGCCCCCGAGCCCCCGAGCGGATCGGAGAGCCGGTCGGGGGTTTGTCCTGTTCAACGGATCCTGGTCGAGTGTGCCGCTTTGATACGACCGGATCTCTGTGCCTTAGGACTGGTCGACCGGTTTCCGCGATTCTTGATGCCCGGCCGGTCAGGCTTGGTCGGTTTCGCTCTGCCGGCTTGATGATCCGTCGGATGGAGTTTTCGAGCCCCGGCGGATCGGAGAGCCGGTCGGGGGTTTACCTTTCGTGCGGAGATGGCTCCGGTTGGTGGACTCGAGCTCCTGGTCTAGATTGCCTAAGCACCTGCAAGCGCATCGGTTGGACGGAGGTGGGCTCCTCGGTTGCTGGTGTCCGATCAAACGGGTTGGTCGTCCCTGCCCGGGTGCGCGCGAGCGCATCCGGTGGATGGAGCCCCCGAGCCCCCGAGCGGATCGGAGAGCCGGTCGGGGGTTCACCTTTCGTGCGGAGACGGCTCCACTTTGCGTCGTGATCCCGATGTACCTGCAAGGTCGGCGTTCTTGCGTGAATAGATAAGCGCCCGTCGAGCTTCGTTGAGCGAGGGCGGTGGTGGCGTTTCCCACGAATATGCTTCGTCGCGGTGTGGGACTGGAGGGGTGAGCTAAGCGCGTTGCCATGCGTTGGCTTGAACGCGTGCTTTCGGCGGTGATAAGCGGGTCTGTCGAGTGGGCCTGGCGGCTTCGAAGGAGAACCGTTTCGGCGGGCGTTATCTGGCGTGGGCGTCCGACCCTCTGGGGGCGACCCATGAGAACCTTTCTTTACTCGATCCCGTGTCGGGCCCCAAGTCGTCCGCCGACCGAGTGCGGTGGGCGCCACCCGCCGGCAGACTCATGGTGAGTGTGAAGTATGGTCTCGAACACGATTAAAGGTGATTGGGTCGTCTGCCGACCCAACTAGAGGCCCGCTGGAAGCTCACCTTATCCTCGTCCCTCGCTCGATTTTTCGCTCGGGGTGGCGTGTGCACCCACTTGGTGGCGGGGCGTTCGGAGCCCACAACACTTGGTCGAGCCCGGAGCATAAGTTGGCGTGTTTTTCTCCTGTTGCAAGGCGGCCCTTCAAGTCTGGGAACGGGGCTCGAGGACCCGTGCGCCACTCTGCCCGATGTAAGGCCTTCTCGCCTGGCTGCTATCCTGTCAGGAATTAATGCAGGGGCGATCAAGAATCGAGGCGGCGTACCGTTGAACCGTCGCGACGGTCGGGGGAGCGAAACGCACGCCGTTTCTCTTCGATATCGTTCGTTCGGTTGACGCCTGTCCGGCCGGTGGGCGTTGCGCTTCTCATAAAAAGGGGGGGAACCACTGGTCGGATTCCTCCGTGTCGTCCTGTTCTTCGCTGCAAAAGAAAGAAAGACGAGAGCGACCGTGAGGGAAACCAAAAAACCTAGGGGAGGAGCTCCTCGCCTCGGCCCCTTTCCCGTTCGTCGGTCCTGCTCTTTCGGAGATGTCGTGGCCGGAGTGCTCCGTTCTCGATGCTCGTGTGCTTGGCCTGGCGAAGAAGCGATTCCTTCCCGCGCGACGTATCCGGTGGAGGGTGCCGACGGGAGCTGCGGCCCGAACTGGGGCGCGGCGAGATTGTCGTATCGCGTCCTTCTTCGAAGCGCGGGTTGGCCTCCCCTCCATTCATTCGCTCGCGGGCTTCTTCACTTCTACAAGGTGGGCGCACCACCGAATCCCCACGGCGTCTTTGCACATCGCGATCTTCATCACGCCAGGCGAGTTTTTTCGGGATCGAGCCCCATTGGGCCCTCCGAGGTACTTCTTCCATATCGCGTCGCGAAGGGAAAGTCGGCGATGGCGACTTTGTTGCGCCGATCGGCGGCGCCGCCATCGACCGGTCTAAAAGGCGCCGAGTACATCGACATGAAGCTGCCCACGCCGAACCGAGGATGGCACTCGAATGGTTCTACATCCGAACGCAGACGGACAGCCGGCCTTCACCGGAGGCGACTGGCGATGCCCTAATGGAACCGGCCGCAGACGCGAAGGAGAAGAGGAAGATGGAGGTGATCCTCGGCGGCTCGCGGCTTTGAAGAGGCGAGGCTCGAGGGTGAGCGATGTAAATGCATGCGTTCATGGTGAGACGCGTACAACCCTCATGGACAGCCTCACCCAATGTTCAAGTATGCGGGAGCATCGGACCCCATGAGGATGGAGCGTTCGGACCTCCCCTCGTCGGAGGTAGAGGCTCGGGTGACGGCCGTCCTGGTCGTGAAGGCCACGGTGGCAGTGGGCGGCGTTCCCGAGCCCTTCTCAGCGGAAAGCCCCCCAAATTTGGTAATCGGGCGGCTCCCCTACCTTTCCCTGCGTCCCTTGCCTTGATTCCTTGCGTTTTTGACCCGAACGGAGTTCCTACCCCTTTCAGGGCCTACTTGGAGCATCCTCCCGGGCATGGCTGCCGGGGGAGAAGGAGATGAGGGCGGCGGCCCGCCAAAAGGTCGAGCTGCAGGAGTCCGCTCGGAAAGAGCGCAGGGAGAGCAGGAGGAAGGAGAAGAGGGAGGCTCGCTTGGCCATGGCCGCACGCGGCTAGGATGTGTCAGAGTCGACCGCCCTCTCCTCGTTCGGCGCGAGGTTGTCTTCCAGTGACGGCAGAGATCCCGCTGATCCATACGAAGCGTTCGACTTCGGGCTATCGTCGAGCGACGATCTGCTGGAGGACGTTGATACGGAGGTCACTATCGCGGTGCCCCAGGCAAGAACGCCCCGTGAGGTGTCCCGGAAGAGGGAGCGGCTCTCTTCGCCAGGAGATCGGCGAAGAGAGCGTTATTATTCAAGACCTTCGACGCGGTTAGTCTTGTTTCCCTTGCCACACGTGCCGGTTTCGCCCGAGCTGTTTCTGATCGGCCCGTGTTTTTTTTAGGGACTTTGCGGGGGAGAGCCTGACGGAGGTGGCGGAACTGCCATCGGGACCGACGTCGCCGCTCCCGCCGACAGAAGTTAAGGATACGCCATCCGGGCCGGAGCCAATGGCGGTGGCGTTATTCGTGCCGCGCGGCCGCTCAGCGAATTGTGCGATGGTTGTGCCGGAATCGCCGTGGAGTCGACGCTCTGGCTTCGGCGGCCGTCGGCAGATTCACCGCCAGATCGGGCGGTGACGGTGGAGTAAACCTTGCGCCGCCGGTCGCTGAAATGCCGCCGGTCCTAGCACTCGAAGCTTTGCCGCCATCGCCACCGAGCGGCGCCAGAGAGGAGTCGGCGATCGTCGATTCGCCGGCGGTGGTGGCAGAGGCCCTGCCGTCGGCGCAGGCTGCCGGGACGACCGCGAGGGAAACCCTTCAGCCGCCACCGTCCATCTTAGTCTGGCCGGACAGCGACCCGTCCGGTGAGGCATCATTTACGTTGAATGATGAGGCGGAGCTTGGGGAGTGGGAATCCCTGCAGGAGGGTTCCCAGCGAGCCAAGACTGAGGTGGAAAAGATCCGGGCGAGCCTGGGTCAGCTCCTCGAGTCCTCCGGCAGGGTGCTGGACGTTGTCACCAGAGGGGTTGACCCGGCCGGCATGGTAAGTTGTGTTCAAAATTTTCCCGCCCTTTCGAATTTCGTTGGGTCTCGTAGTGATGTGTCGGTGGTTGTTGTCTCTGGAGCGCCTTCGGAGGGTAAGTCCGAAGTTCCTCAAATCGCTGACGGCGAGAGGACGTCCATGGAGAAGGATCGCGACCAAGCGGGCTCCGAAGCTACGTGAGGCTCGGGAAGCCGTGGTGCGCTTGTGGCGATCGGCGGAGAGAAGCCCAGGCGATGAAGCAGACGGTCGGCAATTTTGAGGAGGAGCGCCGATCGGTCGGTCCTCGAGGGCGAGAGTATCCGAACCGAGTCCTCTAAGCGGAGGCCAATAGCGCCAAGGTCGCTGCCCAGTAAGCCGCGGCGAAAAAAGCTCGAGGAGGACGCCAGTTAAGCTCACCGCCATGACCGAGTCGTCGGCCGGTAAGATGTTGTTATTCGGGTTGACTTGGGAGGTGCCGTCATCGAGCGCGCTTTTTAACTTCGCCGATCTTCGTAATTGTAGAAGAGGTTCGCCGGTTTCGCGAGGCTTGGCGATTAGCGGTGGAGCGTGATGCGCGGTCGCGGCATGGCGGCGAAACTCGGTCGGCATAAAAAGAGGCGGAGGACGACTGTGCCGAACTGGTCGCCGAGTTGGTGACCTTGGGGAGAGTAGGCTGGGCCGTCTGCAACCGATTGCTCGGGGCTGTGCGGGGCACAAGTTTGCTCGCGACCGAGTTGGCTCGTGTGCCGGAGCACGTCGAGAAGTCGGTGAAGACGAGTGCTGCCCTGGGAGCCACTTCTGCGCTTGTCAACGCCATGTCCTTCTACAATGGTATTAACCTGGACAATGTTAGCAGCGGGGTCGCCAGGAACCGGACCGACGAGGAGGTCCAGCGCTTCGCGCTCCAAGCCGAGCCCCATGCCCGAGTGATCGCTGATCGGATATCGCCGCAGAGCGTCCTCCACGGGGATTACGAATAATGTTAGACATTATTATTTTTGCAAAATGTAAAGAACTTTGATATGTAACGAATCGGGGTTCGTTTTTGTGTTTATTGCGGGTTTGAGCTGTTCCTTCGCGTTCGGAGACGGTAGCCCTGAAAACCTGTTCCTTTGCGTTCGGAAACAGCAGCCCTGGAAACCGCCTAGGGTTTTTGGGCGTGGGCGTGTTCGGTTTTCCGAAGAGAGCACGAAGGAAGTGCTAACGAACCCTGAGGTCGAAAGGCGTCTATTCATGTTTCATGCAGGGAGAAGTGGTTCCGTGACTTGTAGGCCCAGACCGCTGGTAATCCTTGCATGCGCGCTACTTTAAACCTTAGCATTGGGCGTGGGCCGTAGCGCTTGGGTCGGACGGGTTACTCGCTAGGGAAGTCGAGTGGTCGGTTGGGCCGCCGACCCGTATGAATATGAATGACGTTTGGAAAACAAAAGCATTCATTCACATTTTTAAGCAAGAGAGGGGCGTCCCCGACTGACTTGTGGCTCGCGCCGCACGGGTAGCCCCTTACCGCAAAGCGCCACTTCGAAACCGTAGCCGCTGGGGCGTAGGTCGCAGCGCTCGGGTCGGACAGGTTACCCTTGCCCGCTGGGGAAGCCGAGTGGTCGGTCGGATCGCCGACCCGTATGAATGTGAATGACATTGCTCCTGAGCCCCGAAGCGTCTTTGGCGACCGTGCCGTGGTCGTAGCACAGACATCGGGTCTTCGAAATAACCGTAAAGGAGGTCGAGAGTCAAGAGACTTATCTCTCTGGGTCGGTCGACGTGCGGCTTGCTGGCGCCTGGTGCGGATTCCGAGGTTGTCCGTACGGCTGACTCTGCGCGAAGATCGAAGGGTCGCGTCGCTCCAGCGTGAAGCGGCGCCCTTCTGGCCTCGTGTCGCTTCGTCGCATTTAATGGGGAGTGGGATTTTAATGCCCGTCGCGTCGGCGCATCGGACGGTGGGCGTTTCGGGGGGAGTCCGCGGAGCGCCCGAAGCGATGGGCGGTTTTCGGCTGCGCGAACCCGCCCTTATAAATACGGGCGCCGAGGTAGCGGTAACTCACACCCGGCCTTGACGTTCTCGTTTCCTCGCCTCCTTCGTCTTCCAAACGCTTCTTCGAGGAGCTTCTTGTGTGCGCTATGGCGAGCGGCGGCGGCGATTTACGAAGGTCGGGAAGCGAGTGGCGAGGCGGATCTGGGGTTCGCCTTCAAGAAACCTTGACGGAGGGCTCCTCCGGTGCGACGGCGAGGGGTGGGCTCGACCTGCCCACGCCGAGATTCTTCATCTGGAGCCCTCGCCGCGGGTAGATCCCTTTCTAGTTGGTTCGATGAGCTGCTGGGGTCGCCTAGTTGACGTCCGTTCTCGATCTTTGCTTCCGCAGTCCGATCGGCCAGTCACGGCGCAAGCGCCACCGGGTAGCTCAGCCCCCGAGCAATGGAAGTGGCTTGTTGAGGGATCGGGCGGCGAGCATGGTGGACGCGCTGGTGCGGTCGCACGCCGACCTGGTGTCCCAGGTGGGGTCCTCTGCCGCCCTTGGGGCGCAGGTGACGGCGCTGCGGGCGCGGGTTCAAGCCGCCGAAGACGAGGCGGCGGCTCAGCGGGCGCGTGCCGAGGCCGCCGAGGCGGAGATAGCCCGCACGCAGTGAGGACTTCGACTCCACACGCGGGGTACTCCTCTCCATGCTCCGCCCTGCTTACGAGAGCATGGGCAGGAGCCTGAGGCCGCTTGGGGTGGAGCTGAACGAACTAGTTTAGCCCACCGTGGCGCAGTACGCCTTCGAGCTCACCCGAGCGACCGAGGCGTTGAAGGGCCTGCCCCAGGCTCTCCGGGAACGCTCCGCCCGGGAGGGGCGGAGAGTCGCCACCCTGACGGCGGAGTACGTCTTTGGCGTCTTTGCGCTAATCGGTCGCAACTCTTCGACCGTGGCGCATCGCCGCCCATATCCGAGGCGAGCTCGGCCAGCGCGGCGAGTACGGACGCGGCGGAGATGGTGGCGAGCTACTGCACCGAGACCGGACAACGAGGCCGAGGCGAAGCGGAGCTCGGGGACGACGAGGACGACGCCATCTTCGGGCCAGATCCTTAGGGGCCCGGTGCGCATCGCCGTCTGAACTTCGCCCGCAGGCGAGGCATCTCTGGCGCCAGGGAGCCACCTCCGGTCTCCTCGCTCCGACCTGCTGTTTTGCAGATTTTTGCACTCTTTTCTGCTTTAGGGTTAGCATGAACTGCGTACTTTTGGTGTTCGCTTCCCTGTAATGAACGCTTCGTGCCTTGGATGAAACGTAATGCTTCTTTCAGGTGCTTAGTAGCACTCAACATTTCAGCTTCATTCCTCTTTTTTTTGTCAGACGCCTGCTTATTGTTAATCGCCCGCGTAATCCCTTCGCCGACCGCTCATGGGTTGCCCATATGGAGTCCGTCTCGTCCCGCAGACCACTACTTTGGAGGTCGTAGTCAAGAAAAACTGTCGGGGTTTTTACAAGACGTAGGCCGTAGTAGCCGGGTTGGAACGGTCCATTTAAGGGGAGAACCCTTGGTCGGTTTGGGCACCACGTAATGCGATTATGTAGACTAGAAGTCCCCGAGCGGGTTCGCGCCGCTCGGGCTTGGCATGTTAACAAGGTCGTACGGGTAAAGACAAGTCTTAAGGAAAAAATCGCCTGAGCTTTTCAATGTTCCAGGCGTTTGAAACCATGTTGCCGTCAGCGTCTTTGAGTCGATAGGTGCCGGACCAGATTACCTCCGTAACGGTGAAGGGGCCTTCCCATGGAGGAGAAAGCTTGTGCCTGCCAACGTTGGACTGAACTTAGCGTAGGACTAAGTCGCCTACATTGAAGGCTCGGCCGTGGATCTGGCGACTCTGATAGCGCCGCAACGTTTGCTGATATTTGGCCGACCGGAGGACAGCAATGTCGCGCGCCTCGTCGAGCTGGTCGACGGCGTCTTGCTGTGAGTCGAGCCCCCGAGCCTGGTCGAAGGCTTGCAGCCTCGGAGCGCCGTACTCCAGGTCGGTTGGCAGGACGGCTTCGGCGCCGAACACCAGGAAGAACGGCGTGAACCCGGTCGACCGGGTCGGAGTGGTCCGCAGGCTCCAAAGGACGGAGGGCAGCTCGGCTGCCCACCGTCCCGCTGACTTCTTCAATCGGTTGAAGATTCGCGGCTTGAGCCCCTGTAGGATCATGCCGTTCGCCCTCTCGGCCTGGCCGTTGGTCTGCGGGTGGGCGACGGACGCCCAGTCGACGCGGATGTTGAAGTCGTCGCAGAATTCGAGAAATTCTTTCCCGTAAACTGCGTGCCATTGTCGGTGATGATGGAGTTTGGGACTCCGAACCGATAGACGATGCCGCGGAAGAAGTCGAACGCTTGCGCGGACGTGATAGTGGCGACTGGCTTCGCCTCTATCCACTTAGTGAACTTGTCCACCGCGACGAAGAGGTGCGTGAAGCCCCCGGGCGCCTTTCTGAAAGGTCCGAGCAGATCGAGTCCCCAGACCGCGAATGGCCATGTGATGGGAATCGTCTGGAGGGCTTGAAATTTGGAAGGTGCGTTCTTGGGCAAAAATTGGCACCCTTCACAAAGCGGACAATTTGTTCGGCGTCGCCACGGCGGCGGGCCAATAGAAACCCCGACGGAAGGCCTTACCCACGAGGGACCGTGGTGTTGCGTGATGACCGCACACCCCGCCGTGGATGTCGGCGCAATTCCTTGCCTTGGTCGGTCTGGATGCACTTCTGGAGGACCCCTGAGGGACTCCTCTTGTAAAGGTCTTCGCCGACCAGGACAAAAGATTTCGCTCGCCGAGCGAGGCGTCGGGCGTCGGTCGGGTCTGGAGGGAGGGTCCCGTCCGTCAAGCGATCGACGTAGGGCTTCCTCCGGTCTGGTTCGACCGCGAGCACGTTCCGACTTGAGTCGGACGGCAGCGTCCGGTGATTGGCGGTTGCCGGGCCGAGCCGGTCGTCCCGCCTACTCGCCATCGAGTCCATCGGATGGACGGTTGGTGAAGGTCGTGGACGAAGATCCCGGTCGGAACGGGTCCCTTGCCGGAAGCGAGGTTGGCGAGGTAGTCGGCCTCGCCGTTATTGCGTCGGTAGCTGTGGTGGAGCTCGAACCCCTTGAACTTCTCTTCAAGCTTGCGCACTTCCTGGCAGTACGCTGCCATGCGGGGGTCTCGGGGCTCTGAGGCTTTCATGACCTGGTCGACCACCAGCTTGGAATCGCCGTATACGTAAAGCCGTCGCACGCCGAGGTCGGCGGCGATCCGGAGACCGTTGATGAGGGCTTCGTACTCGGCGACGTTATTCGTAGCGTCGAAGATCAATCGGACGGCATATTGGAGCTTGTTGCCGAGTGGGGAAATGATAATGATTCCGGCACCCGCTCCGTTCTTGGTGTAGGATCCGTCGAAGTACATCGTCCAATACTCAGGGTCCTCAAGCACTGGGGGTGCCTGGGCCTCGGTCCATTCAGCAACAAAGTCGGCAAGGGCTTGCGACTTAATCGCCGTCCTGGGGACGAATGAAATGTCGTGGCCGTTGAGCTCAAGTGCCCACTTGGCCACCCTTCCCGAGGCGTCGCGGTTGCGGATGATCTCGCCTAGCGGCGAAGTTGTTACCACGGAGACGGGGTGCTGGCTGAAGTAGTGGATCAGTTTCCTCTTCGCGATCAGCACCGCGTAGAGTAACTTCTGAACTTGTGAATAGCGGGCTTTGGACTCCGAGAGTACTTCGCTGATGAAGTAGACCGGTCGCTGCACCTTGAGGGCACGGCCTTCTTCCGCTCGCTCGACGACGAGCGCCGCGCTCACGACCTGGGTCGTGGCGGCGACGTAGAGGAGCAGAGGTTCGCATGGCGCGGGCGCTGTTAGGACCGGAGGGGATGTCAGGAAGGCCTTCAGTCGATCGAGGGCTTCCTGAGCTTCCTGCGTCCAACTGAAGTGGTCGGACTTCCGGAGCAGCTTGTAAAGCGGCATCCCGCGTTCGCCGAGGTGGGATACGAAACGGCTCAAGGCTGCGAGGCATCCTGTCAGCTTTTGGACGCCCTTCAGGTCGGCAATCGGCCCCATCCTCATGATCGCGGAGACCTTTACTGGGTTGGCTTCGATGCCGCGTTCGGATATCATGAATCCCAGGAGCTTCCCTCTGGGGACCCCGAAGACGCACTTTTCGGGGTTGAGTTTTATGCGAAACCGTCGAAGGTTCGCAAAGGTTTCTTCGAGGTCGGCGACGAGGTCACCGCCCTTTCCTGTTTTGACGACGATGTCATCCACGTACACCTCGATGTTACGGCCGACTTGGTCATCAAAACAGGCGTACATGCATCGCTGGTATGTAGCGCCGGCGTTTTTCAGACCAAAGGGCATCGTTACGTAACAAAACGAGCCGAACGGGGTGATGAAAGAAGTCGCGAGCTGGTCGGACTCTTTCATCAGGATCTGGTGATAGCCTGAGTAGGCGTCCAGGAAGGAGAGCGATTCACACCCAGCGGTGGAATCGACGACCTGGTCGATCCGGGGCAAAGGAAAATGGTCTTTGGGACACGCCTTGTTCAGGCCCGTGTAATCAACACACATCCTCCATTGCCCGGACTTCTTTTTTACAAGGACAGGGTTGGCAAGCCACTCGGGGTGGCGTACCTCTTTTATGAACCCTGCCTCCAAAAGTTTGGCTACTTCTTCCCCTATGAGCCTGCGCTTTTCTTCGTCGAAACGGCGCAGGCGTTGGGCGACCGGCCTTGCGCCGGGCCGGATGTTGAGGGTGTGCTCGGTGACTTCCCTTGGGATGCCCGGCATGTCGGAGGTCTTCCATGCGAAGACATCCCGGTTTGCCTGGAGGAAGTCGACGAGCGCGCTTTCCTATTTGGCGGGGAGGGCGGACCCTACCCGCACGGTCTTGGCTGGGTCCTCGGGGTCGACCGCGACCCTCTTCGTGTCTTCGGCGGACTCGAAGGATCGAGCCCGACTTCTTTGGCGGAGGCAGGACGACCTAAGCCCCCGCTTCGGTAGTTGTCGAGCTCGGCGAACGCGATGACCGCCGGTTACCAAGAATCGCTTCGCTTCGCGATTGAAGGCAAGCTGAAAAGATGAGGCCACGGTAATGATGCCCCGTGGCCCCGGAATCTTCAGCTTCAGGTAAGTGTAGTTGGGGATTGCCATAAACTTGGCGTAACACGGCCTCCCCAGGATGGCGTGGTAGGATCTCGCGAACCCCACAACCTCAAAGGTGAGGTTTTCGGTGCGGAAGTTCTCGGGCCCCCCAAAGGTGACGGGCAGGTCGACCTACCCAAGGGGTAGGCTGCGCCCGAATGACGCGTGAAAGGTGCTTTGCTCGGTCGCAGGTCGAGCTGAACTCCCAAGGCGTCGGCGTCTCAAAGATACATGATGTTGAGGCCGCTCACGATCCATGAGCACCTTTGAGGCGCCGACCCCACGATGGGATCGACGACGAGCGGGTACCTTCCCGGGTGCGGGATGTGGTCGGGGTGGTCCGTCCGATCAAAGGTGATCGGAGACTCTGACCATCGGAGGTACTTCGGGACCGCAGGGGTCACCGTGTGCACCTCGCGGTAGGCAAGCTTCTGCCTTCGCTTGTCAGCGTAGCTCTCCGGTCCACCGAAGATCATGAGGCATCCGTCGGGCTCCGGGAACCCATCGTTTGCCTTTTCTTCCCCGACCTCCGGCGCCGGGTCGCGCTTCTTTCCTTTACCCCGTGGCTGCGGGGGGTTTCCGGAGAGAAAGCGCCTTAGGACTTCGCAGTCCCGATACCTATGCCTGACGGGGTACCCGTGGTGCGGACACGGGCTCTCCATCAACTTTTTGAAGTGGTCGGGTGCTGCTACCGCTGCTTTGCTTGTCGGCGGTTGGCGGGCGGCGATCGTGGTGGTCCTTGCGAACTGTTTTCCTTCCGCCTCCGTTTGTCGGAGTGGTCGGGAGGAGGGGCAGGCTCGGAACCGGACTCCCGTTTGGCCTTCCCCTTATCGAAGATGGCCCCCACGGCCTCCTCGCCGGAGGCGTGGTTGGTGGCAATGTCGAGCAGCTCCTTGGTAGTCATGGGTTTGATGCAGCCCAGCTTATGGACCAAGGCTCTGCATGTGGTGCCGTAGATGAACGCCCCCACGACGTCGGCGTCGCTGATGTCGGGGAGTTCATTACACTGCTGGGAGAAGCGCCGGATATAGTCCCGGAGCGTCTCTCCCGGCTGCTGCTTGCAGCTTTTGAGGTCCCAGGAGTTCCTGTGGCGTAGGTGCTCGAAATTTCGACGAAGACGTTCTTCAGTCGACCCAATTCTGATGGTCGGTGTGGCGGATACTCGAGCCAGGCTCGAGCCGAGTCCGCCAGGTAAATGGGGACGTACTGGATGATAAAAAGATCACTAGTAGCTCCTCCGGCTCGACAGGCGAGCCGGTAGTCTTCCAGCCAAACACCGGGGTTCGTCGCTCCCGTGTACTTGGCGATGTTAACGGGTGCTCGGAAACGTGCGGGAAAATCCGCCCGACAAATCTCCTGAGAGAATGCTTGGGGCCCCGGGCCTTCTAGGCTCGGACTTGATCGGCGCGCGTCACCGCTATCTGCGACCAGCTGGCGGGCGCGATCGGCGACCGCCCTTTTTCGTGCGTCGAGGGTGTCGCGGTAATCGTGGTGCTGCCCGAGGCGCTGACGCGCCGGAGTGTAGGAGGCCTGGGGCCGCTCCAACTGTGGCGCGGTTTTTTGCCTTCATGGTGGAGTCGCTCTGGCGGCCCGAGTGAGACCTCGAACGTTGAGTGCCAGGGGCCAGCACATGCTGTACAGCGGCGTGCTCTACCAGCTCCCGGAGATGCTGATAGGTAGCCCTGGCCTCGGGCTCGTTCGGCTCGGGGATGCCTCAGAGCAGCATCGCGGCCGCGGCGAAGTTTTGGCTAGGAAGGGAAGCACGGAGCAGCGACCGGCTCTGCCGCCCGATTCTTCCAGTACAGTGCGCGGCTATGCCTTGTGCGCCCGCTGGTACTGTGGGGCACGCGTCTCGGCTCGCCCCGATGGGTCGACCCTTGCCTTGCCAAGTCTGGCCGCCCGCAACTCTAGTTCCCGCTGCTGGAGAAGCTCGTCATGGTGGGTCTGAGGAGACCCATCTTTGGTCGTCTTAACGCCCGCCTCCGGCGCTGGGCCGCCGTGGCGGGCTTGGCTCGGGGAAGTAGCGGCCGACTGATTAGCTATGTCGACCACGTTGCATTCGTGGGAGTATGGTCCCTCCGAAGATAGCTCCGCGTCAGAGGCAGAGTCGCTGTCGGAGGGGGTCTTCAGGATTTCGTGGAAGGAGGTGGCGACAGCCACCATTGCCACGAAAATGCTTGCCCACTGAGGCGGTGGCGCCGCCACGCGCCTTGTAGCGTGGCTTCTTCCGGAATGGCGCCGGCCTCAAGTCGGAGGTTGTCGAGGCCGTCGGCGACGAGGTCTAGGCGCCCAGTGGGGGCCTGGACCTGGGGTGCGGCGGGAACAAGGATGAGTTCTCCCGCCGCGGTAGTGGTGAAGTCGAGGGAACCGAACCGGATTCGGCTCCCGGGCGTGAGCGTGCTGTCGTTGGTGATGGAAGCCATCAAGGAGACAAATGGGAATCCGGAGATGCTGACGACGCGCGACACCCCTACCTGGCGCGCCAACTGTCGGTGTTTCGAGAACCAGCAAGTAAATTTGTAGGTCTAGAGGGGCTACACGCTCCCGCTCCTTGAATGGTTAGACCAAAAGAAAGGAGGCCCAAGGTTTATACTGGTTCGGGCGGAACGTCTCTACTCCAGTTCGTGAGGTGGTCGGATGTTATTGATTCTGGTGTATCCGTCGTGTTACAAGTGAGGGCTGCGCTCGGGCTCAGAGCACCTTGCGCACCGAGGTTGCCCGGAGTGGCTGCGGGTGTGATCCGGGAGTGCTCTGTTCGACTGCCTACCTCTCGTCCTCCGAAGGGCCACGCCTCCCCTTATATAGCCTGGGGAGGCCGGTCATGCGGAGGTTACATGGGAGTGTGTAAAGGAAAAAATGGACGGGGCTCCCTACGCCTAGGAGTCCGGTCTTCTGCCTCGGTGTCTGGTTGCTGGACTTGACCTTTGACGGGTAGGTGTACGTCCTGTGTTGGGTTGGTGGAGGCGCAGAGCGACGGCTCGGTCCGTTCCTCCGGAAGGGCGACTGCTCTCAAGCAGGTCAGTGGCCGACGTCGGGGTGTCAGCCTTCGGGAACCGTTTTGGGAAGGTGCGTAGCGTCCCGTCCCAGCTCGATCGTGACGGAGCGCTGCATCAGCCAGTTTAGGTGACCAGCAGAGGCCGGTTCTGACGATTCGACGTTTGCTTCTTGGTGAAGATGATCCGAGCTTGTTCGGGGCTGCCGATCGGTCCGACCCATCGGTCGGGAACCGAGCCTGGGTCGTCGTTGCCGTAGCTCATGGGGCGCCGGTCCTGTAGCGCTTGGTCGGACCGCTCCTTGGGGTTGGCTTGGTCGAAGTCGGGCCTCGAAAGGTGGCTTCGTTCGAGGCCCAGGCGCGGTGGCGGCCCATGCGCTCCTCCTGGGCCGCTGGGGATACCCATGCCTTGGGTATTCGTCAATTTTTTTCTACGCGTGCAACATTTCTACCAACACGTGCAACATTTTCTTTCGACAAACAGTGAAATTTGCTACAGTAAAGGGATGTTGTAAGCGTTCAAAAAAATGTTACACGCGTTGGTAACAAATGTTGCACACGTAGAAAAAAATATTTCGCGGGCGTCCGAAGAAAAACAAAAAATCGGACGTCCGACTGGTAATACGTGCTAATAAGTAATTACCATCTACTCTTTATTTATATTTTAATAGTTATACAACTATAGAAAAGAAAAATATATAAGCACCTCTCAAAAAGTGCTTATATGTACTCACGGTCTTCCCTGATTCAGGTGTTTTTGGAGCCGGTCTAAAACCAGCTTCCGATCGGATCAGCTGTTTTTGGGTCATGAATTGATCTACCGGACAATTAAAAAAATCCATAGCTTTTTGATCCTGGACCTCCAATCATGGTTTGGATGGTCTAACATCTGGCTCCGCCACTTTGGAAGGCGCAGCGAACGGAGACCACAAGATGGACGATGACTGGGCCAGGCTCTCCGGCGATGTGGACACCCTCCGCCACCTCTGCTCTTCGGCGTCCTGTCCACCGACGCCGATGACGCTGACGGCCTGGAAGCTCGGCAAGGAGAAGACGCTCTGCGCTGCGAGGACCCAACCAAGAAGCACATCAGGGCCACGCTCGTCTACTCAGGTGCAGGAGCTCTACCTTGTGCAGTGCCCCTCCCGCCCTCCCTCGATTTAAATTAAGGGGGAACTCATCCGCATCAATTCTGTTGGTTTCAGTTGATTTTTTTTTCAGCTGCGGTTGAAGTTGCACTATAACTTACTCAGTTTTGGTACCAACAATGCAAGACGGCAAGAATGTAACGTAAGATGGTATCATTGAGTAGTAGACTAGTAGCAGTGCTAGCATCAATGAGTCAGTCTGTTTCTTCTCATGTGCCTGTGCAAACAGTAGGTGTAATATATAGAGAAAATTGTTTATTTGCCACTGAAAGTTGGCCGGTTCCCCACAATGCCATCGCGAAGATACTGCTCTCTGCATTGCCATCCGATCTCAAATTGCCTTCCCATTTTGCCATTGCCGTCAAGTTGGCTGTGAAGCCACCGTTAGTTAACACGCGAAAAGACCAAATTGCACTCCTTTTAAGTGTGCTGCCCTATTTAGCGTGGGTAATATTACAAACATAATAAAATAAATAAATTATATATCTCAATTACACTACGTACATAAAATTTATATCACGCTAGTAGTAATACAGACACTAAAAACAACTTTTGCTTCGGTTTGGCTAAATAGGGCAACACACTCAAAAGGAGGGCAATTTGGTCTTTTCGCGTTGACGGGGCTTGGGCGACCTTTGGCCGGTCAGCGCGCGGTCAACGAGTTCCCAGGCTCGAGAGGCCCCGACCACGACTTGGGTGCAGGCCAAGGCGCTCGGCCGAGGGCGAGCGTTCCCTCGAGCGCGGCGTCCGCACGACCCCGAGCTCGAGTAGCCACTCGCCCGTACAGGTGTCTCCCTTGAATTCTGGAAGCCGAGATCGCGGGATCGTGGGTTTGAAGCGGGCACGCGCGGCAAACTCGGAGCAGTTACAGCCGGCCCTCAACGCGCATGAAGGCCACTACCCGGAAATACCTCCCGACGGTTGCGAGCAGGGAGGATATAAGGCTAAGGATGCGCAGCCTGACAAAACAGAGAACTCGAGCGCTAGACGTTGCCATTGTTGAGTTTGAGCTGTAATACACACCTACACTCGATAGTAACAAAGATCACTGCCGCAAGGCGACTGGAGTAGAGCTATTACCTTCGCAGGGGGCTCGAACCAGTATAAAATCCTCGACTTCGCTTCGTTGTCGTCTTTGTTCGACCTCCAAAGACGTCGACGCTTTCCTCCGCTTGAGCGAAGCTCTGTTCGGTCCCGATCTCACTAACCCCTGTTTCACTTCTGCGGTTGGCGATCCCGATCGTCGACAGCTGGCGCCCACCGTGGGGCCCGATTGGCTTTGCTCATTTGCAGGAAAAATCCAAGATCTTGGGAGCATGGCGCGCTTCGTCAACGGACATTCCTCGAGCGTGGGCTCGGGCGCGGACTCCGACTCCGCGTCCCTGTTTTCACCCTCGCCACCACCACGCGAACGAGCGCCTCGATGGCGAGCAAATATGGCGCGGAGAAGTCTGCGGACGGCCGTGACCCGCAGACTCGAGGACGCCATTCGGATGGTCAATGTCGCCATCAACTGCCATAATCGCCCTCCGACGGAGGACGGAGAGAGGGCCGCGCGTCATCGCCATCGAGCTCCCTCCTCGAGAGCGCCTCCGCTATCACCGGGTCATGGTCGACCCCGATAGAGCGAGGTCGGAGCTTTTGGCCGAGCCCACGCCGAAGAGCTCGACGGGCCGCGGCGAGGCCATACCACCGCTGCACAAGCGGACTCGAGGACCCGCCTCGAGAAGTGACGACAACTCATCGCGCCGCCGCCGGCGCACCCGTCGGACGCCTCCCGCGGAGGGGGCACCCTCTCGCCAGCAGCGGTCTCGGGACGAGGCTTTGACTCCACCACATCTCCGCCCCGCAGCACCAACCGAAAGCAGGTCGCTCGAGCCAAGCCTCACGAGCTCGGGGTCGGCCGGCGGCGGTCCGAGGTCTTTCCCGGCACATTCGCCCAGCGCCAGAGGGTCCAGGACCGCCTGCGTTACCTACCAGGTGACTCCCGTGCCCGGCATCGTGGTCGTTCTCACCGAAGGTCGGGCCGCCGAGGCAGCATCGACTCTGAGTCCAGCGGCGGCGAGGGCCTCGTCGGCGACGACTACACGGCGTCGCGCTTGTCGGACCTCTGTGCGCATGGCGTCTTCGACGACCTCCGCCGCGTCTGCCGGTGGCTTCGGTTCAAGCCGGCGTTGATAGAGCGCTTCGATGGGACCAAGAACCCCGACGAGTTCCTGTCCATCTACTCGACCGCCATTCTGGCGGTCGGAGGCAATGAGCTTGTGATGGCGAACTACCTCCCGACCGTCCTGGACGGCGCCGCGCGGACCTGGCTCTTCAACCAGAAGCTTGGCTCCTTCAGGTCGTGGCGCCAAATTCAGAGCGCCCTTCGCTCCAACTTTCAGAGTTGCTCTGGCGGAAGGAGAAGGACTGACCGCGTCATCGGGGCAAGAACGAACCGCTTCGTGACTTCGTGCGGCGATTCATCCGCACAAGGAACCTGATCCCGAGTATCTCCGACGAAGCCATCATAAAGGCTTTCAAGTTCGACGTCCGCGATCGGCGCCTCACTGAGGACCTGGAGATCACCTCGAGGCTCAGCGTCAACAAGCTTTTCGGTAGGCGGGCGGATGCAGAGCGGATGCGACGATCTTTGTCGGCTGAACGCGACTACGACCAAGGTAAGCTTGTGCAGAACCCTACTGTAGGCCGCCCGTCCAACCTCAGGGCGCGACCACGGCGCCGCTGCCAAGAAACGGAAACGCGACCGCAGGAGCGGCGGACTGCCGCGAGTGATCGTCTCGGTGGATGGCCAGCGCGAGGTCCTCAAAGTCCGAGACCAAGCTCGGGAGGGGTCCCGACCTCGTCAAGGATGGCCTCGGCCTCGTCAGGCGCAAAACCGGTCCTAGCAGGAGGGCCGACGACCTGGGCCCCGACGGGTCGATGCTCGTCCGCAAAGCGACGAGGAGCGCCCTGGCCCAGGGTACGATGAAATGAAGTTTTGCCTGTTCCACAGGGCAGCCGGCCATGACCTGCGGGCCTGTAGGGCTTGGCAGAGCAAGCTAGAGGCCTTCTATGATGGCCGAGGGGAGATGCCCGTGCTGCTGAACGAAGACGCCCAGCCGGACAGGGTGAACACTGGGGCGGACCGCGATGACCTCGACCTGGAGTTCCAGCAGGGCGAACGCCAGATCGATGTCATCTTCGGCGGGTCGGCGGCTTATCAGTCTCGGCGTGAGCTCAAGGCCGCCTCGCGTACCATCTACCAGGTCGCCGCCGGGAAGCCCGTCGAGGGGCACTGGAAGTGGGCTGGGGCCACCATCACCTTCTCCCCAGAAGATGCCCTCCAAGGTATGGCCCGAGATTTGAAGACCACCTTTGGTCGTGACCCCACCATCAACAACACCGTGGTCGGGACGCGTCATGGTCGGCATTTACTGCAGCTCCCTAAACCGCTTTGCAGGTGGAGCACTCGGCCGGATGCAGATTCTCCGGTCGAAGGTCAAGAACATTCTTTGTCCCCTTCTTGGGATTGTCCCTAAGCTCGACCACTCCCTTAGGGCAGGTGGTCTTGCCCGTCACTTTTGGCGACTCGACCAACTTCCGCACCGAGCTGATCACCTTCGAGGTGGCGAGGGGGACCTCCCGTACAACGCCATTCTCGGGCGGCCTGCCCTGATCAAGTTTATGGCGGCCAACCACTATGGCCATCGGTGCATGAAGCTGCCAGGTCCTCACGGCATCATAACTGTGCGGGGCGACCTCCAGGCGGCGCATGGTTGCGAGACCAAGGCCCTGGCCCTTGCCGGCATGCTGCCCTAGCGAGGTCCAGAGGCAACGGTGAAAAACGCTCGTCAGAAGGCGGCGATCCAGCCCAGTGGGGAGACGAAGGCTGTGCCGCTCGAAGAAAGCGACTCAACCAAGTGCATCCATGTTTCGGCCGGGTTGAGTTCCAAATAGGAACTCGAGCTCGTCACCTTCCTCCGCGCCAACAAGAGTATATTCGCTTGGGAACCCGCGGACATGCCAGGCGTCCCAAGGGAGGTGATCGAGCACAAATTGCAGGTGAGACCCGACTCGACACATGCACCGAAGTTGCGCTTTCTCCCCTGAGAAGGTCGCAGTCATCAAGGACAACCTTGACAAGCTCTTGAAGGCCGGCTTCATTCGCGAGATCGATTACTCCGAGTGGCTGGCCAACCCGGTCATCGTCCAGAAGAAGGGTGGAAAGTGGAGAATGTGCGTGGACCACACGGGCTTGAACTCGGCTTGCCCGAAGGACAACTTCCCGCTCCCGCGCATCGACCAGATCGTCGACTCCACCGCGAACGCCAAGATGCTGAGCTTCTTGGATGCCTATTCAGGGTACCATAAGATCAAGCTGACGGTCGACGACGAGAGCAAGACGTCGTTCATCACCCCGTTCGGCACCTACTGCTACACGACCATGTCGTTTGGTCTGCGCAATGCGGGGGCCACATTCCAGCGTCTGATGACCAAGACGTTCGACCCCCAGATCGGTCGCAACCTTGAGGTCTACGTGGATGACATCATCGTCAAGAGCCCCTCCGAGGGCGACCACGTTCGAGACCTCGAAGAAACCTTCAACAACCTGAACAAGCACAAGATCAAGCTCAACCCCGAGAAGTGCGTGTTCGGCGCCGCGTCAGGGAAGGTGCTCGGCTACATGATCGGGGGTTCAGGGGTTGGCCCGAACCTGGAAAAGATCGAGGCGATCGAGAAGATGGCGCCCCCGACCTCGGTCAAGCAGGTGCAAAGCCTCACAGGCCACATGGCCGCCCTCAGCAGATTCATCTCGAGGCTCGGTGAGCGCGGGCTTCCGTTCTTCAGAGTTCTGCGCAAGCATGGGAGCTTCGAGTGGACGCCAAAGGCACAGCGGTCCTTTGATGAGCTAAAGGTATACCTGTCGACCCACCTCGCCATTCGACCCATGACGGCGAGAAGTTGCTGCTCTACCTTGCGGCTACCGCTCAGTTGTCGATGCCGTCTGGTGGCCGAGCGGGATCCCAAAGAAGACCGATCTATTATGTCGGTAAGTCTTGCACGGCCCGAAGGAACGCTACCCACAGGTACAAAAGCGCTGCCAGACGCTCTCCTCATGGCTTCGCGCAAGCTTTGACTTTATTTCAGCGACTCTGGTCGTGCGTCGAGCAATTTTCCGCTCGGGAACATCTTATGAACCCGTATACCGGCGGCGAATCTCCAAGTGGGCCATGGAGTTGGCAGCGTTTGATATCCAGGTTGTAGCCCGAACGGCCATCAAGTCGCAGGCACTTGCCGACTTCGTGGTCGAGCAGACGTCGCAACCTGCGCCCGGTCCAGAGGTCGAGGAAGAAAAGCCCTGGACCATGTTCTTCGACGGCTCGAGGTCCTTCAAGCGCTCGGGGGCTGGAATTCTTATTCTCACCCCACGCGGCGACCACATGAGGTATGCAGTTCGCTTTGAGTTTCCAGCGACCAACAATGTGGCCGAGTATGAAGCCCTCTTGGTGGGCCTACGGGCTTGCAAGGCATTGGGCGTGCGCCGGTTGGTCGTTAAAGGCGACTCGGCATTTCGTTGTCAATCGGTACAACAAGGAGTACCGGTTTCTGGACGACTCAATGGCGAAGTACCTAGCCGAGGTGCGCAAGATGGAGAAATGGTTTCAGAACCTGGAGCTCCAGCACATACCAAGGAGAGACAACACGGGTGCCGACTCCCTCTCCAAGCTCGCCTCCTTCGACGACGAGATCCCGCCCGATGTCATCCTGGAGACGATGGTGGCTCCCTCGATCTCTTCCCAGGAGATCTTGGTCGCCATGGTCGAAGGTACTCCCTCCTGGGCTGAACCAATCTTTAACTTCCTTACAAGGGGCGACCTACCGCCCGACCCTACCGAGAGAAGCAGGACCAAGCACCGGGCGAGTTTGTACACGCCGTCGGGGACGCCTCTGAGGAACGTTTCGGCATTTTGACACGTGCATCTCACGGAGGAGGGTAAGTACCGTTAAATGACATTCATTGAAGCTCTGCGGGCGCACTCTTCGTGACAGGCGATGGTTGGCAAGGCATTCCAGATGGGTATTATCGCCCTTCGCGCTCAGATGCTCGTGACATTGTCCGCACTGCCGAGCATGCGAGTTTCACGCCCGGAAGTCGCATCAACTCAAGATACTGGCTTCAGACTATCCCACTTGCTCGCCCTTCTCGACTGGGTCAGACATCCTCGGCCCTTTTCCTCAGGCGGTCGGCCGGCGGCAAGAAGTTCCTGTTCATTGCTGTGGACACTTTTACCAAGTGGATTGAAGCTGAGCCGGTCTCGACCATCACTGCTCGGGCGGCCGTCCGTTTTTTCCGCTTTGTTCGTGGTCACTGTGCACGGGTCCCATGCAAGATTATCGCGACAACGGTACTCGGTTTACGGTGAGTTGTTCCAAGAGTTTTGCGAGGGCCTCAGCATCAAAGTGTGCTTTGCCTCTGTGGCTCATCCCCAGAGCAACGGAGTGGCGGAACGCGCCAACGGCCAAATCGTCCAGGGCGTCAAGAAACGAGTTGCAGATGAGCTCGAACGCTGCGGCAAGACCTGGGTGGACGAACTTCCACTTCTGTTTTGGTGTTCTGGTGTATTCACGATCTTTGTCTTCCATTATTACTGTTATTTCCTCAATTTCCTCACCTTCATCTATTTGTACCCACGCTTCTTGTCCAATGTTTTCATCATCCTTCCCAACCTCAACTTGTTCACCATTCTAGTAACTGATGTCCTTGTTGTATTCCTGAATATGTTGCTCATGGCTGTATTCCCTAATTTTAGTGTCACCATAACTGAATTTATTTTGAGATCCACTACACTCACCGGCATCCAACTGCTGCTGCGGGACAACAACCCTATCATATGCTTGCATTAAAAGTACCCGATACCATCCACGTTGCTCCGGCCCCCTCACATATGACCTCTACGATGCAGTTCCCTTCACCTCAACTAACTCCCAATAAACAGGATCATTTTGCATACTACATAGGCAAAATAACTTCAGTTGGCATTTCTCTGGTATTCGAAAAGTATAATACAATCAATTTAGCATAGAAGAAAATGTACACTCTTCGACCATACTTAAACTTCTGTCCACATACTAGAAGTTACTCAGATCCGCACCCTCTAAACCATACATGACAACCCTTTCTCCATAATAGATTCTAAATGGAATTCGTTCTAACATATCCGTGAATCAATTCATTAACCCATGAATTAATTACTTTTCGTTAAAAATACTATGACACCTAACATAACTACATCTATATGCTCAAAAAAATCTAGATCTATCTCGTAGAAAAATAACTATATTCCTAAAAATATATATCTACCTAGATCTATCTATATTTCTAAAAATATACATCTCTATACTTCTATCTATAAAAAACATCTACACTCTTAAAAATATGTATCTATGTACTTTTATCTGTAAAAACATCTATATTCCTAAAAATATATTATTATTCTTAAAAACATCTATGTACAAGTATTTATACAAACCAACTAAATTACTAAAAATATACAAAATCTATCCATAACCCCAATTTAACTAGATCTAAAAATTTTTCTATCCTACCATGATTTATTACTAAACAAAATAAATAAAAAATTAACCTGCACAAATCTCACACGGCTACAAATTTCTTTTCCTCTCCCTTTTTCTCTCCTCTCTCTCCCTCCCTTTTTCTTTTCTCTCCCTCCCACTCCTCTCTTCTCTTTCTCTCGGCTCAGCTGAATAAATGAGCTCACACAGCTACAGTAAGCATGCCGTGATTTAAATAGCGTACCTCTATCACTAATTGATTTGGCGACAGAAGCGTACGCCCCCTTTGTTACCAAACCAACAGTCGATTTATTATCTATCGCCTAATGGTTGTGCGGCCCCTCTGTCGCCAAACCAATGGTCGATTTATTATCTATCGTCTCTTGGTTGGGTGACAGAGAGAGCCGAACGATTTCTTGCTTACGTGGCGTCGACGTGGCCGTCAGTCACCCGTTTAAATGATGACACATGCCTCTGTTGCTATTTGAACGGACGATATTTCCCTCTGGTCTTCTTAAAAGGCGACAGAGGTATATTTTGTAATTTTTTTAGATCGAGGTATATTTTTACAATTTGAATAAAAAATTATATTATTTTAAAAAAAATCCCAAAAAATCTATGCCGTATAACTGCCGAAGTGGATCTCTGTGCCCGTAGCAGTGGAGGAAGGGGATTGGTGGGGCCAGAGCAAGTACCGGCCTCAAAACGAATTCTGAATTCAGTGCAGCGGAGAGCCAAAACCAACAGGAACCCTCCTCCGCCGCCTTTGAGAGAGCAGTCTCTTCTACTCTGCCCCTATCGATCCTCCCACGCCCTTCCAGAAGCTTCATGCACGCCCTTGCGCCGCCCCCCTCCACGAGGTACAATTCGAACAACGTTCTATGAGATTCTTAGAGGTTTTAGTGCCATCTTCTGTGAGAGTGTAACGGGGTTCTTACTGTCTTTGTTTCTTTCTTTCTTTCTTTTGCGTTGCATAATCTACTAGGGGATTAATTACCACCATCAAGACAAACAATACTGGCTCCTTATAGCAGTAATAATATTACTAGGGGATGCTGTGGTGTTCCCCATTTTATTTTATTTTCTGTGCATGCTACTTCTGATTCTGCCCAATGTTTCTAGCACCTGGCTGGATTCCAGTAGTTAATGTGCTTACCATTTTTTTTTGCTACTGCCTAAATGCTTTTTGGAAAACAAACAGGACAGCTTCTTGCTTATCGGTTAACAAAAGGGAGTGTATACACAATTGTTACATGTAGTTAGATGCATGCTACGTAATTAATCTACCTAGGCTGTTACGCATGCAAAGACGTCTACCAGCTAATATAAATATCACATGTAAAAGTGGATGTATATCTTTACGAATAGTCTTACGTTAGCTGACCAGGCCAGTTCAATGTAGTATACTTTAGTCAGTTGATGAGTGGAGTGGTTGTACAGTCGACCTGAACAGATAAAAGGACTAATCATGCACTTAGTTTCTTGCATATAAAAATTATTTACACGTTACAATCTGCACCAAAAGTTCAGATCTTTTTTTTTTTACCTCATGAGGTTATCTTTTGCAGGTTTCTCTCTTGAAGGCATTTGTCAATCTGTAGTTCACCCCCCATAAGCTAGCGTAGCTGCAAGACGGCCCTTGCAGAAGCATGAATCCTTATTTTGCTGGCCTTCTTGTCCCCATCGCGGTCTCTCTGCTGCTCCAGAGAAGGAGAAACGCTGAAAAGAAGAGGGGCGTGCCGGTTGATGTGGGCGGAGAGCCTGGCTTTGCGATCCGTAACTATCGATTTGAGCACCCTGTTGAAACACACTGGCTGTTTGAGCAGTCTTGCAAGGAGTTTGTCTACATGCCACTCCTTGGCACCAGGAAGCTCATTTCAAGGGAGACGGAACTTGCATCTGATGGGAGGTCCTTTGAGAAGTTTCATCTGGGGGAGTATGAGTGGAAGTGTTACGCTGAGGCCTTGGAGAGCGTTTGCAACTTCTCATCCGGACTAATCCGATTAGGCCACCAGAGGAGTGAGCGTCTTGCTATTTTTGCTGAGACACGGGCTGAGTGGCAGATTGCACTGCAGGTAAGCCCTCTTTGGGCTTGTTTGTTTTAACTTTTGATTTTGGATTCTAGCCCCAAAAGTAGAATAAAAAACAAACAGTCTGATTCTAGAATCCGATTCTCATAATCTAACCAACCCATATACACTAGAATCCACAATCCACTTTATATGTGCTTTTGGATTCCAGTTTTTGGAGAATCAGCTTCTCTACGACCACAATCCGGAATCAGCTTTTAAGGAAGGCCCTTTATCTTTCGCAATTGATAGGTAGATTAATGCTGTGCCATTTTGATTCTCCTCATGTGGATATGTGTGTGGTGCATACTGTTGCTTGGCTAAATTGAGGCCACTGGCCACTTTATCTAGAATGCATGTAATCCACAGAAATACACAGTCGAGTCAAGAGTTCCTGCATTAACAGAGTTAATTATACATAGTTTTGAATTCAAAATGAGTGCTCAAGACAATTTTGCCTCCCAAATCACTCTGTGAGTGCAGGTGTTATGCACTGCTAAGAGGCGTCTCAAATAACTATATGGTGAACAATCAGTATTCAACTAGTACAATGATACCCCAACACCATTCGTTCTTTCCCTTTGCGTTATCATGTAAATGTGAGGAATATAACTTTCAAATGTATCAATGGCAGGCCCAGTGTTTTTCATTAGCATTATACATGACAAATTCACAGTAGGAGCTGTGGTGGCAGATACAGGAATTGTACTAGCAACCTTGTGTCTATGTATCTTTTGTAACCCTTGAACATGATATGCAATTAAATTATAGTGCCTGATGAGATGCCAAATCATCAGGAACATTGTAAATGATACATACTTTTATACTGATTCATAACGGATTCCTTCGAACATACATTCACCCTGGTTCCATATCCTCCTTTTTCGCCTGTTGTAATTTAATGCTGAAATCAATCCTGTCTGTTCATTGCTTATCTTCTTCATAATGTGTTATACATTGAACTCTGGGAATCATTCTCATGTTCTGAGTTTACTATATTTGTATTTGCAAGGCATGCTTCAGACAAAATATTACAGTGGTCACTATCTATGCCTCCTTGGGGGAGGGAGCACTGTGCCACTCACTAAATGAGGTCAGTACTGTCACTCGTGTCGCATGTTTTCTGTGTAGTTATTACTTGCTAAGGTTTTGTCACATGGTCTGCTTCTATTGTTTTATCAAGACAACACAATTTTTTTACTTCCTGTAGCATTTTTGCCATAGATAAGCACCAAATACTTTACAGGAGTTGCTAGCATAGTGTTCCAAAAATTGTTGTAAAGTAATTAACATCCATCTGCTATTTGTTGGAGTTATATTTAGCTTATTTTCCCTTTTTTGCTCTCCAGACGGAGGTCACTACTTTAGTATGTGGTCAGAAAGAATTAAAGAAGTTGATTGATATAAGTGGGCAACTTGACACTGTCAAGCGTGTCATCTACATCAATGAGGAAGGCATCTCAACTGAAGTTTCCCTAGCTCAAAACAGCACTAGCTGGATAATTGAGTCATTTGAGGAAGTAGGTAGATTAGGAAATGAAGCACCTGTTGACGCAGACATGCCTCTCCCATCTGATGTCGCTGTGATAATGTACACAAGTGGTAGCACTGGATTGCCCAAGGTTTGCCCACCTTCCTGGTTCTGTATTTTCATTTTTGTTGTTTATTATGCTGCAAATACACCCTTCTGACTTGCTAGGACCCATGTTGGCAACTCAAAAGAAGACATGCCTTTCTAATTTTCTTTAATCATATCATCAGCTGACGCAGGGCCGGTCCTGGTATTTTGGGGGCCCGGGGCGAAAACTTATATGGAGCCCCATCCACCTCCTCATATATATATGTCTATGTATATATATATATATGTATGTCTATCAAAACCAAAACCAAAAAACATTTAACTTCAAAAGCCCTCTCAACTAGGGTTTGTTGTTTCGGTTTGGTACAAATATCGTCTCCCACCGAAACAGCCAAAATTTCGGCGAAATTTCGGTCAAATTTCGGCCAAATTCAAACAAAAAACAACAAAATTCAAACAAAAAACAACAAAATCCGAAATTTCGCCCTTTCGCTCTGGACCGAAATGGCTGAAATTTCTGAAATTTCACCGAAATAAAAATCCCTACTCTCAGCTTCTAGGATTTCTTCTTGACAATTACTTTCATCAAATTATTTCTTCCTCATGGCACGACGCTTTACTGGAAACGATGTCTCTACACCCATGTCATTTGCAATACCTTTGGCAATGTTCATACAAGAAGAAAACCCATCATTTATGTACTTCTCAAAGTATTCTATTATACCTTGTATTTGCTTCAAAGTAGAGTCAATGCACATGGCTGGCGATTGCAGCTTTTTACTCACTTTGTTTACTGCAAATAAAACATCATGTCAGATAACCATACCAAGCAGAAACTCAAAGCTGCCAAGTGTATCAAATAAATTTTTTGCATCACTTTTGCCCATGGTGTACTTACATACTTGGGGGCCCGGGGCGGCCACCCACCCTGCCCCCCCCTCTAGGGCTGGCCCTGAGCTGACGAACTACATGCACTTTATATGTTTTTGTAGGGAGTTATGATGACCCATCGCAATGTCCTGGCTACACTTTCAGCAGTAATGACCATTGTGCCTGAACTCGGCAGAAAGGATATATACTTGGCCTACCTCCCACTTGCACACGTTCTTGAGTTGGCAGCTGAGGTAGCTCTTGAATAGCATCTTAATCTATTAATGGTTTTTGTTTATCAAGCTTAATTCTTTGTATAAAAATATTATTATTTTTAGGCACTTATGGCTGCTGTTGGGGTGTCCATAGGGTATGGTTCACCTTTGACCCTGACTGATACATCAAACAAAATAAAAAAGGGAACTCTTGGTGATGCTTCTGCGCTGAAGCCAACACTGATGACTGCTGTACCTGCTATACTTGATCGTGTTCGTGATGGTGTGAGGAAAAAGGTATCACCCTTCACGCTGTCTTGGTCCAGTGTTTGCATTGGTTTATTGACTGCAGCTTTTCATATTGAGATGGCTTTAGGTGGATGCAAAGGGTGGTGTAGCGAAGAAATTATTTGATATTGGCTATAGACGCCGGCTAGCTGCTATCAATGGAAGTTGGCTGGGTGCATGGGGATTAGAGAAACTGTTGTGGGATATGCTCATCTTCAGAAAGGTGCGTGCAGTCTTGGGAGGAAAGATTCGCTTTGTACTCTCAGGTGGAGCACCTCTGTCCGGAGATACTCAGAGGTTTATCAACATATGCCTTGGGTAAGATTATGCACATCTGATTCATGTTGTTAGTGTCAACTGTCCAGATCACCCTTGTTTACCATTCCATACATTTTAAAAGAATCATTCCATACATTTTAAAATAATAATTATTTATGTTAGCTTCACCATTTTTACAGTCGTTGAAATTGACAGTCTTAATGCAATTTCAGGGCTCCAATAGGGCAAGGGTATGGTCTGACTGAAACTTGTGCTGGAGGGACATTTTCTGAGTACGATGACACATCTGTTGGCCGTGTCGGCGCTCCACTACCTTGTTCATATATTAAGGTTAGACAATAACATGCTGCTCTTTCAAAAAAAAAGGTTAGACAATAACATTGCCTAATTTTCCTGGCCATGTCTGAATTTGAGCTGGTCCCATTTTCCATATCAAAGCTGTTTTCCCCCATTCCTATTATTTCTGTCTTTACTATTTCTTAAATTTTGATATCTGAAAATGCTTGCGTATGGAAGATCTTCATTAATTAGAAGAATAAGGTGTTACTTGTTCTTGTTTTAAGTATCGCAGTTCATTTTTTTTTTTAGATGAAGGAAGATTTTATTAATTTCAAGAATATTACATCAAGATGATACAAGTCCTTAAGTATCGCAGTTCATGCTTTGACATTTCTGACTACTTGATCTTTTACTCAGTGGGATATCTGAATAGTACCTGTTGACATCTCACAATTCTTAACATAATGGCAACTGTATATTTCAGTTGATTGACTGGGCTGAAGGTGGATACCTAACAACTGATTCACCGATGCCTCGGGGGGAAATAGTCGTTGGGGGTCCCAATGTAACTAAAGGCTATTTCAATAATGAAGCTAAAACAAATGAAGTCTATAAGGTATGTTGTTGTCTTGTCGACTTGTTACTGATCTATTCGTGGTCTACATCATGGATCATACTGATAGCTTTTCTTTCACAATAATTTGTCTAACAATATGCCTCATATATTTTGTGAAGGATGATGAAAGAGGTATCCGGTGGTTTTATTCTGGTGACATCGGGCGTTTCCACCCAGATGGCTGCCTTGAAATCATTGACCGTAAGAAAGATATTGTGAAGCTTCAACATGGTGAATATGTATCTGTCGGGAAGGTAGGCAATATTCTTTTTCTGGTGAGACAAGTGGCTGGTAGCACTTGTTAACTGACTGGATGATCGCAGGTGGAGGCTGCTTTGATTGTGAGCCCATATGTGGAGAACATCATGATTCATGCTGATCCTTTCCACAATTACTGCGTTGCACTTGTGGTAGCTGCACACAATGAGCTCGAAAACTGGGCGTTGCAGCAAGGAGTTGCATACACTGATTTCGCAGATTTGTGCCAGAAGCAAGAGGCTGTTACAGAAGTGCTTGGATCTTTAGCAGAGGTTCGTGTTCTCTACTCACCTCAGTTATCATCTGGTTGCTTTATTTTGTTGGACTTGTATTTCATTACACGTCCGTCTTACTTGACTCAAGGATTTTGAAAGTGCATTTATATGTAAAACATAACGATTTAGCATCCATGATCTCTCACTTATCCCTACATTCGTTTTTGAGAAATATAGAAGCATTGTTTGCAAGTTCTAACCGTACAAGTATCAAGTATGACAATAAGAAATGATTTGCAGGAGTCTTCAAAGAAAAGAAACAAGAGTACCAATAAAGACATAGCACGTAGAACATGAATTCATGTGCAGTGTGCTTTGTGACAATTTCTCAACCAGGTCATGCATAACTGTGAGTGTGTTTCAGAAGCAGCTAGGTCTTTATTTCTTTTAAAGAGTAGTGAAGAAGTTAGTGGTTGCCACTTTCCAATCAAACTATGACCAGGTGCACATCCTTGGAAGAGTTGTACATACCTGAAGCTAGCGATTCTAGAGATTGCATTCTTGATCATGTATAGAGCTGGCCAAAACACACCTTCAGGACTGTAGGTTTCAGCATAGTTAAACTTACTGATATGAAAGCAAGTTAAGAGGTGCAAGCATGTTAAATAAGACATCCTGTGTGCTGTTAGGACACCAATGGGAGTAAATCCTGAGTGCAGTTAGGACAACAATGGGACTAAATCCTGTGTGCTGTTAGGACAACAATGTGATTATACTGAAATGCCCTTTCTATTGTTCAGGCTGCGAAGCAATCGAGATTGGAGAAGTTTGAGATCCCAGCCAAAGTCAAGCTGATACCGGATCCATGGACCCCTGAGTCTGGCCTCGTCACGGCTGCCCTCAAGCTCAAGAGGGAGGTGATCAAGAAGACGTATGAGAACGATCTGGCTCAACTGTACGCCTGACGGCTCTGCTGCGCTTTTTGATACGCTCAACTATGGAGATGACAATGTTAGAGATAATCATGGATTCCTCAATATCCAATCTTTTCATATATCAAATCTTTCCATACTCTGATTCTTTATTTGGCTATATAATGCCACTCTCTGTACATGTACATTGAACGAAATAATGGATTTGTCTCCTATAGTTTTTTTCTGCAAGGGTTTTTCCACGTTAAATTTTGTCTCCCGTTTTTACTCTTCATAAACCTAGTAAGTAGTATCAGAGCTAGGGTTAGAGCACATACGGGGCCACGTCGACTGCTTCGTCTTCCAACCATTGGGCTGGCCCACATCGCCTTGGCTTTTGCCAACCTCGGCCGCCTGTCGAGCATCCGTTGCTGCTGTTTGTCGTGCCAGCGCATCGCCTCCGACGCTCTGTGACGCCGCCTTGCCGATCTCCTACTTGGATGCCGCTATTGGCCTCCTTCTGCGCGATGCCCGCTTGCGCATCACTGTCATCGGCCACCCTCACTCCGGCCGCCTCCAAGCCGCCCGTCCGCTTCACCCACACTGACTGACATTTGCCCGAGCCTAAGAGAGCCAGCTCCCGATTAGACTTGAAACGAATCCCACAATCGGTTTTAAATCCGGCTAGGCTTCAGCTCTGAAGCGGCTTCGACTTTTCGTTCAACTTTTTTGGCTACAGTTCCGGCTTTTGTTTTTCAACTTTAGCTTCCATTTTCCAACTGAAAATGCTACATGCACCTGAAGTGTACCAAAATTGCTACGCACACCTGAAGGATACTAGGAAGTTTTTTTTTCAGAATCTACAATATATTTTTGATTTGCAATTTTTCTCTACCATGCCATCTACTAAGTTTGATATTGAGCAGTTTGATGACAAGATCAGTTTTTCTATACGACAGGTTCAAATAAAAGCCATACTCACATAGGTGGGTGTTAAGAAAGCACTACTAGCTAAACCGGCGACAATGGCAGATGAGCAATGGGAGGAATTTGACTAGAAAGCACTCTTCGCTATGCAATTCAGTTTATCCACAGTTGTTCTGCATGAAGTTATTAATGAGACTACCACCACAAAATCGTGGTAACAACTGGAAGCTTTGTACATGAAGAAAAGTCTTGCGAACAAATTCTCCTCAAAGGACGTCTATACACAATTTGCATGGATGAAGGTACCTTTATACAATCTCATCTTAATGAGTTCAACTCTCTCATCATTGATCTTGAGAAATTAGTGAAAATTGATACCTCTATACAATCTCATCTTAATGAGTTCAACTCTCTCATCATTGATCTTGAGAAATTAGAAGTGAAAATTGATGATAAAGATAAGGCTATTCTATTGGTTGTATTATATTTTATGGTAATCATGATACCCTTAGTTTTGAGAATGTTAAATCAAATTTATTATATAATAAGAAATTTGATATTGATTCTCATTCTGAAATTAAGGCCGAGGGTTTAATTGTTAGAGGTAGGTCTAAACATAAAGGCAATTTTTATAGATCAAAGTTGGGAAACCATGTGGTGGTCTATCTATATTTGTGATGAGTAATTGACTGTACATGAGCTTGTGGTGTATAGGTTTGAATTTGATTTGAGCTTGCTTTATCATAGGCAATTTGGTTTGAGAGGTCTTGGCCTTGCCTAGAGTGGTCGTGGCCTTTGTGACCTCTAGAGATCGTTTCCTAGAGTGGTCATGACCACTGTGGAAGTGGTCGTAACCTCCCAAGGAGTGGTCATAACCACTATAGGAGTAGTCTAGACTACTGTGGCAGTAGTCTAGACCTCTAGAGACCTCTGTAGAAGTGGTCGTGACCACTATAAAAGTAGTCTAGACCACTGTGAAAGTGATCTAGACCTTTAAGAACCTCTGTGAGAGTAGTCTAGACCACTGTGTGAGTGATCTAGACCTCTGTGAGAGATATCACGACCATTGTAAGAGTGATTTAGACTACTATGGGAATGGTCTAGATCTTTAAGGATTTTTTATGGAGTGGTCTAGACTTCTAAGGACCTCAATAGGAGTGGTCTTGACCACCAAGAGAGCCGTCTAGACCTCTGTATGAGTGGTCTAGACCTTTGTATGAGTGGTCCTAAAAGGTCACATCCAAGTGTGGCTTTGAGTGGTCACAACTTGAGGTGATCATAGGCTATATGATCTAAGATGGGATCTTATGATATGATTTTAGACATTGTAATGTGATTGTTTTCTTGTCTGTGTTGGTTGCAAGACTCTAGGGCTAAGTCATGGTGAGGCGAAGGCGAGATCAGGACTAAGTTAGTAGAGCTAAGGTTCAGAACGGTCAAGGGACACCAGAAGATGACTAAGGCCAGGATATGGTTTCAAGTTGGGAAGATAAGGAGCTAGAGCATGAAGCATTAGTGATGGATATGGCGGGCAACGACATGGATTGGGACTAGGCTTAGGGAAGAGTCGAGGTCCAGAACGGTCACGGAAGCCAAAGACGTCATGGTGACGTGGATAGCTAAGATGCTAACTTGAGCTCTATTCAAGTGAAGGAGGATCGTTGGATCAAGTATTCATGGGTGCAGTAGAGGCTAAGTGCTAAAGGGTATGGTCAAAACCCGTGATGATGTTGGGTTTCGGGTCAACTCATGTATGAATGAGTGAGTTAATCCTAGCTCTTGATGAGGTTCCTTATGAGAGAAGTAAGTCATCAAAGGGTGGAGATTGACTCATCTGTACTATAAATAGAGGGAGAGGGGTGCCTCTCCCGGTGTGTGTTTGGTGAAGGATTTTGGTATCTTGATGCTCTCTGAGCATTTGCCTACCTGGTTGTGAGGCTTTGTAAACTATCCTTCCAAGAAATAGAAAAAGTTCTAGAGCAAGAATATTATTCATGTTTGTGCTTACATTCTAGTTTTTGTTTTGCTTTGTTTGCAGTCATCTCCTTCTACATTCTCATGGTTCTTTTGATCCTTATTATTTGATCTTGAGCCAAGGATGAGTGATTGATGGATGGTGTATCTTTGAAACATATATCAATCATTTAGGTCCTCAGCAACTCTTTTCTCTAAGTTCTTGATTATAAACCGATCTACTATAGTATGAAGAAAGATCTTAACAGATCGCATCCTATTTGTTTTGGGAGTTGATCATGCCTTGATCTAGCTTGCTAGGATGTGTGGGAGTTGATCCATGATCATATTGATCGTTTATACCCCATGAGCAAGAACAGATCAAGATTCTCCACCGATGAAAGTTTATATCAGTTCTAGTTTTTGAGAACGTGTTGTTGTTACTATTTATTGTAGTGCTTTGGACATCTATCCAATACTATCCTAGCTTAGTACTTTAGTTGGTGATTTAGGGAAAGTAACTAAAATATTCTTTTGTTCAGTACTAGATTTGTTGTTCCTTTTTATTGGCTTTTCAGAAGAGAGGCTATGATACTTTTAGAGGGGAAGTTTTTTTATTTGGCTCCTATTTATCCCTGCTCTAGTTGCCATTTCGGTCCTTGAATTGATATCGGAGCTTGTTCTGCCCTTTCTAGATCTTAACCAGTCTCAATAGTTATGGCGATTGATAAGTATTCGACCAAGCCTTCAAATTTTTTGGAGTTGATTACCTTTTTGGAAGTCTAGAATGGAGTCATACATCATTGCCTAAGGATTTTCAATCTGGCAGAAGGTGAAGCTCCCTTATGATGTTCCTACCGATGAGAACGTCAATACCGTGAATATGGCTGACACTAAGGCGACTGCTAAGATAAGATACCGCGAATATGGCTGACACTGAGGCGACTGCTAAGATAAGAAACATGCTTATATAGGGGCTTAGCCATAGTGAGTATGACCAGATCTCCCACTTACAATCTACACACCAGGTTTGGGTGACCCCCAATGCTTACCATGAGGGCACCACCCAAATCAAGATGGTGAGGCAAGATTAGTATAAGTGTGACTACAACAAGTTCGAACAACATAGGGAGTCTTTAGACGAGTGCTTTGGTCGTTTCATGAAGAACCTGAGCATTCTCTGAGCAATTGGTACCACATACCTTGACTTAGATAATGCTCGGTATTTTCTGACAACACTTGTTCTTCGAGTTTGGGAGATGAGGTGACCTTCATCAAGGATACCACGGACTTGTCGGCCTTGACTCAAAACTCATTAGATTCATGTCGTCTCTCGCAAGACGAAGTCACAGTCAATGCCTTTGGTCACTGATCTTACTTCTGTGAGTCCTTCTAGTTTTTCCCTCCCTATAAGTTCAAGCTTTATTAGTTTTGGTGATTGGTTTAATATTAATATTTAATTATTATTTAATCATAAATCTAATCATTATGAGACTAACATGTTTAATTAAGCTACATTCTTATTAGTCTCAAATTTGAATGAAAAATAGAAAACCATAGGTATGTACTTGTATTCACTCTATTGTCTTAATGCGTACTTAGGATTCAAGTTAAAAGATGAACACTTCCACTGCCTTAGTCTAAATATGTGCATTATGTTTCCAAATCTATATATACATGAATGCACACATCTAGGGAGAGTTGATAGTTTAACTTGATGTTTCAATTGTATTGATCCATGTCCTCTTGCCATATAATATGAATGATCAAAATTTTGAAACAATCTTTTGAGTATATATAACTTGTGTAGTTGTAGTATATTCATGCTAATATAGGATAAACTCTCGTGCAATCTAATATTGATTATGTGCATATTGATTCCATGTTCAATTAGTTATATGCAAATATTTAATGGAGTTTGTTCTATAGTTGATGGCCTAAATGTATTGATCCCTTTCCATAACTCAAACATATTTAGATCATTACTACTATCATATTGAGTATATGAAACTTGTGTAGTTATATATACTTATGTCAATTTCAATGAAGTTTAAATTAAGTTCAGTTATTTTTCAATCAATCAAAGAACATTTTATCATGTGTTGATGGTGTCTCTTTGTTGATTAAGGACAAACGAAAAGTTTTTGAGTATAATGAAGCATTAGTTATACCCTCGTTGACTTTGATCATGACGAACCTAGCTTTGTCACCCTAGGTGATATTAGCTATTTTATTTGGTGATAACCAATAGAGTATCATGGGATGGTAGAATTGCTTAGTCCAGCTTAAATGTTTCGGTATTATGCCATTATGGGAATTATTTCAAACATGGGTTAAACTTATTTGTGAAGTTGCGATAATTGGTAATGATGTTGTTATTTAAATGAAATAAAGTAAAAAAATAGTTTGGACTGGGGCGGATGGACGTTTGGCGGATGTAGAGCATGAGGCCTTGTAAAGTGAATGTTTCGCCCTAGTCAATTAATGACCGAAGTGTATGTTATCATGGACCGAGCATTACCATACAACCATAAGTCTATATACGTACGACCTGATTAATTAATTTGTGAATCTTGTTATTGTCTTTGTCAGTCAGTGGAATATGAGTGTTGGATGGAAACAGATTTCTCCCCACACCGGTGCAAGAGTGGGCTTCTGACTGGGTGGATGGAATCCTTCAGCGGTGAAACCTTAGCAGACGAGATTAATAGCAGGGTTGTACATTGTAGAGGTCTTATCATGATCTCTCTGCCGATACACCAAAGGAAGTGTATTAATTACATAGTAACAAGAGACTATCATGTCTTGTGAGTAAAGTTATACACACTCTGCAAAGTTAAAACTATTTAAACAACCATTCCAACGGTCCAAGAGAAGGCGAAGTATGCTTGCACATTGTAGATTTTATGATTTTGATTTAAATAAAAATGATAGTTTGGTAATTCATAAGTGGATGGAACTCTCGGGTTATAGTTTGACGGTTAAAGCTAGTCAGATAGTTGGAACCTGTTTAGTTATCATATCAAATTCCATTACTACAATTACATTTTGGTCAAATAATGCTTTGTTAAATTACTATTTGTATTTAAAGTTAAATATTACTTTACCTTAAAAGTGCCGTATTATACCTTTAATTATTTAGCCTTGCATATAGCCTCACATTGTTAGAGCCATAGTAGGCCAAGTCCTAGCAGTTGGTCGTTTCGACCCAATGGCTCCAGATATGAACGATGGCTGCACGTACGTACGGTTGCACGGTAGGCATGTGGGAGACGAAGGCAAAATGATCTCATGTAACTCAAGCGAGGGCAACATGGGATAGATGGAGCTGTAAGAATGCAGACAGAGGCCGGAATCCTTCAGTGGCACAGAGCCGATTTTTCCCATAGAACTAAGGTGCATTATGCAGATGCCATAAAACAACATGCAAATCATCACAGCCTCCCTCCGTTTATTCACCTATTTTCCTCGGTAAGCTCTCAGGCGTTCGGAAGCTGCCTTGGAATATGGTAGCCTGCGGACAAAAGGTTTGCGTTGTTTGAAGACAATGCATGTTCAGAGTATGAGCAGTGTAATTTACATCAGCGTTAACTAACCTGCGCACTCAATGCCCCTGGGCAGTGCGTTGCGGCATCTGATCGTAACAGCCACCCAACTTGGCAGACTGATTTTGGCAAGGTCATCGGCTGAAAATTTGCGGCAGATGCATTCGACGTCTGCTTTTTTCACTGTTTTGCAGCAGCTGTCATTGATGCCCGGGTTGATCGGCTGGTTTGAGCCCCTACGGATGAACTTCCAACACTTATACATCGCGTCTTCTTTGTCTTCATAGCAGTCCTGATCTGCTCGTGCGTGGTGCGGAGGAGAAGAAGAAATGGCCGCAAAGACTAGGAAACAGAATACACCTACTAATTTAGCACGGCTGGTCATCATCTTCTTCTCGTGATCGAGGTCACCAGTAATATTTTTGCAGGGTAGGTAGGTAAGTTGCTGATTAATCGATGTTTATGTAGGACTCCCACAGCACAGGTTCTATATATATAGTGGTTATCCGAACTTGCAGACTCTTGCTACGCATGCATTGTTCAGGTACTGATTTTAATATTTACTATGAGATATTATGATATGATGATGTCCGAAGTCCCCATGCATGGCTGACCTAAGTGTATCTTTTGATGATGTCCAAAAGTTTCGAAAATTCTGAAAAAATCATGGATGTACATCTCATCTTACCCCATCTACATATAAAATTTCATGATCAAATTCGTCCTATGTTAGAAGTTACAAAAAGACAAATTTGAGGTGCATTTGAACTTTTTAAGTTTGTCAGAAATTTGTCTTTTTGTAACTTCTAGCATAGGACGAATTTGATCATGAAATTTTATATGTAGATGGGGTAAGATGAGATGTACATCCATGATTTTTTCAGAATTTTTCGAAACTTTTGTTAGTTGGAACATGATCTGATTGCACCATACTATTGCCCACAAACATATCCTGAAGATATAATATTTTAGGTAGATCGATACATTTATTAACATTAGTGATAGATACTCCCTCCGGCCACCAAAATATGTTGTTTTAGACATTGATATAGTTTCTAAAATATTACTTGACCATTAGTATATTTATAAAATCCAATAAAATTATAATATTATGAAAGTATTTTTTAGATAAATCTACATATATGATTTTCATGTATCCAATATAAATATTTAAAAAAACATTGATGGCCAAATTTTTGAAAGTTTAACTACACGGCAAAACAACTTGTATCTAGAGTAATTAGCTAGGATATATCCTCATTTAATTTGGATGTGCTAGCTAGGATTTATTCTCATTTAATTTGGATGTGCTATTCAGCCGGCTTTTTATTGCTGGTGTAGAATAGATTTATGCAGTCCACTAAATGCTCATTTATTTATGAGTGGATCAGACTAGATTTGTTCAATTATTACTTGTGCAGAAAGATACGCTCTATAAAGCTTGACTAGATTTGCTCAATCATAGATTGAAAAACTTTGCTGGTGTAGAATATACTAGGAAGTTTTCGCGGCGTGACAAGCCGCGCGCATGATATTTTTCACAGAAATAATTCCATTTTTTCCGGGTGGTGTTTTTCCATAACATGTAAGGGCTTCTTCACAAAAAAAAAAAACAGGCGGTATTTAGAGGTATCTAACCACGAAATCGAATTTTCGGATTTTCTAGGGTCTTCTCCATTAAAAAACGGATCTAAATGCGATTTCCAAAACTCTAGAGGGCTTATCTAGGGGGCATTTTGAAAAAACCGAAATTTTTGGATTTTTCAGAGCCTTTCCACACAAAAAAGAGACCTAAACACGATTTCTAAAATTTTGAGGGCTTCTTCGCAAAAAAACAGACCGTTTCCAGGGTCTTCTCCATAAAAAAAGATCTAAATGCGATTTCCAAAACTTTGGAAGGCTTATCTAGGGGCATTCGGTAAAAACTGAACTTTTCTGAATTTTCAGGGCCTTTCTGCAAAAAAAGGGACTTACACGCGATTTTTTGAATTTTGGAGGGCTTTTTCGCAAAAAAAACTGGCCGCCGAAGGCATGGCCATGCGTTAATGCGTCGCCACCCATGTGATCGAGCCACGTGTCAGAAGCAAAAATCATGGCGTTGCGAGTAACGAAAGTAAGCCGATTCGAACCAGCGATCGCAGGGGCGGGAGCGAGCAGCCTAACCAACACGCCGCGCGAACTTTTTTGAAAATAAACGGCGTTAACATATATAAGGCGGGCAAGCACGTGAGGAACGGGGTGACGTGGCTCAACGGCCGCGCGCCGTACGCACGGGAGGCCTGTTTACTGTAGCAAAACGGCGACGTGGAGCGTGGATTGAGCCGGATTTCTTCCAACTATATGTAGGGTATGATTTACGCAGTCCACTAAATCTCTACTATATAAAGCAAGACTTCCCACGTCACTTCATCAAAGCTACTCACCTTCGCCACTATTTTTTAATAACCCACCTTTGCCACTACTCTTTAATTACCCACCTTTGCCACTGTTAGTGCTATTTGCAAATAAACTTTTTATCGCAAATCGAGTTTCAACCATTTTACATTCAGCTCTTGAACTCGTGGAACATTGATCAACTCCGTAAATTCTATGTGTAACGCCTTTGTCTCAAATTTCAATGAAAAGTTATTATTCATTAGCTATATTGGTCTTTGTGTCCTTTCTTAATCTTATACTTCGTACTGGGTGTCGCGATCTCAGGATTCACCTCCAGGGGCCATGCTGGCAATAAGCCGATTCTCATCGCATCGCGGCCTCCCCTGTGGCAGGGTTTGAATCAGGGGTCCAGCCTGGGGATATATAGCTTTAATTGAGCTAGAGTTTTCCTGAATCCAACCTGCGTATAAGTGCTCTCGAACTCGATCCGAATGTTGCGAGCTTGAAGTTCACCTCCAGGGGTCGTGCCACCTGTTAGCCGATTCTATTCGCATCCCGGCTCCCCCTGTGACAGGGCTTGAACCATAGCCCACATTCGGACCTTTGTGCAAGCATAAATCGCGATCAGAGTTCTAGGCTCTAATCTAAACGACTCTAGAATCTTCGGGACTAAGCTCTTTCTCATACAGGGGTTCACTTATTATGCTTAATGATTCTAACAGCCTTCTCTATGGGATACATATCTTCCTTGCAGGACATAGCATACTTAGAATGTTTTTGTTCTTGACTTGTGTCCAAGGCCGGCGTTGCTCGACCTCGACCACAACGGGGGCTGGATGAGGGCATACTGCCCCAAAAAAAAGCTAAGTACACAAACCAATGTTGGTTCGGTTGGTAAGCCGCTCGTGCTATCTGCGTGAGGTCGAGAGATCGAACCCTAGCCTCTCCAACATTAAAAAAAACACAGAGACAAAAGTTCATTTCGTTCAAAAAATGGCTTTGTTTCATTAACCTTTCTTTACAAGTATTAGGTACAAAGCTTCAGAGCTAATCCTAGCTACAGGTCAGCCATGTCGCGGGTGAGCTTCTCTTGCTCGAGCTCGGCAACCTTTGTCCTCAGAGCCGACAGTTCACCTTGAAGACGAAGTGTTTCGGCTACGGAGTTAGCGGCACGGCTTCGCTCATCTTGGAGTTGGGCCAGGGCGTTCTTCACCGTCTTGATTGCCCGCCCTAGTTTCTCCTCGAGCTCGGTGACCTTTGCCTTGAGCTCGACGGGGGCTTTCATCGAGGCGCCCGCCTGGTCCGCGATCTCCTTCTGCAGCTTCTCCACCTTTGCCCGCTCAGCTTCAAGGGCTTTGGAAGAGCCCACACGCTCAGCCTCGAGCGCCTTGGTCGACCGAGTGCGTTCTTCCTCCACGGCCTTGAAGGCATGTTCGCGCTCGGTGTTGACGGCTTGGCTAAGCTCGGACGTGTGGGTTGTCTCAACCGCCGTCAGTGTGCCTTGGAGGGAAGCAAGCTCGGCGGCGTGGGCCGCGGTCCTTCGCTCGGCCTCCTCCTGCTCGATCACCAAAGTCTCCTCGAGCTGGAGCAAGCGGGTCTCCCGTTCCTCCACCTTGTCGAAGACGATCTTCAGAGCATCAGAATGCCTCTGAAGACCTTGAAACCCTTGGGTGATGAGGCCAATGGCCTATCGAATTCAAAGAAAATCAAATTTCATCAAAGAAAGATAAGTTGAGGGACAAGAGGAGTACGAAGAGGTTATACCGTACCTGGCTAAGCCGATCTTCGAAAGCCATGCGGTGGGGTCCAGTGGATCTACCGCTGGTGCCCCGGGCACGGTACGGCCTTCCACCGAGGTTGAGGCACCGGGGCGGAGTTCTTCCGGCGTGTGGCCAACTTCGCCGGTGGCGGCCTCAGTTCGGGTCTCCTCGTCTGCCTGAAGGCCTAACTCGCCTTCGGACTCGGTCCATTCGACCAAATTGGCCCCGACCTCCCCGGTCGGGGGGTCTTCCGCTTCTTCTCTGGCGGTGGCCCCGGCCGGGTCGTCGGTTTGGTCCTCCATGAGGGCCTCGGCCAACGAATTGTCAGCCTCGACGGTTGGGGTCGTACTGACCTCAATGGTCGGAGCGACCACAATAGGGACGGCTTGAACGGCCTCAGCCGCGGCGGTCGAGGCGTCTTGAGCTTCACTTCCCGCTACAGCCTTGGCCGGGGAGGCATCGGCTTCGAAGGCCGCAGTGTCTTTGGCTTCTCTTCCATCGGCAGTGGGTGAGGTCGCGTCTTTGTCCAGATCGGCGAGCCCGTGCTCGGGCTCGCCGGCCACGACCCAACTGTGGGGGACACCGGCGGCGCGATTCTGGCTCGTGGGGAGGTGGTGCACTAGCTCGTACGAGGCCTTCTCCTCGGACTCGGACTCGCCCTGGACGATAGCCATTGTCAGGAGGTGTTGGGGGTGAGTTCGAGCATTCAAGGTTTGCGACAAGGAAAGATTACTAAGCTAATGCGAAAAAGAATTTTTCGACCAAAAGAGAAGTAAGGTACCTGAGTCATGAGCCTCCGCCTTGCAGGGGCTGTTGAGAGTCGTGGCGTCCTGAGGGTGAAGAGGCGGCCCTTCTCCGAGTGCCTCGCGCCGGGGATCCTGGAGCACGTGGTGGCTCCGAGTTCCCCATGGCGGCAGACCTAGGGCCCTGCGATCGAGCCCTTGGGGCCGCCTGGGGGCTAGAGGTCCTGGCGGCGGCTGCCACCCTCTGCTGCTGCGAGAAAAAAAGAAAGGATCAAAGACTGTTGCAACTCCTTACTGAGCAAAGACTTAAGCTCGACCACAGGTGGACTTACCACTGAGTGGTCACCCCACTCGACGTGCTGCTTCTTCAAGGCTTTGCCACTCGGGGCGTTCGGAAGCAGCCTTTTACCTGCCTTCTTGCCCTTACTTGCTCCGGGCAGTGGTAACATGCGCTTTGCCGTCCGGAGCAGTTCTTGGTTCTCCTGTAAAACACACTCTAAGGTCAGGGCAAGCTTCAAACATCCCCGAGTTGGGACCTGAATCAAGGTATCTTACCTCGGCGCTCCGACTTAACATGTTCTTCGGGACAGGGTCGTCTGTGGAGTAGTCGAACGCTGCTTTCCCGAACATCTCCGTCATCCTGGCTGCCAACCAGGATTCCTTCGGCACTGTTGGAAGAGCAAGGTCGTTAGAAAACACCAAGTTTGAGCTTAAATGAACTTCAGTTCAAGAAGACTTACCGGACGTGCTCTCACGGGTGAGGTCGACACGACCCTTGATCTCGTAGAACGGATGCAACCTCTTTCGCAGAGGAAACACCCGGTTCCGTAGGAAGTCATTGGTGATTGCTTGTCCGGTGAGGCCGCGCGTGGCGAAGTGTGGATGGCAGTGATGGCTTCCCTGGTCAACCTCCAGGTCGTCCGCCTCAGGGGTCTGGCGCTTGCAGACGATGGGTGCTCCATCATACGCGAGCGCGCCGTATTCACCCCTCTTCAAGTAGAACCACCTCTCGGTCCATGGACCAAGGGAGTCTCGAGCATGGAGTTGAGGGAAGGCCTAGGGAAGTCCTGTCCGTAGCCGAAAATAAGAGCACCCAACCACGGGTCCTTCCCAGTAGGAACAGGGAGAAGAAACGGAAAAAAGAAATAGGGTGGGAAGGATCCTAAGGAACCCCTCACACAAATGAGAGAAAATGGAAAGAAGAAGAATGGAATTTGGCACCAGGTTGACAAGTTCTATCTCGCATTGCGCGAGGACCGACGCCACGAAGTCGCTCTCCGGCGTCCACAAGCCGAAGAGCATATAGTGCTCGGTGCTGACGAGTTCATCTTCTCGGGGCTGCGGTTTGGTCTCTCCGCCCGGCGACCGCCATGTCGCCGGGTACAATAGCCCTAGGCCTTCGAGCTCCTTCATCCTAGCCAGCGTCAAAGAGCTCTTTCCGAACTTGGCCATGAAGAAAGCCTGGTGCTTGGTCGAGGGGGAAATGGCAGATTGGGCAAAAGGCCAGAAAAGTCGAGATCGAAGGAAGTTCAAGGAAGTTCAGAAATTTGTCAGGAAGCCGATGGTTCGGGCTTTATAGGCCCCGATCGTCGCCGGTTGGAAGATATCGCGTCTCAAAAGGCGCGCCGGTTACGATTCGACAGGCGCATTCAGAGATTTGATGGCGAAATCGATGCGTCGCGGGCGGTTCTACCGCTCTTCTGTGTCCGTACCAAGACTTTGAAGTCCAAGGGTTGCCAGGCGTAATTGCATTGAGTCTCTTGGTTGGTCTTCGTCCGACCTCGACCTTGAGCTTAGGCGACTCTGCGCGTAATCAGAAGACCGTCCCCCTTTCCAGATCATGAGGCTCGAGGTCATCCCAGATGCCTAGATACGACTTGAGCCTCGGGGGCTAGCTATCGGGGATTGGAAAATCCCTGCCTGGTCAATGGTAAGTTAACAAACCCCTAGCTCGAGCTCGAGCCATGAGGTCTTCGACCGCGACGTGGACCGCGCGGCTCCCTCACGACCTCGAGCTAGGGGGTAAGGAATCAGCTTCCGCTCGGAGGGGTCAAGCTCGGGTTCCAAGTCGTGCATTCAACTGGCGGTTACCAAGGTCCTTAAATAGTGGAGTTAAGCCAGACGTGGGTGGCAAATCCAGGACAGTTACGACCCACCTTTAGTGCGCACGAAGCCACTCTCCCAGGAATCTCTCGGATGTTTCCAGTAACGGCTGAGAGGGGCATAAAACCCCCTGGGACGAACGTACTCAGGGATCGCAACATAGAACACACACACAGACACTCAAAGCTACAGAAGCTCGAGCTAGAGAACACCTCCCTGTACTCAAACATAGTAAAATTCTCCGCCTTCGGGCAAGACTAGAGTAGAGCTATTACCTATCATAGGGGCTCGAACTAGTATAATTTTTGGTGTCTCACTCTTTTTTTTCCTCCGACCTTCATAACAGCAAATCCAACCCTTCGGTGAGTGAAGTTGATTCTGGGTCCCATATACACGATTAACCCCTATACACTTTTGCGGTCCGGCGATCCCGATCATCGACAGATATATTATCATTTAACTTGGATGTGCTATTCAGCCGGCTTTCTTATTGCTGGTGTAGGATAGATTTATGCAGTCCACTAAATGCTCATTTATTTACGAGTGGATCAGACTAGATTTGTTCAATTATTACTTGTGTAGAAAGATATCCTCTATAAAGCTTGCTTAGATTTGCTCAATCATCGATTGAAAAACTTTGTTGGTGTACAATATACTAGGTAGAATGGCGCGCGATGCCACGCCCGGCGAAAAAATCTAACCTAAATTTTTCTACAAAAAATGAAATTCCATTTTTCTCGGCGGTGTTTTTTTTTTAAAATTGGCTGGCTAGCAGCCATCGGTGAATTTGCATAACGTAATTCCAATCTTTTGTGTCGAAAGAACCAGCGCCCGTGCTGAATTTGTGGAATTACGAGGTATTTTTTGCAAAATAACTGGCGAAAAGACTTGTTCATGATTTTGGAATCTTTCGGATCAAAAGAACCGATATTTTAAATCTTCCGGGTCGAAAGAACCAGCTGAAAGACTTACTCGTGATCCCAAATTTTTTAAAAATCTACCGGACCGAAAGAACCGACGACCGTGTCGAATTTGCGGAACTACAAGGCCCTTTTCACAAAATAATCGGCAGAAGGACCTGTTCACGATTTCAATTTTTTTAAATCTCACGGGTCAAAAGAATTGGAGTACAGGGTCTTTTTGGCAAAATAACTTGTAGAAGGACCCACTCACGGTTTCTAATTTACTGCGGAAGGACCTGTTCGCAATTTTAGAATTTTCAGAGCCCTTTCTACAAAATAACTGGTGGAAAGACCTATCCGCTATTTTGAAATTCTTGAAAGGCTTTTTTGCAAAAAAAACGTACCTTGTAGCCTCAATGGCCTCCAAAACTTCCAGATATAAGGTATATATTATTAGCGGAAGGACTTGTTCGTAATTTTAGAATTTTCGGAGCCCTTTCTACAAAATAACCGGTGGAAAGACCTATCCGCGATTTCAAAATTCTTGAAGGGCTTTTTTGCAAAAAAAACGTACCTTGTAGCCTCAATGGCCTCCAAAACTTCCAGATATAAGGTATATATTATTTATGCGGTCCACTAAATCTCTATTATATAAGGCAAGATTTTCTTCCCACGTCACTTCATTAAAATTATCCACCTTTGCCACTGCTCTTTAATTACCCACCTTTGCCACTGCTCTTTAATTATCCACCTTTGTCATTGTTAGTGCTCTTTGCAAATAAATTTTTTATCACAAATTGAGTTTCAACCATTGTACACTCAGATTGAACAGTATTATTCAGACAAGTTAGTGCTTTTTGTAAATAAATTTTGGTTACAAATTGAATTTTCGTTGCAACGCACGGGCACATGACTAGTACTCATAGATTTATGAGTACATAGGACTAGATTTGCTCAATTATTACTTGTGCAGAAATATATCTATTGGTGCTGGATTTTTGTACTTTTCTCGCCCCATTTATCATCATTTTATGTGATATCCATGCTTAATTGTCCTCTTTGGTAACTAGCCCTAATAATTCCTAAAGATATTGGATATTATAATGATGTGTAGGGAATATGCTGAATTGTGTCATATTTGGTTGAAAAGAGCCGACAAAGAGTTGCCTTGAAAAACATGCCAAAAATAAGCATCATCAAGATACCAATCTGAGATCACCATGACATCCGCCTTGTTGAGATGATCAAAAACATAAATTATTTATCCAAATTGAATGTCGTGCGTGAAAGTTATGAGGCCTGGAAGCTGTCAGAGCCCGTTTTTAAAGAACATGCAATTGATCGGGTTGATTATCGGTAAAAACCGAGCATTTTTTAGTGAAAAACTGTGGTTTTCGTTGAAAATCGAATGGTTTTCTATTTTTTTAATTTTTGTTCAAATTTTTTTGATTTCTTAATTCTTCAGTTTTTGATGGTTTTCGAGCGGTTTTTGTAGTTTTTGTACCCCAAATTTCAAATCAATTTTTTAAAATTTGATTTTTGAAACCTTGCACCCCACACACCCTTTTTACTGATCGGCTCTTACCCTCTTTCCTTGCCGTTTTTGATGGGATTCTTCCCCCGGGGTCAATATATAAATAAAAGGCCCTCCACACCAAGATTAAGGTTACATGATTAGAGAATTCACCTAGAGTGCAGAGCCACACCAGTCCTAGCACAGCCTGGCACTGCCTCTATGCTACCCCATGCTGCCACCTTGGTCCTTCCCCGTGTCTCCATCTTCGAATCTCCTTCATTGGTAACCACGTGTGACTCCGATCCTCATATGGAGTAATTGTCTTTTCTTCATTATTGGGTGTGAGGATCTTGATATAACTTAAGATGTATGGATTGCTATATTATTTTAGTACTTTTATACTATTGTTGAGTCTCCTTGAAATTATGATTGTTTCCTAGTTAGTAATTAGCTATAGATGATTATCAATTGCTTAGTCCTAGATGTAGACATGGTTTATAGATCTAGTGTGTGGATCTATATCAAGCTGTGCATTTGATCATGCTGATGTTTATTAACTCAATGGGCCCGTTATAGGGCTCAATGGGCCCATGATAGGGGAAAATGAAGGGCCAGTATTGATATGTAGGGCGAGAGCCAACATACTATTATTAGGTGCTATGTGCTATTAGATTGACCTAATCTTTCCTGCAGTAGGTGAACTAAGGGGGTGTTTGGCATAACTCCAACTCCACCAAAATATGGAGTTGGTGGAGCAGAATATTACTAACTCCAGAAATTTTTAGAGCTAGAGCTGTGGGTATATTAAGAGTGTTTAGGTGGGTCAACTTGTTTACATTTTAGACTAAAAATATAAACTTAATTCACTTTATTTTAGCCTACAAGCTCCAGATCTAAGGTGGAGTTGGGATCTAGAGCTCTGCCAAACAGGGCCTAAGTCTAAGAGAGGAATTTTCACACCTAGGTTAAATCTAGTTTCTCTCATTCTAGCTTTGGTAGATTTTCTTTAGTTACTTTCAACATCTATAATCATTCCTTTAGTTAGTAATAATTCATTCTAAGTAGTTAATTTATTCGATACTTCCCTATGGATTTCGATACGTTGAAATACTCCTTAGTGAACAACTATAGATGACCCATGCGCTCGCGGATATTAATTTGTACATGTATCTTGCGTCGACAAGCTTTTTGGGCGCCGTTGCTAGGGAAGTGTGATCAAGGTTTATTACTTAGATTATTTTGTTACTAACCATTCTGTTTGCATCAAAATTTGGCAGGTATGATCAAAATCGGCAGGACAGAGTCAAACAGATCATGGCTGATGTGAGGTATGGAAAGAATTGAAGATATTTGGTTACGGTAAAGATTTTAAAAGAAAAACCGTTCGGATTAAGGCCGATACAGATTGTGTTCTGTAACGTGTTGGAAAAGGATACGATCGGCCGATGGGTATAAAAGATGGTTATAGGTTGGCCAAAAGAACAACAATCCAATCAACAGATATTCTACTTTTATTTTCTAATCGATTAGGAGTAGTTCTTGTAATTTACACTCCTGTAACTCGATTTTGATCAATAAAGTTGTGCATCGCCAATTGTTGATAATCTTCTGTTACATTCATCAGGTTTGATTTTCTTCGATCTTGTTGCGCATCGCCTTTTTCAGAGTCGATCTACCTTTATCTTCTGGTTAGCCTTAATTGGCTAATTAGGCTTACCATTACCCTCGATTTGATCGGTTGTTAGCCGATTAGATCTAACCTGATTGCTCCTTAAGATCGGCTCTGCACATATTATACATTTTCCTTATTGATTATAGGATCAAATCGATTGGCACGCCTTGAACCCGGTGTTCGTCTGGTGTGTTGTTTCCGATAAACCCCACTTCGAGTTTTTGGTGCCAACACACTCTTGGCACGCCTAGTGGGACCGAAGATGTCTTCTTCCGGTAAGTCAATTCTGCCATCAGACCTCAACATTGAGACCATAATCGTCCCCAAATTGGAGGATTTGAGTCCAGAACAGCGCAAGGAAATTGAAGTTCAAAAAGCCGCTTTGGAGGAGTTGATGTTGGGATGCTATCAGAAAACCCAACGCAGCGTCCCAGAAGACTGCATTGCCAACGATCAACGCCAGGAATTACCAACAGCTCGGTAAGTCGATATGTGCCTGCACATACAGATTTATCGGCTATGATTGAGCAGGTCGTGCACCATGCTTTAATTAATCAATCATTGGCTTTAGTCACAACCCTCAGGCCAATAGTTGCTAACAGTGTTAAGACAATTGCTCAAGAGTTGGCTTCATTTAGGAGCCTGCTCGATCTGCTGCAAGCACGGCCAAGCTATCCTATTTATTCAGTGGCTCAAAACACTCAAAACATGACGGCCAATGCAAAACCATCGGCTCCAACTCCATCATTGATGCTGACTCAACCTACTGTTATACTGCCACATGATCCTCATCCTAGCATGGTCACACATTACCAAGCATACACTGATGTACCAAGCATACACTGATGCTACCAAGTTGAATGTGTCAGCTAATTTGCCACCGTTAGTCTTGTTTTTCGCCTTCCCATAATTGGTTTCACAACTGATTGTACCTAATAGATACCCGCAATACCATGAGCCGATCCCACTTAGGAATCCAGCCCCGCATAAGGTGGTTACATATTCAGAGCCTTTTGTCCCAGTACTAGAGCCACCGGCTAAAGGGAACGATGGATATGATCAATTCCCTCAACATCCATCGGCTTAATTTAGTTGGCACCCCGAGCTTGCACCCGGTGGACAGAACGCTAATTATGATCATAATTGGCAAAACCCAAACACCTCGATGACCAATATTGTAAATTGGGCTGACCAGATTTCTACCATATTGAGAGATCAATTCGGCATACAGCCAAAGGGTAAAATTATCAGCTATAGAAAGCTGTATCCTAATTACATAGATCGCATGCCATATCCGCACAATTTCAAAGTCCCTGATTTTGTTAAGTTTTTTGGGGATGATTCAGTTACTACATTAGAACACGTTAGACGCTTTAGCGCTCAATGCGGCAAAGTAGCTTAGTCTGACTGGCTAAAAATTAGATTGTTTCCATTGTCATTATCGAGAGCTGCTTTTACTTGGTTTACTAGTTTGCCTCCAAATTCGGTTCATTTTTGGAATGATTTAGAAAGCCGATTCTATGAGTACTTTTTCTCTGGCAGTCTGGAACTTAGGATTTCTAATCTAAGCTCTGTCTGCTAGAAATCTGGGGAATTGGTAACTGATTACATTAGGAGATTTAGGGAAGTTAGAAATCGATGCTTTAGTGTCACATTACCTGACAATCAATTAGCCAATTTAGTTTTCCAAGGATTGATTCCTCCACTTAGAAAAAAGTTTGGTGGAAAAGAGTTTACCGATTTAAGCCACCTGCTTTATCGCGTGTTGGCTCAAGAAAGCTGATTTCCTGATAACAGAGGATTTAGGGATAAATTTAAAATAAATGGTAACAATAAGGAAAAAGACAAGGCCAAAGTTAACATGATCGAGTACTGTTTAAGTGAGTCTTAGAAGACGACAAAGCAGAAATAAACATAGTCGAATGGGTCAAAGGGCCTAAGAAGTCTTTGATCTGTTCTTGGCTTAAGCTGATGAAAAATAAGTCAGAAGTAAAATATGCGTTTGATGTATCGAAGTGTGATTATATTTTTGATTTATTGCTGCAAGAAAAGGTTATACGATTACCTGAAGGGCAAGTTATATCATCGGCTGATGATATCAAGAAACGAAGGTATTGCAAGTGGCACCATTCTTTTTTCTCATAATACTAATGATTGCAACATTTTTTGCCAGTAGATTCAGTCAGCCATTGAAGACCGTCAGCTAAAATTTGCAAATGAGCTGACTATGCAGGTAGACATCGACCCATTCCCCATAAATATGGTACAATGTTCGCGCAAGGGAAAAGAGCCAATGCATGACAAGAACCAAAGCGGGCTCGACGTGTTGACATTCAACCAGTCTCAAGCAGTAAGAAGACCCTAAAAATTATGATTGGTTCATTACATATAGAAGCCAATTATGAAGGCAAAAATTCAAAAACCGTCAAGCCTAAAGGAGATCTGCAAGTTGGCAAAAAGTACAAGGTGGAGAGGTCGCCACCGCACCAACCAATAAACAAGCTGAAGCCAACTTTGTCACAGCTACTGGAGAAGTACGAGAGAATGAGCAATAGGCTGCATTACCCTACACATTGGCCATATAATTTGTATTGGCCAAAAAACCTGGAGAGGGCTCATCAGCGATGTCTCTTCTAGCAGTTCTATTGGGAAAGGGGAGTAGCCCTGTCATCCGTGCATACTTGCCCGATGGAACACTACCCTCAGGATAATCGGTCTAGGAGATCAGCTAAAGACAGATTGTCTAGGCGAGCTCAGGTTATCACAATGGAACACATAATAAGCCGATCCATGATAGGCTTTCTACGCCAAGTCAGGTCGAGGCAAAAGAATCTAACTAAATAGCTCAGGAAAATCTGGTAGGCAAAATATGCAAGCCGATTGAACCTAAGCGAAGATGGTGCCCTCTGGGTCTTAGCCAATCCCAACATAGGCGGTTGCAAAGGCTTAGGACACAGGAGATCAGAGAGGCCAAACAAGAGAAACAAAGGGATCAGGTGTTCAATGAGCTTTGGCCGATCAAGATTGTTAAAAAGGGGTGGAGGAAGAAGGAACTAGTCGAGGACGATTTGGACTCAGCCGATGACTTATACTCTGCAATGATTCGAGATGACACCCCTCCTGTGGACATCAATATGGTATTGACTCTACCAACAGAGTTCAAAACAAGGATAGAATCGGACAGAAACCTTCATCAAGCTGTGTTTAGGGGCCTAGGATGCAATCTTCGAGAAGCCCCAATACGCTCATCGGCATCTCAAGCTATTGTACTTGAAGGGGCATATAAATAGCAAGCCGATCTCAAAGATGCTCGTAGATGGAGGAGCAATAGTTAACCTGATGTCATATACTACCTACAAAAAGCTGGGTAAATACAATGTAGACTTAATCAAAACTAATATGGTTTTGAATGACTTCACAGGCGATCCCACCGAAGCTAAGGGCATCATGGTGACAAAATTGACTATCAACAGTAAGACATCGCCGACTGCTTTCTTCGTAATCGACGCCAAAGGCAATTACATTGTATTGCTTGGACGAGATTGGATACATGCGAATTGTTACATCCCGTCGACTATGCACCAGCTGCTTGTCCAGTGGAACGGGGATGAAGTCGAGGTTGTTCTGACCGATACAACAGATAATATTGCAATGGCTAGTTCAGGATGAGAATTGGCAACATAAAGAAGCCGAGTGCATCTCGGGCAAGGTGTTGGACGATTGTGATTTCATCTGCATAAGTAAAATGGAACTTACGCCGATCAATGTCAGGCCCAGCACGTTTGATTGAACAAGTGAAGTTTTACGCTGATGAAGGCCATACAAGATGAGATGCATAACTATCGGTAGATAACAAATAGCTATGAGGCCAACAAAGATTTCCAAGAATCAAGAAATTAGGCCAAGAATTCACATCGGCTAATTTACTTGAAGAAGTCAACATAGGAGATGGTAGGAAAAGATCAATTTTTATTAGTACAAAATTAGATGTAGAATATAAGGAAACGTTGGTCAAAATCCTTAGGGATTATAAAGATTGTTTCGCTTGGGAATACCATGAGATGACTGGCTTAAGCCGACTGCTTGTTGAACATTGGCTACCTATAAAGCCAGGGTATCGGTCGTTTTAAAAAATACCCTCAGAAGTTTAATCTAGCTTTGTACAATGTTATAAAAGAAGAAATCAAATGATTATTAGAGGCAAAATTTATTAGGTCTGGCCGATACGCTGAGTGGGTGTCCAATATCGTTACTGTGATGAAGAAAAATGGTAAACTAAGAGAATCTGTCGACTTCAAGGACTTGAATAAAGCCACGCCAAAAGATGAGTATCTGATGCCAATAGCTGGTATGCTTTTCGATGCTGTATCAGGAAATAAGATTATCAGATTTCTTGATAGAAATGCCAGATATAATCAAATATCATGGCAGAAGCCGATATACCAAAAACTGCCTTCAGATGCCCTGGTGCTCAAGGATTATTTGAGTGGGCAGTGATGACGTTCGACCTAAAGAATGCTGGCGCAACTTATCAGCAGGCTATAAATTTAATCTTTCACGATTTCATGGCTAGATTGTTGAAAAATCTAAAGATGATTTGTAGCATTTAGTCGATTTAGAGATAGTCTTCAACAATATAAGGGCACACGGTCTAAAAATGAATCCTTTCAAATGCACGTTTGTCATGTCGGCTGGATAATTTTTAGACTTTATGGTCCATGAAAAGGGAATCAAAGTTAACTAAGAAAGAGTTAAGTCCATAGCCAAAATAAAGCTGCCTACGTGCAAAAATGAGTTGCAGAAGTTAATCGACAAAATCAATTATTTACAGCAGTTCATCTCAAATCTTTTGGGTCGTATCTTTCCATTTACTCCATTGTTAAAGTTGAAGGATAATCAAGAGTTTGTTTGGGGAGCCGATTAATAAAAGGCTTTCCTCCGCTTCATGCACCACCTTGATGGCTTTCAAGGCAATGCCCTTCTTCTTGCCTGACTTGAGCTCTTCCACCACTTCCGCCTCCTTGATCATCATCTCGTCCATCATTAACCTCCCAATCACATCATGAGGTGTAAGAGTGTCGAAGTTGGGCCGGTCACGAATGAGTTGAACCAAGTTGCGGTTGGTGGGGGTGATCACTCGAAGAATAATCTTGACCACGGCCTTGTCGGTGAGATCGGAACACCCAAGGCCCTTGGCTTGGTTCACCAATACCATCAAGCGATCAAACATTTTCGTGTAGGTCTCTCCTTCCAGGGTGAATCGACTTAGCTCACCAATGATGAGCTCAATCTTGGATTCACGGACACTTGATATGCCTTCATGTGTGACCATAAGTCGATCCCAAATGGCCTTGGCATCTTCAAGTCCATCAACTCGGTTGAACTCGTATCACTCAATGCATTGAATAAGGTGTTGACTGCCAAGTCGTTGAAGTGTTGATCCTTCTTCTCTTTGGGAGTGAGCTTGTTTGGATCCGTGGCTATAAACCCTGTCTCAACAATCTCCCAAATACAAGGGTGAAGTGATCTTAAGTACATCTTCATTTTATGTTTCCATGCGGCATAGCGAGTACCATCAAAATGAGGTGCTCTATCGGACGACACGGAGACATAAGATGAAGAGCTTGAAACTCCGAGAGTGAGATATTCATAAGGAATCTCAACCCCTTTACCGGAACCCGTGGCCTTAGTTTGGTTATGGCTTTCGGTAATCTTCTCTATTTCTGACATCTCAAATTCTTCAAGCGGTTAAGCCAAAACTACAGAGAATTGGCTTTGATACCAATTGAAAGGATCGGAGATGTCGCCTAGAGGTGGGTGAATAGGCGAAATAAAATTTTCAGCGGAATTAAGTTTACCTGAGGGTATCAGCCTGGACTTTCTGAGTTTTAATCCGGATACTCCGGTATATCCGGATTATCCGGGGTGAGTTGTGCGGATACTCCGGGTTGGGCACCTCGAGGTGAAATTTTTAATCTCTTCAACTTTTAATCAAACTACTTGAACACAAAGAATCTAAACATTACCAGGTACCTGGAACAAGTATAGATCTGGAGCCAAACACAATGGAATCGGGGCTCCCAAATATTCAAGACCACAAACCCTAGCAAGAGCAAAAAGAAGAACACAAAGACAATGATTTTTACCCGAAGTTTGGATTCTTGAAGGGAATCCTACGTCTCCGTTGAGGAGGCACAAAGCCTGGGGCCCTCTTGACCACTATCCTCCTGGTGTTGCGCAAAGCACTCGCTGGTCTTCACTCTTTGTCTCTTTCCTTTCGGAGGCGAGACTTGCCTTCACAAACTTCCGGGGCTTACCACACCAAGTATTTGGAAGCTCCCGGTGACTTCTTGCCGTCTAGGAGTCCTTCAAACTCCAAGAGTAACAAACACGTCGTGAAATCTTCTTGAAGGATGAACTTGTGCTCAAGAATGAGAAATGCATGCTCAAAGCACTCAAATCTACTCCTTTCTCTCCAAATGTTTAAATCATTCACTAGATTCAAATGGAGAGGGAGGCTAGAGCTCAAGAGAATGTGAGAGTGAGAGCTTGAGAGCCAAATGGAAGCAATAATGGAGCTGCCCCTGGTAGGCGGGGTGTGATGGCTTAAATAGAGAGCTCCAAAATCCAACCGTTGTGAGAGGCTGCGCACAACCCGGAGTATCAGGATAGATACCCCGGATAGTCCGGACTAGTGAAAAAACACTTCTCACCGAAAGGGTCAACCCGGAGTGTCCGGACTAAAACTCGGATACTCCGAACTCACCCGGATACTCCAAACTGGTGAGAAAGTAGCTCTTCACCGAAGGAGTCAACCCAGAGTGTCCGGACCAAATATCTGGATACTCCGGTATAACCCCGGATACTCCGAACTAACTATCCGGAGACTCTGACCTAACCTACTCGGCCAGCAGAGATACAGACAAGGGAAATGCAATGATTTAAATCCTTTTGCTATACAATTTTCATCCTTTGAGCACAAGAATATCCTATAAGCGATTTTCCGTCGTATTCCTCTTAATAGTACAGCTATCCTTAGACTCAATTAAATAGGAAAAAATAAAGCTTATGTCTTGATGCCACCTTCACAAATTTTAAATATAGTAGGGATCACCAATCGCTTTCTCATAATGATATATTCTCGATCTCTGCATAAATTCTCACTTAAACCATTAGCGTTCTCTAATTGTGTCGTCATTAATCACCAAAACCCTCAAGGGGCCTAGATGCACTTTCAATCTCCCCCTTTTTGGTGTATTGTTGACAACACAATTAAAGACTTATAAGAAATAACAAGAATTTAAATTTTCATTTTGAATGCTAAACATATAGTGGAGCTCCCCTTGAGTGTGTGCATTAGTGAAATGGAGTGAGATAAAATGCACATATTTAGAGAGAATTTTTGCAAGAGCTCCCCCTATATCCTTGCATTCGAGGGATTAACAATATGATTATATCAAATTGCATCATAAATATGTAAGATAAATATGTAAGCAAGACATTAAGCAAAAACAACAGTACTAGTACGAGCAATAGAAATGCAAATGGTTCACAAGACAACCTCACAAGACAACCAAGAGACAAACAACCAACCAAAACGACACTAGAAACTAAACATAAACACTCCCCCTTTGGCATCAAGACATCCAAAAAAGGGAAGCGCCTAGGACAACAGATCACTCATCATCTTCGGAAGGCTGAAACTCCTCTTCCTCACTATCATCGCCGCTGCCGCTGCCACTAGCCTGAGCTGCTAAGGACAGAAGACCAAAAAGATACTGAGTGGCAGAGTCCACGCTAGGCCCATCAGAAGACTCCTCGGACTCACTAGTAGGGATGTCCTCGCCTTGCTGGCAACGATAAGCTCGGAACTCCCTGCGATGCTCTCGAATTTCCTAGCGAGTCTCCTTGACTTGAGATGAGATATCTTGACACAAGCAGAAGAGACACTTCAGCATTCTCTTGATGGTGTCTCTGTTGGAGCTAGGAGAGCCTAGGACAGAAACTAGAGCCGCGGCTGGAGCTGGAGGAGGAACTAAGGTACTGGCCCGTGTACTCTAACGCCTGGTCCGCTGACCAACAGGAGCATCCAGAGTTGTGGGGGCAGAAGGGGCTCGAACCTTGTAGGAGAGGTGCTCCACATCCTTGATGAACTCAAGCCCTGAAACATGATCAATCAAAGCCATAATGTAAGGAGCATACCCGCAGCTGCTGACATTGCTCATGGAGTTATGGCGAATAGCCTCCCATAAGAAATCCACCACATCAAAACTTTGGGTGCGCTCCACCAAGTGATACAGCAGATTTCGCCCATAAGAGTTTATGGATGAAGCATCTCCCTCCTTGGGCCAAAGAGTGGCCCTGAGCATCCTGTAGAGGACCGATGGCACATCCTTCAGACCTTTGATAGTGCCAACCTCGAAGCACTGAGTCTGATCATATAAGGCCTCGATCTGGTCAGGAGATAAGGCCTTCTTGTCATGAAGCTTTGCATCTCCATCATGTGACCAGAGCTGCAGAACTTGAGGAAATGTCCTCTTGGTGGCCACATATCAAATATCATCCGACATCCACCAAATAGCATCTTGAGTCTTGTCAAAGTAGAGGGTGGAGTGAAACTGCATAATCAACTCATCATTCCAAGGATAATGAAAACTCATGATGTTTTTCACCTGGTGACGCTCACAAATCTGGATGACTTCATCAAAGACCGGGTTGTGAAGATCCGACATGTACGTCCAGTCAATGGTCTTCATCTTCACGACTGAGTGCTCCAAAGGGAAAAGAACTGACTCATAGAAATCAGTATGAAATTTGTTCCAAAACCGCTTGTCCACATACTCATCTTGATGGAAGTCAAGCGGATCTTTGTTCCTTTGCTCCACAATAGCTTTGCCCTTGCCTGCACTGATTCTGTAGTCAATTGCACAAAGGCGACTCATCTGACCCGGATATCTCCAGACTGGTCTGCTCTTCTAGAGGGGGCCAATCACCTCTCTAGACTCCTGATATTGCTTCTTCTTCTGTTCTCTGAGTCTTGCATGGGAGTCGGCGGGCGCTCATTAGGGTTACCTTGAGGAGACTGCACTTGAGCAGGAGGTGGACCAAAAAGCCTATTGAGCTGGCCCTGACTGACCTTTCTCACAGTATGCCTTTGTCTCTTTGAAGAAGAGGCCGGCAAGGATGAAGACACAGGAATATCATCACCAGAGGGGCGCTTGCCGACGCCCGAACCACCCTGGGATGAAGCCATCTGAATGGGTCCACAAAAAGAAGTAAAGAAAGGTTCACAAGGAGTTATAGATCACGATTAGAATTGAAGAGCCGAGGTGGACAATCTGGATACTCCGGGGTGTTTGATCTGGAGAGTCCGTATAGGTCGGATACTCTAGATAAAACATCCGGATAGTTCGGGTTGTTCAGACCTAAACCCTAAAGATCCTAAATCGCAATCTATCCAAAGATAAATTGAACCTATTCAAGCAAATAATCTAGGGGATGAATGGAACCTATCATAACAATCTATTCCGAAGTTTCTCAAAGGAATGAGAGATCGGGACAAAAGATTGACTAACCACAAAGAAGGACAAAGAGACGAAGAACTTCGCGAGAGGAAGAGCCTTCCCAAATCTTGGAGAGTGATCCGGAGACTCCGGAGGATGGGAATCACGCCGGAGAGGAAGGAGAAACCGAGGGCAACGACCTGGGAGGAGAAACGGGAGTGGAACGGAGGTTGAAAGAAAATGACTATTTGAGAATGAAAGTGACCCCCGCATCAATTTAAAGGACAGCCGCCTTAACCCAGATACTCCGGGTATTAGTCCGGATACTCCAGACTATACGGAGAGTCCAGATACTAACCCCGGAATGTCCGAGTTGGCACCCTCGGAAATCAACAAAGGATTTTCAAAGAAAGATCTTGACTCCGGCTTGCAGAAGAGGGTGAGACATCCTAAAAAGCCTATATACTTTGTGACTAGCGAACAAACAAGCAAGCAGGCTATAGTCACATAGTAAAGAGGCTAGATCCGAAGATCGAAGATTCAAGTCAACACGATAAGTTCAAAGAATTAAATCAAAAGAAATTTTGAAAAAGCATTTTCCAAACATCACCCAAAATGCGAACACTTTTCAAGCTACATATCGAGAATCTAAGATATTCAGACCACTTCTCAAATCACAGAATCTCTTTTCATCAAGGGGCTTGGTGAATATATCGGCTAATTGATCATTTGTGCTCACATGTTGGATATCTATATCGCCTTTAGATGAATGATCTCTTAGGAAATGGTGGTGAATATCTATATGCTTTGTACGGGAATGTTAGACAGGATTGTTGGCAATTTTTATGGCGCTCTCATTGTCACACAAAAGTGGAACATGATTGTAGGTTAGGCCATAATCATTTAGGGTTTGTCGCATCCAAAGCAACTAGGCACAACAACTCCCGGTCGCAATATACTCGGCTTCGGTCGTGGATAGGGCTACAGAATTTTATTTTTTGGAGGACCAAGAGACAAGGGATCTTCCTAAAAATTGACAAGTTCCTGATGTACTCTTCCTATCCACTTTGCATCGGGCATAATCCGCATCGAAGTAGCTAACCAATTCAAAGGATGATCCTTTCATATACCATAGCCCAAAATGAGGAGTGTGCATTAAATATCTTAAGATTCTTTTCACGGCCACCATGTGGCACTCCTTAGGAGCGGTTTGAAAACGTGCGCACATGCACACACTAAGCATAATATCGGACCTAGATGCACAAAGGTAAAAAAAAGAGCCGATCTTAGAACGATATACCTTTTGAATGACCGGTTTACCTTCTTTATCGAGGTCTAGATGTCCGTTGGCTTGCATGGGCGTCTTGATTGGCTTGGCGTTCTTCATACCGAACTTCTTCAGTATGTCCTTGATGTACTTTGTCTGGTATATGAAGGTTCCTTCTTTAAGTTGCTTGACTTGAAAACCGAGGAAGAACTTCAATTCGCCCATCATGAACATCTCGAATCTTTTAGTCATTATCCTACTAAACTCCTTACACAAATATTCATTAGTAGACCCAAATATAATATCATCGTCATATATTTGCCAAACAAATAGATCATTATCAATGTGCTTGGTAAAGAGAGTAGGGTCGGCCTTTTCGAGTACAAAACCTTGCTTAAGAAGAAAATCTCGAAGACATTCAAACCATGCTCTTGGTGCTTGCTTGAGTCCATACAAAGCCTTGTGTAGGAAGTAGACATGGTTTGGAAATTCGGGATCTTCAAAGCCAGGTGGTTGCTCAACGTAGACCAACTCGGAGAGTGGTCCATTTAAGAAAGCGATTTTCACGTCCATTTGATATAACTTAAAATCATAGTGAGTAGCAAAGGCAAGTAATATTCTAATAGATTCAGGCCTAGCTACAGGAGCATATGTTTCATCAAAGTCCAAACCTTCAATTTGCGTGAAACCTTGAGCGACCAACTGGGCTTTGCTTCTAGTCACTACTCCACGCTCGTCTTGTTTGTTCTGAAACGCCCATTTTGTTCCAATCACATTTTGCTTGGGCCTCTCGACAACCTTCCATACTTGATTTCGCTCGAAATTGTTTAGCTCCTCTTGCATAGCCATCACCAAATCCGGATCTTGGAGTGCTTCTTCTACCTTAAGAGATTCAAGAGAGGAAACAAAAGAGTAATATTCACAAAAATTTGCAACTCGAGATCTAGTGAAAACTCCCTTGTTAATATCTCTAAGTATGTTGTCGACTGGATAATCTCGTTGTGTGCTTTGATGGACTCTTGGATGTGTAACTCCAAGTATGTTGTCAACTGGATGATCTCGTTGTAACTCCAATCCTCGTATTGAGTAGTCGTCTTTTCTTCCTGTAGTGTGAGAATCTTGTTGTAATTTAAGACATTCAGATTAATCTATTATTTTAGTACTTTTATGCTATGATTGTGTCTTCTTGATATTATGTTTGTTTCACGATCGGTAATTAGCTATAAATGATTATTGATTGCTTAGCCCTAGTGCAGACATGGTGTATAGATTTAGCATGCGGAGCTATATCAAATTGTGTGTCTCATGGCATTGTTTATTAGCTCGATAGACTCGAGAATAGAACAATGAGGTGGCTAGTATTGATATGTAGGATGAGAGCTAACATAGTATTATTATGTGCTATTTATTGTTGATCGATCTAATCTTTCATTGTAGCCGGTGAACCTTGCCTAAAGGAGGAATTTTCACATCTTGGTTAAACATATTCCCTCCGGTCACAAATAGTTATGGTTTTAGACATCGACATAATCTTCAAAACACAGTTTAGATCATTAATTTCTGTTATAATATATTTACAAAACCCAATAGAATTATAATATTATGAAAGTACTTTTCGAGATAAATCTACACAAGTGATTTCATGTATCCAGCTTAAATATTTAAAAAGATATTGACGGTCAAAGTTTCGAAAGTTTAACCACACCTATGTTCAAATCAACAACTATTTATGATTAGAGGGAGTAGTTTCCCTCGTTCTACCTTTGGTTGATTTGCTTTAGTTACTTTCAATATCTATAATCATTCCTTTAGTTAGTAGTAATTTATTCTAAGTAGTGAATCAATTCGATATTTCTCTGCGGATTTTGATACATTCGAATACTCCTTGATGAAAAGCTACAGTTGACCTGTGCACTTAATTGATGTTAATTTATATGCATATCTTGCGTCATCAATATCCTCGATAGAGGTTGATTATATTTGCTCAATTATTGCTTGAAAAACTTACAGTTGCGAGGTATTGCATCTATAGACCACCAAATTGAGTTGAACATCTTGGATTTGAGTTGAAAATTTCTGAGTTGACTTTTCCAAAATCGAGTTGAATTTCTGTACCAAGATGAAACTCATTTTGAATTGAGTTGAAATCTTTCTATTTTTATGTTAAGAGGGGCGTGGGATTCAAAGAAGGAAAGTAAGGGCGGAGGTCGTCTGTGAGTTCTCACAGACGCCTCAAACTAGCATCCCCCTTAAAATCCCTACCACAAAAATTAGATTTTTTTTTAGCAAAAACCCATTAGCATCTCAAAGTTCGTCAAAAGCCCACCCACATGTTCCATGTGGCCGCAAATCCCCCCTCCAACAGCCAATTTACTCATTGAACTCCTAGAAGTCAAGAACTTTATAACCTGGTTATCTCCTGCTGAGGGGATTGCATCCAAGTACATCCAGACCACGAGAATCCTCCCGCATAGGCAAAACATCAGTGATCTTCTTTCTGGTCCCTCTATTCTCCGATATTGCGTCGCGCTTTATTCTCCCATGCTTGCCGTGTGCACCCTACCCTGCACCGACATATCTTCTACATTCATAGTTCACACGACAGGTCTATTGCCGATAAGTTTTTGACGGACTTCAAGATACGGGTGAGTTTTGACAAACTCTCCCACCTATAAGTGGGTTTTTTGAAGAAAAAAAAAATCCAAACTGGCATTAGCTTGGAGCCATGTGCCATTCCCCTTATCATTAGACACAACAGAGAATAAACGGAGTAAAAGGACGAACGAACAAAAGAGTCGCAAGTCCATTGCATTGCAAGTTCTTGCTTATTCACCGCATTACAGCACCGTCCAGCCAGACCCAAAAAATCTGTGCATAAATAAGCATCAACCACCACCCACCATCATGACGGAAAAAGAATGGCACCGCAAAGGGCAACAAATCTCCCTTGGCTACAGATGTTTACCTCGACCCAACAGAAGAAGAATGAAAACTAGACATGACTGACGACCTCTAAAGCTCAGCTTTCTTGTCTCAAGGATATAAAACAAGAGGCCACGCAGGGCCTCGTATAGAAATGCGCCTAATCTGCACGGGATTGGCCAGCACGGGAAGACAGGATGATGCCGACAATGAGGCCGTAGAGAGCGAGCGCCTCTGCGAAGATGAGGATGAGGATCATGCCGACAAACAGCTTTGGCTGCTGCGCATTCGCCCTGCAGTCAATTGAGAATGATGAGAATGAGAGGATTTACAGTTAGGCAGTTTTATCCATACAATGGGAGTATTGTTACAGTGGCATTCGTGTGAAACGACTTCAGCATATCAAGCCACAAACCAAGGAGAAAGGATACATCTTTTTAATCTAGACAACCTTTTAATTAAAGCCTAAAACAATCCCTATCCTCAGATTTCACCATATCAAGCCATAAACCAGTAGAAAGAAAAGTTCTCTTTTCTGATACAGAAAACACTAAAGCCTCCAATAAATTATTCCCATACATTCCTCTGAAGCAGGAATCCTCTACCGAATAACTAGTTCCAGGTCTGGAAATTCATTTCATACACACAAAATGTGTAAAAACTCTCTTTAGGTGATCAACTCACACATGAAAAACAAACTGGCCTTGTGTTCAAATATGATCGAAAAGAACTTAACGCAGTGGCAAAAACTTACAAACACAACATGCACAGTCTCAGAAATGAAACAACATACAGAGAGGATATCCTACAAACTAGGGAACTGAAAAAAACCAAGACAAACATAAAACATAAAGTTGAAGATATAGCGTAAATAAACAAAGATCCTTTTTTTCCGCTAAACAATGTTTGTCAGTTATACAAGATATCAAAATAAAGGCACAACAAATATGTCAAGTATATATAGCATTTATGTAAAATAACAACGATACAGCATCTGAAAATAAGAAGGCTTGGGAAAAAGTAGCCTCATTGTTATTTTTTATATAAATCAGGATTAGTTCCGAAGATAATTGATACAATAATCATGTCATCTATAGGGAACTGCTATGACAACAATTAACAAGGAATAGCTCACATAGGTTCGTTCACCTTCAGGCCTTCAGCTCATTAATGAACTAGCTATAAATACCTTAAGTGGGTATATTTAGAGAATGATCCATGGTGCCACTGCCATTTACCTTTGTAAAGATGGTATTGTCCTCTCAACACACAATTAAAAGTAATTTTGACGCTATCAACATTAACTGGAAAGCACAACCGCTAACAGAGGTCATTACTAGGCAGATCCAAAAGAGATCAACCAATAGATCAAGGCCTATGAAATTCGCCCAAATACACCTCTTCAAATGTAATGCTCATAGGTTAGCTACACTTATTTAGACACGTGCACAGGTATTAACAGCAAGCAAATTAGTAACATTAGCAAACCAATATAGATAACTCCGTCCGTGTAGTTTTTCTAAATAGCCTATCCCAAGCGAGGGCTGTGTTAGGCTTGGCTAGCCAACGTAAAATAAAACAGCCTCCCTTTCATTCAGCAAACCAACACAGATGCCAGCTACAGCAGAATCAACGCGCAGGCAGATCATGACAAGAGAAGATAAAAGCAAGCATCTATTACCTTACTCCTGCGTCACCGACGATGCCGATGGCCATGCCGGCGGCGAGCCCAGCTAGGCCACAGGCAAGGCCAGACGAGAGGTGCGCGTACCCGTCGAAGAGGAAGTAGGGCTTGGCCTTGGGGTTGATCCCGGTGCTGATGATGACGGCGATGATGAGGCCGTAGATACCGAGCACACCAGCCATGACGACGGGCACGATGGACTTCATGACGAGCTCCGGGCGCATCACGCCCATGGACGCCACGCCGACGCCGCTCTTTGCCGTCCCGTACGCCGCCCCCATGCCTGCAAGACACAGCCAGCGAGAGGGGAGATATCGTCACAATCGCATGGATCCCATGTGCTGTTCGGATCAGAACAAAAGGTTTCCAATTTTGCAAGCGCGCGTATACGTCGTGTCCTAAACGGATCAAATCTAAGTCGGAACGGAGCAAGCAGCTCGCGAATTACGACGGTAAGAGCAACTGCAAGCAACAGGGCCTCACGAATCGAACGAGCAGCATCCTAGTAGCACGGATCGGAGAATGAACAGGCCCAAGTTCCAATTTCCCCCCACGCAAGCGACCACGAGACCGCCACCCCCGCGAGAAGAAAAGCCCGTGAGTTTCGAGAGAAAATGGGGGCAGGACCGTACATGAGAAGACGAGCGCCGCGGCGGCGCCGAGGAAGCCGAAGAAGGGCGCCGTCTCATCGCCGCTGAACGTCGACGACATCTTCCTTCTGCTGCTGCGATCCGGAACCGTCGAGCCCTCGTTGCCTCCTCGCGATGAGCAGGTCGCCAACCCTCCCCTCGCGAGAGCTCTCGAGATCGTCTCTTTTTCTTCTGCGATTTATGGCTCTCCCGATCTGATCTGAAGGAGCAGAGTTTGGGTTGGGGAGGAGGGGAGAAGACGAGAGGTACACGGCGCGGCGTGGAGTATTGGACGGTTTTGCCCCTCAAGATGGTGTCGGAGAGGGCAGGACGGTTAGTTGCGGCCTTGCGGGGACTGGGAGGGGCAGTCTTGTCCGTCTCGGTGACGGTGTGCCATTGCATGCGGGCCTGCCGAAGGCACATTATTGGGTCAGGTGCACTGCTTTGGCCTTTCCGTTGCTTGCTTTTCTAGTTTGAGGCCGGTCGGATACCGGTACACACTCATATTTAAATTATGTCGTATCGTCGTGGTCTGTTGTATCTATCACATTGTGTTGTTTCGATTTAGCTCCTCCGGTGAGTTTAAAGACGGTCTATTTATATTTTATATCAGTTTCATACTATGTCGATCTAGATTCAGCGTGTATATACTATTATAACAAGAGAAAATAAATCAGAGATGCACGAAGCTAAGGCAATAGACACAAATATTGAAGGAGAAAAAAATGTAAATTTATTCATTCTTGAACATATACAGAGCTACTGTCTCATTAAAAATCTTATGCCTCAATATGGGGTATCCCGATAAAGAAAAGAGGACATTAACTACGTAAATATACATAGACTGCTCGATGTCAAAATAGTCAAAGTCAACTGACATGATCGTGATCTCCGGATCCTTGGTTTGATGGTGTATCCTATCCTCTGCATGTTTCCAATATTTGAGGCATGTAATTGCCTCAACCATCTCAAATGTGAGAGATGACCTCCTCAGCTCAAGTATCCTATCCACCAAACTGAAAGTGGTTTCTAATGAGACAGTGTACATCAGAACCACAAGTACGTCCTATGCAAAGTGCGATAGCAATGGATAAATACGTTGGTGATTCTTCCACAAGAGCAAGCTGAGTCAATTGTCCTCATCCATGTCAACTCTGTCTCCACAAAAGGCATGTTGAGGTAATGGTTGATCTCTACTCATGGATTCTATTGCAACCTGCTCGACGCTTCAAAAGACAAACTAAACACTTTGCCTTTTAGCTTCTTTCATATATTTAAAGCATCGAACTGTCTCGTGCTTACTACGTTGTTAAGGTAGATCTTCTTAATTCACTTCTATTGCTATGTTTTTCATAAAATTTGTCAAAAACTCTACAAAAAACTTGTTATAAATATGAGTATAGGCCTTATAAAAATTAAGATTGAATATTTCACCTATTTCCTCGAATGCGCCAGGCAAATTAGATGATTTTCTCCGTTGATCTAGAATAGTAGCAAAATAGTAGAGATGTAGAATAGGTCAAAAATATTTTTAAACAAATTCTCCAATGGTTCTATAATAGGTTGTAAAATGTAATTATCTCTGTTTTCTTTGAAACTATTAGCAATAGTCCAAAACTACTTGATAACTAAACAAAATGTTGGGTAGTATACATCGGATAACATGTTGGTTGCATTGTAAATTTTTTCTAAAAATTGATGAAAATGATGGGCAATTTCCCAATCCACATCATAAACCAATGATTTACCATTATTGTAACTGATAAAGATAGTGATAATGTGCTCATAGTCTTTGCACCACTCCAGCATAATATAAGTAGAGTTCCATCTTACCTTCGTATCAATGTTGAATCTTCTTGGTAGCTTATTGTTGACCCTACAGTATTTCGAGAACTAGTCGTACTTTATAGTCGGACCTGTAACAAATTAGATAGCATCGCATATGTTCTTCGAACTAGATTCATTACATACAAACTTACCTGCATAATGAGATTAATGATGTGGCATATGCATCTCTGATAGAGTATGAAACCTCCAACATAAGTCTCTAGTTACGGTGAGAGATACTTCATGACCGTCATGTTAGCAGATGCATTCTCAAGAATGATGGAAATAATTTTATATTCTATTTTAAAGTCAGTAATAATCTCAAGTACACGTGCGGCGACAGCCTCTCTGGTGTGTGCCTTATCGATTGGCCTAAACCCTATGACCCTTTTTGTTAAAAGCGCAGTTATCGTCCAAGTAATGTGCAACAACACTAATATAGGCTGCTCTTTGATCAGATGAAGCCCATATATCTAAAATTAAGGTAAAGGAATAACTAACTCTCGTGAAGGTCACTTTCAATATTGCTAGTTTATTTGTGTACAATCCGTATATGTAACGCGTAGTTGTTCTACTAACGTGTTGATATTGTGGGCAAAAACCACATTGCATCATCCTTTCAAAACTAAAACTCTCACCCATTTTAAATGGAAGATCCTCTGTAACTATATAATGTGCAATTTTGTTTCTATCTACCTCGGTATTGTATATCCATATACTTACTGAACCGTTGGTATTGAAGTTGAGCTGTGCCTAGACGCCCTCGTCTAGCCTTCGTCCAGGTGATATCTTCTTCAATCATGTCTTTGTGTGTCGTTTGAGATAACTTGTTCCTCCACATATACGTGAAAATAATTTAGTTTGATAGTATTTACAAATAGCATACACTACCTCACGCCCGTCCATAATTTTACGGTTCTATTCATGTGTTGCTATCACCATGCCCGTCAACTGCCGAATATGGACGCTTGTCCCAATGCACCGATGTAGCGACATCAAAGCTCGGTACAGATATCGAATCTCAGCCCACGGGAATGTAAGAAACATCTTCGATGATGTGTGTACCATCCAAATGATGACCATCCATGCCATAGTCTCCAATGTTGAGGGAGAGTTGGCATAGATCGATCTCTTTATCCCAACGAGGGGACTTCAAGGGCGAGGGTGTGCTCTCCTTCTCTTGCTGTTGACAAATATTTTTTTCTTAACGGAAGAGCAAACAAAGAGAACAAACTCAGGAGAGAAGAAAGAGAGCAAATTGAGAGCAAATGTTTCGGATGCTAAAGAAATGAAAACCCGAGGAGGGTTTTACAGCAAGCAAACTCATCAGCTGAATGTTGGAATCGAGCGCAGGATAAAATCAAATGAACGTTGGAATCATCTTTATTTCTTTCACATGTCACATCATTCTTTTCTCTATCGTTAGCCGAACGTTGCTTACTGTGAATCTACCCATTGCCTACATTCATCCCCTCTTTTCCCCTCACTCTTTGTTTTTCCCGCTCTCTCTTTTCCTCCTCTCTCTTTCCCAAGCAAACCCGCACACATCCCCTCTTTTTCCCTCTACCCCTCTATTTCCCGCCTCTCTCTCTCTTTCTCTTTTTTCTCGCCGATCGCCCCTTTCCCTCATTGGCCGACCCCTCCTCTTCTCCTCCCCGCACTGGCTGACCTCTCCCCTTCCCCTCCGCTCCTCTCTCTCTTTCCCCTCACCTCTCCACTGCACGCTCGCCCCCTCACCTCCCCGCCCCACCTTCCCACGGCGGCACGGACGCGACACAGGTGGGATGCCATGGCGACGATGTGAGAGGCCATGGCGGCACCGTGACGTAGGTGACCACAGCGTGGCAAGATGAGGGCTTGCGTGTGATGACGATGGGTGGTCACACGGCACCCTTTGGTTGTCTGGATAGGTACGGCTTGGGGGAAGCGGGTGTGGGCAACAGCTTGTGTGTGCCAATGGACCATACCGCATGCCCTGCCATGTGTCGGCATGCTCCATGCCGACCATTGTGCGTGTTGTGCTGCGGCACGAGAGTGCTGTTACGAGCTATGCCAACCCGAGCACAGCCCATCTTTGTGTGTTGGGCCGTGCCACCCATTGTGCCCGGTTGGTAGGCCTAGCACGGCATGTTACTAAAGTAGGATAGGCTGGGTCTTAGGGCCTGACCGTGCCCTCTGTGCCTCGGGCCAGCCCGAAAATATCTGAACTAGTTCCCAGGTCTACTAGTTTCTACGGGGAAATAGTTCCAATGTAGTTCCTATTGTGATGGCAACTTTAGCAGTTGTATATGGACTGTTAGATCGAAAAGTAATGGTCTAGATCTTCTGAGAACACTGTAGCAACATACTATTAGATGATTCAGACCATTTGTTGACTCGATTGAATGATGCTAAAATCCGAAACTACTTAACTTATGGTCCCCATTGGAACTACACAGTAATATATCCTTTCTACTGATTTGACCAAACTATTATTCTTAAATATTCAAATTTGACTTTAAGGTATGTTTGGATTGCGAGTATTTGTAGGTTGGTTATACTTCTAGGAATGGCGAGCTCTTAACTTGAGAAATAGTTAAAATGTTAGAACTCACTAAGGACCGAGAATTTTGAGGTGCTATATTTAAAGCCTTGGGTTGTGTATCAGTATTGCTATGGTAGCACAGTACAACTGGTATGCTGAGGGTAGGTGGGGGACCAGATGAGGACACCATTACTTGTTGGCTACCAAGGTTAGAGATCTAATACCGAAATTGTGATAAGCATTCTGAAGCATTACAGGATGGGATCATTAGGGGTAAAGTAATATAAACCTGTACAGGGTCAAATCATGAATTCATACATGTCTCCTGAATTGGAGGCTACGGAAGTTAAGTCTGTCTCATATACGAGTGTTAATAGGTGTTTTCATAAGTTAAAAGACATAACTCTTAAAGAAAACCCAAAACCTAATTTATGTAAAACTGAAATTTGAGGGAAGATGAACATCAATTGGTTGAGAGAGAAATTCACATATTGCATTTTGCTATTAATATTTGCTGAGTACTTTGTACCTACTCTTGCTAAATCTCTCTTTGTTAGAGGATTGCTTTGGAGATTATGCGTTTGGTTGGGACATAGATCCTAATGGACTCATCTATGAGGTATGGGTTGAGGAGCACCCACAAGATCAGAATTATCAGGATGAAGGCTATCAGGAGTAATAGATCGCTGAGTAGACCGTACGTTGGCTTTGTTAGTTTTCAGGATTAATTAGTACCTATGTATTATATTTTTATTGTACTTGAACCTTATATATAATTAATGTATTGAACATGTAGCCTACGTGGCAATGGAATGTAATAAAGTTTCATTTCAGTCTCTAATTATTGTTTTTACTGCAACATTCTAAACACGGTGTATTAATTGATAAAATGTCGAGTGCGCTCGATGTTTTGATTAGTTAATATGCCGAGATTCATGTAATTATCTCAGAGTAATAGTAGCATTACTATCGTCACCCTGGACTAATTATGCAGGTCGCCACGTATCTGCAGGTTCTTGACCACACTCAGTCTTTCTTGAGGAGATCATAGAACACTGCAGGCTTTCTGTAGTTCTTGACGCACGCTTCCTGCAGCCAACCAGAATCGCAGGAGGTTTCAGTAATCAGTACTAGAAAGTAGGAGCACATCTTCAGCAGCTGTTGCTTTGGACAGATTGCTGATTTCACTTGCCTGCATTGCGAATGCTATGTGGAGCAAAGTCGCTTCGGACCACGGCTTGCCGATGAACTGAAGGCCGATCGGCAGTCCGCCCTTGTCATACCCAACCTGACAGATTGATCGCCAGTTTTGCCAGTCATGTCAATTGCTAATTTTCTTAAGCATTGTGTAGACAGATTTTTTTTTTCTGCAGAGAGTAGACGAAGTACAGATATCTGTTACCATGACGGTTATGGCCGGCAAACCGAGGAAGTTCCCTGCTATTGAGTACCGGATCAACGCAGCTATGATTGGAACAGCATGGCACTGAGTAAGGATACATGGCACTAGCTAGACCTGCAATTAGTGAAATGTTCTCTGAATCCTGACTCGTTATGATGGCAACTTTAGCAGCTTGTATATGGACCTGTTAGATCGAAAAGTAATGGTCTAGATCTTCGAGAACAACGTAGCAACATACTATTAGATGATTCGCACCATTTGTTGACTCGATTGAATGATGCTAAAATCGAAACTACTTAACTTATGGTCCCCATTGAACTACACAAGAATATATCCTTTCTCTCGATTTGACCAAACTATTATTCTTAAATATTCAAATTTGACTTTAAGGTATGTTTGGATTGCAGAGTATTTGTAGGTTGGTTATACTTCTAGGAATGGCGAGCTCTTAACTTGTTTTTGGTGTTGACAGCAAAATTTTTCCCTATATGGTCTATGCAAGGGCTCATGCGTTTTTTTCGATGTTGTTAGGGTTGCATAGCAAAATAACAGAGACAAAGATTTAATGTGAAAAAATCTTTGCGGGAAAAAAACATGCGAAACAATTTGGCAAACAACGCTTATTGAAAGACCAACTTGTTACGGTTCAAAGCACGACTTAAACGTAGATGATGAGGCAGCCATCAAAGATGAAGGGCCTACTGATGCCGATGCTACCTGTTGCTATACTGATGCTACCCCTGGGAGTCATCTCCTTCGTGGGTAGTAGATTGATCTAAAAACCCTCGTGCTCTGATACCATTTGTTAGGGTTAGAAGCACGATAAAATATTGGGGATACAATTTAACGTGAATATATATATTTTTTTATCATAACTTACCCATGCATATCTTTTGGTTTGATCTAAATAGATTGTTAGTTCAAGTCTTCTACAAATAGAACTCTTTTGACTATATAAGCCTCACCCCTGTACTTGTAATCTTTAGAACAAAATAGTGGATTATTTTTTATGGTTTTTTCACAAAGGTTTTTCCACGTTAAATTATGTCTCCAATATTTTACTGTGCTTCTAACCCTAACAAGTGGAACTATTATAGTATATTGTTTCCCCTGGTTTTTTTCGTATTGATTTTTTCATGTTAAATCTTTGTCTCTGTTATTTTGTCGTGCTAACTCTGACTAGTGGTATAAGAGCTTTACCCTTAACAAGTGGTATCAGAGCACTAGGGTTTTTAGATCAATCTGCTGTCCCTGGAGGAGACGACTCCTAGGGCAACACTAATATCTGAATAAAGCAGATCGACAAAGAAGCAGTTCTTCATCTTTCTTGGTGCCTCATCATCTGCGTTTATGCCGTGCTTCGAACCCTAACAAGTTACTCTTTCAATGAATATTGTTTGCTAAATTGTTTCCCGTGATTTTTTCCTACAAGGGTTTTCCACGTTAAATCCAAATTGTTTACCGTGATTTTTTCCTACAAGGGTTTTCCATGTTAAATCTTTGTCTCTGTTATCTTACCGTGCTAACTCTAACAAGTGGTATCAGAGCTCTATCCCTAACAGCTGTTGATTGTAATATGCATACATTATGCTCTTTTTCATATCTCTGTAATGCCATTCTGTGTCGCATGCCATCGTTCCTCTTTTGTTGATGCATAGTGTAACATTCCAACTTTTGAGTTTCTTTGTGCTTGAATTTCAAAATCCGAACCAGTTGCATTTATTTGAATTAATCTCAGCTTAATTTGAATTTTTCCAAAGCAAAAAGGATTTAATTTGATTAATCCATACTTCAATTTAACCATTTCTTATTTTATTTGGGTTCCTTGTGATTCATGGAATTTTTCTGTATTTTTGGAGATTTTTCGGAATTTAATTGCTATTTATTTGGATTTATTGGAGATTATTCAGTTTTTCTGGAATTTCTTTAATTCGGAAATGTATTTAAATTTCTTTCCCTCCGTATGGGCCGAAATCCCTGTTCATTCAACTCAGCTGCCTCTATTCAGATCCGTTTCGCCCATTTCCTGCCTACCCGCCTTCCCGCCCAAACCCTAATCTAGGCTCAATCTCAGCGTTGGATCTCAATCCAACGGTTGTCCCGCGCCGTATCGTTTTAACTCCGCCGGAAAAACCCTAGCGCTCAGCCGTAGGTTTCCGATCCAACGGCCGAGATCCGCCGTATCGCTTCAACACAGCCGCGAAACCCTAACGCCTCGCCCGTCCGATTCAGATCCATTGGTTCCCGTGCGTCCACGTCACCCCGAATAGCCGCCGCCGCCCGTGCAGCCCTAGCCGCGCGACCAACCTCGACTTCCGCACTTTTTCCCACAACCCTAGGCTATTTAAGACCCTGTAGCCGCCGTCCCTAGGTTTTCCACTCCGCGCCGCCCATTTTCCCCAAACCCTCATTGCCCGAGACTCCTCAGGCTGTCGCCACGTGCTTGCCGAAGTCCCTCCGCCGTGGCCAAGGTCTTCTCCGTCGTTTATCTTCACCGTCGATGAGCCTCCGCCGCTTTTCTTGGTGCCGTTGAGTTCACCTGGTGATCTTCTCCCTAATGCGTGTTTCGCCATGCTCGATCCAGATTCTTCCGCCGCTTTTAGCGTCGTCGCCCTCGCCACGGTGGAATAGTGCCGCCCTCATGCCGCTTTCTTGAGTCGAGTCTGCCGTCGGATCATCGCCAACGGCCGGATCGTACACGTACACTCGGTAAGGCTCCTTGCCGCGGCTTATCTATCCGCCGATAGATCTTCATCGTGTGGCGATGGTGCGCGCGTGGCCATGCCACTGTGCCGCCCGGCCCGTGTCATCTCCGCGTGTTTGCGCGTGTCCGCGTGCGCAGGCGTTGACCACGCAGCGCCATGTCGCCGCCGATCGCCAGCGTAAGCGCCGTGCTGCCAGTGGCGCAACGTCGCCGCTGGCATTCGACCTGACCAGCCGGGTGGCGCCACGCGCACGCCAGATCATGCCACCTCACCATCGCCTCGCCAAGGTGTGCGCCACTGACATGTGGTCCCCACATGTCAGTGAGCGTTCCATTTCCTTGTTTTTCTGTGTTTTCCCGAAAATTCGAAGTCAACCAATCAATGCCCGACACGTGTCCTTTCTTTTGTTTTTCTGATTTTTCCCTCCCGAGAAACTTCCGAGAGCCCGTTCTCCTCCGTTCGAACTCCGATTCGAACGATTCAAATTTCTAAATTCATCTAAAATCATGCTCTATCTGCCAGTACCCTTATTTTGATTTTTGGATTTTATTTAAATTTGTTTTATTTATTTTTCCCTCGTTTTACGTGTAGACGACGCCGTTGAAGCGCAAGCGGATCACCCGGAGGAGGTAGCACCAGCGGGAGGGGTTGAAGGCAAGTCTTACTTGACCATATTGATCCCAAGTTTATGAAAATATTATTTTGTTTTAAATTATTGCATACTTATTACTTTGCGTATTGTACTTTAAATGTCATTTTAAATGTTTAGCTAAATACCTCAATTGTTATGCCCTTATTGATCTTTGCCATGACAACATTTGACACCCTAGTCCATGATAATTACTGTACTTAATGTTAATTAAAATTTTACCATGGGACGATAGAAATTGCTTAGAAATGCTTACGTATCGGTATATTGCCATTATGGAAAATCTTTTAAATCTTTGATCAAACTTGTTTATGAAATTATGGCAATTGGTGTTGCTGTTATTATTATTTAATTGAATAAAAATGGAAAATGGTTTAGACAAGGCGGATGGTTGTATGGCGGTGCGGGATGCACAAAATTTTGAATGTGATTGTTCGCCTAGTCAATTAAGGACCGATCGTGTGTTACCTTGGACCATGCTATACAGTACAACCACAAGTCTATATGGGTACGACCTGGCTAAGTAATTTGTACGTGTCGTTATCGGCTTCGCCATTGGATTGAGTGGGGTGTCGGGTAGACCCTTGCAAGACGCAAGAGGGGGCTTCTGTACTGGGCGGATTTAGCCCTAACAGCGGTGAAACCTTAGCGGGCGAAGTTGGTAGCGGTGTCGTGCATTGTAAAGGCCTTGTCATGATCTTTCTGCCGACACACCAAAGGAAGTGTGTTAATTGCATGGCAACAAAAGTCGATCATGTCTTGTGGGTAAAGTGTACAATCTCTGCAGAGTTAAAACTACTTGAGTAGCCGTGCCCACGGTTAAGGGCAAGCGTGGAACGCTTTCACATAGTAGATTTTATGATTTTGGTTTTAAATGGAAAAATGATCAATTTGGTTTAAATGAAAATGTGGTTTGGGAATCCGTGAGTGGATGGAACTCCCGGATTTTAGTTTGGCGGTTAGAGCCAACCAGGTGTTTGGAACCTGAAAAATTATTATACTTCAAATTTAATTATTTATGCTATTTACTTTTTGTTAAATGCTGCTTTATGAAATTAATATTTGTATTTCATTTTAAATTCCTGCTTTATGCAAAATGAACCCTATATGCCTTCCTTTGTTCAAGCCTTGCATTTAATTAATTGCATTAAGTTTCCAAGACTTGCGGGGTATGTTGCATACTCACCCTCGCTTTTCATTGCGGGGCTGTTTATTCCATAAAGCAGATGAGGAGATCAGATATAGCTATCCAAGAGCCTGCATTCCACCGTTCGACATCTGTGGTGAAGACTTTGAAGAGAAGGATCACTCGGACTTCTAGGGAGCGTACCCTAGTCGGTTGCCTGTGGGCATACTGATTGGCTCTTTTTGTTGCTACTTTTCCGCTGCTACTTACTCACTTAAGCCGTAAGGCTTGATACTTGTAATAATGTGATGATGATGTTTACTCTCTTTCACTTTATTGCTGTTAATTACTTTGTGATATGTCTGTGTTATTATCGCTGTTCACTGTGTGTGCTAGCTGTTCCTGGACTAGCACGGGTAAAACACAGAGGGATCAGATTTGGTAATCCGGGTCCCGACACATAGTCAATGTGATGTCTAATGGTGAAGTCAGAAATTTTTGGAAGCCTAGCCAATGCTAACTACTTAATGGCACAAGACAAAGGCTTGTCTGAGAAAGCTTCATTTTCATGGTGTTTGTGACAACAAAGTTGCACTGCACCTTTATAACTTGCAGCCAAGGAGCTCAGGCTATCGCTTGCCATGCCCAGAATAGGGTTCACAAAATCGATAAAAATCGCTAGAAAATTGCGATTTTCAGCTGTATCAGTGCGGCTTGGCTTCTAAAACCGCTCAGTAAACCGATCCAATTCAATAAAAAATCAAAAAATTTCGAAAAAATTGTGTGACGTAAACCGGTCAGAAATTGGTGAAAATCGCTCGATTTTTGAAGAAAATTGATGAAAATCGTTCAAAAAAATCGACCAGCAAAAAGTTCAACTAGTTTGTCAAATTTCCGTGAAAATTGGCCAATTTCCCATAAAAATAGTCTATTTTTTATTTTGTCTTTTCAAAAAAAATTATTTTGAAACTATGATTTTTGATCAATTTTTGGCTCAATATTTCCCATTTTTGAAACTTGAATTTTGAATGATTTTCTCCAAACTGATATTGTTAACGCTGGCCCAGAAGGTGGATCCGTTAGTGGTGATGTCCTCGCCAAGGATAAGATGCAATGAGTATGCTTACCACCAGATTTTGGTATAATCTGCATTTAAGATCAAACACCATAAAAAAGAGCATAAATAAGGAATCGGGAGATTCAATTCGCAATTATATAGCCAAAATTAATTATGGTTTGAGGTATATATGTATTGATGTGGAGTACACTTTATTGACACGTGACGAGGAGATATTATAAATCTTCCTGTAGTTTTCTAGCAAGACCGAGCGTTTTTTGCATATATCCCAGCATCCTTGAAATATAAATGACAAAATACCCCCCAAACCCACCTCAGAAAAAGGAAATGCAGAAGGTGTTTTTCCAAGCTTTAGATGTTCTTCGGTCCTGTTTAGAGGAGCTATAATTTTTCTAAAAAAACTATTTTTATTTTTTAGATTGAAAAACAGGTATAGCTATTTATAAGAGGTCGTTAGATAAACATCTAATTTTTCTTAGCAATAAGCTATAAAAGTAGGTTCAGTCTATATTTCAGATTTTGACTTTTGCTAGTTATTTATAACTTCTAATTTATACGAAAAGTAGTTTAAAAACTGAGCTATTTAGAAAAGTTTACTAATTTTTTAGAAACTAAAGCTGGCTTTAAGCTCAAGTAGGGCCTCTACTGTAGCTTAAGGGCCTATTTAGGAGAGTCTGTGAGTGAAAAGTCGCTTTTGGTTTGTCGGTATGTAAAGTAATTATAATTGCAACTGTGATTTTTCTTATTATGTTGTTTTAAGCAACCTATTGTCATGTTGTAGCTTTTAGAGGCCAACCGAGTGGGGAGGTAGCAACATAGTGAAGTACAGCGACGTCGGAGGTGACGTGGAGGCGGGGTGGTGGAGGTCGAGAAGGCGAGCTAATTTGGAGAAAGAGATGGTCAATGGCATATCTGAAAAACTCCTCCCCAAGATGGTTGCAACTTTTGGAGTGCTTCACATTGTGGTTTACCTTCTCAATTTGCTTCTGACCTTCTTGTTTAGGGTAGCTTTTAGCCCAAAACTGAAAGCACAGCCCCTCCAAACAGGTCTTTAATTCGTAGTCAGCTCCTTCCTTAAAAAAAAAATCATAGACCGTTTTGCCCCCGAGAAGAGGATGTAATTTCTACCACATGGGCAGCCGGGCGGTATCATGCATCCGCGAAATAATAATTTGGGGTGCTTGTCGCCACGTCTGTGGTTTGCCTCCCTGTGCCCCACATCTACATGTACGCGCTGACAATCTGATCGGGGCCTACCCTCGGACCCACGTGTCAGAGGCCCACATGCAGCTCCGGATGCAGCTAAATTGCTCTTTTTCTTCGACACAAATCTTGATCTTGAGCAGCCATGGCCAACCAAAAGAAAAAGAAAAAAAACTTGAAAAGCTACTGCTGCCCTTGCGAAGATGCTAGGATTAAACACCCGAGTGTATCTGAAAAATCGTACTATATATATTTTTTGCACGACCGTACACAGAACATGTTTCACATTACTGCTTACATCAACTGAATCACTGAATCCCCTGAGCCTAAACTGCTACTGAATTTGAGTTGTTTTGGTTCGTTTCTTTCTTTCTGACCCTGTATGCTAGACGGGCATTCAAGGTAAACTGCCTTCTGTTGCTAGAACAATCTGCTACATTTCTTCACGTATATGCATGGTATTCTCCCGTGCTTACCGAAGACATGTCATCTCTTCAATGGAGATTTGATCAAGACGACGAGCTGACATATCTGCAGGTTCTTGACCACTCTCTCAGTCTTTCTTGAGGAGATCATAGAACACTGCAGGCTTTCTGTAGTTCTTGATGCACGCTTCCTGCAGCAAACCAGTAGCAATCAATACTAGAAAGTAGAAGCACATCTTCACATTTTAGCAGCTGTTACTTTGGGCAGATTGCTTATTTCACTTGCCTGCATTGCGAATGCTACGTGGAGCAAAGTCGCTTCGGACCACGGCCTGCCTATGAACTGAAGGCCGATGGGCAGTCCGCCCTTGTCATACCCAACCTGACAGGTTGATCACCAGTTTATCCAGTCATGTGAGTAGTCAATTTCTTAAGCATTGTGTAGATAGATTTTATTTCTGCAGAACGTAGACCAGGTTCAGATTTCTGTTACCGTGACGGTAATGGCTGGCAAACCGAGGAAGTTCCCTGCTATTGAGTACCGGACCAACGCAGCTTTGGTCGAACACAACAAGTCACTGAGTTAGCATCCATGGTATGCAGTTACTACTGAAAATGTTTTTTGAGTTCTGGTTAGTTACCTCCGTTTATGTAGTCTAGTTCTCCGCTGTTTAGTGCGTCATCTTGTAGCGTGTAGGCGGTCACACTGCAGAAGGAGTTGGTATTGCTTAGTGAAGGATGGATACTAATTTTAGAGTGGCAAGTGATGCATGTGTGGCTAATTTGAGAGCGATGAAAGCTGCAAATACCCAGTCATTGGTGACACGATAACGTCCGCTGTCTTGAAGATTTCCTTGTGGAAGTACATCTGACGGTTCCTGAATGAATACATGTTTTGCAGTTTGATATTAGATCATATGAACCATCAAGATAATGAATAGAGCTCTCAATTTTACTATTTGTGCAATATGCTAAGAAATTTATCACTGTTCTAACAAATGATAGCGTACCGGAGTCGTTGCGAATTCAGGTAAGCTCTGCTGCTGAATGAACCGTAGACACTCAGCGCGACCCTTGCATCCCATCCGATTTCAGATTTCTTCCTGGCACACGGTCAGTTCAGTCATGGCTCAAAATTTTGTTGCACTAAGATGCACGGAAGACATCATATCAAGTACTTACAGTTTGTCAAGATATTTAGCAAGTGAAGCAGTGCATTCTGAACCGATCGTCACGTAATGCGCAAGGCGCATCTCCTCTATCTCAGGTATAGTCACATCCAGAGTCTTGCAGTGAAGAAAGAATCACAAGAAGAAATGACATTTCTTTCTGCCAGATTACATGAGCTATCACGGAGTTCTCGACAAAATTATTACTACATTTCTTTCTGCCAATCCAGTTTAACTACAGAGTCTTTCTTACCTCCCAGCCGTATCGTGTGTGCAGCGTCTGAAGAGCTTTGTCACAGCAGCTCCTGATGTCCTCTGCACTGTCATTAAACCACTGTTTTTGTCGCAGTGTTAGCACAATGTTCAGAGTCCACTTTATTTATAATTTTGGCTTACAGTCCCACTAACCTTTGCATATTTTGCTAGTTTGATGTTACTAATGGACAGTGTAGACTTGAGCAAAGGCAGATTCAACTCAGGCTGCAAGGCAACTCCGTCAGTAATTTAGTCTCACTGGATGGTGAACACTACAAGAAATGTAACAAAGGATTGTCCTTTACCCGCAGGTAAGATGGCTGAGACTGATCAACGATAGCTGAATAACTGAAAGAGCCAAAACACCACAAGATTTTTACTTTTCAGCTCATGCTATACAGATAGCTGGTGACAATAAGATTGACAGTAACAGTTTCTGAAGGAAAGGGAGGTCACTGACGCGATGGTAGCATCCTCCACCGTCCCTGCCAAGATCCCCGGCATCCCGACAGTCCAATTCAATGGAAGAACCCTGAAACCGCAACAGCAACATTTTGAGCGACATAAACACATGGGTTTTGCTATTTGCAAGTTGCCTGCTTTCTTTTTCGTTAACTCTAAGTCGACTTGGTTGATTAACTTTCAGATGCAGTGTGCCTGAACCATTTGCGGACTTACGGTTAGTTTTTGAGCTCTTTTACAATACACAAGAATGAATATGGACCATCCATTTTTTTAGATTCAAAGGTTGAGATTAGATTAGATTTGACTATACTACCATGTGTAGTATAGGTAGTATAATCTGTGGAGGGATATAATGGTAAATAATTTTCTGAGCCAGCACCTAACCATGTGTCTTGTGGAGGGGTATAATGGTAATTGAGCAAAATGGCATTCAGCACCACCCCGACCCCAAGCCAAAAGACCAGAATGCCCTCGACAAATCAACGGTCAGATTTAATTTCTACTACCGCTATATACTATCATGGTAGTGCACAGTAAAAATTCTCTAGTTTTTTCACGTTCAAGGAAGGTGATGTACGTACCCAGCATTGGACAATCGTCCAGCGGTCGGCTTGAAACCAACCACACCGCACAGCGCGGCCGGCATTCGAACAGATCCTGGAGCAGAAGACACAGCAGCAAATTCAGTGTCCCAGAATCTTGACGCACTACAGGTAGCGTCGCGCTTATAATGTTGCCGGTGAAAATTGCTTAATTACCTCCACCGTCGACGCCGAGCGCGACGGGGCAGAGGCCGGCGCAGACCACGGCGGCCGAGCCGCTGGAGGAGCCGCCGGAGACCTTGCCCACGTTGTACGGGTTCCTCGTGGACCTGCAGAGACATCATCATAAACGCAGCGGATCAGATCAGGTACGAACTTTTCCTTTCCCTCTCTTTTTGGTCCACCGAGTACAGCCCTTTCCACGCGTACAGTTGTAATATACATCATACTCATACACCACACCTACACGTGCTATACTATCTCTAGAGTATAGGAACAGACTGTCTATATATATATATATATATATATATATATATATATATATATATACACACACACACCTGTTTTTTAATTACAACTGGCCAATATTTTTCTTTGTAACTACTTTACTACTTAGCTAACGTGACTCTCCTGAACTAGTGAAACAGGTGGGTGCTTCGTCCTTTTAATATAAGGGTCTATTTGTTTTTTTTTTGTGGATTCTTTAAAAACTGATTCTAGATTATAGTTATAGAAAAGTTGATTCTAAATTCTGAATTTTATGATGATATTTGTTAGGTAATTTTTTGGAACCTTCAATAGCATTCTCATATTTGTATTTATCAGAATCCATAAAAATACATATAAAGTGGATTGTGGATTCTAGTATGTATGGCTAAGCTAGATTATGAGAACCGATTCTTAAAATCGGACTGTTTGTTTTTTAATCAGCTTTCATAGATAAAATCTAAAATTCACAACAAAAACAAATAGATCCTAAGTTGTAAAATATTAAAGTAAAAAAATAACGAGTAATCACCGTCCACCGTTCATTCTTACCTTCCGCTACAAGTGGTGGGGTGGTAAACTAAGGCTAGATCACTTAAGTACTGTTTCAAGCTTCTGCAGGAGTGATGCAGCACCTGCCACTGTCAGGCTAGGCTGTAGGATTCGACACTACCGTGCTGTACTGCTGCTTGTAGTACTTCGTACACGTACGTGGTCGGTGAAATTGCTCGTGGTAACTAGTAACTGGCGGTGGATGATCACGGCGATCAGGGAGAGAGCGAGATCGAAGCAATATTTACCGTGTACGCCGTGCGGTAATTAAGTACGGTAGGCGTGCGACGTACGCACGTACGTACCCGTGGTGCGGGTTGATGCCGCTGGTGCCGGCGCCGAGCTCGTGCATGTTGGTCTTCCCGGCGAGGATGGCGCCGCACGCGCGCAGCTGCGCCACGCACGCCGCGTCCGCCTCGCACGCGCGCTCTTTCCCCAGCCACCGCGTCCCGCCTACATGATTAGAAACCCTGTTTAGGGATTTTTTTTCTTTCCTAAATTACCGCTCAAGTTCAGCTGAAAGTCAGACTGTTTTCTGCGAAATTCATGTGTTCCAAACAGGACACTAGGACAGCCATAGGAGGAGAGAAATTTTATATTGCATTATATCGGTAGTACACTGTAGAGAGTAGAAAGATATTCGTACTAATTTACTATCAGATAGATTATAAATAAATACTAACTGATATAATCTTGTAGATAAAAAAAATTAGCTAGTAATATTAAAGTTAGTATACCATAGATTGTATTACCTGTGGTTGGGTACGGCAAACAATCTAGCTCGTCTTTCACAGCCACCAGCACTCCATCCATTGCAGACAGAGGTGTCCCTATGGTTAAAGCAAAGAACAAAACAGCATACGCGATGCACTCAGTTTGGTCAAAACAATTCAGCAATTTCAGTACCAAAAAAGAGAGGGGACCCAAATGGAAGGTCATTTTCCTGACTTGACACATGCTGTTGTGATATAGATTAAAGACTTTCTTTTATGCACCGCAGCCCTTTTTTTTTCGGCTTTACATAATATATACATGTCCCTCTCTAATTAGACTTGGACCTAAAATAATGCTAGGCTGCTAGCAGCCTAAGAATTCTAGCCATGTAACTCTGCGAGAGCCCTGATTGACCTGCAATCACATGGACAGATGGACTAACAAATAACAACTAGCTGATTGGTTACGCAATGAATGCGTGCCTTCAGGACCGTATATCTTAGTGCACGAAAGTGATCTCAGCCTAGTCTCTGCAAATATTCTTCACCCGAATGTGACATTTCGCATGTAATTAACAGCATCTCCTCCTCTCTTTGTTTGCAGACAACAACATGTAATTATCAGCATTCTTCTGACCAGCTTCCTTTCCTTTATTCAATCGATGTTTTCAGATGTCAAACCAGAAAATTCAGGAACTTCTTGGACAGGTTCTGGTTGTGAGTGTTTTTGGACTGGTGTACGTGTATTGTATGGTTGGCAGCTGGTGGGTACAAAAGTTGGTTTGCTAGGTGTCAAAACTGAAAGAGGGCAAGAACCAAGAAAAGGTGACTTGTTGGCTGGTAGGAAGAGTTCAGTCATTGTTTTGAGCTCTTATTAACTTTAATATGTTTCTGTTCACTGTTACTGTGCATCTGCCGTGTAAATGAAGGAGAGTAGGATTTATTTACCTCTCTGGTATCTGAGGGTGGACTCCTCAGACTGCTTCATGATGTCTTCAGGGCTGTAGCTGATGAAGAAGGCCATGTTAAGGCTGGGGCTTGAGCACTCCTTCACTGCAGCCAGAAATCTTCTTGCAACCTGAAAATTGTTGTTCTTGCTTATCTGTCATAATTTATATTTTTACTTTTACATCATGCTGTAACAGTCAGGAGCAAAATGTATTTGTGACGTGCTTAAGCTTTCTTGGCCCTAACAATTCATTAGTTAAGGACAGGGAGTTATACACAGTACAGTAAATAATGAGAATTTACCATGTAAACCTTATAAGTTCTAACTATTGTCAAGAACAATGGAAACCAAAACAAACCTGAACAGGGGTGGTCTCTCCCGAACTGTATGCCTTGGAGAAGTCCATTATCGTCCAGCGCTTGAGGTTCGACGACGCATCAGTGGTGAGCGTCGATTCGAGGCTAGCAGGAAGGCAGCTGACGACCTCCTGAACGCGCTCCGCGGGCGACAAGTCGGGCTTCGTCAGGCTGACATTGTGCTCTGGAATGTCTGCAGCAGCAGCAGCAGCAACAGTTTGTTGTTTGAATTGGATCCACTGGAATAAAAATGTTCTGCTCCAAGCAAGAATTTGGCATGGTCAGACATTCAGAAATTGCAGAGAACCTTCCCAGCTGTGGGCTGCAGTGAACAGTGGCGGCTCCGGGATTTCAGCCTCTGAGACAAGCTGCAAACAGTGTGTTCACAAGTCAGAAAACTGTGTCAAATCAGAGAAAATATTCCTGAGACTGCTCCAAGAAAGTGCAAGAAAACAGCACTACAGTGCAATTTGCTGGTGTAATAATTGTGTTCACAACATTTCGGTGAAACTTAATTCATCACCGATCATTACAGTTTACATGCGAGGATGGTAACTGCAAATTAGGCTGAGCTTCATCTAACATTATCAGCAAGGAGCAGTTCTTTTTTCTGTTTTGAAGAAAGAAATAAATAAAATTTTCAGGAGACTTAAATTTCTACCCCACCTTATTGATGAGGTTATCCTTCTTCAACATGTAAAGCACAATCTGACTGATGATCGGCATCTCAAGAATCCACACGAAGATTTTCACCAGAAGGCCGGCGACCCGAGGAGCTGAAGAGGCAAACTCGAAGAACGGAATTCAGAATTAAACCCCGAGAACTGAATTCAGAATTGCAATGAGCAGCAAGGGAAACCTTTGACGGAATTCAGAATTAAACCCCGAGAACTGAATTCAGAATTGCAAATGAGCAGCAAGGGAAACCTTTGACGGAATTCAGAATTAAACCCCGAGAACTGAATTCAGAATTGCAAATGAGCAGCAAGGGAAACCTTTGACGTTAGGACTGATGTAGAATTCGTCGCTGTCGGGGCCGAGATTGACCTCGGCGGCCGGCTTGTACACCTTCGCGGACGAGCTGAAGATACCCATGGATGAGCAGCAAAATATCCAAGAAACACTCACGAAGCCCGAACAAGAACTCCTCCTGCCTGTCTGATTAGGCCAAGAATTGGTGCTTATATATATATGAAGATGAGAGCCAAGAACAACAACAAGAGCAAGGACAAAAGGTAATTTCTTGGTGAAGAATTAATTGGAGGGGAGTGGACAAAAGGATAAATAATGCGCGCGCGCGCACACACACACAGAAGGCAATGGCTTTGTACTGTGTGTGTGATATACAAGTGTAGATGTGTGTGTATACAAGTTTACACGTGCGCGCGTGTGTCAATCACTGAACTTTCTTGCTGCACATCTAAAAAAACTTTCTTGCTGAAATTTTGGTGGGGAGGAGACAGTTGCTTAGTTTCCAACGGAAACTTCTGGCATGAGCAAGTTTTGCCTTGTGTATTACAACAATGTCATTAACTTAATCCATCATATTGCCTTCTAAGATTCATCTAATCTATATTTTAAGGACAGCACTTAAATATCACTATAGTACTACTCTGTTCTTGTGTTCAAGTTTACTTTGAACAAGCTAGGCCATTGAAATGGAAAGAAAAGAAATTTTTGCAAAGCTCAATTAAGATGTTTATGCACGAGCATCAGGTCTTGGGTTCAGGCGAAAACACTTATTTTTTGTTAAAAAACTGTTTTAGTATTAATTTATAATCACGTTAACCCAAAACAAAACTAACTCAAAACAATATAAAATTAGCCACATGTAAGTATGTGTTTGAAGCATGAACTAGAAAATTTTGATACTGAACATTACGATAACCCTATAATCTTGTACAATGATTTCGTACCATCATAAATCTAACATATGTATTTAAAATTTGTTAAAAGCATAATACAAATAGTTCTAAGGTCTTAAAAATCCTAAACTATTAAAATCGAAACCAATACAATCAACAAATTTAGCCTATTAAAATGGTCAAATTTTAGAATTCCTACCCAGCACTTCCTAGTTCTGCCCATGGTTTGAAGGATTTGGTTGTACTATAGCCAATTTGGCATTATAAACACTTAACTGGTACCGCAATTTTCAAGGTCAAATTTTCCAAGGTGGTCCATCTAAGAAAGTGATGTCCAATTTTCTTTATGTTATTGTCAAATCGAAGCTTCGTACCTGACGATATTTCTCTGTCAATCAATTACATTCGATACAGACAAAAAAAAAAAAGAAATGCAGAAACCATGTCTTTTCTTTCTTTCTTTCCATTGGACTAATACGCATCGAAAAGCCTGCGTTTTCCCAAACAGAAAAAAAAGGAGGATTAAGTCATCGGACAATTTTATCGTTTGGATAAGATGATGAGAATGTGGGCCAAATTCATTAGCCACTTGATTGGATTTATTAGACTTGACTCTCCTGAACTCATGAAGTCTAGCCTATTAAAATGGTGAGAATTGTGATCATGCTGTGTAGTTTATACACCATTTGTTGATTTTAGACATCTACACATTACAATCTCTCAAAAAAAATTCTATCCTTTACAATATCTCTCTAAAAAACAATTCTTTTGTGTGTGTATGCTAAAGAAAGTATCCATTTCTTATATGTCAATGGAATTTTAAAAAATCTCTAAATGTGTCACCGGCATATACGGTGTAAAAGGGATGAGGTAAACTTTCAGTGGCACGCGAGGAATTCACCTAAGCCTAAAGAAAGCAGAAGATGGAGTTGTAAATTCCTAGGAAAACAATAAAACTGCTTTGAGCTTAGGAAACTAAGGATTTGAAGTGAAATACCACTAAAGAAAACCCTAGGTCGTTATCCACCTTCAACGTGCCTAGGGCAAGCAACCTCTCTCCCCAGTAAACTCATTCCAACTCCTCACTACAACACGAATGTCTATATATTCAAGCCAAAACACATGCACCCCCACCCACCACATTCTACATGAATCAACAATCAGTAAATGTTGCTCGAGACTAGAAAATGGTGTGTACTCTAAAAAAAATCATAAACAAACAAAAAGATCTTCTAGAAGCTAATAGAAAGAAGAAGAAGAAGATCGAGGGAAACAAAACAAGGATGATGGAGGAAAAGGAAGAAAGAACCAACAACCAACAATTCCAGCAATTGATGGGCTTACTTGCATGCCCATTTAATTCTTCTCTCTCCCAGCCTTGCAAGACGGTTAACCTAAAACCATTCAATACCCCTTCTCAGGCATTAACTTGCCTCATATGATTAAACCCTGTGACGTCCTCACCCAGAAGGGAGGCCAATTTATGCTCGTACTGCTAAGCTTTTGTTGTCCGTGGCGTGGTTTATCCTATTGACCATTGATTGCACGCAGATCCAAGCCTTGATACGACAATAGCGATTCTTGTAGAGTGAAAATGGATCGGATACGGGTAAATATTGCTCTTCTCGTTTCTTAACCTATATTTTTTTCCGAATTCGGGACCGGATACGGATACAGACCTGGGTTATTCGGGATACAGGTTCGGGACGGATTTAGGTCGGACATGGATAAAAATATACGGATAATGCATGCATATATAAAGTAATATATGTTGAATTAAAACTATACAAATACATGATCATAGTAACAAGTTATATATCAATCAAACTCAATAGATGTCGTAGAAAGAATATGCTACTTGATGATCAATAGGGCCAACTAATTGTTAATATAAATGGGCTGCTATAGAAAAAATATGATAAAAATAGACTGACGTAGAAAGAATATGCTACTTGAGGATCAATAGAACCAACTAATTATTAATATAAATGGGCTGCTATGGAAAAAATGTGATACAAATCGGTTAGGCCTTGCTGATATCCGAATAGAAAAAAATCCAAATATCCGATCTAGATATCCGAAAAGGAAAAATCTGGATATCCGATTAGCAAAAATCCGGATATCCGGATCCCTCTCGTATTTACTAGATATTGGATGCTCTGGATCCGATCATAAATCCAGATTTAAATATCTGGATCTGATCCCGAATATAACCGGATAGTCAAATCCGGTCCTAACCGGATCCGGTCCCAGATCGGAGCAGAAGATATCCGAACCATTTTCACCCCTAGATTCTTGGATCCATTGATGGATGCATAGTTTTCTTGAGGTGCCCACTTACCCCATGATGTATTATGGAGTGGCTCCATGCCTCCACAGGGATTCCAGTTGAAGCTATTTGCATCTTACTGTAATAGGCCGCATTGGTGGCAAGGCAACTGAATCAGCTGTGACCCATGCTACTAGTGCAACTCAATCGGATGAGGCGCGAAATTCATATAAAAACCCGAGAAAATTGGTGACGTAGTCTATGGAGTGTTGTAGCACTATATGTATATAAAATTTCAACTTCAATCTCACATTGTGTCAGAAGGAATTAAAAAAAAAATCGCTGTGAACAGTAAGCATTTGTCCTTTTTCCTTCTCATTTATCATTTGTTACTAATTTCTCATTTTTGTTACTCTTAACATGGAATGAGTTTAAATTTGAAATTTTATAAATAGGTAGAGCAAATTGAATCAATGGGATATGGTGGGGCTGTGGCAGTTTTCTTAGGCTGCGTTCGTGTGGTGTGTGTGAGTGGGTGTTGTGTGTATGCATCTTGTACCTCACAAAAACATAAAAACATAATTAATTAAATTTCCATTAGAAGATGAATCATCCGAATAACACCGATATATGTGCATGACCAAAATAAACAGGTAGGAATAGCTTAATACATCTTTACAAGAGGTGGTAGAATAGTGTACGTGGAGGGTCTCCGAATAAAGAAAACACACATCTTGCAATTCTACATTGGATGATGCACTGAGAACAAGCATAGAAAATCGTGTTGGCAGGGTTAACAAAATGAGAAAACTAACGCATAATGATACCGCATTTAATAGAAATCAACGGAATAGGAATCCATCTTTGGTCAAGCTGCTGGCGTCATTCCATCGGTCGGCCCGCCAGCGCTCGCCCACCTTCCCATGGCCACCACCGACTTGTTTCACCTCTCCGTGCGGCACCTTCAGGTTCGACGTCCGTCTTCTTTCTTTCGCCTCAGCTTGCCTAAGACGACGCTCATTGGTCAGATCGAGATACAATATCCGCTTCCACGTGAAGAAGTTCACCCGAGAGCTTGCGCTTAGAGAAGGAATAATCACGGATGTGAATAAGCCAGATGATGAAGGAACATTTGCCTTCCGTCAAGACAAGAAGAAGTGCAAAGCAAGTGGCATCTACAAGCCATTTTTTTGCTCGTCAAGGAGTCGAGAGCCCGACGGTTCAACCGATTTAATCCATTTGGTATCTAGTCCATAGCTAAGTTTCACAGTAAGTTTCATAGCTAAGTTTCATAGCTAAGTTTCACATGTTTCATAGCTAAGTTTCATAGTCGTGAAACAATATGAAACCTAGTTGTAAACTTAGCTCAAACTTACCGTGAAACCTAGCTATGAAACTTAGTCAGGAAATGTTATACTGCTGGAATCAATTCCAACGGTATAGCTGCTCAAGAGTAGCACTCAAAACGATCCTAAAATAGGTTTGTATTTGTTATTCAACTCTTTAATTGAAAATACATTATATTTTTGAGCGCCGATCATACCTTAAGATTTGTGCCTCGTTAGGTTTTCTAGAGCTCGTGAAGCACCCAACCATAGATTTCATCAAGTTGCAGATGACGGCAAGAGCACTATTGACTACAAAGCTTGCTTGGATCGATTGATACAAATGGGGCCGATCTAGAGATACAATACTATTGAGGCGAGCGCTTTTAAGTGATGAGTTCAATGAGGCCTACGGCGGACTTCAATACTAAGTTAGATGTTTGTCATCACAAGCTCCATATCGACGGTATAGGGTAGTGTAGCCGTGTCCTAACAAAATTGGTATGGAAAAAATCACTCGAAGTTCAAAATTCAAAAATCGGAAATAATATTGAGCTAAAAATGGTTAAAAATCATAGAGTTTCAAAATCAAAATTTTTGGAAACAAATTCAAAAATCAACCATTTGCATGGAAAATCGGCTGATTTGCATGGAAAATCGATGGGCTAGTTGAACTTTTTGGTGCTTGATTTTTTTGAGTGATTTTCTTCAAAAATCGAGCATTTTTCACTGAATTTTGACTGGTTTACGTTAGACAAATTTTTCTAAATTTTTGAATTTTTTATTTTTTTGAGTTGAACTGGTTTACCGAGTGGTTTTAGAAATCGAGCCACCAATAAGGCCCAAAATCATAATTTTCCAGCAATTTTCATCGATTTTGTGAACCTTACGTGTGAGATAGAGGGAAGAGAAGAGAGAGAGAGAGCACGTCACTACAATAAAAACCTTAAAAACCTCACCTGGGGACACTTTTCTATATATTATTTTTATTTGTCTTTATAGATTGCCATAATATATTGTAAAGACACTTTTGAGACATTTTAGAAGATGTCTTAAATGTAGAGATACTATTTAAAGATATTTTAAATAAAGAACATGAAATGTGGATCATAAAGGCGTTTTTGAGACGATTTTAAATTGCTTTTACAAAAATCATATATAGACATTTTTTGAGACACTTTTTAAATCGATCTTATGTTGTAGAGACGTTATTAAGGCATTTTGATTCTCTAGAGATATTCTTTAGATGTTTAGGACATGTTCTATACTACTCATAAAAGTTACAATATAAGTATAAACAAGTCGTGATGTAAGGAGGAGATGGTTAGTGCTTATCCTTATTTAATTGGCGGCGTATCACTGACACCGTGTAAGTACACACCAACAAAAAAAAAATTGTGAAAAATTCTGAAAAAAATTCTGAAAAAAATTCATAGAATTTGATCTTGAAACTTCATACATAGGTATAGTAATCTATGAAGTACATCTACAATTTTTTTTAGAATTTTTCACGACTTTTTTTAGTTGGTGTACTTACGATGTGTACATCTGGAGACTGCCTGCAGCACAGGATACGTTGCCTACTTGTTTATCCCCAAAGTCTTGAGTTCGAGGATTGGTGTCTTGTATTACAAGATGTCTTATATAGAATGTAAGACATTTAGTGACACTGTCCGTGGAGGTATCATTGTGGTATTTTGAAAGATATCTTTAAAATCTTATAGAGATAAGGTACAAGCTAAATAGACTATTGAACGGGAGCTTGTTACTATATATAAAGCACGTTTTGTGGGTCCATTAGAGACGGGAGGTTCATAGAATAATAAACTTATCATGGGGGTCCATAATTATGAATGTATCTAAAATCCCTATCTCCCGTCCAATAATAAATTATAGCAACAACCTATCGGCCGGTATAACAAACTATTTATGTAACTCATTGCCAGATCTATGGCATTTCGTGACGGCCAAAAACTAACATGAGTTTGCAAAAAAAAAAAAGGGTTTTTGATAAACATCACCCGAATGTTTTGTTTACTAAAATCACCCAAATTTAGAAGCCTTTTGCAACATTTTTGTTGAACTCTTGCAATATTTTTTTCAACGTGTGCAACATTTTTTTCAACGTGTGCAACATTTTTTTCAACGCATGCAACATCTGTTTATTGTGCCGCATTTCTACTGTTGTCTAAGGAAAATGTTGCACGCGTTAGAAAAAAATGTTGCATACGTAGAGGAAAAATGTTACAACGCGTCGGAAAAAAATTGTTGTAAGCGTTGAACAAAAATGTTGAAAAAGGCTCTCAAATTTCAGACACGTTGCAACATTTTTTTCCTACATGTGCAACATTTTTTCCAATACGTGTAACATCTGAAAATTTGGTTGATTTGTTTGGAAAAAACATCCGAGTAATTTCTAGACACACCAAAACCACGAGAATAGAGGAAAAAAAGGGTTTAGGAATAGCCATCCAAAAAATATCTCCCGAGTGACGGTGGTGTGGGCCCATATTTAAAAAGATTGTAAGTGTAAGGTGGCATCGACACCTCATGCTAGATTCTTTTCAATCTTCTTCTACGCCTCTACACGTGTAGACGACATTATATGTCGAGATTCTTTGTGTTCAATTTATTACATTTACCTATAAACAATAGCCCTCCTAATATCATAGTTATTAATTCCGTACTGATGTCAACAGGTATAACCAATACGTACCATTTTGACACCTAAATTGATATAAATTAGCTCTATGTACCGTACCAGCTTCGATACTGGTTAATATCAGTTATATCGGCTAAATACCGATCAATACCGCCCATTCGGTCAATACCAGTTATACTAATTAAATTGATAATATCGTCTATGGAACTATATATTATATTTAATAGTACTACTATGTATTTAGAGTAATATTATAAGTGAAATTTGATGTACATATAATTAAATATGTATATATTAATAAATATGTGTTATTATACGTCGATATGGATCGGCATTAAAATGTACCATTTAAAGAGTTAAATCAGTACCGTTTCTGATACAGTATTAGTATTGACAAGTGTAAATTAGCTCTATGTACCATACCGCTTCGATCATGGTTAATATCGTTATATCGCTAAATACCGATCAATATGCCCATTCTCGTCAATACTAGTTACACTAGTGAAATTGATAATATCGCCTATTGAACTATATGTTACATTTGATAGTACTACTATATATTTGAAATAATGTTATAAGTGAAATTTGGTGTTACACTAGTGAAATTGATAATATCGCCTATTGAACTATATGTTACATTTGATAGTACTACTATATATTTGAATAATGTTATAAGTGAAATTTGTGTACATATAATTAAATATATATATATTAATAAATATATGTTATTATACGTCGATATGAATCAGTATTGAAATGTACCATTTAAAGAGTTAAACCAGTACCGTTTCTGATAATAATATTAACAAGTGTGCTGATATGCCATAACTACTACACACGAGATCTTTATTATTTTTGTGACCAAAATACTAAGTAAACACATCAGCTAGGAAATACTGTTTCAATTTTTTTGCTTCTGGAAGGCGTTGCCTTTTGTACTCTGTCCGTAACCTTTACTAGGGTGTGTTTGGTTATTTATATTAAATTTTATATGTATAAGATAGTTTAAGAAAAAAGTTATTTATGCATTTAGTTACTTGAATGGAATCATCTCATCTTGAATGATAATTTGAAGAATATTCCTTATAATATTGAATCATTTCATCCACCTAAAACAATAGAACATAATAATACAGAATCATCTCATCCTATTCAACCTCATCCTTTTAACCAAACACACCCTAGTTGATCTCATCAAACTTTGGTAAAACAAGATGTAATCATATTATATTAAAGTGGTATTGTTAGATTTTAATTAAAAGTACTTTACTATTATGCTATATTTAGAGCTATATTAAAGTGGTATTGTTAGATTTTAATTAAAAGTACTTTACTATTATGCTTTTAGAGCTATTTGCTTTTGTATTGCTTAAACAATTACGGTCAAAACTCAATCACTCAAGAGTCAAAATTGACTTGTAAATGCGAACAGAATGAGGACTTCTTTTGCTTTCCTGGTAAGGGTGCAGTATCGACTATACCATCACTGACACACTGAGGGTCTCTTTGGAACACTATAATTGAAAAAAAAAGGAACAGGAAAAATGTAGGAATTGAATGTCATGATAAGTTGAATCCTATAGGAATTTGAAATGCACGAATAAGTAAGAAAAGCTGTTTGGTTGCGTCACAGGAAAAGTACAGGAATTTTCTTAGAGGTTGCATGTATGGCATGGTTGTCAAAGACAAAGGAAATTTTCCAATAGGTACAAGCAAATGTTCGAATTCCTCCAAAATTACCGTGACATGATAGTTATTGTTGGGACTCAAATAGATAATTCTGGACTCTCTGTGTATATCATACTAGTTCAGGATCATACTAGTGCATATAGACTCAATATAGATAATATTACAATCATACACAGTGAAAGTATAATAAAAGACTTCATACATTAAATATTAACCTAATGAATAACTCTATGTTCGACCTTATATGGATATGTTATACAAGACTAAACTAAGAATAATAAAGAAAACTACAGCGGAACAGTTACATAGATAACCTATCAGTATATCGAGAAAACCGACAAGACTCGCACTCTAAACGTTATCTCCTCTTAGTACTCCCCCTCCAAAGCTAGCGAGATTTCCCTCAACCGATGATTTTGTTGTTTGGCAAAAGTGGGTACATAAAGCACTTAACAAGATATAATTGAATTCTAATAAAACTATATGCAAGGCTTATTCCAATGGACTGATATGGTTGCTTTACAGTAAAGCAGTATTTACAAATGAATACAATTAATATATTAAAATGGCAGTAAAATAAATAACAATAGCAAGAATTTTTAAGTATTTTCTAAAGAGTAAACTAGCTTACGGTCCTAAATCATGTTCCAACTTTCCATAACATATTACCTCCCATTCCAAGTTTTTATTTTATAAAATTTAATTCTTGATTGTAATCCCTGAGCATTGTCTATAATTGTGAACACGGCTATCCGAATAGATTTACACTCTGCAGAGGTTATGCACTTTACCCACATGATATAACCAATCTCCTTTTGCCTCTAATTTCACTCATTCTTTGACGATCGGCCAAGAGGTCATAATAAAACCTTTCAAAAATCTTTGTCCTAACACTAACCCTCTTGGTAAGCCATACACTATCCCTCCCTAAGTAGAGGTAAAGACCGACATATCTTGAACCGATGTGAGGCCAAAGTACATTAGATCCTCCCCCATATCCACACTCCATGTGATTAACTGATTATCCACCTAAGGTATCACATGTGAAGATATTGGTAATATTATTTGGCTAGGTCCGTCGCATTCTAGACATGTGGTTGCATTTTGACTCAGTTCGAAGGTTTGCAAAGTTAAGTCCTTAATTGATCGAAGAAAGACTTCCATAACCAAATGCCAAACTAGCCCACCCTAGCATATGACCCTTGTCACTTGCCCCAATCTAAATCATTTACCACTCCAATTGATTACTATGCACCACGTGCCATCAATAAGTCAACATCATTCCGTGACAACCTGCCACTATAACTCAGTATTATTGTGTGACAATACCTGACACACCAATTCTATAAATATTTTCTATGTTCTATTAGTCAATATTCACTTCTGATGTTTCAAAAACATGAATTATACGTGATATGGCTAAGCAAAACTAGCACGATTTAACCAACCCACGTTGGTATCTATTAGCAACCAACTAATAGTGAATCATCTTAAGGTGACAAATAATCATGGTACACAAAATAACAAGGAAGGTTATTGTCACGCTTGTTCTGAAACAATAATGAAAAAGGGGCTACGCTACCGACCCAAACTCGATGGTAGCACAAGAACACCCGATGTATACATGTGTTCGGGCTCACGATGGAGATAATACCCTAGTCTCCGCTCTCGAATTATATGTGGCTAGCTGATTGTCGATGAGATATCCTGTCTTCTCTCCATGGTGCCCGCCCCTCCCTTTATATAGCAGTAGAAGGGCTACATAATATGGAATCCCACTCGGATCTGATACGAGTGGGGATTGTATCTTTTCTTATCCGTTATACATGATAACGGCTAGGATTACAATTGTATTCTCCCTGCAGGTTGGTTTCATCTTTGGGTTTTTCCAAGCATGACGGCTCGCCTCCGGCAATACCCATCTTCATGCAATGGCTTGGCCCATCCCCTTGGTGGTCCTCACGGCTCGCCATGTAGATACCCGGTCCATATACTCCACAAGAGTCCCGAGTGCTTTGCGATTGAGTTGCCGCTTTCCCGTCGGTTTAACCGAGTCATATGCTTCACGCCGAAAGTGCTTCCAACTCTTGATGTAGTTTCCGATCGGTTTTTCCTTCCACCGAAAGTGCCCATTGTAGGCAAAGAGATCGTGAAGGACTCAATAGAGCTCCACGCATTGAATTATATCCGATTGTTGTGTGCATACCGTGGCCCATCATGGGGCATACCGTATCCCAAACGATATGCGAAGTCAAAACGCTTTTCCCGCTTAAGGCGTAAATTCAAATACGCTTCCCTTTAAATTCATTCGTCGCCGGTTGTATGATGTCGCTGATAGTTGCCATTCACACGCCGTCGCATCCAAATTTAGTAGCCCTAAAATCATGTATATGCGAACTTAGGCAATGTAAAAACAATTCACCTTCGGATGTGGTGTCCGAATGGTTTATGTATAATTTTAGAGTTTTTACTCTTTTCCTTATTGATTTTGAATTCATCCGAGTGGTTTGACTCTTTTTGTTTAAGCACTCGCTCGACTAGTCCAAATTTGAGCGCCGAGTCGGCCATGGCTCTTTTTTCCGAGCACGCCGCTTTTGGGTGACTAAAGTTCGCCGCTCATGGGGTCGAGCTTCACAACTCGGAATCAACGCACTCGGATTCATTTACAATCGTTAAGTAAAAGAAGAAAATACAACTCAGAAAAGATGTGCGTGCGCACACTATTAGGTAGACCCGACTTCATCGCTAGTTGAGGATCAACTAAGTAGCAAGTCAAGAAAGCCAACAATTTTATTTATAATGACATAATAGAGTAAAAGCGACTTAGTCGCTTCTATGCTCCATGTATGTCGGCGATCATGCCGCCTTATTCGCGGGCACGCGTGGCTTGTGGCCGCGTTTAAGGTGGCGCTGGCGCAGCGCTCTTTCGTGGTCAAGCCGAGGATGGCGCCGGGCGCAGCGCTAGCTTCGTGGTCGCACGGAAGGTGGCGCCGGGCGCAGTGTTGGCTCGAGGCCGTGCCGGGTGGTGCTTTCGGGCGCAGCGTTAGCTCGTGGCCGCGCAAGGGTGACGCCGGGCGCAGGCGGGTTTCTGGCGCGTCGAGGTGGCGCCGGGCGCAGCGTAGGCTCTTAAGCCGTCGCGCGGAGGTGGCGCTTCGGGCGCAGGGCGTTAACTCGTGGCCGTGCAAGGGTGACGCCGGGCGCAGCGTGGGTTTTGACCGTAAGCGAAAAGTGGCGCTGGGAAGCAGCGCGGCTCGTGGCCGTCTCCGGAGTTGGCGCGGGCGCAGCCAGAAGCGCAGCGAGGCTCGTGGCCGCTGCCGGGTTGGCGCCGGGCGCAGCGAGGCTCGTGGCCGTGCGGAGTTGGCGCTTAGGCTCGTGGGTCGTCGCTGAGTTGGCGCTGGGCGCAGCGTAGGCTCGTGGGTCAGGCCGAGTTGGCGCTTAGGCTCGGGTCGCCGAGTTGGCGCCGGGCGAGGCTGTGGTCCGCCGGAGTTGGCGCTTAGGCTGGGCAGGCCGAGTTGGCGCCGGGCGAGGGCTCGGTCGAGTTGGAGCCGGGCGCAGTGGCTCGCAGGCGCCTGTTGGCTCGTGGAAATTGGCGTGGCTGGCTTGGCTTCGAGTTGGCGCTTAGCTCGTGGCGTGGGCGTTGCCTTGGGAGTTGGCGGGCGGGGCGTGGGCTCGTGGCGTCGCTTGAGTTGACGCCTCCTAGGTTGTTTGTAGTAGACAAGAAAACATGAGGGCCGAATTTGCACTGATTCGAGTTTGAAATAATCATTTAATCACCAAGGTGAAGCGCCTGTGTTTTAGTGCCTCCATGCATTATATGTGTCAGCTTAATATCCGACACCAAAATAATTTCTCAAACAATAATCGAGAGGAATTGAGTAGTATATATCTTTTTGCAAAACTACCCGAGTGATCCTAATAATTTTTAAGCCACTTGATATATATAAAAATTAAGCCGCATATTTGAATGCATAATTTAAATATTAAAAAGACTTAGCTGTTAGCTCACGACTAATTTTGGCCCGGTTCCAAGTGGTCGGATGGCCAAGCTCGCTTCCTCTCGATTTGATTGCTTTCCATGGGAATTAATGCTTGTGACGTATGCGTGTCTCGAACTCCTAGGACGTGAGCATAGCACCTCCTCGATGACCTTGCCGAGAAGGTTTGTTCTTCTCGCCTCGGTGGTTCAAATTAACTCGCCGGGTCTTCTACTTGACTTCGGCTTAAGTCGTCGAAAGTTTCTTCAGCAGTTCTCCGCTTGAGTTAACAGCTCGCCGAGATGCTCGGCCGACGAATCGACGATTTTTTACGATCAATCTTCTATGTCACGCTGGGCGTCGTGGGAAGACTAAGCCGCCGCGTCGCAGGTTCGGCATCTTCGCTACCGCATGATGCTTGCTGCGAATCATGGAACATCCGTGACGACGCCACGTCGCCAAAGAAGGAGTGCCTCAGAACTCGCTTCGCTTCGATCATTGCGCTGCTTTTGCTTTCGATCTTTGCCTCGCCGAGAAATCGCGCTTGCCGTCTCGATCACGCGCCGACGCGAAATCTTCGCCGCTGCGGACGCTATGTCGCTAACTGATTGCTTTTCGCGTCGCTGATTTTGATCTCGCCGCACGGACGCAGCGGCGAAGGTGTTGATGACCCCGCAATGGATCGCCATCGAGCGCATTTAATTGATCTTGACGCCGCTTCTACCGGCGCTGCTAACCGCCGTCGCTTGTTACCGGATAATAATGAAAAGGGCTACACGCTGACCCAAACTCGATGGTAGCACAAGAACACCCGATGTATCTGAGTTCGCTCTCACGATGGAGATAATACCCTAGTCTCGTGGCTCAAATTATATGTGGCTAGCCGATTCTTCGATGAGATATCCTGTGTCTTCTCTCCATGGTGCCCCGCCCCTCCCTTTATATAGCGAGAAGGGCGGTTATAATATGGAATCCCACCGGACACGAGGTGGGGATTGTATCTTTCCTTATCCGCTATACATGATAACGGCTAGGATTACAATTGTATTCTCCTAAGCAGGTTGGTTTCCATCTTTGGGTTTCTCGTTCATGATGCGCATGGCGACTGCCTCTGGCAATACCCATCTTCATGCAGTCGGCTTGGCCCATCCCCCCTTGAGTGGTCCTCACGGCCTGCCATGTAGATACCCGGAGTCCATATACTCCACAGTTATAATCCAATCGAGTTGAATAACTAAATCCCAAACTAATTTGGAAATGGTTCTACACATAAAATATCATATAGTAATATAAATCAACATAGCAATTTTTGTAGACTGAGTTCAACATGATTAAAGCATAACTTACCTTAAAAAGTCTTTTTTTTGCTTTGGACCAAGCTCTTGAGTCAATGCTTCATCCTCGGATGCTCCAAGCACTTCAATGTCTACACATATCAAGAGAAAACACCAAATAAATACTAAAACAGAGAGCAAATAAACTTTAAAAATTAAATAAAATTTACCATTAAATATATCTCAATTTTACAAATTTTTAAAATTTGAATCATTTCAATCGAACTTGTATGAAAAAGAATGGGCTTTCAAAAATTTGAATAAAAGAAAAATCAAGATAGTAATTTAATTATTTTCCCAAATTAAATTTGTATTGAAAAAGCTATTTCTTGCACCAGCACCAAACCAGCCAATCGCTATGCCCACACTGTTTCGTGAACCACACCCATGGCTCATGAGCAAATCCACTATGAACTTAGTTCACCGGAACGTTGACCGATGGCCAACACTTGCGCAGGCAATGACGTCACACGGTGATGATTTAGAAAGGAGTCCCTTGTCCGGCCAAAGATATTTCCCAATCCTGCCCCTGCTTCTGGAGGCCCCGACCACGACCAAGGCGACAACGAGAGCGCCGACCTAGAGCGATATGACCGAAAGCACGGCCAAGACGACCTTTTGAGCTCAGTCGACTTCGTCGGCCGAGTCCCTTGATTCCGGAACGCGCGCTTATTCTGCGGGTTACCAAGACGGGATCGCGGGGAGGAAGCAGCGACGGAACAAGTCCAAAGCTGCATCGCAAACCTCAATGCGCATGAAGACCACTACTCCGAATATCTCCGTCTGCTATAAGGCGGGAGGATATAAGGCTAAGGATGCACACTCGAGGGATGTGATGACACCTGAGCTTGAGCGCGTAGACACAATTATTGTTGAGCTTGAGCCAGAATACACCTCTCAGATCGGAGAGTAACAAAGATCACCGCCGCGAGGCAACCGGAGAGAGCTATTACCTTCACAGGCTCGAACCAAGATAAACCTCGCCTCACGCCGTTATCGCTTAGCCCACTCTCTTCGACGCCGAAGTTTTTTCCTTCGCTGAGCTAAGCTCGCCGTCCCAAGTTTCACTAACCCCGCTTACTTTTCAAGGCGTTGACGATCCCGACACGATATGTGTGATGTCAAGAACACGATAGTGCGACTGAGGATGACACATGGCAGGACAAGAGGGTGACGCATGGCGTGAGGCTCCGACGACGGCGCTCAATTGGTTATAGGAAGATGACCATGGCGATGGCGTTCTAGGGAGACTCTAGCGATGTTATCTTGCACAAAAGAACGAGGACAACGCGGATATTGGCAAGGTCCTTAGCGGTGATAAAGACAGCTCGACAATGACGAAAACTAGTGAAGACCAATGGCGGCATGAGCTCCAACTCCAGCAATGCAGATCTCTTCGCTGCGACCTTCTCGAGCGATGAAAACTAGGAAAATAGGCGGCAACTCATTGAGATTCTTGACGCAGGGTCTATGTCTTAAATAGCCCCCTCGACGTACATGAGAAACATAGACACTGAGGTGGATAAGGCCACGACTAGGGCTGTAAACGAGCCGAGTTTGAGTGAGCCTGGCCTTCCAGGCTCGAGCTCGGTAAGGCTCGAACCGAGCTTGAGCCGAGCTTGAGTTGAGGTTTGAGCCGAGCTTGAGTTGAGATTCGAGCCTTGACTCAGGCTTGAGCTCGACTCGGTCCAAGCTCGAGCTCAGCTCGACTAAGCTCGATAAGCTTAATAAGCTCGGAAAGCTCGAGTAAGCTCGGTTATTCTGTAAGCTCAGTAACAAGCTCGAGTAAGCTCAGCTCGAGGAAGCTCGGTAACAAGCTTGGGAAAACTCGACTTAAAGAAGCTCGGTTTAGGCTCGAGTAACTCATTTAACTTGATTCGAAAGCTCACGGTTCGCGAGCTCGAGCTCGAATTGCCTCTTCGCTGAGCCTGCCGAGCTCTAACCAAGTCTCTCGTAAGCCAAACTCAAGTAGCTCACGAGTCTCGAGCTTTTTTACAGACCTAGTTGCGACGGCGGTATCTAGCTTGGACACAACGAGGTGACGCGTATGATCGGAGGTTCACGCGCAAGGGCGACGTGGACGAATCCCGGCTGCATGATCAAACACCAGCAATTGAGATCTAAGGTTTACGCGGGATTGGGCCAGCGATCAGGAGCCGGGCCAAGTTTCACGCGAAATTGGTTTAGTTAATGGGTTGCAAAGACAATACTATAAAAAGGATTTTGGCAATTTTTATCATTAAAAAATTCTAGAAATTAAACAAAACCAAAATAAATATAAAAAATATCAGAAAAATTCCTAAAAATATTTTGAAATATTTCAAACTTAAATAAAATATTTCTGAAGAATAATTATTTAAAATTTCCCAAATATTTAAATAATTTACATATTGGCCACAATTCAATACAAACAAATTCTAAAAAAATCAGAAAATTCACAAAATGCACAAATGACAATATTGAATTAATAAAATGTGAAAATTAGATGTTACACTATAGGAATTTCAAAGGAATTTCCTTGCCATTTCCTTTGATCCAAACACCGGCCCCGATAATAAAAATTCCATAGGATTGAATACTCCAAAATTCCTTTGCTTTTCCTTTATTCCAAAGAAGCCCGGACTGTTTTTTTTTTTGGGATAAATTTTTGCAGTGGTTTCAAGAATTCGGCATATAAAATGCCAGACAATGCGTGAGCAGGTGGCAACACTTCCACTTGCAAGTGCAACAACAACCGCCATACCTCATAAACTCAAAAGAGCCGTACCCAAGGAAAAAAACCCACCTAGTCTTTAGCAGAAAATTTGGACACTAAGCATCGAATCATTCAAGACATTTTACTGCAAGAAACAAAATTATTATGAATGGCATGCATAAACCAAGTCAGCGGATAAAACCACCAAATCCACACACATCAGGGCCTGCTTGGGAGCTGCAGTTTTTTTTTTGAAAAACTTCCTTTTAACTTTTAGGTTAAAAAGTAGTTGTAGTGTTTTTTTTATAAGAGACCGTTTGATAAACAGCTAATTTTCCTCAGCAATTAACTACGAAAGTAGATCTTATCCAACTTTTAGCTTTTCTAGTTATATGTGACTTTTAGTTTATACCAAAAACTGCTTAGAAGCTTAGCAGTTTAAAGGACTTCCTCGTCTTTCGGAAATTAAAGTTGGCTTAAAGCCCCCTCGGGGCCTAAGCATTAGAGGTAGGCATCATGCCGGGTCGGGCCGGCCCGGTTGTAGGGTTGAGGATGCGTCTAGAGGGAGGTGAATAGGCGTTTTACGAAATTCGATCGCTCACTAAACAATTCGCTCTAATCAACCCCTATGTCAAAACCTAATCAAATATATATATGAAGTTTATAAATAGGTTTTGACAATTAAAACCTAAATCAACTAGGCTCACTAGTGCATTAACTAAATTATGTCTCTAAACTAGAATTGCTAAATTGATCAATCAATTAACACTAAGCAATTCTATTACAATCAAGCAATTGAACAATATACTAGAAATGTAAATACTTGAAAGTAAAAGAGACAACCGATATTTTTTCGTGGTGTTCGGAGACTTGCTTGCCTCCCTAGTCCACGTTGAGGCAAGCCCACACTTGGACCGGCCCCGCCGAGCACCCGCCTCTTTCCACTAGTCGTGGTTTTTCACGCTATGCCAGAGGCTCAACCCGAACCTTCACAAACTTGCCGGGCTTCTCACACCTCGAGAGCTCCTCCAAGACGACGCCTACGCCGTCTAGGAGTCGGCAACCTCCAAGAGTAACAAGCCGCTCCTTCGCTTGAACTTCACCGAGCACAACAACGCGCCCCGGTGATCACCAAGTGCAACACATGTACAAGGCTTCTCTCAAGTGCAACACATGCACAAGAGGCTCTCAAACCACTCCCTAATTGCAACACATGCAATTAGTGCTCACACTTAAGCTCAAGAAGCAAAGGGAGAAGTGCAACACATACAAATACCTCCCACACACAGCCAACCTTATGCCCAAGCCCCCCAAGGGCTCTATTTATAGCCCCCACAAGAAAACTAGCCGTTTGGGGGCAAATGGGCGAACTTCAAGAAACCCGGTCCAACCGGACGGTCGGTCGGCCAAGCCCTCCTCACAGGCAACGGTCGGAAAACCGATCTACATACTACTGTCGTCGCCGCCACCGGTCGCCTGATCCCGGCTCGTCGCCCACGACCGCCCAACCAAAACAACCACACGCACACGCTCCAAAAACACACCGGTAGGGCGGTTAGGACAAGACGGCCGGTCCGACCGGACGACAGTGGCCCAACCGCCCGACAAAAATCAGCAAGGCACGAGATTGGAAAAGTCGCATCATGGAGGGGCCGGCCGCACCAAGACGCCACTCCGGGTCCAACCGGACTGCCCGGTCTAACCTGGCCCGGCCGGATCAACTGTCAGCAGGTCACACCGCCGACGACCTCAAACCGGTTTTTCGCGCAATTTTTTCCGAAGATCCAAACACCATTCTTTGAGCTACTATATGATCAACACATGATCAAACACACGCAAAACACATTTGCACCAATTCAACCCATGCTCAAAGAATTTCAACCAAATTGCGTAAAACACATCTCGCAACTAACTCAAGACTATTTGCAAAACGATAAGCAAATCAAACTCGAGTTTATGAGATTAATCCCCTAGCCATGTGAAGGTCAACACGAGACCCAGTCAACTTGCCAACACCTGCAAGCCCTACTCACATGCTCTCGAATTAGGACTCATAAACCTCGGTTTATTCGCAAGACAACGAACTTGCAAAAACACATTAAACCAATTTCATGCTTGAGCACTACTTTTTGCAACACATGCAAAAGTCTAGTTCCAAGCAACTCCAAATCAAGATGCATGAACTCTCTAATTGCAACACATGCAATTCTCTAGTCCCATGCAATCACAAATCAAACTTCAACTAAAACTAAATCACACGATGAGCTCTTTGCTCGCAACATATGCAAGCCTCTAGCTCCATACAAACACACAAATATCGAATCATGCTTGAGCTCTCCTTTGCAACACATGCAAAACTTAGCTCCAAGCAACCACAAGATTTTGAAAGATTTGTTTTGTAAATAAAACAAACATGAAGCTTCAACATTCGCAACACATGCAAAAGTGAACTTCACGCAAAAGCCAACGCACTAGCTTATCCTATTTGCAACACATGCAAATCAAAGCATTATGCGAAAACCAAATGCAACCAAGCATAAGTTTAACCCATTCGCAACACATGCCAAATGGTTAACCCTCATGCAAAAACCAAATCCAAATGGTTTGAGCTTGAGTGAACGCGGATTGAGATCACCAACACATGATGAAGCTCAAGCTAGGAGACAACCCCTCTTAATAACACGGCGATAAAAACCTTAGACTCAAAGACTACAAAGTCCTTAGCCTATCTAATTATACCTTCGCCGCCGCGCGCAAGCAATCCCCTTTGGGGTCTTTATGATCTTCACTTAAACTCCCTCAGGATCATTACTCGATTCTTCTCTTTGTCTTCGGGATCTTCTCTTGACGCCCATCACCTCATGATGCTGTTCTTATCCCGTTCTCAATCATTTCATCCATCTTTGGACCTAACTCAATCACAACTCATAAAATGGTTATTCCAAGATGCATGGTTGTCTCAATTATCTCTTGCACTCTATTAACACATAATGGATGCCTTTAGATCAATTGAGCACAACCTAAATCAAATTGAATGATTTAATTATGTCTTAAGTTCAATAATGCAACTCATGCTTTATTATACTTAAGAACTATTCATTTGTCATTACTTAATCACGGAACACCATCAACACATGATGAAATGTTCTTTACTAATTAATAGAACAAATAAACTCAATTTAAATTTTCATTTAAATTGACTCTTCAAGTTAGAGTGTGAACTCCCCTAAATATGTGTATCTATGTAATATATGGATTGGGAAACATGATGCACATTTTGTGGTTAATATAATGGGGACATTCATACTTTAACTTGACTCCAAAGTATGCAACTAATACTAAGATGAATACGATACGCACCTTGGGTTTCCATTTTTCAATGCGATGAGACTAATCAAAGATATTCTAAATAAACAAGTTAGTCTCGATATAAGATTTATCATTAATAATAAAATCACATTAATGGATAATCTCAATATTAGATTTGTCATTAACACCAAAACTATAACTAATGAAGGTTGAACTTACACCGCAGACGCGCCCATCGCGCCGGGCCTAAACTGCGTCCGGGCGGATTGCCCATCGTGCTCGCTCGTGCGGTTGGGTTGGTTCTGGCTCGCCTTGGCATGCAGCCCAGCACGCCCATTTGCGCCGCTCGCTTGCGTCGCGTGAGGCCAAGTCCGCCCGTTTATACTATTACTACAAGAGAAAATGATCACGAATTGATTTCTTTCTTTATCTGTCTAGGACTTTCTTTTTCTCTGGTCGAAACAAAATCCTATTGTGTTTATTTTTCTCGATTTCCTTGATTCAGTTGTTCCTTTTAGTCACATGCATGCAACCATGCATTTACTCCTTAATTTGCTCACCCACACATACAACGTATGGATGCATTCCCTTCCTTTTCTCCAGTCCATCCATAGTTTTCTTCCTTTACTCTTGATTTGCTCACCCACACATATAATACAGATGCGTGCCTGTTTCGGGCCATGCCGGCCCAAGCACAGCCCGGACTATCATGCCAAGCCGGGCCGCCCATCGTGCCCGATTGGCAGGCCCGACACGGCCGGACAACCGTGCCGGGCCGGCCCGTCCTGTTTAGAACAGTACCGTGCCGGGCCGTGGGTCGTGCCAGGTCGGACGTGCCACGTGCCGGCCCAAAATAGCCCGGGCCCTGCAATGGAAATCTGACACTGATACAGAGTTTACATCATGTAGTAAACAGTAAACGCTGGTACAGTAAGGACTAACTCATCAAGCAGGCTATAAATACTGAGCTTGCTGGAATGGAATTCAGCACACGAATCTAACAATCAGTTTCTGTAAATGTACACTGATCTACCTACAGATGAGAGCATCCGTGAACCGTTAGTAGCATCTGGACAGTCAGTTTGTTCATCAGCTCTTACTTCCTTCTTTTGCTTCTGTAACTACTAAGTGACGACAGGCCCCCAGCAAACACTGACATTTCTGAGGGTGGGGACGAGGGTTGAATCGATGGGAGCGGTGAAAAGCAGCTCCCGTTGCCATTTGGAAGGTCAAAATCGTATAATTCATCTGCAAAGACCGCAAAGTAAGAATCACCATTTCTGAAGTCCAGTGGCATCTCCTTGGACTCCAGACTTTCAGGCTCCAGCACCACATTTTCCAGGTCTGTCAATGATTTCAGCTGATGTCCAAGGGAAGCGATGGTCTTCTGGCACTCCGCAAGCTTACCAGCTGCGTTAGCAAGCTCCTTCTCCTATTACAAAGACCATGATTCATAATTAGATACAATATCTTAAGTGACTAATTTAGTGGAGTTTGAGCGTTCAGGTTATCAGGTATGCTTTACAAGCAACCTTAAGCTGCAACTCTTTGTCAACTGATAGGATGCTTATAGTACAGAGAATTAATTTATAAGAGAAATTTTTCGGTGCTTTATACTGGTAGTATATAGTGAGTAGTAGAAATCAGATCTAGCAGGAAGTATAAATAAATTCTAGCTAGTTTGATCTATTGGATCGAAAAGAATGAATGATTCATATTGAATTTAGTGTACTGTAAAAGAGCTCTATTTATAATCATGTTGGGTTTGGGATGTTAAGCCAGGATTAAATGTTGTCAGAGTAATTATCAAACAAAGAAACAAGAAAAAAAAACGAACAGATAAATTATAAAGAGAATTTACCTGCTTGGCCTTCAGATCTCCGTTCGAGTTTGTGAGCCGCCAGAGCTTCGCGTCCCGACTATCCCTTGACAACTGAGTCTCCAGCCTTTGGCATTTCTGTTCGTACTCCTCTGACAGCAACCTCTCCTGCACAATCTCTCCTTGGAGAAAGCTCACCTTGTTTGTCAGTTTTACAACATCCATCTTTGCTGCTTCAAGTTGATGCCCCATTGCCATTCTGTCTGACTGCACCGCCTCTGCCTTGGCAATGAATTCTGCTGCTGATGACATCTGTTCCTTGAGTTTTGCTTCGAATAACTCCACCTTCTCGTTGAGCATTCCAGTATCCTGCTGTGCGGACTCAACCTCGGACTCCAACACCTTTTTGATGGCCTCTAGAGCTTCTAGCTGCATCTGGAGTTCTGCAGAAAATGCCTTCTCCTTTTCCACCTCGTGCTCAAGTGCAGTCACCATACCACGCAGTTTCATAACTTCTGAGTTCGCTAACTGGAGTTGTGGCTCTAATGATTCTTTAGTAGCCTCTGCAGAAAGAGTTCTCTCTTCTTCAATCTTCACCTCTAATTGTGCTGTGAGTTCTTCATGCAGTGCCTTCTCTTTTTCTACCTCATTCTCTAGTGCTTTGACAGTGTCACGCAGTTTACCTACTTCAGTGTTTGCTGAACACAGCTGTGCCTCCAATGATTCTTTAACAGCTTCAAAAGAACAAGTTCTCTCTGCTTCAATCTTAACCTTTAACTGTGCTGTCAGTTCTTCATGCAGTGCCTTCTCTTTTTCTATCTCATTCTCTAGTGCTTCAACAATGCCACGCAGTTTCCCTACTTCAGAGTTTGCTGAACACAGCTGTGCCTCCAATGGTCCTTTAACAGCATCGACAGCTGCTTTGATCCTCACCTCTATTTGTGCTGTGAGTTCTTCATGCAATGCCTTCTCTTTCACCATCTCATTCTCTAGTGCCTTGACAATGTCCTGCAGTTTCCGTACTTCAGTGTTTGCAGAAGACATCTGTGATTCGAATGATTCCTTAGCATTCCATGCAGCCTCTGCTTTTGCTTTGTGCTGCACAGAAAGAGCCCTCTCAGCTTCAATCCTCTCTTCTAAAGATGCCAGAGTCTGACGAAGTTTTGTGGCTTCTGCAGACATCAGTTCTAACTGGGATTCCAATTCCTTCCTTTCTGCATTTTCTTCCAATGAAGCCACAACCACAAGTAGCTCCTCAACTTCTACAGATTTGGACTCCAGTTGAAACTCAAAAGCCTTCCTCTCTGAGTCCAATCGCTCCATGTCTCTCAAAGCAGCATATTTGGAGTCATTTGCAGAGTCCAACTGCATTTGCATTTCAACCAGCCTGTTCTTTGCCGCCACTAGTGCATCGCAGGAGATGTCAAGCTGATTTCTGGCCTCCATCAGGGCCATCTCAAGCTCCCTTTTCTCATGTTCAATCTTTTCAACCTTTAACTGCAAATCTGCCACCTGAAGCCGCAATTCTTCAGTTTTGACTTTACAAGAGTTGTTTCTTGTCACAGCCTTATCTGAATCTGTTTCCATATCAAAGGTAGAGCTTGTGTGGTCTGATTCAGGCAATGCAGCTAACCATTCCATCTCAAGGAAATCATCCATTAAGTCGATCTCAACAGGGTTGTTTACAATATCTCTTGCACCAGCCTTGTCATTCTTGAACTGATCAAGCTCAGCAATCAGAGCAGATGCCCATGAGTCATAATTTCGCAGATCATTATCAACAGCAACCATACGCTCCCAACTGTCAGAGTGGCTGTCAGTCAGTGATTCCACGCAAATATTGCTTGGCAGAGGCATAGAATCATTGACCAATGCTTTTTTGCGAGTTAGATGGTGTAACCTGCGGCATTCTGCCTCAACCCTCGCAATCTTTTTCACACTTTCCAAGTGCTGCTTGCTTGCTGTCTCTGCTGCTTGATTGCTCAAATCTCTTTCCAATGAGAGTATCTTCAGGTCCTTGGACTGTACAAGGAGCTTGGCCTTCAGATCCAAGTTCTCTTTCTCAATTGCTTGAAGCTTTTCTTGTAGATCATGCTGTACAGACATGGTGGGGGCTTCTAACTTGGTGGCTTCCAGCTGCTTTTTCAGCTCAGCAATATGGTTTTGGAGCTTGGAGTTCTCAGACTCCAACTCTTGCGATTTCTTGGTAACTACATCATGGATTTTGTCCTCTTGTTCTTCCCGTGCCAAGCGCAGCTGCCTGACACATTCCTTGAGGGCCTCGTCTAGGTGGCTGACTTGATCCTCAAGAGAAACATTCTTCTGAGAAGAAGCTTCAAGTAGCCTCTTGAGGGCAGTAACTTCAGCTTCAGCTTGTTCCCAACCTACGAAAAGGTTATCAACAACTAGTTTAAGAACACTGCAACAGAGAAGAATAAAGATAAATTAATCAATTCGTTCTCTCACTTACACTAACTTCTAAAAATGCAATTCTAGCAACAGAAATAACTTCATAAATTGATGAATGGAATAACAAAAAATGCAGAGTTTCTAAAGACTAAGGGGCTAAGGGAAAGAATAACTTACTAATTAATGAATGGAATCATTCACAATTGATATCCATAATGTTTCATTAAGGAGGTAATATACCTGCAACAGCCTCTTCTGTGACTTTAGCATGCTGCTTCACCAAGTCCTCTTTAGCACCGATGGTCAAAAGTGCAACAACAAGTTTCTCATTCAAATTCTTCACAATCTCCTTGATATCTTCATCGCTGACATTTGAGGACATGAGTGGTTCTGGTGATTGGCCATGTTGTGGAAAAGGATCATTTAAATCAGCTCCGGATGCTAGCTTCTCAATCAAGGATTTTGTAACTCCAGTTCCTTTGTTCTCGTCATCCCTAATTCCTGAAGAGTCTTCAGGTGATTGGCCATGGTGTGGGGAAGCATTGTTTGAGATAGGCCTCAGAACCTCCTGGTTTAACACAAGCAAACAAACTTAGAATGCTTTGCATAAATATCTGTTTCCATAAAAAGCAAATCATTTGTTGAAAATACAAAGTGTACAGAGGTAGCAACAGATGTTATCTATGTATAGATTACATTAAAAAAAAGTATTAGTTACGGAAGTTCCCATTTCATTAGGCAGCTTATTACCTTTATTCTAAGGAAAGTGTGAATTTGCCAGCAATGAAGTACACAAATATGAATTTTTTAATACCATTGAAAAATCGAAACTGACATACATAAATTTCAACAGCGAAAATTAAACATCTCATAGTTAACTCCCAAAGCTAGGACTGACGGAATTGAGTTTCTTTATAATTAGAAAACAAAGATGGGACTTGACTGAACAAGTGAACAGGTATTATCTATTAACCAACCACCATAGAGTAAAGGTAGCACATCAAGTTTAGATTCATGAGTCCAATCTAAATGTTCAGAAAGATATCATGCATCCAATCTAAATATTCCCAAACATATAGACAGCCAACGTTTAGGAATTTAACTGTATCCCAAAATGTCGGTCTTTTGTGATGGGAGAGAGTAGTAAATTTGATGAATCCTTAATTAGCATGAATCAAGCACTTCTGGTAACCAGTGAACCATGATGCATTCCATAGCCATTTTAATTTATATGTAAATGACATTTCAAAAACAAACAATCTATGTTCTCCAGGCCTTCTATTGCCTCTGTTCGTAAATCATTTAGAATAGTGTATTGTTGCTCAGAGGTCCATGAAGATTACTAGGGAAGCGTCACTCAAATGTTTACATTCCTTGGCAAAGTAATGCAAAACTTGAACTGTTAGGAAATCCTTGTCTCATGGAAAATCAACAATAGTGAACTGACTTGAGAGATAAACATCAAAGCATCCACTGGTACCTCCTTAACCTAATCTTGCCTGTCTGCAGCTATTTCTTTATACATTCAATGACCAAAGGAACTACCTATTTCTTTATACATTCAATGACAAAGGGAACTACCTATTTCTGTATCCATTCAATGACAAAGGGAACTACCTATTTCTTTATACATTCAATGACAAAGGGAACTACCTATTTCTTTATACATTCAATGACAAAGGGAACTATCAATGTCAACAGACATTCAGAAAGTGTTACAAACTTACAATCCCCTTATCAATTGACATAGAGCTTCACCTGCCATAGCTCAAGCTCAACATCATAAATCTTATGCAATTGGAATTATTGTTATTATCATGGTAGTTGATAGGTAGAGAGACAGTTGGTCTTTCTCTATCACAATATTTCCCATCAGCCACAGTTCATTCATTGAGCATTAGCATCCAAACTCCTGTTCCCTACTAGAATCAAGTCAAACTATGGGTTTGTATGGTCCACAAATCTGTCCGAGGTAGCGAAAATGGCATCTTGCCTATAGATGCCTAAAGTGACATTTCTGTTCCACTTACAATGTAAAGTTCCAAACTTCTTTTCTAAGAAACCTCGTTGCCCTACCACTGAAAAGAACGCTTAGTAAACAAAATTACAATAAAATCAAAATACGTTGATTGAGAAGTGAAAACGGTTATGATTAAAACATGTAACCACTGCAACAGAGCTGCCCTCTGAGGTCAAAAAATCTACAGGATACAAAATTAAGGCATGGGGTAGAACCTGATCATCCGAGCAGTGTTCAGAATGCAATGACACAGACACGGAGCTCTCGCTGCCCCCGGGGCTTTTATCTGACGACCTGCGCCTCCAGAGCCAATTCGCGCGGTCCATAACCATCAACTATTCAAAAGATCAAAAATGGTTCTCCTTTCTGGGCTACCACCATATGCAGGTTTCATCGATCAACATTGGCACAGGAAGCAACGCAGAGAGATCTCACCAAACGCCAAGTTGCAGGCTGCTGGTTTGAATCAAAAAGCAGGCAGTAGAAAATTATCACTAGAATGATACCAACAGATTGTGAAAGCTGCAACTACCAATACCCTACCCAAAAAAAAGGAAAAGGAGAAGTTTACTATCATCACAGTTCACAAGAACCGATTTTGCGTTGGCTAGAAACCAACATGCAAGATCACTTCTTATTTATTTTTTTTGATTTTGCGTTGGCTAGAAACCAACACGCAAGATCACTTCTTATTTATTTTTTCACCTTTAGACAACTTGGCAAAAATTACAAACAAATGTATCAGCGCCAAAACCAACCAGGAATTGGGTAGGGCCCCAAAAACCAAGCAATGCCCTACAAAAAAAATCACAACTCTGCAAGGCTAAAATTTATCACCAAGAAATCCAATTATGCCCTCTTTAGACATCCAAACCAAGAACATCCAAGAAAAGAGTATGCATATGTCAATGTAGGAAAAACAGAAGGCAATGTGAAGAAGAAATTTATCACAATGAAATCCAATCAAGCCCTCTTTACTAGCACCCTCTCCTATCTAAAATCAATAGCAGAATTAGTAAAGAAAATAGTACCCAAAAGTTGCAATAGATTGTCATAGAAAGTATGTTTCAGTACAAATAATAGTAGCCACCGAGTACTCCCAACTCCTCAATAGAAGATAACGCACCCAAGAAATCAAAATCATTTGGCCACAACAAGAGGCGCAAACACGAAATCCCTAAACGTCGCAGCTTGACACACAATGTCCTCGACAATCACCTAAATCCACCCCATTTCCTCAATATTCCACCTTGCGAGCCCCAAATCTAGACCTAACTAACTTCCCTAAACATACAGTGCATTCCAAGAAAATTCAGCGAAAACGAAAAGAAAGAAGTTTTTTTCCTGTTGGGTGGGCGGGGGGACACAGAGCGCTAAGGAGGGAATGGCAGCATTAATACCTGGAATTAAACCGTCACACGGAGAGCGCCGCGCATCGCAAGAACTCCGTGAACACAAGGCAGCACAAGTAGTTTCTCGTTCTCCCTTTAAATTTGTTCTTTTGGTTCTCTCTCTCCGCTCTTCCAGTTCCGTTTTTATCTCTAGGACAGACAGGCTAGGAAGGAAAAGCGAGAAGCGTCACACAGCCCAGCTCACACGCACACAGTCCAGAGAGAGACGCAAGCGCAGATCAGAGCAAGCAGAGGCAGACAAACAACCACACAAGAACAGGGAGGAGCTGAAAAGCGAAGGAAAAGAAAAGGAGAGGAGGTGGCCATGGGCGACCACTGCCACTGCATGGCCACCACCTGGCACCTGCAGCTTTCGAAATTTTTGCCGTTCTAGCCTCTTGCGATTTTAAAATTTCGGAAGTAGCCTCTTTCAGTCCGAAATTGCAGAAGTAGCCCCGTTGTACGCGAAAATCGCTCCTCCAGTGTGCTGCATAATTTTTTCCGTTTTTTGCCCAGCCGGTCCCACCTTTGGCAGGGATTCACCTTCTCTAGATTCGTGAATCTGGTGAAACTGTAAATTTTAGTTTCTCCAGATTCACTTTATTTTATCCTACAAGTTTCAGATTTCAGGAGAAACTAGAATCTGGAGCTCTACCAAATAGACCCTCAGGCGCGCTGCTCCCGCCGAATCGCTGCTCCGCACCGTTGCTCACTCTCCTGGACGTGGGGTTCGCCGTTGTGCAAGGCCAGCGCCGTTGCATGCCCAGCAACAACGCTTCTGGGTGATGCACATGGGCGACCACTCATGGCGCTTTTGTCATTGTTCGTTGGTGCATCTGTCGATTTTTAAAAAAAAAATTGCGACATTAATATGTGGAATAAAAAAATTGCAAGAATAATATACCGTAGCCAAACGGTATGGTGAAATAGGAGTTATCGCCATGGGGTTAGCCAATTCATTGGGCGATTATACGTTAATCCTTGATTAGAACCCGATTTGAACCGACTGGATAGCGAGCAGTGTATTTTTGCCAAATGGTGTGGCGAAAATACCTGTTTTCGCTACATCATTTAGTGAAAATGGATTGCTACCTGTTTTCGTTACACCATTTGGTGAAAATGGATTGCTACTAATTGCAATCTCATAATTGTAGAATATTAGAAAATTAAAATATGAAAATTGTAGAATATTAGAAAATTAAATTTATGCTAAATATTTTTTAGATTAATTTCATTCGCAAATTCACTGTAACTTTTGAGCGTTAACGAATTTTTTTTAGTACGACAAATTTTTTTCAAATGAAAAAAATATACCATGCTCTCTCTCCCGAACTCCCTTGCCTGCTCTATCGCTCTCGGTGAAAAACAGCCCTCTATAGCCTGTGAAAAACTGCAACCCACGCTGCCTTCGCCAAGGATTTGGTGCCGGCCCACCATGGTCTCCTCCCCTCCTGATTGCTATGCTGTCGTGAGGATAAGTTATGTAGTATTTAACAAAAATATTATTCAATGTCTTTTGGTTGACAAAAAATTCATATTTGTCAGTCATAATTCATGTAGTATTTTACAAAATTATTATTCAGTGTCTTTTGGTTGACAAAAAATTCAAATTTCGTTGTTCTTCATTCTCTTTGATGACAACTTTCACGAGAAATTATATTAAAACACTGAATAAATCATTTATATTACAAAGCATAATAAGTATAACAACTACAGTAGTACAGCATGTAAACAACACGAAAGATACAGAAGGAATTCATATAATTGGGATACAACATAGGTACATATCACAGAATCATACATTCTATGGCCATAGATCTTGGAATAGGGAATTCAAACAGTCAACTGGATGCCACAAAATGAGGGTGGGAGAGGGAGATTAGAAAGAGGGCGATTCTCAAATCACAAGTTACTGCGGAAAATAAGGTAGGCCACAATCGGCACCTCCATAGCGCAGGTGCGTCTCCGTACTGACTAGCGTCCATGTCGTTACGGATTCGTCGTGACTGCCAGCGTCTACGCCCACTCCTCTTCAAACTATCATTCTGGCACCAAGTGACTAGGCTTGGCCAAAGCTCCCTATAATGCATGTCTAGTTCGTAGGAGTTGAACTCCGAACTCCATATTCCGAATAGATGGTTGGCGCTGAAGTACTCAAAGATATAGGGTGCGGAGGACAGATGGAGGACAGCGCACGCAGCATATACGTGCGACCGAGCCTTCTCTATTTTCTTCTCCATATATGCATGCATACGTTCTGAGAACTGCTTCTTCTCATCCAGGTGCCTCCTAGCATTCATTCCCCTATTCACAAAATATCTGACGGTTCTATTCCAAGTCTCCTCCATGATGGCACTTATTGGGAGGGACCAAACTCCCTTTAGAACATCATTGTAAACCTCTGACATGTTGGTTGTCATTATGCCGTACCTTGTGTCGTCGGTGTCATGGAGTAGAGACCACTTCTCAAGCTCTGGAGCATGGATTTGAACCCACTGTGTGTCGGTGTTTCGTATAACCGGCAAGTAAATTTGTAAGTCAAGGGGCCGCGCGTTCCCTCTCCTTGATGGTTGACTCAGGGAGCCCAAGATGTATACTGGTTCGGGATGAATATCCCTACGTCCAGTTCGTGGTGGTGGTTTGTATTACTCAGGGTGCAGTGGTCTACACGGGATTACAAATGAGGGCTCAGGACAGGCCCCGAGCGCTCGTCCGAGTGAAGGGGCTCGACTGCGGGTCGAGTATTGGTCGGCTTCGGATCGGTGGCGGATGCGAATGTCGGTTGCTTGCCCAGGTGCTTATGTGAGTCGGGTGCGAATGCCCCTCCCTGAGGGCCCTACCTCCCCTTATATAGACGGAGGGGGCAGGTTACACGGGATTTTGGAATAAAAAGATAGGGGTACGCTACGCCCGGGAGTCCTAGTCTTTAGTCTTGATGACTGACAGGTTCCTGTTTGTCCCATGCTGGGTTAGTAGACACAATGGACAGCGCTCCGTTGGGAAGGTCTTGCCCTTGCCCTCTGTGCTTTGTCGATGATGGCTGGGCGAAGGGGGCGCTTGACTCTGGCGGCCTCCTGGCCTCCTTGGGAAGGAGCCACCCGCCCCAGCATGGCCGTCGTGTCTGTGGGGCAGGTGACCAGCTTGTCGTCGACCGTCGACGTGGCGAAGGTCACGGAGTTGAAGCTCGTTGGGGCCCCGGCCCAAGGCCAGTCGAACTGCGGGGCATCGACCGGGTCTAGGTCGGGAACATGGGCGTCGACCCGGTCTAGGTCGGGAACTGCGGGCGTCGGACCGGTTTAGGTCGGGCTCATGGCGTCAGACCGGGTCCAGCCGAGCGGGAAGCGCCGGACCAGTCCAGTCGGAGTTGTCTCGGTGGGCTTGACCGAGGCCGAGAATCCTTCATGACCCGATGAGGCCTTTAGCCAAAACGTGGCCCGGAATGGCCCATTTTGTGTTTCATCCAGTATTTGGTGATAACCCCATCCTGCTGTGAGGGACGGAGACTTTGGTAATACCCTCTTCGGCACTCTGCATTACTGCTAGTCTTGCTGCCATGTCCGTACGATTGAGATAAAGTCGATATTGAAATAGATGTATACTTTGATGTGGGGTACTCCTGGTATGAGTATTCGTCACTGTGAGAAGTTGTGGATTTGGGCCTCTGCTGGCTCCATCATGTGCTTTAAGGTCTCCTCGTCTAGCACACTCCAAATTGCTTCGAACTTCCGTCTCTGGTTTTGCATGCAGAGCCTTTTGAATGTCTTCATCACTTCCTTGCTGCAGAACCGCCGATGCAAGTTCGCAGTAAGATGCCTCATGCACCATCAATTGATGACATCATTCCATTGGTACAGTGGTTGTGTACCTCCTTGCATGGTGTTGATGGCGGACATTAACCCAGCATGCCTGTCGGGACCCAAATATGCAAATCCAGACCCTCTATGTATACTGCACTAGTCCAGGATCACGCTAGTGCACACAGGCTCAACATTAGTGAATATCACAATCATACATAGCGGAAATAAGATAAAAGACATTATCTACTAAATATTACTAGTTGAATGACCTTATGGTCAACTTACTTAACAATGCCTCACAAAGCTGAACAACAAATTGAACTGCAGCGGAAATGAAGACGTAGATAACCACTCAGTATACCACAGGCAACTAACAAGGCTCGCACCCTAAACATTCGTCTCTTCATGGTACACCTTCTTCAGCACTGGTGATGTTGTTGTAGGCAAGGGTGAGTACATAAAGCACTCAATAAGTTGTGCACAGAATGCAATTCTATCATAACTATATGCAAGGCTTATTCCAAAGGAAGGTTAAGGGGTTCATTTGCAGTAAAGCAGCATTTATGAACAAGTACCGTATATAGATTGAAAAGACAGTAAAAACAAATAACAGTAATATATAGATTCAGCATTTCTCAAGTAAACCAAGTTTTCTCATCCTAAGTCCAGATTCAACTTTCCATGGCAACCTGCCATCCATCCCAAGTTTTATTTTGCAAAAGTCTAAACCCTTGACTGTAATCCCCGAGCATTGCTCAATACCGTGAGCACGGCTATCCGAATAGATTGTACACTCTGCAGAGGTTATGCACTTTACCCACACGACATGATAATCTCTTTTGTGCCTGGCCATTAACATACTTCCTTTGGTATGCCGGCAGAGAATCATGACAAAGCCTTTACAATATATCCTCTTAACCCAGTACTACCCGCTGAGGTTTCAACACTGAAGGGTTACACCACCACAACAGGGCCCCCCTCTTGCGCCATGTGAGCCACCCCGAGCATGGACTGGTTACCACCACCCGGGTCTCACGCCACCACGATAGTACTAAAGCTAAGACTTTGCAAATTAGTCAGCTAGGCTGCCCCATAAAAGACATGTGGTTGCATGATTGACTCAGGTCAAAGGCTCGCGAGATGTCCTTAGGGTTGATCAAAGCAAGACATACACATACCCTCTGCCCATCGGGCCCACCCTGGCATCCTGTCCTTGCCACTTGCTCCGATCTAAAATCATAACCACCCCAGTTGATTACCAAGCACCACATGCCATCAACAATTCAATATCGTTGCGTGACATCCATTGCCACCACAACTCAATCTCATCGTGTGATCACACATGACACACAAATTCATAACCTTGTTCCATAATCCATTAGTCAAAATTATTTATCAAAGATTCAAGTACATGTGATGTCGTGGCATGGCTAAGCAGTTCTATTGCGTTCTAACCATCCCATGTTGATTTCGTTATTAACCAACTATAGTGAACCAACCTAGGGTGACAATAGATCAAGGCATACAAATGACAAGGTAGGGTATAATTCAAAAGGTGCATTAGCTAATCCCAAATTTAAGTTGAAATCATTTATACGATTGAAATAACATGCAATATAGTTAAAACAAAATAGCAACTAATCTAGCTATGGGTGCAACATGATCAAAGCACAACTTGCCTTGGTTAAGTTTCTGGTCTTGCTCTGAAAATAATTCTTGAGTTGCTAATTCTTCCTCCGAAGTCTCGCACAATTCAACGTCTACGCGAATCGAGAAGAAATAGCAAATAAACACCAAAACTAAAGAACAAATAAACTCAAAAATTCAAATAAAAATCACCATTAGATAGATCTCAATTTTACAAATTTTTAGGAATTTGAATCGCCTCAATCGGAGTTCATATGCAAAAATTATAGCATTTTGAAGTTTGAAAATAAACTAAATTGAATTTCCAAATTTCATTGAATTATTTTTATAAACGAAAATACGAATTTCCGCCCCGAGCTGTACGGACAACACATGGCTAAATCTGGACCATTGAATACTAATCTAACGGCTATCGGTAATTTGGTGACGTGGCTAAATATCCACCATCCAATCTAAATCGGACGGTCAATCTTTACCCGTGCGGTTTACTGTGCTCATAAATGACATGGCTCAACTGTGACCTTACGATCTAAATCCGACGGTTATGGCTTACCCGTGCAGTTTACTGTTCACATAAATGACACGGCACGAATCTAACCGTCCATCTAAGATCCTACGGTCGATGTTTTAACCAGACGCTTACCGGTTCGAAGCGTTGTGGCTTGATCGCAACCATCAGCTAATGATCCTACGGCTCCCGAAGCTTGAACCCGGTGATGACGAAGCCACGCCGGAATTCCGCCGGACTTGAAGACGACGACGCACTCGGCGGCGCTCCGGTGCTCTCCGACGAGGATGAGGTAACGGATCCGACGCGTCTCGTCGAGATGGACTCGAAGCTGGCCTCGGCTTGGTGAAAGAAACTCCGGCGACAACGAATCCGCGGCGCAAACACCTCGGCTCACCCTCTCGGACTCCAGCGACGTCTAGCGCAAGCTCTAGAGCTCCTCAGCTGGCGGCGCAACAAGGAAAAGGCGCGGCAAAGGACGAGGAACCTCGGAAGAGTACCCCGGTCCTTAAATACCCAAGGCGGCGCGAGATTTTTGGGAAGTTTTCCTCGGACACGGCGGCAGCGGCGAGTTCGAACAGGACTCGGAGTCCATCTCCGAGATGACGACCTTCCATCGTACGATCCAGATCCTACGACGCGAATAGGAGGGAGCTTCCGAATCGGTAAGATTCAATGGGAGCCGTGTGATGGAAATCTATCGGCCACCAAGGATTAGGGTTTCTTAAATGACGCGGCGCAACGAAGGCCTTTAGATCCCGATCCAACGGTCAATATTAATCCTCCCGTTTCACCGTTCGGTCCACACAGTAATGGGCCGAGGCCTGTTACTGTTCACGAGAATTTCCCAGGTTTTTCTATTTAAATAATCGAGAAATTCATTTGCTTTATTTAAGGTAATAAAAATACTCTAAAAATTCCCAGAAAAATCTCAAAAATACTTTGAGACATTCTAGACTTAAATAAAATATTTTTGGCAAAACTTTATTTTAAAGACTGCCTGCTTCACATTTGCTAAAAACCACAACTAATTCTCCGTGTTTTTGCTTTCCATGATAACGTAGGCCATCGGGAGTAGCTGGTCATTCGCATCGGTGGCGACCGCCATCAGTATGGTGCCCTTGTACTTGCCAGAAAGGAAAGTGTCGTCCATAGTTAGCACTAGATGGTAGTACTTGAAGCCCTGGATGGCTGGTCCGAAGGCCCAAAACACACGGTCTAGGATGAAACAGTTTGGACCCTTCGTAGGGTGGGGTCTGTCCATCTTGTTAATGTAGGTCCCCTGATTGGCTTCAGCAACCTAGTGAAGCATCCGTGAAACAAGGTTGTATGCCTCTTCGTAAGAGTCGTACATCATCTCTATGACTTTCTTCCTCGCTCGCCACACCTTGTCGTAGCTTACAGGATATCCCACCATATTAACAACGTCAACCATAAGTAGCTTCAGTGAAATGGTCACGTCCGCCGTGACCAAGTGAGAAATCAGGCTGGCCACATATGAGGAAGTCATATTTCTGTGCTTCTGCAGTGGCTCAGCAAGCACACAAGTATGATCCGTCAGGACGGTAATCCTGAAGCCCGAACTCGTGCCCTTGAATTTCTGGGCACGAATCTTGTCGGGACAATCAGCATCGAGGCACTTCACAATGTACGTATCCGGGTTGGACTTGTACACCCGGTACGTGCGGCTGATGTGCACCGCATATCTCACAATTGCCTGTTGGGCGGCATTTTTCGTAGGGAAGTGTTGCCCTACCAGAAGAGTGTCTTGATCGAAGGCTCAACCATGGCTGCCTTCGTCCGGCAACACGAGGGAAGACATTGCCAAATCATCGAGGCATGAAGACACGTACTCTACATCAGTAGACGCAATACCACCGATGGGAGCTGTATCTTCATCTCCACTGCTATCTAAGCCGACATCCTCATCATCATCGGATGTTGCTACATCCTCCAGGTCTTCCAGGAGCTCATGACAATCAATGCAAGCGGACCACTACCGCCCAACGTCTTCATTTCGCTGGAATTCATCCGCGGAAGTGTCCTCCCGGATGCCCACAGATGATGCTTCGACGGCGGCGCCACCGTCACCATCACCACGTGGACTTGAGGTTGTCCTCTCTCCAAGAAGCACACATAAACCATCAGGTGATGGTGTATATGTGCTTGAGGGTTCATCACAATTTGCATGTACTCCCTCCATTGTGCGCTCCCCACAATCTTGCACAATGCCCACGAATAGTCGGTTGATCCTCCTCTCACAGCTCTAGCATGTACGTCCTTAATTACAAGCTTCTTTCGGATGATCTCCCCATCAAATGCGCTTCGCATGCACTTACGGAGCTCACCTAGGCCCATCTCCGTCAAACCCGGAGCCCGGATCACCTTCCGTTCACAGTTCGAAAGATCCACCCCATATGGACCCTCTCGAACAATGTCATCGCCATAAAACACGAACAAATCTTAGAGATCAGCCATGTACTACCTAACATAGCAAATAACGCATGCATATTATAAAATTGTATAAGCTTGATAATGATCTTAAAATTTTGTGGTACTATCTTTAGTTCTGTAGGATCATACAGAAAAATATTCAAAATAATTGAACTTCTTTTGTTATCTTTAAAAAATAGGAAATAGAATGAACATAATTGGGACAATAACTTTGTCAGAATTTTATACTTTGCTCGAGTGTGATCATGTTCTAAAATTTTTAACAGGATAATAGCACTCTCTGAATTTTTAAAAATTAAACAAGTTTCATCATCATCTGAAAATTTTATGAAAATATTAGTAATGCATCATAACCATGCAATGTTAGAATTTTTTAAAATTCTTGAGTCTTGATAATAATCTAAAATTTTTATGGGAATATAATTTAGCTATGAGGACCCTCCCAAAAAAATTTCAAAATTTTTTGACACCGTTAGAACTATTTTTGGTTCAGTTCAATTTCAACAAAATTTCGTGTTTCTTCCATTGCAAACGGACCGGCTTTGAATTTTGGTTTTTAATTTTGGCGAAGATTTGTCCAAGAAACTGACATTTCACCAAAATTTTGGATTTCGGTCTCAAATGAGATTTTTTCCGAAAACGAAATTTCAATCCTTGGTACATAATGTATTAATAACATCAAATCATGCACTTCTAATTGTAATATTATTATAGCAATCACAGGATTATTCTTGTAACATTATCCAAATATTGTTACAGTTCTAAATGCATTGTGCAGTATTACTACCATTGTACGCAGTACTAAATCTTTCATATCTTGTTAGTACTCCACTAACATTATAATATTCGTAACAATATTTCGCTAATATTATACCATTATTTACGCCATGTATAATTATTTTACGTGCTGCTATGTACACTATTATTGTCATCACATGTACAAATACCATTATTTCATCTACTATTAATTCCAATAAAATCACGCTAAGTTCACACCAATATTTACGCCTTCTATCATTATTTTATGAACTACTCATTACATCAATACAGTCATTTACCATACTACTACTTCAACTAACATTACACCGATTATGTCCTAGATCATCTGCTATATAACTCATTACTCTAATATTGTCATATCATATAATACTATTTATACCATTACCGTCATTTCATATACTGCTCGTTGTGATAATTAAGAGATTCCATATACTACTACTTACATTAATTATTGCTAATATTACACTTATCATACTAATATTCTCGAAGATTTTATACTAACCTTTCTAAAGTTGTACTGCAGATCACTAAAGCACGATCAACGTACAAAATAATCTTCGTAAACAATACCTGTAAAATAAGAACCTCGAACCAAATACTACGTGTACTAAGACCACTATTTCATCTACAATTATTAGCACTAAAATTACGTTATGTACACACCATTTTTGCCATATTCTATCCATATTTTAGAAACTATTCAGTAAAAAAATGCCATTATTTGTACTCTTCGTGAGCTCTACGTATGCACTGTTATTGTACATATTTACTATTCATTAAGTACGAAATATCCACTTGATGCGAACGGTGGCCCGATCTTCCGATAGGTAGTGGTAAGTCGATTGGTGGAGAAGTTGACGTTGACGATCCGGTTTCTAATCAAAACTGATCCGAACCCTGCAATCGCTACACTACGGCTCAGTAGGTTATCAACCATGCACAAACACGGCTGACCTCGCCAAGAAGGCTTATCCCTGCAAGAGAATCGAGAACACACGCAAGAACGTAGAAGAAGCAATCTGAAATTATGAATTAATTCAAGCACAAGACTTGGGGTTCCACAAACCGATGAATGGCGAAAAACTGACAATGTGTCTAGTTGTAATCTAAGCAAAACCCACGACCTAAAACGATGGCTACTGAATAAAAAAGAGGGAGGGGCGTGAGGGGGAAGGGCTAGGGTTGTGTGTGGCTAGGGGGACCCCCACACGCTTACAAGGCCCAAAACAGCCCAAAACAGTGATTTCGTGTATTGTTTTGATGATTCCGGGCGACTCGTGATTAATCTGGAGCTGAGACTAGATCCATTGGAAAGATCTCATCGTTATGTTTCAAAAAAGCACAAGAACTCCTCCATTGGACTCCATATGCGAAAGTTATGCCCGTTTTAGTGCAGTGTTGTCCGCTGACTCCGAACTGAACTTGGAGGCCGAACTGAGTGCTTCTGGTTGTCCTGGCGATGCTTCTCCCATGTTCCTAAGAAGTAACACATCACAAGTACTTAGTAGCATCCCATACTTAATAATATTATTATGAATAGCGAGAAACAAGCTCACCTCATGATTTAATTGGCGCACACGAGCTCTTGTCATAGGACCATGATGTATGCGTGTATCCAAAGGAGTGATGTCCTCATCATCCTCCTCCTCTTGAATTGGAGTCATCCTCGACCCAAGCTCATTCTCTTCTCCCACGTACGGCTTTAAATCTGAAATGTTAAATGTGGGACTAACCCCAAAATCTGCAGGCAACTCAAGCTTATATGCATTATCATTAATCTTTTCAAGTATTTTAAAAGGACCATCAGCTCGAGGCATTAATTTAGACTTTCTCAAATATGGAAACCTATCTTTTCTCAAATGTAACCAAACAAGATCACTTGGCTCAAAGGATAAATATTTCCTACCCTGGCTACCAGCAAGTCTGTACTTTTCAGTCATCTTTTCTATGTTTTCCTTAGTTGTTTCATGCATTTTCAAAATGAATTCAGCATGCCTCTTTGCATCTAAATTTACCTTTTCAGAAGTAGGCAAGGGCAAAAGATCAATTGGAGCACGAGGATTAAACCCATACACTACCTGAAATGGACTTACCTTAGTGGTGGAGTGTACCGATCGATTGTAAGCAAACTCAATGTGCGGTAAACACTCTTCCCACAACTTCAAATTCTTCTTTAAAACAGCCCGCAACATGGTGGATAATGTGCGGTTAACGACCTCTGTTTGTCCATCAGTTTGGGGATGACAAGTAGTAGAAAACAGCAGCTTCGTCCCCAATTTGTTCCAAAGTGATCTCCAAAAGTGACTCAAAAACTTTGCATCACGATCAGAGACAATAGTATTAGGCACTCCATGAAAGCGAACGATTTCCCTGAAAAACAAATTAGCTATGTTTATAGCATCATCGCTCTTGTGACAAGGTATAAAATGTGCCATTTTAGAAAAACAATCCACTACTACAAATATGCTATCCCCCCTCTTTGTCCTAGGCAACCCTAAAACAAAATCCATAGAAATATCCTCCCAAGGTATACTAGGAATAGGAAGAGGCATGTAAAGACCATGTGGATTTAAACAGGACTTAGCTTTATTGCAAGTAGTGCAGCGTGACACGTAGCGCTCGACGTCGCGTCTCATCTTTGGCCAAAAGAAATGGGCGGCCAGCACATCTTCAGTCTTTCTTACTCCAAAATGTGCCATCAAACCTCCTCCATGCGCCTCTTGCAACAATAAAAGACGAACGGAGCTAGTTGGAATGCATAGTTTGTTAGCATGATAGAGCAAACCACCATTCAACACAAATTTATTCCATGTTTTCCCTTCTTTACAATGTTCATGCACTTCTTTGAAGTCCAAATCAGTAGCATATAAATCCTTAATGGTCCCTAAACCAAAAATCTTATGATCAAGTTGAGATAACATAGTATAACGCCTAGAAAGCGCATCAGCAATCACATTGTCCTTTCCTTTCTTATGTTTGATGATGTAAGGAAATGATTCGATATATTCTACTCATTTAGCATGTCGCTTATTCAATTTAGCTTGACTTCTAATATGTTTCAGCGATTCATGATCAGAATGTATAACAAATTTTTTGGGCCATAGATAATGTTGCCAAGTTTCAAACACACGAATTAAAGCATACAATTCTTTATCATAGGTAGAATAATTCAAGCTTGTTCCACTTAATTTTTCGCTGAAATAAGCAACCGGTTTACCTTCTTGAAGTAGCACAACTCCAACTCCAATCCCACTAGCATCACATTCAATTTCAAAGGTCTTACCGAAATCCGGGAGTTGAAGCAATGGAGCATGAGTGAGTTTTTCTTTCAACAATTTGAATGCTTTTTCTTGTGCAGGTCCCCATTTGAAAACTACTCCCTTCTTTGTCAACTCATTCAACGGGGCAGCAATGGTGCTGAAATCTCGCACAAAATGCCGGTAGAACCCAGCAAGGCCATGAAAGCTTCTCACCTGGGTGACAGTCTCAGGGGTCGGTCAGCTCTTTATGGCTTCAATTTTTGCTTCATCCACTTCAATTTCCTGTGGAGTAACAACATAACCAAGAAAAGAGACTCGATCTGTGCAAAAGGCACACTTCTCAAGATTACCAAACAGACGTGCATCTCTCAAAGCATTAAAAACAACACGCAGTTGTTCCACATGTTCTTCATGAGACTTGCTATATATCAAGATATCATCAAAGTAGGCCACCACAAATTTACCAATGAAAGCACGTAAAACTTCGTTCATCAAACGCATGAAAGTGCTAGGTGCATTAATTAAACCAAAAGGCATGACTAACCACTCATATAACCCAAACTTTGTTTTAAATGTTGTTTTCCATTCATCTCCCAATTTCATTCTAATCTGGTGGTATCCACTACGCAAGTCAATCTTTGTGAAAATAATAGAACCACTCAACTCATCAAGCATATCGTCTAACCTAGGAATAGGATGACGATACCTTATTGTAATATTATTAATGGCTCTACAATCTACACACATACGCCAACTACCGTCTTTCTTAGGAACTAAAAGAACAGGAACGACACATGGACTAAGGCTTTATTGTACGTACCCTCGGTCCAAAAGCTCTTGGACTTGTTGCTGAATTTCCTTAGTCTCCTCCGGATTTGTCCTATATGCAACACGGTTTGGCAAAGTCGCTTCCGGGATCAAGTCAATTTGGTGCTCAATACCTCGAATAGGTGGTAGCCCCGGGGATATCTCAGCTGGGAACACGTCCTCATACTCCTGCAAAAGATTAGTGACAGTAGGAGGCAAAGAGCTAGACATGTCGTGAAATGAAAATAAAGCTTCTTTGCATATCAAAGCATAGCGCGGTGCATCATTCTCATTAATTTCAGCAAGGTCAGATTTTGTAGCAAGCATAACACCACCTTTCAATTTAATTCCCTCGAATTTAGAACTTGATTTCTTGTCTTTCTTAGGTGGGAAAATATTCTTAGCTACTTGCTGATTTTCATATTCTAGCACAATCTCTTTCTTCTCATTTTCATCTCTCTCTTTATCACATTGCATAATTTTAGCAGGTGTCATAGGAAGCAAAGTGATTTTCTTTTCATTGTGCATAAGAGTGTATTTATTACTTCTACCATGATGAGTTGCATCAGTATCAAATTCCCATGGACGGCCTAATAAAAGTGAACATGCTTGCATAGGCACTACGTCAAAATTAGCAAAATCATGGTATGTTCCAATGGAGAATTGCACTCTCGCAGTTTGTGTTACCTTCACCTTACCGCTATTATTGAACCATTGAATATGGTAGGGATGAGGATGTGCATGTGTGGTCAAGCAAAGCTTCTTGACCAGATCTGAACTCACCAAGTTGTTGCAGCTTCCACCATCAATTATGACTCGAACTCGGCGATCCTTGACAATGAGGTACATCTGAAATAAATTATGGCGTTGTAGCTGCTCCGCTTGCTCCATGTGGGTGCTCAACACTCGTTGCACCATTATTGTCCTATAATTCTCCATGGCAGCGGTCCCTAAAATCTCCTCATCATCGTCATCCATCTCATGGTCATCCTCATTATCTGCAAGGTTAGCTGCAATAACATTTTCATCCTCAACATCACTAGTGCTAATGTACCCACCTTCTTCTGTTGCAATGTATGCTCGCCGACTTGGGCAATCCTTCATGACATGGCCATTCCCATGCAACGGTGACACACAATCCCAGTTGTACGACCCGTGGAAGCAACTGATGAAGAGCGCTTCGTTGGTGCCTGCACATTATTAGTTTTACTCACCTCGGGTGCACGTGAAGGTGGTGGTGGTGCTGCTGCTGAACGCGCCCTACTCGCGGAGGGGGCAGCAGACCGACTAGCAGTAGGCGGGGCGGATTTGGCTTGCCCCAGAGTAGATATACCACCAAAATTGCTCCTTGTCCTTTGTTGTCTTCCCTGCAATTCTTTTTCTGCCAACATAGCAAGCTGGAACAATCTATTGATATCATTATATTCTTTGTAATCAATTATATCCTGAATTTCACGACGCAAACCCCCATAAAAACGAGCCATCTTATCTTCTTCATCCTCAAATACCTCACAATGCAACATGCCTATTTGTAGCTCTTGATAGTACTCCTCTACAGATCTATTACCTTGATTCAAACGATGCAATTTCTTACGTAAATCACGTTTGTATGAAGGAGGAACAAATCTACTATGCATAGCTCGCTTTAATCTATCCCATGTATCAGGTTGTAAGCCAGAATTTACTACTTTATTCCACCAAATGATAGCAAAATCTTTGAACTTACTAGTAGCTTGTCTGACTCTATGTACTTCAGGAACTAAATAGGAGTTAAATTTTTGCTCAACAGTTATTTTCCAATTTAAATAAGCTTCAGTATCATATGCACCAGAAAAAGATGGTATGGTAAATTTAACTTTAGAAAAAGGATCATCATTTCCACGACCATTGCGATGATTAAAATTATTACCTCCAATACCTTGACGGTTGTGATTCAGGCGTCGTTGTTGTTGTCGCACATCCTGTGCAGCGGCGCGAGCAACAAAGGCATCGTGGTCCTCTCCATCCACATCATCTCCCACGATAGACTCTTCATGGTCCTCCACTCTACGAGCTCTGTTGAACAGACTCTTCATGGTCCTCCACTCTACGAGCTCTGTTGAGAGGTGGTTGTCTCTCAAAATTCTCTAACCTTGTAAGAAGGTTGGCGATATTTCTCTCTATCCTGTCCAATCTTTGGTCATTATCTTGACCGATTCTTGCGATGTTTGCATTGATGTCATTCAGCGCGTTGTTAAGTTTGTGTCTTGTAACACACTCATCGTCTTCCACACCTGCCATTGTTAGTCAAAAGGAAAAAAAACAAAGACAACACAGTAGTATTATCCCTGTCAACTACTAGGTGGTGGAAAGTGGATTCACTCACTCTCAAGCGTCTTACCATGCTCTTTCAAATGTTCTTACCAATGCAATAGGTGGTACAACCGGCGGCTGGTTCGTGATACTGTGGTTGGAGCGTGAGTGAGGTGATTGCAAGGTAGAACCTGAACTGATATGAAGTATGTGGAGCTCGGAAGGCAATGTTATATAGCAAAGGAATAAGCAATATCGAAAACAGAATAGCAAAGCTGCAAAAAGATTCAAAGTTCTTGTCACAATTGCTGGCCTAAGCGTGCTCCTAGAACTAGTTCAACCTAGCAAAGGATATATCAAAGCATAAAGGACTCAAAGGATCCAAACAATTCTGATTTTCTGCTTCTCTTTCTTCTCTTCTGATTTTTTTTAGTGCGGCTCTTCTCTTTTTTTTTTGCACTTGCCTTTTGTTCTCCTTTCTTTTAACTCAAAGATAAATAAAAAATCTCATGTTTTGGGGCATGGGAGACAGTTAAACGAAAGGCAGAAAAATCAGCAAAAACAGTATGGAAAACTTCCGGGCTCTAGAACTCGGTCTTAGGTGCGTTTTTTGAGGGTTAAAAATTGCACAAGTCTAAAGACTTGTGGATTTTTCAGATGCGCATCGTCGTCCTCTTCAAAACAAAAAAAAGTACGCCCCAATAGGAGTTCGTATGCAAAAGTTATGCCAGTTTTACCGAACACTGCACAATCTAGAATTGCTCGCGACTTCACTTCTTTCTTCTGGTTAGGGCAAGAACAGGATTAGGTTTGTGGGTGAAAAAGGATGGCTAGCAGTGCAAGGCAATTGACACAAGGCGGCTCGCGACCTATCTAGGGTTTGCGGAATGGCTATATAATGCAGAGCGGCAGCAAGGACCAACCGAGAAGAATTCGGTTCAGTTCTAGGGTTGGCGACGATGGGATGATAATTGATGCAAAACAAGAACTAGGGCAACGAAAAGGAACAACTAGAAACTAGGATCATGACCTCAAACCAGCAACAAGACGATGGCTATGGATCAATACTCAACAATACGATACTGAAACGAAAATTGCAAGGCACAATTGGTTGTAGGACAGCGGAATTGATGATGAACTTTTTTTGGGCAATTTTTCTGGACTCTAGGATGATGGCAAAACAAAGTGGGGATACAACAAATACCTATCAGGCAACCGAGGCTCTGATACCACTTGATGCGAACGGTGGCCTGATCTTCCGACAGGTAGTGGTAAGTCGATTGGTGGAGAACTCGACGTTAACGATCCGACTTCTAATCAAAACTGATCTGAACCCTGCAATCGCTACACCACGGCTCCGTAGGTTATCAACCACGCACAAACACGGCTGACCTCACCAAGAAGGCTTATCCCTGCATGCGAATCGAGAACACACACAAGAACGTAGAAGAAGCAATCTGAAATTATGAATTAATTCAAGCACAAGAGCTGGGGTTCCACAAACCGATGAACGGTGAAAAACTGACAATGTGTCTAGTTGTAATCTAAGCAAAACCCACGACCTAAAACGATGGCTACTAAATAAAAAAGAGGGAGGGGTGTGAGGGGGAAGGGCTAGGGTTGTGTGCGGCTAGGGGGCGCACACAACTTGGGCTTGGACCTCCACACGCTTACAAGGCCCAAAACAGTCTAAAATAGTGATTTTGTGTATTATTTTGATAATTCCAGCCGACTCGTGATTAATCTGGAGCTGAGACTAGATCCATTGGAAAGATCTCGTCGTTATCTTTCAAACAAGCACAAGAACTCCTCCATTGGACTCCATATGCGAAAGTTATGCCCGTTTTAGTGCAGTGCTGTCCGCTGACTCCGAACTGAACTTGGAGGCCGAACTGAGTGCTTCTGGTTGTCCTGGCGGTGCTTCTCCCATGTTCCTAAGAAGTAACACATCACAAGTACTTAGTAGCATCCCATCCTTAATAATATTATTATGAATAGCGAGAAACGAGCTCACCTCATGATTTAATTGGCGCACACGAGTTCTTGTCATAGGACCATGATGTATGCGTGTATCCAAAGGAGTGATGTCCTCATCACCTACACATTATTCCAACACTGTCATTTTATATACCGCTTGGTCGACTACTAGTGTGGTTTTATATCATGCTACTTGTACTAATATTCTAGTAATTATACTAAAATTACAAAAATATCACACTAATGTTCGTAAAGATAGAATACTAACCTGTGTGAAGCTAGAGTGAAGATAAAAAATCTTGACTAGCGTGCAAAATAACCTTCCTAGATAGCACCCAACGCAATAGGGAACCCAAATCAATTAATGCAAAAAATGAAGATAGCTCCGAATAAATTTATACAAAACATGAACACTGATTATATTCTTCCAGAACTACGATTCCACATTTCTTTTTCCACCTCCTATTTTCCTCTTTTTCTTCTGTCCCCTATCTTCTAGCTTGCGCTTCTTGTAAAACTCTCGGAAAATATGAACTCGCTCTGAAGTTCGCAGGAAGTAAGAACTCACTCTCCCGAGCGTTCGCAGCTCGCAGACAGCAGGCTCATAATTTATAGCGCCTTCCCGAGAGCATGCGCGATAAATTCAGCCTCATGTCCATGCTTTCGGCGCGTCGACAAGACATAACGAAATGATGTAAAACCGCACTGGAGGAGCGGTTTTCGCGTACGACGGGGCTACTTCTGCAATTTTGGACTGAAAGAGGCTACTTCCGAAATTTTAAAATCGCAAGAGGCTAGAACGGCAAAAATTTTGCAGCTTTCGCCATGTGAGGGGGAGGCCATAGCCCACAAATTACGTACACTCCTAGAGTCCTAGTAATGCGTATTACTTCTGAGTTCCGAAGTGAAGAGGAGTAAATATGGTACAGTAGAGTACGCTCACCCGCATCATTCAGTCGCCATTGTTACGTAATCCTAGCTTGTTCAGATTTCCATTTGTTATTAGTATGAGCACGTGCCTTTTCGAAAAAAATTAGTATGAGCACGTAAGCTTTCTAATCCGTGCGCGTCTGTTTTGCTCATCACGTGATTATTCAGACCGTAGTGTTTCTGTTTCTATTTAGCATGTTGCCTTGTATAGTAGTGATCAGTGGCTTTTTTTTTGGGTTAGCATGTTGCCTTGCATGGCCGTGACCAGTGGCCACAGTACGGCCATGAATAGTGGACGAGGTTAGTGGTTCTGTTAGGCTTGATTTCTTTTTAAGCAATTGAAAGTAATCAGAAAAGCCGCAGCAATCTCTGGCAGGACCAAAAAGAACAAAAACTCTCTTTGTGTTCTTCATCTAGTCTCTGAGATTTTTCAGGCGTTGGCCAAATTCAATTGGTGTTTGCGTGTGTCAAGCGGGGATTGCTGACATTTGGTATCAAAGTCTGATTCCGATTTTGGTTTCGTGATTCAACGATGTCGCACTTGTTGCTGATGTCTCCCGAGTGCTCCCATTCATCAACAACCTGTCCTTGGTTCCACACCGAGAACGGCGTACGGCGTGTGGTGAAGGAGATGGGGGGATAAGCGAACTACCCGACATTGACTCGCACGAACTACGGCGATTGGGCGCTTCTAATGAAAGTGATGCTCCAGACACACGGGTTATGGGACGCTGTCGAGCACGGCAACGCCAAGCTCCAAGAGGACCAGATAGCATTGGAGGCCATTCTCCGTGCTGTGCTGGTGGAGATGATCTTCACCCTCACCGTCAAGTTGAGCGTGAAGGAGGCATGTGATGCCATCAAAACGATATGCGTCGGCGTCAATCGGGTGCACAAGGCAAAGGCCCAACAGCTCCGCAAGGAGTTTGAAGGTGTGGCATTCCGAGATGGAGAGACAATCAATGATTTCGTCATGCGGCTCACCGGGCTCATCAGCCAATTGAGCATCCTTGGTGAGATGGTGAACGAATCAAAGGTCATCGAGAAGTTTCTTCACGTCGTGCCACCTAGATTTTTGCAAATAGCACACTTGATTGAAACTTTGCTTGATCTCTCGATTCTGTCTATCGAGGAGGTCACTGGGAGACTCAAGGCTATAGGGGATCACCTTGACTCCTCCGTTTCGGTCGACACCGGCTCTAAACTCTTTCTCACCGAGGAGGAATGGTTCGCATGAATGAAGGAGTGACGACAGGACGAAGAGTCAACCAGCACCAACAATTACAGGGGAAGCAACCGACACCGTGGGAGACCACGCGAGAAGAAAGGTGACGATGGTGGCCGTGATGGCGGCACGCGCGATGTATCCCGGGACAAATGCCACAATTGCGGCAAGCTCGGCTATTGGGCCAAGGACTATCGTAAGCTGAAGCGCAATGAGCAGGTTCACGTGACGCAAAGCAACAATGGTGAGCCCACACTCCTAATGGCTAGGGAGTGTGCCGTCTCCAATTCCCCGCTGCCAACATCCAAGCCACTACGGCTGGTTGAGGTGAAGGACTTCGCGCAACTCGATCGGAAGGAGTAGCACGACGCCAGTCTGTGGTATCTCGACACCGGCGCCACGAACCACATGATTGGGTCCCTGCTATCTTCTTTGAGCACGACTCAAGAGTGCTCGACATCGTCAAATTTGGGGACAGATCAAACGTCAACATCGAAGGACGTGGCACCATCCTGTTCACGTGCAAGACCAAGGAGCATCGCGCCCTTACAGGGGTGTACTACATCCCGTGGCTCACCACCAACATCATCAGTACCGAGCAACTCGACGAGAATGGTCGCCAGTCTTCGTCGGCAAAGATATCACGAGGATCCGTGACCGGCGATGGCGCTCGCTAGCTAGGGTGAAGCGCTCCCCCAATTGGCTGTACATGCTCAGGCTTGACATCACGTAGCCCGTGTGCCTATCAGCAAGGAGCTCGGAGGACTCATGGCACTGGCACGCGAGGTATGGTCACCTGAATTTTCAAGCACTTTGCAAACTCGCACAAAATGCCATGGTGTGATGGCTCCCACAGATTGATCCGGTGGATCAAGTCTGTGATACGTGCCTGGCCGATAAGCAACTGTGGGCATTGTTCCCTGAGCAAAGCAAGCATCGCATGGAATATCTCATTGACCTCATTCACGGCGACCTCTGTGGCCTGATCACACCAACGATGCCCAGTAGCAACCGCTTCTTCATGCTGCTGCTGGTAGATGACAAAAGCCGCTATATGTGGCTACGTCTTCTCGCAAGCAAGGATCAAGCATCGTCGGCGATCAGGCAATTTCAAGCCAAGGTGGAGGTGGAGACGGGGCGCAAGCTCAAGACTCTCTGTACTGATCGTAGTGGCGAGTTCACCTCTGTTGAGTTCGGCAAATATTGCGCCGAGCGTGGAGTGTAGCGGTAGCTCACGGCTCCGTACTCCCCTCAGCAGAACAGAGTCATCGAGCGCCGCAATTAGATGGTGGTCGCCATGGCTCAGAGCATGATGAAGGCAAAGGGACTTCCTGGGATATTCTGGGGAGAGGCGGTCACCACTACCGTCTTCATCCTCAACCGCGCGTCCACACACAGCGTTGACGGGATGACGCCCAATGAGCCCTGGCATGGAAAGCGACCGGCGATGCATTTCCTTCACACCTTCGGCTACGTCGCACACGTCAAGAATGTGAAGTTGCATCTGAAGAAGCCGGACGATCGAAGTACGCCAATGGTGTTCGTTGAGTACGAGTCCGAATCCAAGGCATATTGCGTGTTCGACTTCATCGGCAAGCGCGTCCATGTCACACGCGACATCATCTTCGATGAATCAGCACAGTGGGATTGGAGTGCCCACAATGAGACAGGTTCGATGAACCACAATGAGCCGTTCATAGTCAAGTATACCTCTGTATGTCCGCCCGAGACCAAGGAGATTGGCGACTCAACTAGAGGACAGGGAAGCTTGTCGATGCCTCATCACGCACCGCCGAGTACACCTGCTGTGGCGACACCAAGCGGGAGCGTGAGGACACTCGTGGCTTCACCCGCGGTGGAATTCGCTTCACCACCGTTCGATCTAGAAGAAGCACTGGATGCTAACCATGATGATGCCCACTCCGATTCCGCACTATCGACAACATCATCGGGTCGACCACTCCACGTGACTTCGCACCACACGTACTCGACTCCGAGGAGCTACTCTTCACCACAGTCGACAAGCCAACATCATTTCGCGACGCAGAATAGCATCAGTGCTGGCGCAAGGTGATGCTCAAGGAGATGAGCTTGATTGAAGACAACACGTGGGAGCTCGCTGACCTTCCTGCAGGTCACCGCCCGATTGGATTGAAGTGGGTCTTCAAGGTGAAGCACAACAAGCATGGCGCGGTGGTGAAGCACAAGGCGCTGCTCGTGGCCAAAGGGGTATGTCCAGCGGCAGGGGATCGACTTTAAGGAAGTGTTTTCTCCTGTGGGCGGTTGGAATCCGTGTGTCTTCTGGTCGCGGTCGTGACTCAAGAGGGCTGGAAAGTCCACCACATGGACGTCAAATTGGCGTTCCCCAATGGTGACCTCCAGGAGGAAGTCTACATCGAGCAGCCACTAGGTTGCGTCGTCGACAAATAAGAGAGCAAAGTGCTTTGACTCCGGAAGGCACTGTATGGTCTCTGCTAGTCACCGAGGGTATGGAACACCAAGCTCGACACTAGCCTCACGACATTGGGGTTCCACAAGAGCGCCTTCGAGCACACCGTGTACACGTGTGGTGGCGAGGCGTCGCAGCTGATCGTTGGCGTGTACATCGATGACTTGATCATCACTGGCCCCAACACTGATGACATCGATGTGTTCAAAGGCGAGATGAACAACTATTCCGGATGAGTGATCTGGGCTTGCTCTCCTACTACTTCGGCATCAAGGTGAGCCAAAGCTCAGATGGTATCACTTTGTGCTAGTCCGTGTACGCGTCAAAATTGTTGGAGACCGGTGGTCTAGCAGACTGCAATCCTTGCCAAGTGCCGATGGAAGCTCGCTTGAAGCTGAGTGAGTCGAGCACCTGTGCACCAATCAATTCCACTCAGTACCGAAGTATCGTCGAGAGCTTGCGGTGCTTGGTGCACACACAACCGAACATAGCCTACGTAGTGGCCTACGTAAGCCAGTTCATGGAGGAGCCACGTGAAGATCATTTGGTCGCCGTCAAGTACATATTGCGCCACATCGCTGGCACGCGCGGCTACGGTATTCGCTACATGAGGATGGATGATGGGCGATCGACATTGCTGGGCTTCAGCGACAGCGACATGGCAGGTGACGTTGATGACCGCAAAAGCACTACATGAGTGTTCTTTTTCCTCGGAAATGCCCCATCACCTAGCAATCTCAGAAGCAAAAGGTGGTAGCGCTATCAATGTGCAAAGCGGAGCACATCGCCGCGACAACCGCGGCGTGTCAAGGCATTTGGCTAGGTCGACTTCTAGGGGAGCTTCTCTGCTCAGAGTTCAATGCTCCGATGCTTAGGGTAGACAACAAGTCCGCCATCGATTTAAGCAAGAACCCTGTCATCCATGATCGGAGTAAGCATATCGATACTCGATTTCACTTTATCTGAGAATGTGTTGATGGAGGAAAGATCCAGCTCGAGTATGCGCGAACTGAGGAACAACTCGCTGACATACTCACGAATCCGCTCGGGCGCATGAGGTTTCAGCAACTTTGCGCCCAAGTCGGCATCGGGGAAATCAAGTGAACGAAGCAAGCATTCAGGGGGAGATTGTTACATAATCCTAGCTTGTTCAGATTTCTATTTGTCATTAGTGTGAGCAGGGAAGCTTCCTAATCTGTGCGCGTCTGTTTTGCTCATCACGTGATTAGTTCACGCTGGAGTGTTTCCTTTTCTATTTAGCATGTTTGCCTTGCATGGCAGTGATTAATTAGTGGCTTTCTTTTTCTGGTTAGCATGTTGCCTTGCATGGCCGTGATTAGTGGCCGCAGCATGGCTGTGAATAGCGGACAAGATTAGTGGTTTTGTTAGGCTTGATTTTTTTTAAGCAATAGAAAGTAATCAGAAAAGCTGCAGCAATTTCTGGCAGCACCAAAAAGAACAAAAACTCTCTTCGAGTTCTTCATCCAGTCTCTGAGATTCTTCAGGCATTTGGCCGAATTCAATTGGTGCTCGCGTGTTTCGAGCGGGGATTGCTGAACACACACACTTCTTCTCCCCTCTTCCCATCTTCTCTCTCCTCTCCTGTAGCCTTCAGCGCATTAGTATAAGTGCAGTGTTCGATGCAACCACAGGATTAGTCGTGGTGATGGTGGTTAATGATTCTTGCCTGACGCTTGATTGCGGGATTCCAGCAATGGATTAGGGATTTATTAGCTATCGGTTGACTTATTCCCCCGGTTGTTTGGGGCACGGTTGGAGTTTCGTGCACCTGACGACGGTTCGTGCTTCTTGCCTGCTTCTAACCCCGCCTTTTCTCCTCACTCCATGCGGTGCGCCCAGCCGTGTTAGTGTCGACCAGAGGTGGGCCCTGGACCCACAGCGCAGGCGGTGCTAGGGCGAGCCGAGCTCAAGCTTGGTAAAAGCTCCAGCCGAACTTAAGCGAGTCAAAGTTAGGGTAAAAGCCTAGACCTAAGCTTGAAAAAGCTCGGTAACAATCAACGATTCAAGATGCATTAATTTTCAATAATAAGAAAAGTTTAAACTCGAACTCGGCTTAGATAAGCTTATAGTAAGAGTTAATATGTCGAAGTATTTAACAAGTGATTCGTAAATTTACCAAGTTTCGTTAGCTATTCAAACTCGGCTCGTTGAAACTCATGAGCTCAGGATCAAACTCAAACTCGACTTAGTTGGAGCTTGAATCGAGCTGAAATCAAACCTAGAGCGAGCTAAGTTAAATTTGAGCGGCTCGAGAGCCTTGAGCTTTTTTAACAGCCCTAAGTAGTTTTCTACTGTACTAGGGAGAGTTCTGACCGCCTAGGAGAGAGAGATAGACCAGCCGCACCACACGCGTAGTCCGGTTTTTAAGGATAGGATGGGATGATTGTTAGAGGTTTTTTTACCACCTTTAGAAAGTATTAAGCGTTTCATTAAACTAGCATCAAGAGGTATTAAAAGATACTAAAAGTTTAAGACTGTTTACTAAAAATTTAAAGAGTAAAATTAGTATCAAAAGTTTAAATTAAGGTAATTTAGTGGAGTGGTACTGATAGCTCTAAAGAAACTCTCCAAACGTTTTAAGGCCAGAGGTACCATTGTTCTTTACGTGTGCTTATCGGACATTGCTCTTAGCTCAACTGGTGGGGCTGCAACATTTGGAGCGAGATCGGAGCTAGTGGTGATAATGATAACCAATGCTGAATTTTATCATTCATATTTGACAAACCTTAGTTTTTTTTTTAATTTCTAAATGACACTCGGTGTTTTTTCGTTTTGAGCGCTTAATTTTTTTTGTCTATTAGATATTAGTGTTTTTTTGGTTTGCGAGCACTTAAATTTTTTTCCCTATTAGATATTACTTTGTGATCCATGTTATGCTTTATCATTTTGACTTTATGATCCACATTTTTGTTTGTTTTGTCCCTTTTTTTTGCAAATTGTCACATTATTTTTTGCATAATTTAATTTGTGTAAAAATATTATATAATTAATTAAAAGGCCATGCAAAAAGAATAATATTCTTTTTAGAAAAAAACTCCCATCATTTTTACATAATTTAATTTGTATAAAACTAATATATAATTGATTAAAAGATCTTACAGAAAATAATAATATTCCTTATCCAATACCTAAAAAAATAAGTACTCATTGATAAAGCAGTACTCAAATAGTAGGAGAGGAGCCAAATTGATTTCATCCGTTTGATCTAGATTTGAAATTTAAGTGCTATTTAATATGAAAACACTTAGATTCTCCCAAACACCTCACCTAGTTTTTTTAGCTCCTAATATTTTTTTTTGTTAATCGGCTCCTTACTTAATAAATTTATAAAAATAATCCTCTCACTGATCGTGAAAGCAGCGGCAAAACCCAGCTAACTTGTTAGTTTGGCTAGGTTAGTCTGACGAACCTAGCTCAGGTTGTTGTACATTTAATACGCTATATATGCTGCACTTATATTGTAGCATGTGACCCCAGTTATCTGATCTCCGTGGCCTTAGCTAGGTAGGACATGGTTCTCACTTTAAGCTCACTCAATTATATTACTGTTTCGAGAGGGCTCTAAGCTCCTAATCCTGGCTAGCTATCATGTGTCAACCAACAATGTGGCTAGATCGTTGGCCGCCGGTATCTCATCTACAGGGTATTGAAGCGACATTAATTCATATGCCACACGACCTAATATCATTGTAGCCAGTGGCGTATTTACCAGGGGGGCTTGGGTGGGCTGGAGCCCCACTCATGGCCCCCCTGTCCCAAGTTAGATAAATTTAGGAAAAACTCATTTACAAATTTAGAGAAGTTACCAAGTTAAACAATCGGTTCAGTGAATCTTCGATAGAGCTTTTGAGATGCATTGCTTGTCTAAACCTAAGAGATTCATTTGCAAATTTTGAACATGGTAGGTTTCTTCGGTTTTCAGATATTTATTCAGATGATTTCTCATCATATGACCGTGTAGTTTTGAAAGCACAACTTAACTTATTCATTGATGACTTGGGAAGAGAAGAATTTTCAAGTTGTAATGATCTTGCTAGTCTCATGGTGATGATGGTGAAGCAAAAAAGCATGTTGTTTATCCATTAGTCTATAGGCTTCTGAATTAGCATTAGTTTTATATGTGGGCATAGTTACGGTTGGAAGTGCTTTCGGCAATGAAAATTATCCAAACAGATTTGCGTAATAAGATAAATGATGGTGATTAAATGATCTCATGGTATGCTACATCGAGCAAGACATATTTTTCAAGATAGACATGAAAGATATTTTACAACGTTTTCAAAATATAAAAACCCATAAATATCAACTATCAACCCTTAAGAATTAATGATCGGTACGTTTTTTTTTCTTTGTAATATTACGTATTTATATTATATCATTGTTAGATAAGTGTTGGTATTTTTATATTATATATATCATTTTGTCATGTTCTATGTTTTGAAAAAAATACTATATATATATATTATAGTTTGGATGTCTTAATTTTAGCCCCCTTCTTTCTAAGTTTCTGGATACGCCATCGATTGTAGCAGCCGCATTATTTTTGTTACTTGTCGTACCAACTACTAGCATGCTGCTGGTACAAATCCGATTCTTAATCACACAATGTCTAGGATGTTCTTTGTTAGTATACAAAGAAACACGTGTTAATTAACACATCCAGCATGACAAGTTTTGACATAGAAAAGCAGATATACATCAATTCAGTGTTTATACGTACATATACGTAGCTGTAAAGTCCCATCGTATGTAACGGTAAACAAAAGGATGCTGCGACTCTTGACTGGAACACATCCAATATGAAAAGTTTCGTTATCATATTGCTTGCATAATCCAAGCACCGCCTTTCAAGCTACAACAGTCGATGGTTGGAAGAGAGATAAGAAAAGGCCGGCAAGAGAAGCAGAAGATTCGAGAGCTGAGCGTTGGCAAAGAGTGAGCATCGTCCACCAAAAAGTTCGAATCTTAGGATTTACCCGGATGCTCACTTCCTTGAATGTTAGAACTTCTCATCTAATTCTTTTAAAGAAAAAGAAGAGAGAGAAGCACAAGATTCCACTCTAAGTCAGACACCGAGGAAGTTAAGAAACCTAATCACCTTACCAAAAAGCTCGGCTATACTAACACGCAACCCTAACTTGAACAACACACCAATCCCCTAACTTGAACCACACACCAATCCCATCTTCTACCTTATCAATCATGGCTGGAAGTTGTCCCTTTTCTAGCATTTTTTTTTCAAATTTAGCCTTCTCGCTAATGCATTTACAAAATCAGACCCATTTCCGACTGCGGAAAAGGATGTGTCACATTCCACACTCTCCTACTGCGGAAGGAGCCTCCTACACTTGCCGGTTACCTCCAACGCTCTCTAGCTATGATATCTTGGTTGCCACGCTCCCCGCTGTGGCACCAGCCATCCTCCTACATTGCATGGCCACGAAAGCTACTGGTTTCACTCTAGTCAGCCTGCTCCCATGGCTTGCCTGCTGCCGTGCTCCTTGAGCGTAGGAACACCTTCCGCAATGAAAAAGAAGCTAAATCTGCAAATGATTTAACGAATGTGCTAGATTTCCTAACAAGAGAGAGAGAGAGACGATGTGCTAGAAAAGGATGATTTATCATGGCTTCATTATCAATCCATCACACAAAGGATTACGGGCCACTCTACCTACTTGGGACAGATGAATTTTGGAGATAGGGCATGATAAATTGGAAAGTGTTATAAAACGTAGTCGTTCACTTACGATTAATCAACAACGTGCTAGCGAAATCACAACAATAAGAACTGGAGCACACATAAAATAAGAGAGCAAAGTTCTCTCGCTTTATTAGATTAACCTCTTGTACAAGGAGGTGCCAAATATACAGAGAAAACCGTAAGAGAATAATTCGGATTCACCGACATACAAGAGATAAGGTTTAACCGAATACGGTTAGAATATCTTATCTCATAACAGAAAGAGGCATTGTTAAAAGAAATCTACATTTAGCTAAAATCACACGTCACACTACTACACAAATGATCTTTAGTCCCGGTTGGTAACTGGCTTTAGTCCCGGTTACCAAACCGGGACAGGCCATCCGGGACTAAAGGTCTATGACCTTTAGTCCCGGTTCCCCTAACCGGGACTAAAGCTCTCTCGCAATGTAGAAAATATCTAAAAATTAGGACGAACTCAAGACTCGAACCTAGAACCTCCTGCATGCCACCACAGGACACTCCCAACCCACCCACCAACGCGTATTGAATAGACTAGGATATGCATTCCTTTTAAAGTATGCTGGAACGAGCCTTTAGTACCGGTTCAGTAACACTAACAGGGACTAAAAACCTGCTAATCTGGGTTAAGTAACACGAACTGTCTTGATGTTCTCACATCAAGACGGTTAAATGTTACTGAACCGCACTAATATACCCGCCTTTAGTACCGGTTCAGTAACATTAACCGAGATCGATGAGGGAAGAACAAGATCGTTCGTGTTACGAACCGCATCGAAGCTCACGACGATCAGAGCTAATGAACGCATCTTGAAGCCCTCATCAGTACGGGTTCAAATCCAACCGGGACTGATAGGCCGGTATGGAAGGTCTGATCTGTAGTAGTGTCAGTTCTTTGCACCCTCATGACACAAATTTTCCATTATATATTTTGGCCAAAAGAACAAATTACCAAAGACTCATTACTTGTAAATGTGAATTTATGTTTGACATTGTGCACGATCTAATTGTTTGTATTTGATTCTTATAGATAGCTAGCGTAGGGCTGAGCTTGCTTAACTCATAATGAAAAGATAGGATATTCTTAAACTTCTCACTGCGGTTGCTAAGAAGCATCATGACATGAACAACGGAATACATCTTCCAAGTGCCTATGAGCCTATCCTCAGGACTGCCCAACCCGAACAGAAAACCAAATAGGAGAGAAGGATCCATTTACTGTTGTCTGCTGAACTGAGATTACATTCTCTGCTTACCTACAAACAAGTGCAAAAGTACGAACTAGGAACATATACAATGTTTATATATTTCACCGTAGCCGTGAAATTGCCGATATATGTGTGCAGAATGAAGAGGGGAACAAGGTTAGGCAGTTCCTTCTGCCCAGTGTTAGAACTTCTGTTACCCAAAAAACTTAAGACGCGTACTCTAACCCATTCCTGGATCTTCAATATCTGATGTAAACTTGGTTACCCGCCCTCCATCCTTTCATTTTCTTAGTATGCACTGGTACTAAGATAACGCGAAATTCTAAAGTGGAAGTTAGCTGTTGGAAATGTAGGTTTGGACAATAACTGATTCCTCTGGAGATCACACCCTAGATCGTTTCAAGTAAACCATGACTGCTGCACCACTGAGAGCAATTGCACCAGCCATAAGCCCAACTTTAAGAGGCGACAACCCACTCCTGGGGGAAGGTACCAGCTCCTGTGATGGTTTTGTCACCTCTGTGTTGGAACCCGGCTGGTCGATATGCAACTTCAAAGCCTGACAGTGGAATTTTCACTTTGGTGAGGTGGAGTGAGCAAACAACTAATAATACTCTAATAGTTGAAGAGCCCTGCAACTTGCAATAGAATAACTAATACTAAGAATACAGAATACCTTCAACCCGGATGACTTGGCATGGAGAATTGCACCAGCAAGATCAGTATCTGATGTCAGCAGCACTCGGTCGCCTTCATCATCTTCATACTACATACAACACCACGATTAAGATTAAGTAGGGTGGCCGTAGTTGATGGAATTAATGAATGAAGGCTGAAGAATGACTCCGTAATCCATATTTGGCATTGCCAATGAGGTACAGATAATGGTGCGAAGGCGAGAAGCACAGGATATAAGATATATGTATATAAGACAATCACTTCCCCCTTGAAGTACATAAAGGCAGTGAATATTTCATGACTCACAAAACAAGGGAAAGCTTGACCATTACTATCAGACACCAGACACCTAATCTCTGTCTACCACATGCCTATTGAAGCATACGAATGCTTTCATGCCAAATTACTAAATCTTACCAAGAGTTGAACTCTGTCCTTTTCATCACCAATACTTAGCCTTTGCCTTACAGAAGACACAAGCTCGTCTAAGCTCTCCGAACCTGCAGCAAAAGAATATAAGTTAAGAACCAGTTATATTTGGAGCGATGCAACCACAGTTGACATATTTGTACAAAAAGTACTTACCACAAGTGAACCTATGCACACGTCCCTTTCGGTCTTGAAGCTTAAAGGCAAAGGAATTTCCAATAACAGGGGGATAAATACTACTCTTTCCATCCCCAGCCTCTGACGCCATAAGTAATGATACTTCACTGAGCAATGTAGGAGAGAACTTATTAGGGAAAAACGAAAGAACAAAATTTCCACAAATAACCATCAACGAACCTATGGCTTTCAAATTCCTCATCTGGAGGCTCCAAAGCAAGAGAAGAGTCCCAGAACCTCTGCATTACTGAGTTTGCCACGTCATTTACAGTCTCATTGCCTCCTTCAACCTACACATAGAGAAATGAATTGACAAATTAGGATAGGAGTCTTCACCAGAGCTTTGGAAAGAGCAGCAAGGAGTTAGGATCACCAATTGAATGACTGCATGAGTAAGTTGCAGGACATCCAAGCAAGCAGCAATTTGTCCATCTGTTCAGGAATGTGAACAAATGTACCAGATGAAGTACCACTGTACCAGTAAGGTATTCACAGGCTGAGACAGGAATCAGGTTATACCTCTGTCAAGAACGGGAATGTGCAAGAATTTTCCATCATGCATTATATGTAATGCATCGAGAATTGTGGTGTCCAACGTAGCACAATCTGGGTTTGCAGTCATTACCTTCAAAAAACTCGTAACTAATACAGTGAGTTATAAGCTATTATATTATAGAGAACATGAAGGCCATTTGAAGAAAGGGAGACCTTTTCTACTAGGGTCAACTCAGGGGAAAGATTCTGTGCCACAACACGCATAAGCACATCTTTTGAGCTGCATTTCAGAATCACATATCCATCAGTAACTAGAAAGGAAATGAAAAGAGAAAATAAAAGACAACAGTGTGATACTAATATAGAATGCTTACGTAAAGATCCCCTGCAATGTGTTTCCTGTAGTGACAACCACCGAATTAACTCGGAACTCACGCATTTTCTGTGCTGCTACGTACACAGGATCTGTAGGGGTAACCATTGCTATCCTGGAAGTTTACAGTATAGTAATTCTCACTATCCAAATTTTTTTTGCTAACAATTGACAGAAAATAGTCAGAGAAAACAGATACTATACTTTGTGCCATCCGTGACAATGGATGACAAAGAAGGTTTGAACATCCGCTCTCTTAGAGTTTCTATGAAAGCATAAGGAGCTGTATGCAAAAACAGTAAATAAATTAATTGATTGGCAAGACAAGACTACATCAAAATATAGTTATTTAAGGACAAGCAACATCAAAGTACAGTTCAATATGATAAACCTGATAAGTTGCATAGTACGAATTTTCATTTTATTTTGCTTCAGAAAGATAAATGTAGCATGGCTATTATTCACAAAATATACCATTCATTTTATGATCAGTGTACTTCCAGGGGGTGAAAGAGTGAATTAAATGGCAAGATGTGCATTGCCTGACCTGAAAAGTTGCCCCCAATTGACGCTCAACCCCTTCTACAGCAGCTGCTATTGCACTCCCTTTTTCTGCTGCCTTTTCCAGTCTTGATATTGCATCATAGAGGCATTTTGCAATGTCCAGCATGGCAATAACCTCACCATTTTCCACAACTGGGAGGTGTCTACATTTCCCTAAAACATGAAAGAGCATATTGGAAAAACTAATGTTAGTGAAGAAAGGAATAATCTACCTAATCAAGGTCTCTATGTAAGAACATGAAAACAACCAGCCTACATATATATGCTACTGAAGTCATGATGTCAGAAACTCAGCAACATGCCAAAGAAATCCTAGAAGGTCTGACAAAATAATCCAGGAATCTTCTTCTTTTGGTTGAGAACAATTACAATGAACAGTGATGGCACCAGCTGGTTGTGCACTGGGGTCTACAGACCGCAAAGGGAGAGCGACAAGTTGCAATTCATACAGGAGATCGCAGGGCTGCAAGAGGTCATGCGGCCTGAATGGCTCATTTTAGCAGACAAAAACAATGACAACCTTAATAGGAGGCTAATGCGAGTGTTTAGGACAATGCTTGTCACAGGTGAATTAAAAGAAATCAGGTTAACCGGAAGAAGATTTACATAGGCTAGCAATACAGTCAATCTGACGCTAACAAGAATAGACAGGTTCTTTGCCTCAAAGGAATGGTATTTGCTCTTGTCTAACTGTCACCTGCAGGCTCTATCCACCACGGTCTTTGACCAATGTCCCATCCTTATGTCTGTGATGGCAAATGAATGCTTTTTAGGGTTCCGGTTTGAATCTTTTTGGCCAAAATTGCCAAATTTTTCACAAATTGTGCAATTAGCCTAGAGTAAGCCAGTTCACTCACACGATGTGGTATGTCGTTTACATACCAAGCTATCCAGAATAGCTAAGGCTCTCAGGACATGGAGTCATCAGCACATTGGAGACCTCAGGCTCGAATTGGCCATTGCTGCTGAAATCATTTTCCAACTCAATAGAGCACAGGAGAGCAGGTTTCTCTCATAGGCCGAAATAGAGCTCCGAACTAGTCTTAGGCATAGGATGCTAGGATTGGCCACAGTCCACAGAGTCCGCATGCAACAGCAATCGCGCTTGACCTTCATTAGGGAAGGAGATGCAAATACTAAATTCTTCCATATCAGAGTGAATGCTCGCAGGCGAAAGAACCATATCCAATCTATCTTAACAGAGCATGGTGTAGTGCGGAGCAAACAAGAGAAACAGGACGAACTCTTTCGTTTCTTTAATCAACAGATAGGATTGAAAAAAGGCTGACCACACACACTAAATTGGTCCATGCTAGCCATCCAACAAGCCAATCTATCAAGCCTCGAACAGCCGTTCGACGTAGATGAGGTCAGGGAGGTTGTCTTCTCTATGCCATTTGAGAAGGCTCCGGGTCCAAACAGCTTCATAGGTCTCTTATATACACAATGTTGGAGCATAATCAAGGGCGACCTCATGGTGGTTTTTCAGCAACTGTTCAAACTAAATGGTCGTAATTTCAGCCTCCTCAACTCGGCAAACATTGTGCTCATGCCTAAGAAACAAGACTCCACCACCATCTCGGATTACAGGCTGATTAGCCTCATTCATAGAGTGGGCAAGAACTGTCCAAGGTTTTGGTGAACAGGTTGGCACCTTTTCTGCAAAACATGGTGTCTAAAAACCAAACCGCTTTTATCAAGCACAAATCAATTCATGATAACTTCCTACATATAAAAAATCTCATTACTGAACTTCACAGGAAAGGAACCCTAGCTCTCTTCATTAAACTAGCCATAGACAAAGCCTTCGATTTTGTAAGTTGGAGTACCTGCTTGAAATGATGACTCACTATTGCTTTGGACAGCGCTGGAGAGACTGGATCTTCATTGTCCTTGCTTCCTCATCCTCCAAGATCATGCTAAATGGAGTCCCAGGCTGACCAGTCAAACACAGGAGAGGACTTTGACAGAGGGACCCTATCTCGCCCATGCTCTTCATTTTGGCTGTAGAACCACTGCAACATTTGATAACCAGGGCGGCACAACAAAATCTCATCAACCCGATCCTATCTCGGCTACCGCAAATGTGTATGTCCATGTATGCTGATGACGTAGCAATCATTGCTAACTCAGACTCGCACGAGTTATAGGTCATACAGGCTATTCTTGCAATTTTCGGTGGAGCAATAGGCCTATAGGTCAATTCACAAAAGTTTGAAATATACCCTATATAATGTGGTATTTTGGACACGGCCGCCATTTTACAGGGATTCCCAGTTAGGGATGGCAATCTTACTCGATTACCCGTGTACCCGCGGGTAAAAATCATAAAAGAGGTGTGTATGCTCCTCTTTTATTACCCACGGGTATGTTTATGGGGGCCAAACTCTACCCGACGGGTAAACAAGTATGGGTATGGGAGGGCTTCACCCGTACCGGTTCCGCCCGCTTACCCGCCATATCTTATTGATATACGGGCTAAAACAGGCACTTAGTTGGCCCTTTGATCCCCAATTTGTGGTAACTCATTTCAGTAATTGTTGAACTTGAATAACCATGTATTATTTGTCTGCATATATTATTTTAATTCTTATTCTCATGTACATTTGAAATTTTGAATTATTGATAATCATTCTTTAATCCATAGAATGTAGCTAATACCCATAACTTCATCAAAAAGATTGTATTAGTACCATAGCTCATTAACTCCTAGTGCCATTTGGTTGAAAAGATTGTTGATGGTGGCAGGTAAACGGATATACCCGTGGGTATCGGGTACCCGCAGGCGACGGGTATGGGTGAGATTTTTCGCCCGCGACCCTTCACGGGTATACCCGTGGGGGAGATTTTGGTTTGCGGGTATAGGTATAGATGAGTACTACCCGTACCCACCACACCCGATTGCTATCCCTATTCCCAATACAAACAAAAGGCTTTCCCTGCAGGTACCTAAGGCTCCCACTACAGCCAACAAAACCTAAAAATATAGATCTACAGCCTCTCATTGATAAGGTGGCAACCAGACTCACAGGATGGAAAGGAGCTCTATTGTCAAAGGCAACCAGACTAGTCTTGGTTGACTCGGTGCTTACGTCCTTAGCGACCTACCATCTAATGGTTTTCCCCCTCTCTATATAGGCATTCAAAAAGATTGATAAGCTATAAAGGAATTTCATCTGGAGGGGGGATCAGGATTGTTTGGTCAATTGGAGGAAGGTGTGTAGGCCGAGAGCCATAGGTGGTTTAGGGATCAAAGACTTCGACAAGTTCGGGAGAGCACCTGGGGCTGGACAACAGATGATAATTACTCAGCGAAGACAGCATACAGGGTGCAATTATATGGTTCCATGCCGGACCACAACTTCCAAATACTTTGGAAAGCAAAGACAGAAAACAGGGGCAGGTTCTTCGCATGGCTGCTTGTACAACATGGGATTTTAACAGCCGACAAGTTGGCGATGAGAGGCTGGCCCCACTGCACAGTTTGTCCTTTGTGTGGTTCCAATACTGAATCGGCCACACCCATAATGCTACTATGTCCTTTTGTGAGGCAGATATGGTGTAGGTTTTCCCAAATGATTCAAATTCAACCTCCATCTATACACTTTTTCACTGTGGCGCCATCTATCTCCTCATGGTAATGCTACTATGTCCTTTTGCGAGGCAGTTATGGTGTAGGTTTTCCCAAATGATTCAAATTCAACCTCCATCTGTACACTTAGTCACTGTGGCGCCATCTATCTCCTCATGGTGGTAGGTTATCTGAAATAGCACTCCAAGGCAGCTCCGAAAGGAGGTGGACGGTGCTCTAATCTATGGTTTCTAGAATATTTGGAAAGAACGAAATGGTTGCATCTTCAACAACCGATACCAAATGGTGTAAACGGTATTTGGACGCATTTTGCAATATGTCACTAACCGAGAATTGGCATGGAGCAATGACTGTCAAACACAGACTACAGCTTAGTCTACTGGATCATCACAGATCGGAAGTAGCCAATGACCAAAATGTTGAAGTATAAGTGAATTGCCCATATTTCCTCATCAGCTTAAGCTTTTGGGTGAACTGGTTGGTGCATGCAACTCAATATGGTATCAGAGCCAAGAGGTCTCAAGTTCAAGACCCGGTTGACGCAATTAAAAAAAATAATTGCAGTCCACTTCTATTCCACGTCCTAGGCCTGAGGGAGCCTGCACGTGAGGGGAAGTGTTGAAGTATAAGTGAATTGCCCATCTTTCCTCATCAGCTTAAGCTTTTGGGTGAACTGGTTGGTGCATGCAACTCAATACAAAACAATCATCAGGACCTAGCTTGCTCTAGCTAATCTCAACTTACAGGGATCAACTTCACAACCTCTAGGCATGCCATGGAATCCGGGTAAAAAATCAGAGACCTCTCTTGTACAGAACAGCAAATCCAAGCGATCCAAGCAAGGACATTCTCAAATTGCTGAACCAAATTGCAAGAGCATAGACCTAGGTAGTTCAATTGCTTGCTGGGAAACTTGCAGGAATTGTATGGCTCCGTCACGAGGCTTGCATTCCATACTTGGTTTTGGTTCATTCCAGATGAAAAGATGGCACACGTAGGATGCCTCTCCTCAAAAGATCAGGCTGCATTTGTTGGTTCTTACATGATCCTTCCTGACCGGTGATGCTTGTTTCTAATTCGGTGCTCTATCTTCTTGTATCTTCCTAAGGCCTGGGTACGCTGACCTGGAGGTTCACTTAGTTTTGTGGTATAATTCATTTGCTGTCCAAATTGGCCGGCAAATTGTAAAAAACTGTTGTATTATGAATCTTGTTTCTCGCCTCCCTGCTTAATGAACGGCAGAGCTCCTGGCTCCTGCCATCCATTCGAAAAAGAAAACTGCAAGTATGGGAGCTCAACTCACTCTACTTCCCTGTCAAATTGCTCTATAAACATTTTTGCCAAGCAAGCATAACAGTGGGAATGCCAGTATAACCAGATATACCTTGAACCATCTTCTGCAATGCCTCAATGGCAAGCGTGTCGGACATGACATAAATAGGGTTCCGCGTCATGATCTTGGACATGATGGTTTGCTCCACCCTCAGCCCCTCGGCAATCACCCTTGTGGATATATCCTACACCCCAATTTGAATCACAAAAAAGAAAAAAGAAAAAAATGCCTTCAGCATGAAAGCAGTAAAAGATCATAAGCTGTTTTGCATTACTACTAATTTAAACTTACAAGGATGTTCTTCCTTAAAAGTACAGTACGAACCATAAGTACCCAACAAAAGTCACATGCAATCCATCCTCATTTTACATCAACTAATTCCAACGTTTTAGCCACAAACTACATGTAAACAAGTAAAACCATCATCGTTTTCCATTTTCCAGCATCATGACAGAAAGAAAAGAAAAGGCAACGGAAAAAAAAATGCAGCAGTAAGCCAACAATTTGGTCGATAAATGACTTCATCGAATCACCTAAATGAAAAAGAAAAGCCAACAATTTGGTCGATAAATGACTTCATCGAATCACCTAAATGAAAAAGAATTTTTGTTTTTAACAGAAAAGGCCACTTGCTAAGCTCCAAACCAAGAATCCAATCTAGACATCAATTTTTTCAAAAGGAAAGTGAGCAAGATAGTGTCCACGATTCCTCGTACCATCAAACTCAAAAAAGATATCACCCTTTTCTTGGCTCCCAACCACTATGAAAGCACAAAACAACACGTTCCATCCATCAAAATTCCACCAAAAATTTAAGAAAGAAAAAACGAGTTCACCTTATCAGTGACTATGCCGGAGAGGAGGCCTTGGGCATCGGTGAGCAGCACCGCGTCGACCCGCCTCGCCGCCATCCGTCGGCACGCGTCCGACACCGTCGTGCCCTCCGGTATCGTCAGCGCCTTTGACAGCCTCAGCTTCTTCACCGTCCTCTCCCCGCTTACCAAAGCCCAAACCCAACAAAAATCCAACCTTTAGAAGTTCCAGTATGAACTGGGGCAAAGAAATAGAAGGAAAAGACCAAGCCTTAAGGCGTTTACGTCAGATGATTAGGGGAGGCGGGCTTGGAGGAGGCCTTCCCGATTCCGTTTGCAGCGGCGGCCGAGGGGTCGTCGGACTTGCGGGAGGAGGCCGACGGCGGCCGGCTGCGCGTGCGGCGGCTCGGCGGAGCCGCGGCCGCTGCTGCACTCATGCCTACGAGTTCGGCGAGAGCTCAGGAGAATTAGCCAGGAGGCAGGGAAGAAGCGGAGGCTGCGACGGCCGGCGAGGTGGGAGATGGTGGAATGGTGCTTCTGCTGCGCTTCTGCTAGGCTTTCGTTCGATCGATAGCCTGTGGGGGCTTTTCGTTTCGGTCCTGAAATATTATGAAATATTACCTCGTGGTTTTTATTTTCTCACATTGTCTCTGTCAACTCATCTCCGCTTTATCGAAAAAATATGCTGCGCAAATTCTTTTTAGAAAAGCAATATTGTGCAAACACTAGCACGTATTCGGTTTTGCTGAAAAACGTTACGCAAATTCGGTTTTTCAAAAAAAATCATGGCTGATATCAAAAGCTATTAATACTAATTTTAGAAAAATTTTAGATAATTTTTTCTAAATTTCTAGAATTTTTTAAATTTAAATTAAACTAATTTACTAACCAATTTCAAATCTATCGATACGATCAAAAATCACGATTCTCAAGTGATTTTCTTGGAGATAACAATAACGTGGCAAACACAGGGCCTGATCGAAACATTTCCGTAGCAGAACATTGTACGCCCATTTAAAATGGCACGTGGACGACTCTGCAACGCGTGAACCAGCACTCGCTGTCTCCCGACCCCACGCCCCGTGGGCCCCGGGGCAGCAGGTGCTGGTCCACGCGCATCAATGGTAGACCGTGTCCAGACATCTTCCTCCCCGGAAATCTGCACCGCGTGGGTGTGGTACTGGGGTGCGGGTTTCAATGTTTCGAATTTTCGCAGTCCGCGGGATGAGCACAAAGGCCCTCCAACTTGGCAGATATTTCATACACGCCCTCGGACTCGCCATTTCCAGAGAGTTTTTTGGTTTTTTTGCCCCTGCCTAATTTTGTTTGGACATTTGGGGTCAGTTTGGTTTGTTTTCAATAGTTACTAATGTTTATTTTATTAAATTTTGATAGTATTGATAAAATTGGCAAGTATTTAATTTACTACCAAATTTTAATAAGATTCTCTTTTCTCTTAGTTTTTAAGTTTATTTTATTGCCAATCTTTTGCTAAAATATTGGTAACAAATTTGGTGACCAAGTTTTAGTAAGGTAAATTTGCTATCAAACCAAATAATCCTTAGTTCTATCATAACGATATTATAAATTTAATCACTTTCTTGACCAAGAAAAAATCAAGAGACGACACATGCCTTACTGCGGTATATGAACATGACAAGTGCATTTTCCGTGGCTTAAGAGCGTGATGGGCCCAACTGCCAAGGTAAGAGAGCATGGCAGATACATACCGTTGCTCCCACAATCACAAAGAGAAAACTGGACTCGTAAAAAAAATAGACAAGGGAAAAGTAAAGCCAAAGATTAATTTTCCCATTGGGCCGTGGATCCCAGAGCTCGGGGGCCACGTGGCAGCGAGTGACATGGCAGGGACGGAGGCCACGTCGCGGCCAAACAAACGGATGGACGGTGGGGAGCGTGCAGAGCAGAACGGCCACAGAAGATTTTGGTGGTTTGGTGTCGCGTTCGGTCCTCAGGCGCTGACATGGCTGGATGGGACAAACCTTGAGACCTAAGGGACAAAAACAAGTGGAATCGAAACGAGATAATGGATGCACTCGTGTGTGTGGACGAGTTAGGTAGGATTAAAAACGAGAAATGTATTACATATATTAAAGCGGGAGAGATTGCCGGCCTCCCAGGGCCAGGTGTCACCCATCGGCGAGGCCCTCCTGGAAAAATCAGAAATCGTAATTAGGTCCTTTTGGGAAAAAAGAAAATCGCGTTTAGGTCCTTTCGACGGTTTTTTAATAGAATAGACCCTAAAAAATTATCAGAATTACGTTTAGGTCCTCGCGGTTTACATTTAGGTCATTTGGTGCTTTTTAGTTTAATCGGACCCAAAAATAATACTTTATGCCCTCTACAATTAAAAAAATCGATTAAATCGAAGGTTTATAATACCATGGATTCGCCTCTGGTTGTTTTTAACTAAACGGATCCTAAAAATTAGATTACTTTTCTCCATCTACAATGGAAAAAACACGATTCGTCGCAGATTTATAGCAACCCATCGATTCACGATTGGTTGTAATCATGTGATTTTTTAAAAACAATTACAAAAATCGATTAAATCGAAGGTTTATAGCGACCCATGGATTCGCCTCCGGTTGTTTTTTAGCGAAACGGATCCTAAAAAAATTAGATTACTTTTTCCCCATCTACAATGGAAAAAACACAGATTCGTCGCAGATTTATAGCAACCCATCGATTCGCCAACGGGTTGTAACCGCGTTTTTTTTAAAAAATGTGGATTCATTGAAGGTTTATAGCTGACGACCTATTTTTTTTAAGCAAATATGAAAACCGAAAATACAACCCTCATGGATTTGCCGAGGGATCCTATTGACTCTACAAAACGGCGCGGCGTAGCGCGCTATTATGGCTAGTCACATAGATAGAGCGTGAGAAGGAATTTCGGACGATTTTTACTCCAGAGTTGGATGATTCGGACACAAACTGAGCCGCCTCCTTGATTTGTCAACTAAATCGTACAGTTTTTCTCAAGAGACGCATACAGGGGCAGCGAGTCTGCGCTGCCGTTGGATCTGGCTTTTAAAATTCGTGCACATGCGGATTGCGGAAGGGGGAATTCATCCCTGAAAGAATTTTTTTAAACTAATATATTTTTAAAATAATTACGACATTAATACGTGGAATAAAAAATTTGCAAGAATAATACTCTATAGCCAAATGGTGTGGCGAAATAGCAGTTTTTGCCGCAATGATGGACAAATAGTCTATTTTCGCCGTACAATTTGGCAACAACGACTTAATCTAACCATTACCGTCCACCGTCAGAGATTAATTGTGCCCGTGTATTTTTCGCTACATAGTGCGGTGAAAACAGCTATTTTTGCCACATGGTGTGGCAACAACCTATTGTCGCCACATGGTATGGCGAAAATAGCTATTGTAGCACGGTACACATCTCCCCCCTATTTGGTTTCAAGCAAACGAAAAATCCAGCCGCCGGCGTAGAGCGAGAGGAAGAGAGGAGAAAGAGGAGAGGAGGGGAGAGGGAAAGAGAGGAAGAAGAGAGGGAGAGCTCAGGAGAGAGGAGGAAGGGAGGAGGGAGAGAGAGAGGAGGGAGAGGGAGAGGAGGAAGCTGGGGAGAGAGGAAGAAAGAAGAAAAACGAAGGTAAATTCGTGATTTTTAAATTTTTTTTGTTAATTTCTATACATGGAGAACGATGAATAATTAAATTAGGATGCACTATACCTATACTTAGTTTATCTAGATTTAGGATGCACTATACCTACACCTAGTTTACCTTAAAACATGTGATGCACATTCATAATTTATATGCTTGCCTATTAGAGATTGCAAGAGCATGAACTAAATGCAAAAATAGTTTCTTCTTTATGTATTATGTCATGATATTGCCTTGAATAGACCTAGCATGTAAGGGGAACGGCTGGAACAGACCTACTAGGCTAAAGTTTTGTGGATTTTGCTAGGTTGTGTTGAATATTCTTGCTAATTAGTGCTTCTCTTTTAGGTTCACGAAATTAGATGTGTACTGTAATATTATATTGGTAGTGGGATAATTAATTAATGCTGTTTAATTTAGGTTAGTGATATTACATGTTAGTGGTGATCTAAAAATTTATTTTGTCTATGTCGTCGCAGTAATGTCGGATCCAATGAAATTTTTCGGTCACCATGGTTGAACACTCGTTCCTTGATAGTGTTAGCATCCGTGATATAAAGTTTTAGTTGACCCAACATTTTTCTCTAGATCCAAGTGTTTACTCTGTAACCATCCAAATCTTATTCACGCGTAGTAAGGGTGATCTGGTTATGTGGGAGTTGAAGAAAGTAGATCGGACATACTTATAGCAGAAATGGTTAAGGTAGTGCAAGGGATCTTGCCTTGAACGTGTAATGCTGGTGTAGGCTTGTCCTAGAGAAGAGGTGAATATTAGTGCTGTGGGTGAGAGCAGCACATCAGCTATAGCTGAACAAGTTTATGCAGTGGTGCCGGTTGAGATAGCAGCGGGGGATGATAACAGGGATGCAGCAAACGCAGAAGGTCGGGCTGATGAAGAGGAGGAGATCTAGCAACTTGTTGATCATTTAGAGTTGGTGGACCATATGGCGATGCAAGATGAAGTTGAAATGTTGGTGTGTGATGATGACATCGACGAAGATGAGGAGGGGGGAAGATGATGATGATGATGAAATGCATGGTAGTACTAGAGAAACGGATGTACCCATCCCTAACGAATGGAACAGGCAAAACAAAGCTGCTATGGAAGTTTTGTGGAGCCATGAGTCACGTTGGGAGCATGGTACCAATGCCATTCGGCTGAATCAAATATTCGCAAACAATTCTGAATTGAAGTTGACAGTGAAGCTGTAGGCATTATCGCAGCAAAAAGAGTTCAGGGTTATCTTGTTCAGGCCAGATAGATACACAGTGAAGCGCAGAACCGAAGGATGTGAATTCCGAGTTTATGCATGCAAGCCGAAGTGCGAGACATATTGGATTGCATCACGAGTAGAGGGGCACACATACAGACTAGAAAATGTTCTGGTAAAACACCACAACTTGAATGTGGCTTTAATCGCTAGCATGATGTTCAATGAGATCATCGAGAAGTGAGACATTGGGTGTTCTTATATTCAAAAAGTAATCTTGAGAATATTTAAGTACCAGATAAGTTATTCGATGGCCTAGCGTACGAAGCAAAAGGCATTAGAGAAGAGGTTTAGTACATACGAGGCTTTGTATTGTAACCTACCTCGTGTGCTTGATGTCTTAAAGGAAACCAACCCTAGCACGTACACCGCTTTCGAAGAAAATGAAGCAGATGGTAATGGGATCTCGACATTTAGTTGTGCTTTTTTTTATTGGGTCTTTGCATTGCGTCATTCAGATACTACCGTCCATTGCTTTGTGTCAATAGTACATTTTTGACTGGAAAATATAAGGCGCAGATTCTAACAACTATTGCAGTTGATGCGAACAATTACATACTTCCATTGGCCTTTGCATTTGTTGAGGGTGAGAACTGGGATAGCTAGTTGTGGTTTTTTAGACATTCAAAATTTGGGGTAGTTGGTGATCGGCCCAACATGTACATGATTCATGATCGTCATAAAGGTATCATTTTGGCAATTAAGACTCTACAGAAGGATCTTGATGAGCCTTTCCCATGGCGTGATTTGCAGAACAGGTGGTGCATGAGATATTTGGGAGCAAATTTTTTTCAGGCAGTTTAAGAATAAGAAACTGATGAACCTATTTAAGAGATTATGTAAGCAGAATCAGGCACATAAGTTCAACATGCTATTGGCCGAGATGGATAAGCACATTACTGCACATATTAAAGAGCTGAAGAAGCAACCACCAACGCCGAACGATTACCCATCCAAAAGGCTATCACCCCTTAGGGCGCTCGATCCTCCTAATCTGAGGAGACGATCGTCAAGGAACATAAAGTATTTCTCGTACTGGATAGAGGCGAAGCTGTTGGAGAAGTGGGCATTACTCCATAACACTGGAGGCGCCAGGTTAGTATAGTAAATTAAGATATTTACGATGGTTGAAAAATTGAGATTATTGTACTAACTGATATGTGTTAAATAAGTTTGGTGTCATGACAACGAATATAGCTGAGGTTTACAATTGGGTCATCAGAGGCTTCCGTCCGCTACCACTTGTGGCCATCCTAGAAGGCATGTTGCACGACATCGTTGCCTACTTCCAGAAAAGGCATGCGGAGGCTATACTTCATGCCACGACATTGCAAACGCCGTATTGTGGGCGGATGATGGCCTATATGGAGGAACAAACCATTAAAGCTCAGCAGCATATGGTGCATAGCTTCCGAATCACTGAGTACCACTTCGAAGTGACACTCCGGTGCAAAGGAGGATTGGGAACTGATACAGCGGTTATTACATATAAGGTTAATCTAGGCCAAGGGGCCACTAGATGGCGTGAATGCACTTGCAACAAGCCAAGACTTCTTCATTTTCCCTGCTTATATGCGATCGCTACTTGTGGGCAAATTGGGATAAACACGTTGCAATACATGTCCCCTTTCTACTTGAAGGATCATGCTGTCCATACTTGGTCCGGTGAGTTCTGTGGTTTTTGTGCATACGGTGTGTCGGCGTATTTCGCCGGATAGGACCCCATCAACGGACAGGATTGACTATTCCGAGGATGAAGGATAGGGTTCGGTAGAGGGCGTCTTCGTGGTTGGAAACCCTAATGACTCTCACACGAAGGTTCCCAGGGATCAATAGATCAATGAATGCGGTGATGTACCCAGGTTCAGGCCCCCAGCGCGGGTAATAGCCCTACGTCCTGCTAGAACATTGTTGAGGAAATATGAAGGTGATTACAATGGTTCTTCTGGCCTTAAGCTTTGGTGAGTCTTCGGTTCAGCTCTCGGATCCCCCCTCCCCATGCACCCAAGCTCCCTTATATAGACGGGGTTGGCTCGGGTAGGTGAGAAGGTAACGCTAAGCTAATTTACAACTCATTAATTACACTCATCATCGTGATCTTATCATGCTTCACCACGACTCATTTATTACACCCGTCACTGTAGCCTTGTCCTTCAAACCCCATTTAATGCCGCTGCGTGGTTTCGTCCGGTCCGCCTGAGAAGTGACACTCCTGCGACGGGTTTGGTAAGAGGCTTCAGAGGGATGGGCCGTCGTCATGTCGATAGCAGAATTCTTCGCAATCAATGCCCTGACACAGCGTGTCAGGGGAATGAGACTTCGAGGCGAAGCCTTCTCCTCATCCCTTTGGTTGCCTTCGTGGCCTGACGAGGGGGGCCCGAATGCCCGCCCGCTTGCCAGGTCGCCACCTAAGCCGACGCTCGGTGGGCAGGGCTTGATCGCTCACCTGCCCGCCAGGCCATCACGTGGGCTTTCACCCGGCGAGCAGGGCATGATCGTCCACCTGCTCGCCAGGCCGCCACGTGGGCTTACTACCCCGCGGGCAAGGCTTGATCGCCCACCGCTGTCAGCCGCCGTGGGCTTCTGCCCACGGCAGGCATGATCGCCCACCGCCGCTAGGCCGCCACGTGGGCTTCGTCGCCCGCGTGGCTTGATCGCCCACCTGCCCGCTAGGCCGTCACGTGGGTTAGGCTGCTTCTTGGGCCCACTGATCTGTGGTAGAGAGGGTACCCCGGTGCAAAGTACACCGACAGTAGCCTCCAGGTCCGTCCTAGAACGCGCGCTAGTTTCATTTCAGTCCTCATTTAATGTCGGTACGTTCCTGGATGGACCCACCACTTCTGAGCACGCAACCGTCTCGGTCCTCCCCACTTCCGCCGATTTTTCTTGGGACCCGAAACATCGCGTCCTTTTACTGCTTTCGTGAACCGTGCTGCGTGGGGGCCTATATATACGCTACCAACAAAGCACCACGCTTAATCTTTATGACTTTGCTCCTTGCCCTTTCATCTTCCTTGTTTAAAAAACTTCACTTCGGCTTCAATGGCGCAACCTCTTCTCTCTTCCACTATTAGAGTGGACAGGGTAGATCTGCTCTCCAAGATGGTGCCCGAGGGCTCCCTCCACCTTCGCCAGGGAACCCCCGCGCCAAGTTGCGGGCGAGGAGATCATCGCTTTGCCTCGGGGCTTTGGCGGGCACGGTGCCGCCATTTTTGAATCTTATTCTAGTTATTAGGAAAATAATCATTTCCAGTCCTTCACAAGTTCATATAGCAACCAGAAAAAGCATAAAAAACTAGCTCACCTGTAGGCAGAGGGCAGTACAGGGTAAACTCATGACATGTTTCCACAAGTTTTAAGCTAACAATCAAATGGGTCGTATTGTGCAAGTGCTTTAAATGTAACAAGTAAATATTCACTTACAAACAGGAAGGAACTAGAGATTTGATACTTCACAATTAGCTAAATTTCATCCTAGTCTTGATCCTGTTGCTCTGATGCAAACAGGGCTATGGAAATAACCACCACAACAATACGCAAAAGATGTTGGAGAACTAAAATTCCAGTGGTTTAGTGTGATGCTTCATGCTTATGAAAAGTATCAATGAGGAACTGAACGATGACTAGTATCAACAAGAAATGAGGCAATTGCACAGAACGCTGGGTATTGAATTTTTCTCGCCGCAAAGATAATCACTAGAACAATCACATGAACTGAGCCTGAACTGGGCAGATAACCTTACCTCTGAAGCATGAAATCCGTGCTCGTCGGAGTAGATGGTGAGATCGGGCTACCCCTAACGCCGATGCCAGCGTCCCACCTAGCTGATGGAGAAGGGATGAAGCCGGAGGAGGATCCAGGTGCGAAGCCGACTGATGTGGTGGAGTAGGCGGTTGTGGAGGCAAAGGCGGCCTTGGCAGATGCAAAGGTAGCGGCAGAGCTAGAAGTGTATGGATGGGCGGCGGCGGCAGAGCTAGAAGTGTATGTATGGGCGACGGCGGAGGAGCCAATGCTAGTGGCAGAACGAAGTACGGCGCCGGCAGGTTTACGGGGGCCTGCAGGGGGTTCCTCCCGTTGCCGAGCCATGGGGATTTAGGGTTTCTTCTGTGAGGAGAAGCGGGGGAGGAGAGGAAATGGAGTCACACCTTCGTCGCTCCGATTTCGCGCCTTCGTCGCTCCGATTTTGCGCGAAATCAATCTCGCCGCATGGGATTGGGATCGATTTAGTGTTGGAGACGGGAGAAGGGGGCGGCACGCGTACAACGCCGACGCAGCGATCTTTGTGGCTTTGAAATCGGAGCCCGAAGACGTTGCTTCGTGAAGAGGCGTCTCTTCCGTTTTTTGACTAAACCATCCGCCACGTCATCAAATTACTGCCAACTCAGCTCTAAAAGACGGGGTAATTAAGAGCGTTGTACATGCCCTAAATCGTACAGTTTTCCTCAAGAGACGCATACAAGAGCAGCGAGTCTGCGCTGCCGTTGGATCTGGCTTTTAAGATTCGTGCAAATGCGAAAGGGGGAATTCATCCCAGAAAGGTTGTTATTGTTATTGTTATTGTTATTGTTATGAGATAAGGGACTCTAACCGTATTCGGTTTAAAACTCTATCTTTTAATGGTGTGGGCTAATCCAAACTTCTCTATTATATTGCTATATATATCGGGTATTCCCCATTGTAATCAATTAATCTAATAAAGCGAGAGAGAATTCCGCCCCTATATTCTGTGTGATATTGTCTTTGATTCGCGTGTTCTTGCTTGTGCGCCGTTAATTCGAGCAGGTGAACGACTACGTTTTACAACACGTTATCAGCACGATGCCCTACCGATGCCATTGATTGTGATCATCTGCCTACGATAATCTTCATGGTATCGAATTTCATCCTGCGACACGCAATCTACACTACACCAAGCCATACGTAAGCTAATCATGTTTTTCGCAAACTCTTGCAGATTGTTCTTTTACGTATCATCTGTTCATAGCGATATTGCGATACTTATGTTACTGTTAATCAAAGAAAAAAATCGGTCTAGAAGACCTTAAGCACCATGCTCCCGATGCGTGCTCTCGGTGCACACGCCGGCGGTGCTCATCCTCCCCAGCAGCGACGACTCACCTCGCCTTCGCCCCATGCCTGAAGTGCATGCCGTCGAAAGTGCACCGTGCAGCTCGCCGTGCAGCCTCCTCGGATGTATCACCTCCGGCTACGCTAGGTCGGTCCTTTGCGCCACCACGCCTGACCGGATATTGGCGTTGCTGCGCCCACTGCCGCGCCTGTAGCACCAACGCCCCTCCCGCAGAGCTTGCCCTGGCGGCATCCGCCCCGAAGACAACTCCCATGGCACCATGGCGGCGCCTAGCAACCGAAGCGCGCGAGGCAGAGGTCCCCTTGGCATCAGCCCTGGAGATGGCGATGCTTGAGCTGGCGGCACTCGCACCCGGCTTTAGAAAAATTTGAAAAATTTGTGATTTAGCCCACTTTAAAAGATTTCATGATCTAGGTTCATTTTCTTAACTTTTTCCATGATTAATACATACTGAAACTTATTTTCTGTTATTTAAGTAATTCTAAAAATTACTTAAAAATTAACAAGAAAATGCTAGAAAATTATGGAAAATATGTATGACTCATTGCTCTGTGTCATGTTGCTAGATTAATTTTCTTGGTACGTTTTTCATGATTATATGTGCTAGACATATTGTTTCTTGTTATTCAGTAATTCTGAAAATTACTTGGTAATTAACAGAAAAACATGAAAAATGGTAAAAAAAATTCTGGAAAATTTTAGATAGCATTTGAGAGCTTTAAGTCTCTGGATTAATATTCTTAGCATTATGTCATGATTAATTCATGTTGAAAGTTATTTTTCTGTTAATCGGTAATTCTGAAAATTGCTTAATGTTTACCAGAAAAGTACAAAAATGCTAGGAAAAATTCACAGAGAGTATTGAAAGCTCCATATCTTTGGATTGATTGTCTTAGCTTAATTCCATATTGATATATGTTGGAATTTATTTTTGTGTTACTTGGTAATTCTAAAAAAATTAATGAATAATTAGCAGAAAACCATGAAATTTTAGATAATTATCTACTGAATAGATATAGACCAAGCTCTACTGATTGAAGAGTGAGCATGCAATATAATGATTTTACCAATAGTAAAAGTCATTTTGCATAAATAGAAATAGGATATGTTAGACATCGCAAAGAGAGAACTTATCAAACTTGCCCTGAATGGCAACAATTTCCTTACCTAGGCAATGAATACTAAGATTAATCTGATAGCTCGATCTTTTGGAGTTACTGTTTTTCTAGCCTGAGCTGGTACCATTGCTCTTCCCAAAGCCGCTAGATTTACGACTTTGCACCTCTGAAGCACCATCTCCATACGGACTTGAAGGCCAAATAGTTGATGAAAGATGATTAGCCAGTACTTTTGAATTCCCTAAAGGAAAAATATATAACCAGTAAACATCCGTCCTATTGCTAGAAGCACAGTGCAAATGGATCCTCCCGTGCTTTCAGGATATGCACCTTCCACCCCAATATGAGGATACTGTTGTAATAGAATCATCATGCCAAGTACTAGAAGTACTTCGAGCTTATATGCATTTGCTAGAAGCAGAAAAACATGATGAACTCTTGATGAAGAATCATCACATATTTCCTAGTGGGAGCCTTGCAGTACTCAAAGCACTTGCAAATGCTCAGTAGGCTAGCAATATTTGTGGCCGTAGAAAGGGCAAATAGAATAAAGGGGATAAGGGGAAGAGGCAATTCATAGTGGAAAAGTAAAGATAAAGGCCCAGGGACTCCCAAAAGTAAGGCTGCAAACTCTAGATAACCCTGTTTTAGGTATGAATGCATTGACCATTGGTCATGCAACTATTGCATCCTGAAACATGTAATAGACCTTTACACAAAATCCACTGGAAAAGTCAATAAGACCCAGGGTAAATAATGTTGAATCATACTTCACCGTTCAACTTGTTGTTGACACGAGGGCTGAGAACTGTGATTATATGGTTCTTGAAATTATAAAATTTAAGGAGTCCCAGAAGGACATATATGACTCATAAGGAGATCTAGATTAGTCTCCTAAGTATTCCTTCACTTTGCTAGTCGATGTCACATATTCCTTATAAGTCTCCTTATCAGTATAGCCTAGTTCCTGAATGAACATTTGGTCTACACTCTTGTTGAGCGATTATCATTAAAACTGAATAAATTGATATTTCCCAGATATTTGTTTAATTGTGCTATGTTGTTCTATATTCTACAATTTTGTTCCTGATACAACAATTATTTGATTGATAAATCATATTTCTAATATAGAACAAAGTATAATCCAATAGCGGAGGAAAGATCTGTCTAGAAGACAATTGTACCATACTAAGTGAATTTAAAATATTATGACTATCACCAGAAGCGATACTCTCATAGCTGGCACTAGAAGAATGCCATATTATACCCTAAGTCCAGTTGTACTCCCTTACGTTTTAAAAACATTGGTCTAAATCATTTCCATATGGAGATAAAGAATGAGAATGGTACAAAATACCTACTAATGATTAAGTTTAATGGGTGTAATAAATGTGTGGTTGCAAAACTTCATTCATTATCCTCCAAGATATACTATGCACATATAAAATCCTGAAGTTTGTGTTGCGATGAAAACCCATAAATATTTAAGATCTAGCAGATCGACTGGGTTATCTTGAGTTGAATATTATGAGAAGAATAATTATAATTTTGCTGACCATAGCATAAAAACTTTCCCAGACCTGCAGTTTTCTTATGCCCTTGTTGTGCTAAAGGAAAGCTCATACTTATATCTTCTTACCCAAAAGTTAGGAAAGAATTACTGGATTTTTTGGAGAAAATTCAAAGTGATATTTGTGGACCTGTTTAGCCCCTGTCGGGCCCCTTCTAAGAAATTTTCTGTAATGGTACTGATAGATGCTTCTACTAGATGGTCCTATGTAAGTCTCTTATCTACTAGAAACTATACTTTGACCAAAATTAATTGTCCAAATTATTAAGTTAAGAGCCTACTTTCCAGAAGAAAGGATCAAATCTATTTGAATGGGCAATGTTAGCGAGTTTATCTCAAAGCATTTAATGAATATTATATGGCTCTGAGAATTAATGTAGAGCATCTCGTACATAATGTCCACACTTAAAATGGCCTTGTAGAGTCATTATATATTAAAAAAATAAAACTTATTATATTGCTTGGCCGCTCTTGCAGAATAGTTGGCTTCCCACCGGTTGTTGGGGCCACGCAGTGCTGCATATTGCGTTAATAATTCAACTCAGACCAACTGCACGTTACGAAATTTTCCCATTGTAGATAGTGCGTGGAAAAGAATTAAGGCCCCGTTTGGTATGGTTTCAGATTCTAGTAGAAACGGAAACGGTTCCGGATTCTTGGTAGAAACGTTTCAGGTAGAATCAGAATCCGGAGGAACGGGTTGTTAGCCGATTCGACCACGGCGTAAAAAATCGTAAACGATTCGCTTTGAAACGTTCCGAGTCCTATTCCGTTTGGTTGGATTTATTTCAGATTCTAGGAGAAACAGTCCGGTTCCAAGTTGCCAAACGGGGCCTAAGTATTTCTCATCTGTGAAAATCTGGCTATGTTGTATACATGCCAAACTCTCCACCACAGTGTATAACCATAGGACTGCACAAGAAGTTGAGGATCTATGTAGATTATGAATCTCAGTCATATATTAAAATACCTAGAGCCTATGACAGTGGATCTATACACGGCTCGATATGCTAATTATACTAAGGACATTTTCGGCATTAGGGGGAGATAAGTACCACATTAGAGAATGCCGAGTCCTTAGATCCGCGCACTAGAGAGACCGAACTTGAAGTTCGAAGGATAATAAATCTACAATAAATAAGCTAATAATCTACCAAATACCTTCACTAGTCATAAAGGAGTGAAAGATCTCATATACCTGCAGTATATGCACCTGAAAGAGTAGAAATATCTTAGAAGGATATTGAATCCACTCTTTACCCTAATGATAAGAAGAGGGGGAGGCCTCTAAGTGCGCGGAACTCAATTCCGCGGAGACGTCCGCATAAGTAGAGAGCCGAACAAATGAGAACACTACCCATGATAGTAGAAGAAGCTCGACCTGATATTGAGAAAATCCCTGAAGTGAGCCATCCTGGAGATGGTAACATCCCCAAAGTGATCCATCCTAAAGATGATAACCCCAACGTATATTTGCACACACAATTCCACGCTGGGAAGTCGAAATACCCAGACTCCATCGCTATGGGAAATCACGAGGAGCTGAAAGAAATTAATATAGATATATCCCCGAAGTGATGCAAGAGAAATGAATAAAAGAAAGATTATAATTGTCGACATATATTTGCCTCTAAAATTGCTAAAAGTTGGATCCAGAACCGAAGTCCATGGCAGAGTGTCAGAAGCGCTCAGATAGGGTCAAACAAAAGAAGCAATTGAGGCAGCACTCGCTTAATAAGAGGAAAGTTTCTGGTCCTATTGACTGAACATTTCCTAAAGTGTTCCCTGGAGGATTAAATAGGGTTTTCATCCAAAAGAGAAATGAAAATACTCAGATGGTGAGATATAAAAGCGAGGTTTGTAGCATAAGGGTTCACGCAGAGACCCGGCATCGATTACGATGAAACCTATTCTCTTGTGATGAGTGAAATAACGTTCAGATACTCAATATCAATGGCAGTTGGCTTAAATCTAAAAATGCAGTTGATGGATGTAGTGACCGCATATTTATGTGGGTTACTGGATTCGGATATTTATATGAGAGTCCCTGAAGGAGTCAAAGTTCTGGATTCTAATAATCGCAATATATATAGTGTCAGACTAAAGAGATCACTATACGGATTAAAACAGTCGGGAAGAATGTGGTATAACCGGCTTAGTGAGTTCCTTCTGAAGAAGGGATACTCCAGTAATGATGATTGTCCTTGTGTGTTCATAAAGAAATCCCAGAATGGATTCTGTATCATCTCAGTATATGTCGATGATTTGAATATCATCGGAACCACAGAGGAGATAAAGGAAGCAAGTGCTTACCTCACGACGGAGTTTGAGATAAAAGATTTGGGTAAAGCCAAATTTTACTTAGGCCTACAGCTAGAGCATTTCTTAGAAAGAATTCTTGTTCACTAGTATTCCTATACCTGGAAGGTATTGGAGAGGTTTAATATGGATAATCGCATCCTTTGAAAACCCTTATGGTCGTAAGATCCCTTGAAGTGGATAAAAACCATTTCAGACCGAGGATGGAAAATGAGGAAGTCTTAGGATCTAAAGTTCCATATTTAAGTGCTATTGGAGCACTCATGTATCTTGCAAATTACACAAAGTCTTATATTGCATTCGCAGTGAATTTACTAGCAAGACACAGTTCAGCTCCAACCAGAAGATATTGGGCTGGTGTCAAGACTTTACTCAAATACCTTCAAGGTACTCAAGATCTTGGATTGTTTTTTCAGAACAACCAAGACTTGACTATGGTGGGATATATGGATGCTGGCTATCTGTCTGATCCCCACAGTGCCAAATCGTAGACTGGTTTTGTGTTTCTCTGCGATGGTATAGCCGTTTCTTGGCGGTCTCGTAAGCAGACCCTGGCACCAACTTCTACCAACTACTCAGAGATCATAGCTTTGTATGAAGCCTTACGTGAATGTGTTTGGTTGCGACGTGTGATTAACCATATCCAGAAGTCATGTGGCCTTAACACCGTCGATACCCCTACAATTATCTATGAAGATAATACTGTTTGTGTTGCACAAATGCAATTGGGTATGTGAAGAGCAACATCATGAAGCATATTGCTCCTAAAGTTATTCTATCCTCACGAACTCCAGAAGAGCGGTGAGATAAAGATCTTGCAAACTAAGTTATGTAAAAATCTTGTAGATTCATTCACTAAGTCCTTGGCTAAATCCACGTTTCAAGGATGTGTTAAAGGCATTGGAATGAGAAGGCTTAGAGAGATTCAAAGTTCAGGAGGAGAAAACCTTTGAATCATAACCCTTATTGTGATGCTGAAGATCTTAATATAAATCTTAAAGATTATAAATTGTACTCTTTTTCTTTTTGTGAGTTTTTCTGAAGTTTCTCACATAAAGATTTTTAATGAGGCAACTAATGCAATATAAAGTACGAGTGCAATGTACTCTTTTCTCCATCTCATTTTTCCCACTGGGTTTTTGAGTGGAGTTTTTAACGAGACATATACATTACGTGGTATTCGCCCAAGGGAAAGTGTTATGAGATAAGGGACCCTAACCGTATTTGGTTTAGGACTCTATCTCTTAATGGTGTGTGCGAATCCGAATACCTCTCTCATATTGCTATACATATATATATATATAGAGAGAGAGAGAGAGAATTGCTAATGTACTCTCGAGAGCACGGATCCTTCCATGCTCTCGAGAGCTTTTGCGAAATCCGTGACAAAAATGTTCGATCCGAACCATTCATCTTCTCCATCTTGTTGATATGTAGCTATAGACAAAATTTCGTATTTTTTTGAATTTTTTACTATTTGTTTTGCATTTTCTAAAATCAGGATCGCTGATTTTAGAAAATGCAATCCTGATTTTAGAAAATGCAAAATAAATAGTAAAAAATTCAAAAAATGCGAAATTTTGTCTATAGCTACATTTCAATAAGGTGAAGAAAATGAATGGTTCAGATTGAATATTTTTGTCATGAATTTCGCAAAAGCTCTTGAGAGCACATTAGCAATTCTCTCTCTGTGTGTGTGTGTGTGTGTATATATATATATATATATATCGGGTGTTTCCCATTGTAATCAATCAATCTAATAAAGCGAGAGAGAATTCCACCCTTATATTCTGTGTGATTTTGTTTTTGATTTGCGTGTTCTTACTTATGCGCCGTTGATTCAAGCGGGTGAACAACTACATGTTACCACGGTTATGAGCCACATACATATCCTCTCTAGTCTACTCTCTTCACTCTCTCCATCGAGTCTCGCTCTCTCTCTCACCATTAACCGCATATACATCAAGAACTTCCATCAAATGTTCTTTATCCTCAACAAATTGCATTTCTCATTTTCTTTCTTGCTGAACAAATTCGTACCCGACATGCAAAAAGTTAAAATGCAAAAGCTCAGATCTAAAATCAATATGCACAAAATCGGTTTTGTTCTTGCTGCACAAATTTGGATCCAACATGCGAAAAATTAAGATGAGATAAAGGTAGGACCCAACAATTAAGATGCATAAATTCGTATTCAACGTACAGAAAAAGATCAACAAGTATGTATCCAACATGAGAAACAAAAAGGTGGACGGAGTTCTAGCTGGTGACAGAGGAGAGGAAACGCTGAATCCAACTGCCGAAGTGGACGAAGAAGACGGATACCGTCAGATCACTACGAAGAAGACGGATACCGTCAGATCACTATGAGAAAAAACCCCCAAAGAGACGTTTTTCTAGAGGAGCTTTTCAATTCATCTCTAAAATCATGAGTTCTATAGTCTAGATGCGTTTTTTAGACACTTTCAAAATCGGGCCAAAATTTTGTATGCTAGAGACGGTTTCGAGACGATTTTAAGACGTTTTTGAACTCATGTAGAATTTTATCTTTTAGAGACGTTTTTGAGATACTCTCTAATTTGTCTAGATTTTCTTATTGCGTAAATTTTTTTTTTTGATACGCTTTCCAACCCGATAGACATTTTTCAAGCGGTTGCAAAGCATTAAAAAAACTACATATAAATATTGCAAGACACAACTAATTTTTTTATTGTGTAAAGACATTTTTTAGACACTTTCCAACCCTCTAGAGACCTTTTCAAGTTGTTGTAATGTGTTAAAAAAACTGCATATAAATATTTCAACACACAACTAAACAAGTGAGGTTGTGAGGTTACGTGGTTAGTCTGTAAAGGTGGGCGTCGTGCTGTGCTGGGCCGGCCTAGCATGGGTTCATCGTGCTTCGTGCCTAAATCGTGCTGAGCTGCGATGGCCCGTCATACCCGCCGTGCCGTGCCAGGCTGGCCCGGTTTACCTTTGGCGAGCCCAGGCATGGCCGATTTGCGCTTCGTGCAGTGTCGGTCCAGACCCAACCTATGTGTACTATTGCAACAAGAGGAAAAAATCAGAGACACATGAAGTTGAGACAGTGGATATAAATATTATAGAAAAAAGAACTAAAATTTATTTATTCTTATAACTAGAGAGATGTGCAAAACACAAGCGAGGGAGGGGGCAATGGGAGAGTGAGGAAGAGAGGCAATCGAGATTGAGAGAGACGGGTGAGAGAGGGAGAGATTGAGAGAGACGGGTGAGAGAAAGCTGAGAGATATTGAGATAGATGGGCGAGAGAGAACAGCTTCTTACACCATCTCTCAATCTCTCTCAGCTCTCTCCCCTCTTGTCTGTCTCTCTTCGGTGTCAGCAGTAGGGGTGGTATTCATGCTGCTGGGTGTGTCCACAACGATCATGCTGTGCGGGTCGGTGACCTTTATACTAGGCTTCTTATGCCCTGAGTCATCGGGCCCGACACGGCCTGTGCTGCAGTGTTGTGCTGTGCCGTGCCGCCCATTGTGCCCAGTTCTTGGGCTCGGTACGGCTCGTGCTACAGTGTCGTGTCAGCCCAGCATGGCCCACTTCGTGCCGGGTCGGGTTTTGGACCGTGCCGTGCCTCGGGTCGGCTCAAAAGAGCCTGGCCTGAGTGCCCACCTCTAGGTTAGCGTGACAAGTCTAAAAGAATTATTGCTTTGAGGTCTTAGAGTTCAAGGACCAACCTTTATAAGTGTCCACACAATTTTTTAGATTTAATTTTCTATGGCTTGATATACTAGTAGCACAATTTATCGCCTCTATGTAATACCTCTATTTCCTTAGATATGCAATAAAACGTCTCTTTCAAATGCGAGAGAGAGGCAATACATGGACGGTACACTACAGTGATGAGGCCCTCATCACTATCGATTCTTATAAAGAACCGGCATAATCACTATCGGTTTTGAGCAAGAACTGATTGTGATGATGCCTTTATCACAATCGGGGCAGAATCAACTGTGATAGTGTTGCATCATCACTGTCTAATGACTTTCACTACACCATGCCCTAAATATACCGATAGCTTGTCTGTCGCTAAAAGCCACCTATAGCGATAAAGATGTCTGTTCAGAAAGCTTTTACCGACGTAAAAGAGGTGTTGTGTAAGTCCTCGGCTTAAAAGTTTTAGCGATGCATAAATCTTTACCGATGCATCGCTTGACTTTGATTTACTACTTTTACCGATGCACAAATCTTTACCGATGCACACCTTTTACCGACAGACAAAGCTTTTATGATGAGATGTGGTGACGCTAAAATTAATTTTCCATTTTTTAAAGCACTTATAATGATGACTAACCAACGCAAGATTCTTGCTAATACTTTCAACAGATGAAAACATATACTCCATAAGGTAACAATCATAACACCGCAACTAAACATCCACACATTATCACTCAAGAATATCAAATAGAATTCATTCCATTCCAGTTATATTAAGATACAAGTCCAAGACCATCTTTTTACATCAACACCGACAGCTAAAAAGAAATCACAAAATCAATACACGTCTTCACAAATAGCAGATTTCACAAGTCCAATAGATCACCGAATGGAGTCCTTCCACCCTCAGAGGATGCGTGATCACTCACCGGTTGCCCTCGCCGCTTGTTCGGAGCAGCAGGGCGCTGCAGAGACCGCACTTGAGGAGGAGGGGAACTACAGTAAAACACTATGATAAGGAAGAATGACACCAAAAGAACATGGCATCAAGCATTCCATTGAGAGATTAAAACTAAGGGTGTTTGGTTTCTAATAAGACTATGCAGGTAAACTCGTTGAAGTTCTCTTGATTAGGGAGGTAGTGGTCATCAGATGGCCATATGGCTGAAACAAGAGTCAATCGCTCAAGGCTATTGCAAAACTGAAACACGGTCGATGAATATATTGAGATGACAAGCTACATACTCATATTATTGTTTACTTATTGCAATGTAGTACATACCTTAAGAACACCCTCTTTGGCAACCAGCCTTCCAATTGCCGATGTAGCTCCACCACCTAGGAAGCTTGAATGTGAAATTGACCCTTCTTCTTCGCTCATCACAGATCAAACAAAAAAGAAAAAGGAACTTTAGGATGATTGATCATGTGTAGCTAGGATGATAGCATGATTGGGGAAAAAAGAGCTTGAGGCATCGAAAATACCGACCAACGTCACAGGCCTTTTTGTGCTCAACACAAATATCCATTTCGAGTCCTCATGGTGTTGACAAGAACCCCACTTCGCTTGTAATGCTAACCTCCGTGTTGCACAATGACCTCATAAGCAGCCCTTTCATTCTCGTGATGTGCCAAAAGCACAATTTACATCTTTAGGTAAATATCAAACATACCAATACCCAATTTTACTGCCCAGTTCTTCGCAGAGGAAAAGAGAGAAAGAAAATTGAGGGAAGAACAGAAAGAAGTTTAAGAAGGCCAATTACCATTCCAAGGTACATGATCAATCTGTGAATGAAGCTTGCTTCTGACGCTTTGGGTGATGAATGTCCTTTCCGGCTCCAATATCCAACCCGACAACATCAGAGAGCAGAGGAATCTCGTAAAAGAAAGAAAAGTAGTTACTACAAAAACAAGAGATAAAAAAGAACGAAAGATACGGATTTAACATGGAAAAACCCTATGCAAAAAAAAACATAGATACACAAAGGCGAAATTCACTGTAATAAGGAGAATACAAGCATGGGACCACAGAATATCTAAACTTGTGACTTGATGTTGTCAAACATGAGACTATTGGTTACATTTATAGGCTAGGAAATAATAGTCCCGAATGGAGAAGTTAACCGATGTAGAGCTGAAATGGAAACATATCTAAATAGATAAAGCATATTCGATTCCATATATGGTGATTCAATATCGAGAATTCAGATCACATAATCAACAATCTCCACCTAAAAATATGCTCTTATAGCCGAAATATCTAAATCTCCTTAAAATAAGTCTTTTGTCAATAGACCTTATGCATCGAAAGTCCAAATGATTAATCTCAACGGTTAGTAAATTCTGAATTTGTGCAACCTGGTCTCCTAAAACATATGCTCAATTATCAAACTTGTGCCTCACAAGACTATATGAGTACTAAATTTAATTCTTCATATTTTAGTAACCCAAATTGCTCTCCTATAATTATTTAATAAAGAAACTTATTTCTCTTGTATTGCAGCTTGTGTTGCCTCAACCGACCTTCCCAAACAAGTTCTCGAGTTCGATGTCCAATACCTAGTGTACGGATATGCACACTCAAATAGTCATCTCCGGTGCGTATGATGGAGAATGGATGCCGCAAATATTGATGAACAGTAAGCAAGAACCTTAGATAAATTATTTCTTGGACATGTATGAAACAAGGATGAATTGGTACCATTCAAAGGTGATACATCGGGGCATTTTACAAACAGTACATCCCACTCTTGTACTTGAAACCGGTGGCTTGTTCATGTGAATAGAGAGCACATTTCGGATAAAGTGCAGCACTGACAAGACATGCCAACATTGATTAATAGCCGATAGTTAGAATGGACCAAATCATGGTGTTTCCAGAAAATGAAGTAAATATATTAAACTTGTCAGAGAAGAGGGATACAATACGATGATAAGCCCAATCACAAGAGAAACAAATTTAAAATCCTTATACAAGACAAAGAAGAACCATTGGTTTCCTACAAAGCGATCGCTCTTTTCATAACCAAAGAAAGTCAAGCGAAGTTCTATGATCGATACTTCAAATTGTACTCATAAGACCTACATCCATGCTCCACTAAGTAAGGATCATGATAGCAGAGAGGTGAGAAAAAGGAAGATATGTGGGTGACTGAAATAAAAAGAATGATGTTCTTACAAGTTCCAACAGAAAATAGAAATTTTAAGTTTCAATCGAGTACAAACTTTGAGTGAATCCATACCAAGAGAATAGCACCGGTTTTGAACGATCCTAGTGATAGCATGTCGATTCCTGCAAGATAAAAGGTATTAAGGTTCTCGTCCAATTAAAAATGGAGAGGAAATAACTCATATTTATGAAGGTTTCAACCCGTAATTATTTTAGTAATGCATATTAACATAGAATCGACAAGTAGCAAGAAGGAAAAACTCGAATACGTAAAGCAATTCCCAAGACATTGTTTGCTAGCCAATGCTTCTTCGCAAAGATACCATAGGCAAAAGAAAAATCCTGGGATTGAAGCAACAACTTGAGATTTGGTAAACTCCACCGACAGTGCTGAAACAAGAAATTAAGGAACTTAAAACATCACAAAGACTCAAGCTTGTAAGTAAGCGACTAGCATGATAAAACTCCAACATCATCGAGAGGGGGGATCCTTTTTGTCTTTTTGAATAAGGTAAGACAAATAAGAAGTTAATAACATATCATTACACCCAAGAGGCAAAAGTATTGTAAATCTTCCAAAATGTATCTAGTTCACAAATAAAAATGAGATATCCCATATCCATATGAAATGTTGTCACCAAAATGTACATTTTCATGTCGCTTAAATGTTTAGAAACAATAGGATACTCTTTATAGCGGCTAAGTGTTTTTATAGCGGATAGCAGAGATAGCAGATAGCAAAGGATCTAGCAGCACAACATGCTCGATTACATCTGTGGAAATACAAGAGAAGTAAAATGGCTTATCTTGTATTAAGATTATTTGTTTCGTGCACATCTCAAGTTTTGGAGTAATGATTTAAAATGGCAAATAGCATCAAGACGTTAATAAATGAATCATATGAAAATCTGAAATGTATTTGTATTGAATCAACGCCACACACGATACACTATAGCACCATAAATGAATCTTCAGTGCAAGGGGCATTTGCCTTCAGATCGTAAGAAAGCAAAGCAGAGGGCAACCTGAAATGATAATGGGACTTTCGTAAACAGATGTTATTTAAAAATAAACTGGAAATGGAACACATAGGAGCACACACATACTTTGTTGTCCTCTTGATTTACATTAGAGCAGAAAGTGAATTTTATGATACGCCTCTAATTCCTCCTCATCTTTTCCACCACCAAAGTAACACATTGAGTATGCAACCATATCAATCTCAAACCCGAGATGAACAAACTAGATATTTGGATGCATCATTCCTATTCTCGTCGGCGGATTTTCCAAAAAATGGACTAAAATATTATCCTCCAAAGGTGACGGATGGGGCCTGTGACCATGCAACCTCTCTACAAGTAAACTAAACAGAACATTAAAATGTTTTACGCTTTTAATTATAAGGAAATCTACACATATGTAACCGTGACTAGCATTATTTATACCATATCTCATCCTAATGTCGTGGTTTCTAAACAAGGATCGCCTACAAGCAAACATCGTTCCACGATCCAAAGATAGTCCCAAGAAACCCTAACTAAGCATTTCATCAAACACTGTAAGCAAAGGAAAAACCTGAGCTAATATACCTCAAAGAAATTTTCCATGGAGGAAGAGGGAGGTGGGGAAGAGGTCGGTTCGGGGCGCCACGAGGCAATGACAATGGGAGGCGCCGGACGCTGCAAGGGCGGGCCGACCCAAAGGAGAAGGCACGGAGGTCGGAGGCGACGCCGGCGCCAGCGCTGGGAGGAGGAGAAAGAAGCGGCGCCAGCGCGGAGGCGCAAGACGCCGGGAGCACCAGCGGCGCCGAGGAAAGCCACGGGCAAGCGCGATTGGGGATGAGGCGCCGGACTTGGGGGAGATGAGGCGCCGCGACTTGGGGAGAGACTGGCGCCGGCCAAAGATCGTGGAGGAAGCCATGGGAGGGGCGACCGAAGAGACCAGAGGGGCGCAGGTTGAGTCTGGAGGAAGGAAAAGGAGGCTACTGGGTTTGGAAAAAAAAGAATAGCTAGCTCCCTTTTGATTGATGCGCTTAGGTTTCATCCCCATGGGCTGACTCCTGCCGATATGCCAAATTTTTCGGGCTTTTGGCGGGTCTAGTATCAGCGACAGACGATCGACTATAGATATGAAATTACCGACACACGTGTTGCTATATGTCTATAGCATTACCGATGCATTTAAATGTCACTTGTTTGGGGCATTAGCGACGACGCCCGCCACGCACTTTTACCGATGCACCATTTGACTATGAAAGCCAAGTTTTACTGACTGAGGTCTGTCTCTAAATCCAGGACGTGGTGTAGTGTTTGTATCACCACCAGAACCACTTATGATAACGAAAAAGAATTAATTGTGATGTAAATTCCTATAGTAGTGTAAAGTGATGGCTACTGCCCTCTTGTTCACACCAGTGTAAAGGGATCGATATGAGTTGTGAGGTGGAGGTTGGCTTCAGGATTTGAATGGCTGGCTCTCAGTTACTCCAATCCTGCTGTTGTCATCTCCTTTGTCCCATGCTGGCACATTCGTTTCACTCTCATTCGATAATTTCAATCCCCATTTTCACGTGTGCCTTGTAAGAGCCACTGAGAATTTTCTGCTCATTTTGCTACTCCTGATCAATGGAAATTGCTTGAATGTTGCTGACCGCAAAATGGATCATGCTTCTAGCTGACAAAGAACCGCAGGCTTCTCATCTGTGGGTGTGTTTTACCAGGATCTATCGCCTAGATCTGTAATGCCCTGATGGAATTTTGAATTTTAAATTTAATTCGAATTCAAATTTGAAGTTTAAAATTTAAGATTAAGATCTATAGCTTAGTTTTAGAATCCGAGGTTATATATGTGAGGGGCTCCTCAAAGGTGGTCGAAATCGATTATTTATTTGCTAGATTGGGAGCTCTGAGCGAGAAGTTGCAGTACTAGAAATTGATGGCCAAGATTATTCCGAAAATAATAATAATAATAATGATGATGATGATGAAATAAAGCAATAATAATAATGATTTATTAGAAGGTTGGAGGGCCCATTAGAGTCGTGTATAACAAAGGGGGAGAGACTCAGTTTTTCCAAGGGTTGCATCTTTCTTCCCTAAGGCAGCCACCACCTTCCCCCCTCCCTCTCCCCCTGGACACTCTCCTAAGGCTTTGTCATCCTCTAATCCTCAGGGCAACACCATGGCTTCTCCGGGAGATAGAGGGGAAGGCAAGGAAAATAGTCAAAAAGAATAGAAGAGTTTCTGTGTTTTCCTCATTGGATCTTCATCAATGCGTTGGTAACCCTCCACTATCCTCATTTTTTCATGTAGACAAACTTTTTTATGGATTAGTTTGGTAATTAGGGTGTACATAGCCTCTTGGATCTTGCTAATTCTTATTTAGGGTTATTAGGGTTTTGCGCAGTTTAGATCTAATTAATTTTCAAGTGCCTTAGAGGAAAAATTAGAACAGATGGTGTACTAAAGAGTTGTATTCAAATTTATTATCTTTCAAACAAGATAACGATCACTAAACTCCATTGGATAGATTGTAAGTTATAGACTTTTGAAGTCTGCTGTTCCGCAGATCGTAGCCACTCAGGTTTATCACGGTTTTTGATGATTTAGACCTTGAAGATGGTCAAAATAGATCTTTACAATAACTAGAGATTTGTAGTTAATTTTATTATCTTTCAATGAAGTACTTAAACACTTAATTTTTCTAGATAGATAAAAAGATATGGAATTTGTAAGCTCAATGTCCTCTAAACAGTCGCAATTGGGTAGTGTTGCGGTAATTTATAGCTTAAATATAGTAGATGGCCAAATTAGGGATTTTGATAATTATGAATAATGTAGATAATTGCCTAAAGTTTTATTGGAGTAAAATAACATTGCATTAGATTAAATGGTTAGAAAGTTATGGCTTGTAGAAGGCTGTTGTTTAGAAATCTGTCACTACTGAGTGCAATTGTGTTAGTTTGCTTTTAAAGTTAGATGAATACCAAATTAAATTGTGTCCATAATTAGAGAAAACTAGATAATTTTTCATACGTTCCAGTGATGCTATGGTTTACTTTATTTGGTATTGTATAAAAATAGATTTGAAATTATTAACCTGATGTCAAATAAATCAACAAAATAGTCTTCAGGGCTATAAACAAAGGGTTGGATGTATTAATTTGAATCTTTGGATAGCTGGAAAATTGTAAAAAATTTTGTGTAGTTTTTAGAACATATATGATTTTTTTTGTGTTTGGACTCCTAAGTTAGGAGTTATCGTCTCATCCGACGCCCAAGATAGCAAAGAGAAAATTGTCCGATGAGAGGAAAATTTAGGTCCAGGACGTATGAGCAGTATTACTATGTTGGATGTTATTTACTGTTATGACATGTGGTTGAGCTTATATTACCTGTTGTAAGAGGTGTAATTTTAGGTTTAGCTTCATCCACTCATCACTCTTTCTCACGTGGTTAAAAGGCAAGTGCATGATATAATGGTAGATGGTTGTTGGTGAAATTATTGTTTAATGATTATGGATGATTTACGATGTTAATTTATGAGTACTTTCATATTATTGATTTGTTATTGATGATTCACCCAAGAAAACTGAATGACACAATATGAGAACAACTATTAAAGATAAATATAGCATCATGAGATAGATAGCTGGCCAGAGTGACATAAATGATAGGGCATGAGTGGTTCATCGACCGGTGGACACTCCGCTATACTAATATATGCTAAAGAGAAATATATATGTATGAGCATTTGCATTTTAAAGAAAGATGAAAGATACATTGAGTAATGTGGAGAAGAATATAAATGAGCTAATGATGATAGAATTGCTAATGTTTATTGTTTTACTATGTATTTGCTAAGTCATGGACTCATTCTCACTTATTTAATGTTTTAGGTGAATATTGAAGGTGACATACATGGGATTGAAGTAGTATTGTCACCTCACTTGTCACGTCATTATTCACAATTATATAGCATTAGTGATCTTTCTTGGATTAATAAAGTATCTAGTCAAATTAGTTATTGAACTTTTGCATTACATTAATAGTTGTGTGGACATAGTTAGATTAATGTTAAATTATAACATTAGTTGCTTAATTATTGTCTTTAATCTTTGTTCTTCATCGTCGATAAAAGATAAGATTACTCCCGAATGTATGTAATCCCAGCATACCCAACTGTGAAGACTTAGGTGTTCCCAAACACGTGGGCTCAAGCGTGCTTAGGCGTGTGGTTCTAAGGTTATTACTGTTAATAGTCATGTTCAAGTTATTTTGCAAATTCTTGATAATCTTGTTTAATATTGTTGGTAATTGTTTAGAGAAGTTTGCTAAAATTATTGTTAAAATTACAGTAAAAGTAATGAAAATATACGTTACGGTCGAGCACTTAGAATGTTGAGGTGTTACGGGATCTCCGGGACGTGGCATCCGTGGATCGATTCAGCCCTGTTGGTTGCCATAGTTCGCGTCGAATGCCGCTGATTTTTTTTTTCCAGGCTTTCGGTGATGGCAACGGCTGCAGCTGAGAGCTGTTTGTTGCCATGCAGTGTGCCTTGTGTGACTACAGCTTCAGGGACAGGTAGCTGCTGCTTCTGGATGTGCTTGGCTAGCTGCAGCACGAACATTGGCCACTGTTTTGAGCAACAATGGGATTGAAGTTAGCACAATCATGTTGCAGTCCTGCTGATCATCTGTCATGAACTGATGGTACATGATATGGCTATCTTCGTATAGAAAATTCTGGATTTTCCTAGCTATACCATTCCTTACATAGCTGAAACAGCTGGATGCTGCATATATAGCATTTGACAACACTCATTAGCAGGAAATGTTTACATTGTTGTGGCCAGGACAAGATAAGAGGAAAGAGGACATAATCAATTATGCACATTTTCCCATCAGTGAAATATGCATATTTGAGGAGAGAAAACATTGAGCGGAAAAAAGAGAGAAATTGGACTTTGTAGTTCTGTGTTCATGCATTAATTAATTTCATTTGATGTCAGAGAGTGGTCAGGCACCTGTTCTCTCAACAATTAGAAGAGATATATACCAGGTAAAAACCTTGGTATTCAGAACCAAAGGCGAACAATAAATAACTACAGGTACAAATAATATTTCTAGACAATGAGATGAACCTCTATTTGTTTCCAAAGAAACAATAACATCTCAGCACAAAGACCTTCCGTATGAGATGTTGTAACATCCCTTTTTTGCTTTTTCTTATGATAATGTGCTATTTGTGCATTTCATGAATTTCCTGAATTTATTGGGTTTTTCTGGATTTTATTTGCATCTGTTAAATATTTTGTATATTGGTCTTTTAAGAAAAGTATTTATTTATTAATAAAGTAAAAATAAAGTTTTATTAAAAATATTTTATTTGGGTTCCTAAAGTCACAAAATATTTTTGAGAATTTTCCTAGGATTTATTTGAATGTATTTTAAATTAAGTATAATGGCCTTTTGTGAAAAACTAATTAATTAAAGAAATAATTTGTATAAATTTTGGTTAAAAATATTTTATTTGAGTTAAAATGTCTTAAATTAGTTTTTTAGAATTTTATTGAATTTTTATTTATATTTTATTTGCCTTAATCAAATTAACCTATTTTCTGGAATTTTATTTATGCAGAAAACCCCGGTAAATGCCTTAACAGTGTTATCCGGTATCTCGGTGGCGGCCTAGCACTGTGCGATTCTGTGCAGCCCAGTTTTTCCAGTGAGACGGCCCGATCCAGCCCAGCCATAGCCGAAACCCCAGGGCAATTTGGGGCTGTGAGATGAGGACACATGTGCGGTGCTGATCGTTTCGTGTCCGAGTACATCACGGCCGTGAAGTGTGCCAAGTGGATGGCTGTGCGTCTTCTTCTCTGAGGTGTCTTTGAGCTGGAGTCTGCGCGCCGCCGCCGTGTTCTCCATGGACACGAAGTTGAATTGTGTTAGAGCAAGGCTAATAATAAAGGCCACTGTTGGCTGTATGGTGTTGCCATGTCATATGGATCCATCACCACTAACACTCATATAATGGGGTGGGCTATAAGGTTGGCTATTAGATTGACATCTTCTCTTTTTCTCTTTCCTCTATTTGTCTTGGAGCACGTGTAGAGGTGGGTTGTTGCATGAGAGCCCACTCCTCTCATTTTTAGATATCTCTCTCTTCCACATAGACAAAAGTGCCACATAAGAGAGCTATAAGTCTCTTACTATACTTGCTCTTAATCCCGGATGCCTAGGCTATAAAAGGGTGAGCAATAGCGGTGCAGCAGATGAAGCACCCAAAACCCTAACCTAGATGAGAGGAGTAGGCCACCGTTTCGTCAAATTCCTTGTTTCCTTTTTGCATCGCCGCAACCTTGTTCTCAAAGATTCGTCGCCGTCCATGGGAATCAAAGCTTGAAGCGGGTTCCGTTGTGTTCGCCGTCGCTTGAACTTCTCGGTGCGCACGTCGGTTTCGTCGGAGCATTGCCGGAGAGCGACATTGCCGTCAAGACCGAAGTCGCCACCATTCTTCACGTCGCCACCGCCGTTCTATGTCACCAAAGAAGGAATCAAACGCTTCACCAGTTCTGCCTCGCCGTGATTTGTCCGTATGTACCCTCGTCGCCAGTCGCCAATGACCCTAGGGCCACGCGCACTGCCGGGTGACGTGGCCAGAAGCTTTGCTGACGCATGGATCCACATGGCAGCCTTGTCACCGTTTGGATTGACGTGTCACTGAGGTGGCACCAGGCGTGCGCTTGCATTGACAGAAGGACGGTCAGCCACATCAGCCGGTGTGGGTCCACTGTCAGCTGAGTAGAAGCATAGACCAAGTTCACCGAGAGCAGTCCAAGGCTGTGGACTCAGTCTATAGACTAAGGACACATGTCAGTATGTGGATGGATCTGATCAGGGCTGACGTCAGCATTGCATCACAATTAGGTTTTCTAGTGCAAAAATAATTTCATTAATTCGGTATTTTCCAATTTTCAGTTTTTATGACTTTTGAGTCTTTCAAGAGACCGTTCTCCCTCATACAAGCTCCGATTGAGGTGATTCAAAATTTAAAACTTTGTAAAATTGAGATATATTTAATGGTGAATTTTATTTATTTTTGGAGTTTGTTTGTTCTCTATTTTGGTGTTTATTTGGCATTTTCTCTCGTTTCGCGTAGAAGTTGAGTTGTGCGACGCATCTGAAGAAGATTCGTCAACTCAAGACTAAGGTCTAAAGCATGAATAAGGATTTTTCTAAGGCAAGTTGTATTTTGATCATATTGATCCCAGTTTACAAAATTGCTATATTGTTTTACTTTATGCATGATAATTTCTGTGTCTAAATGCTTTTAAATAGTTTGGGATCTAGCTAATCTAGCCAATTGAATTATACCCTACCTCATCATTTGTATGCCATGATCTCGTTGTCACCCTAGATTGGTTCATTACTAGTTAGTTAATACTAAAATCAATATGGGTTGGTTAGACTGTGTTAGTACGCTTAGCCATTCCATGTAGGGATGTAATCGGATCGGATATGGTCGGAAATTGTCCATCCCGTATTCGTATCCATATTTTTTATCGAATACGAAGTCGGATACGAATGGTGTCGGATGTGAATACGAATGCGAATAATACCGGATACTATCACTTACTTAATCACGGTTTAATACGCACCGGATTCAATACGGTACGTAATATTTTTAGCCGGATAATACACGAAAATATAGATCATTTATTGCATGTAACATATTGAATGGTAGATTACTTATGAGTTATGAATAATTATTGACAAAATGTGAAGAAAATAGTACAAGAATCATATAATACCATCGAGTCGAGCGGACGAGAGGCGCGCTAAGGATCGGACCATAGGTGGTCAGGCGGCTGCCTCACGGGCTGCAGGCGCCGGATCACGGTGGCTACTGACCTCACGGGGCTGCGGGCTACAACCACTGGGTCAGAGTGCACGGATCGCAATGGCTACGGCCTCACGGGCTGCGGGCTATGGCCAGTCGTGGTGCACCGGACCGCCGGTGCCGCCTCGGTGCCTCCTCAACTCAAGCCACTCAGCTCAGTTAGGTTTTAATTGGATTGGGGATTTTAGAGGAGAGAGACTATTAGACTAGTAGACTAGTAGAGAATAGAGATAGAGAAAGAGAGCACGAATGATGGATTGGGGATTTTATGTTTTTGGTTTTGGGTCTGCTGTGTGGCAGTGTCGCATTGCCTTCAGCTTTGGCTTCGGCGCCAAGGACAAGCCGGAAGTCTGGGCACGTGGTAAATTTTGGTTTGGCACCAAGAAGATCAGGCCGGTGGTGCACTTGGCGCTGGCACTTTGGCAAAGGGCGATGTGGCACTTGGTAGAATGGTAGTTGGTACTTGGCACTTGGCAGTTGGTACTGGTACTAGTAGAGTACCAAGAGTAGTATTGGTACACTGGTACTAGTGCCTCCAGACTCTGGTGACTGGTTGAAAGTGCATCTAGGCACTTATGTTATTTTGGTGATTAATGACAAACACATATAATGACAATCTATATAATTGTGTAAATGCTTAACTTAGTGCTTAACAAATGGCAAACCTCTAATATGATTATATTGCTATGAGACTAACATGTTTATTGCTAAGTTGAGTATTAGTCTCATATATTTAGAGGAAAATCAAGTGGAATGGTTAAGCAAAATTAAGGTATGCAATTTTGGTATCTCTTTTATATTTGTTATTGCATTCCTTTTGTGCAAATGCATAGTGAACTCCAAATAGCATGTTGATTATATATATGCACATTGGTTCATGTCATATTTATTTGTGCATATATATTCATTTGAGTTCATTATGTGCTTTGCTTTTAGTATGCATGTAATAACTAGAGTTAAACTTCACATTGCTATAAATTGACTTGGTGCATGCATGTTTTGGTTGTGTATCTTTTCATGCACCTCTCCTAGTGGAGTTTAATCTAGAGTTGTATCACATATTTACTCTTGTTCCAAGTATTATTTGCACATGTACAATTCGTGTATATTCTATCATGTGCTTCATTTAAATAAAGACTGTGATCCTTGCCATGATTTAATTGACTCATCATATTGGCAATTATCTCTCTAGTGCATATAGATCAATTACATATTCATCATGATGCACTTAGTAGAGAATATTTCTTATGTCAAGTGTTTCCATTTATATTATGCTTCTTTATATGAAACACTTGTGGTACTTAATTGCTCACAAATATCAATTTATTCACATCTATCGAGCTTTTGGGACTAATGTCTTTCATGAGTGGTTTGGAAAGAATTAGGTCCCGTGTGTGCATGATGACCAAGGTATCTTGAAGGATGACCGTTAAGTCGAGGTCAACAAGACGGCGGTGTCACCAAGAGTGAGGACTAAGTCAAGATCGACTTGGCGTGGAGATCGTCAAAGAGGATGATCAAGTCAAGGTCGATAGGATGAGAGTCTCATGAGGTGAATCGAGTCAAGTTGAACAAGGCGAAGATGTCATCAATCATTTTGGTAAAAGACATCATGCACATTGCATCCATGGAGAAGACGGCGTGCGGATTGAATGTAAGACTTAGATTTCTTTGATTTAATTTGAGTCTAAGGATTGCCGTACTATTAAGAGGGATGCAACATTGAATGACTTTTAGATGTGTCAAGTGCTCAAATGATTCATCCTTGTGAAATTTAGAGAGAGAGTGGTATTGGTGGTACCAGAAAGTGAGAATTGTAGGTCACTCTTGGATTCTTGGTGAAATCTGGATTTATCCTTTGAGATTTGGGTAGTGAGACCTTGTTGGTTGTGTAGCCCTTGTTCTTAGCTTTCAATAGAGTCCAAAATCACTTAAATCGAGTCCGAATCAAAAGTTATGCTTTTTTCGTCGGGTCGTTGAGTCCAGTCCGAGTATCCGGACATTTAGTCCGGACACTCCGAGGAAATTGTCCGAGTATCCGAAGATAATGTCCGGATAGTCCGGACTTTATGCAGCTTTAAACGGCTAGTTTTTGGGGACCTCTATTTAAAGCCCCTCTTGGGTAGCCGTTGGGACAGAGTTTTTGGGTGGTTCCTTGGTCCTTTGGGGTGTATTCTTAGTGATCTTAAGCTCCCAAAAGCTCCTCTAACCCTAGATCTTAGTGATCCCTTTTGAGTGAAGGGTTGGGTGTGAGAGGGTAGTGCCTGTTGAGTGTGATTTGAGTTGTTGAGCACTTGATTTCATCTCCAAGCTTGTTCTTCGTGAGCATTTGTTACTCTTGGAGGTTGAGGGCTCCTAGACGGCTAGGAGGTCGCCACGAGCCACCCAGACTTTGTGTGGTTGGCGTGGGAAGTTTGTGAAGGCCGATTCCGCCTCCGCAAGGGAAGGAATCAAAGAAGTGAAAGCCATGAGTGCAAGGTGCAACACCGGCGGCTAGTGGGTTGAAAGAGACCCCGTGTCTTGGGTGACTGGTCGCCATGAAAGTGCAAAGTGCAACACCGGAGGATAAGGGTTGAAAGAGACCCGGCTTGGTGCCGCCTCAACGGAGACGAGGATCCTCAAGGATCCGAACTGGGTGAAAAATCATCGTCTCCAAGTTTGCCTTTCATTCTTGCTTACTTTTGTTCTTGCTTTAGTATTTGATTTTGAATCTTGAAATTGCCCGATCTATTTGATTATTGAATTTCTCGCTAGGCATCTACTTGATCTAGGTTCCTGCTAGTGTTTATCATCTTTGTGTTCAAGTAGATTGTTTAAAAGTTGGAGAAATTTCAAATTTCATCTCGAGGTGCCCAACCCGGAGTATCCGGATAATTACCCCGGATAGTCCGGACATTTATACCGGAGTATCCGGATAAAATACCCGGACACTCCGGGCTGACCCACTCGGCCATTCAAAGTCTCCAATCCGGAGTGTCCGAACCTAAAACCCGGATAGTCCGGACATTTATACCGGAGTATCCGGATAAAATCCCCGGACACTCCGGACTGAAAACCTTGGATTGTCTTATTTCCGCTGCAATTAAGTTTTAAATTTTAATTCGCCTATTCACCCCCCCTCTAGGCGACATCCCCTGCCCTTTCAATTGGTATCAGAGGTAGGGCTCTCATTTTATTAGACTTAACCGTCTAGAGAGTTAAAGATATCGACTAGAGAGTAGAGCACTCAAATGATCTACTTGTATTAAATGGCTCAAATTATGCTTTATGGAAATCTCTTATGACTATTCATTTTAAATCCATGAGCCCCCAAATATGGTGGATTGTAGATGTTGGCTTTTCGTCTCCTTTGAACGAAGTTGATCCAACTGAAGGAGAGACGAAATGCCTACATCTTGATGCTCAAGCTACTAACATATTATTTTGGGTTGTGAGCGATGAAATTTTTTATAGCATTTGCGAACTCAAGAGCGCTCATGAGATGTGGATAAAGCTTCAAGAACTATTTGAATCATCCACGTCTTCAATTGAGGATTGCATTAAGGAAGAGATGTCGGGAGATGAAACCTCAAGCTCCATCTCAAGCTCAAGTGATGAAGAACCGATATCTCCATCAACCTCAACCTCCACCTCAAGTGACGATGAAGATTCACTCACATCTCGAATCCGTTGCTTCATGGCGAAAGGTAAGAATGAGGTAAGTGATGATGATGATGATGAGCTCTCTTGTGAAGAGTTTATGAATATGTTAAAGGAGCTAAATGAATGTCTTGGGAGGAGAAAAGAAATATAAAACTTTGAAGCTTGAACATGAATTACTTCAAAATGATTTTAATATGCTTCAAGAAAATCATGAATCCTCTTTCTTAAAGAAATTCATAAGCCTAAGGTGGATATAGGAATCACATGTAATTTAATTGATGAAATGCCATGCTTAAATGTCAACTCTAATATTTCATCAAAATTGACATGTCCACCTCTTGTGAAGATTTAATTGATACATCTTGTTGCTCTAATAAAATTTCTTCTAGTTCCTCTATGTCTTTGGATGCTAATCTTGTAGAGGAAAATAAAGAGCTCAAGGCCCAAGTCATTAGATTGGAAAATGACTTGAAGAAATGCATAAAGGAAAAGTCATTCTCGATGAGATCTTGAGCAAGCCAAGGGCGCTCAAGATAAGCGAGGACTTCGGCTACATCTCCAAGAGGAGACTAGCAAGACAAGGCACAACGAAATACATTCGAAGATCATCAAGTGCTTTGCTTGCACCAAGAAGGGCCACTTCGCCTCCGTGTGCCCTAATAAAGTGGAGATCAAGCCACAAGCATCAACCATGAGGCAAACCGGCAAAGAGCAAGTCAAGAAGAAGAGACGTTCAAGGCATACTTGCTACAATTGTCGGGAAAAGGGGCATATCGGTAAGGATTGTCCCAAAGGTATCATCCCTAAGCCTACTCATCATTTCAATGATTATTTGCTTAGGAAGGACAAGAATGGTAATGCTTTTGCCAAACTTGTCAAGTCCCCTATGCTCGCTCAAAATGATAATGCTTATTTGCATAGGAAGAGTAAATCTAGAAATGGTTTTGCTAAAATTGTTAGGACTCCTAAGCCTACTCAAAGCAATTCAAATATATTGCTTAGGAGAAATAACAATAGCAAAACATTTGCTAGATATACTAGATCTTCTAAGCCAATGCATAATTTTAATAATCATATGCTTAGAATAGATCAAACTAGAAATAGTTTTGCAAAGTATCATTGTCCTCCTAAGCCTTTTCATAAAAATGCTAATTATTTGCCTAGGAGGAATAATTATTGCAAACCTATTTCTAATTGTGTTAGTCAATTCAATAATATCGAAATTAGGGCCATTTGGGTTCCTAAATCTATTGTGACTAACATTGTTGGACCCAACAAGGATTGGGTACCAAAAACCGCCTAAAAGATTTTTAGGTAATATGAGATGGATTGACGCTTGGCTTCCTCAAGAATATAAGGACTTCAACATTTGCAAAATGGAGCCAAGCATGAGGATGATCACTTCAATCTTGAGCCAATGCCATCTCGGGTAACAAGTAGTTAATTTGATTACTATTTAGCTTATAGCCTTATGAGGTTATATTGCATTATTCATGAAAATCAATTTAGATTACTTGTTTATTTGCTTGCTCATGCTTATTAGTTGTTTTGATTGCAATCTTGAGCAAGTTTGGGATAGTGGCACATTAAGGGGGAGTGCTAAATCATAATCATGTATATCATGTCCCTACATGTGCCCATATTTATATAAGTGCTAATATATTTTCAAAATCAAGCCATTTAGCCAAAACTCAAAATTTTGTATACTATTAGTATTCTAGTGAAAAACTAATTGCAAAATGTATACAAATGTATTTGAAACATTCATCAAAGGTTTTGGCCTCACAAAATCTATTTTGAAAATAAAATGAGTTTCATGATCAAAATCTAGTTACTAGTATCTTGTTTTGGATTTAAACTTCTTATTTTCATAGAATTAAATGTAAAATTATTTTGAAAGTAATTCCAAAACGAAAATCCTAGAGTTGGTCATTCTTAACAATTTTTGTATTCAAAAGATTTTCAAAAGACCAACCTAGCAAAAGTTATTTGATGTTGAAACTCACCGAAAAACTATATTTGACCCATAATGGTCATATTATTGCACTTAAGTGAGCTTTGTCGAATGGGTCAACTTTCATGCCATGAAATGACTCACAAGAGTATTTATAACTCATATAACCTTTTAAAAACTTAAATACCCATTTAAGCTCATTTTGGTAAAATTGAAGAGTTTCTTGAAAGTTAAAGCCTTTATTGACCAAATCTTGCCTTTCGAGAATTTAATTGTCTTATTTGCTGTGAAATTGCTCTAAATGGTGTGTTTGATGTTTATCTTGATCATTTGGAGCATTTCATATTGGTTTTATGAATTTTACCAAGGTTTATTGCAAAATGCCTTTTGAAGTTCACCAAAATCTCTCTGTTGATCTTATTTGGCATACTCTTGCATAAAGTTGGATTTTACTATTTGAATGGATTTGATTATGCTCATAGGCTTATAAACATCTCTAACTCATATGAAGCCATATAAGTGCACATTTCCATTCAAAACTCATTTGGTTCCATTTTGAGGAATTGGTGAAAATCTTAATCCTTTATGTGATTCAAATACATTTTTCACCATATCTCTCAAAATAAAATTGATTTATTGAAAATTTTTGTTGGAAAACCTTCTCTCGCATATGGAGCTCATATCTGGAAATTCTCAAATTTATTTGAACTCATTTGCGTGATTATTGACTTTATTTGACTTAGTGTCAAAACTAAACCTCCAATGCTCCTAATGGCCCAATTTTTGATTGGAGGGTGATATTTGAGAAATTATTTTTGGAGAAGTCTCTTGGATGTCCATGGACCATTTTTGCACAATCTCATGGCTATTTGACTTCATTTGATACTTTTTGGATTAATGTTGAAAGCATATGCATGCATATGAGCCGGTTTTGGTCAAAAAGTCAAAAATGTATTTAAAAGGCCAATATTTGTGAAAATCTTTATAAAAGTTCTTAAATATGTATTTCAAATGTTTTACAATGCTTTCGGAGTAAAAATTTCTATTTTAAAAACAAAATAGCAAATTTGGCCTCAAATGGATCTTATAGGATCTTGATTTTGGATTAAATGAAATATTTTCATAAGTTGAAATCTATCGAGTTTTTGAAAACGTGATCAATACAAAACTCGTAGGGTTGGTCATTTTGAGCATTTCTTTAGTTCAAAGTTTTTCCAAACGACCAACCGTTCAAAAGTTATAGCTATTTGAATTTGGCCAAAATTCTTCATTTGACCCAAAATAACCCATTCTTGCATATTATGGGTTTTGCTATTTGAATTGGATTTCTTCATGTTTCTTGGCTTTAAATAGTATTTCTAACTCATACAAAGTCATGAAAGTTCAAATCTCCATAAATTTCAAATCGGATTGCGTTTTGAGTATTTGGTGCAAATTGAACTTCTCTTTTCGCCTACAAAGCGCAATCTGCCATATCTTTTAAAAGAAAATTCCTTTTGAGGAAATTCTTTTTGTAAAACCTTCTAAATAGTTCAAAGTTCATTTCTGGGAAGTTTCACATTACTTGGACTTAATTTGAAAAAGTTTTGACTTTTCTTCTCTTTGATTGAAAATCATACCTACAAAGCAAAATTTGGCATTTCTTTTGATTGGAGACTCCTTTTTGAAAAATTCTTTTTGGAAAAGTTTCTCAGGAGTCCAAAGTATATTTTTGCACAATTTCAAATATTTTTAACTTCATTTGAAAGAGTTATAGCTTTTTCTCACTTTGATCAAATGCTGAAAATTCAGACTTTTGCTTCGTTTTGAGCTGATTTGTGATTTTTGTATCTCCAAATAAGAGCATAATTTGAGGGGACTACCTTTGTAAGAATTGATCCTCTATAGTTTAAATTCATTGTGTAATTTTTTCAGAATTTATGAACTTTGTTTGAACCTTCTTTCAGCCCTGTCAAAAAACTTCAATGGAATGTCAAAACTGAATTTTTCAGCACATTGTTTTTTTTTTGAAATCTTGCCTATCTTTAAGATGATTTGAGTATTTTCTTGTGATGAAAACTAAGGTAATTCAATTTATTGCTCCATGATTCATCTAAAAATATTTGGAAGCTCATTTGCTGTTGTTTTCATTGTCAGGACCATTTCAAAGCGAGATTTCTTTTCCCGAAACCTTCGATTCAGTATTCACTATTTTCAAGTTTTTGAGATTTTCCTTTGCTCAAATGAATTTTTGGCCTTTGCAGTCCTCGAAGAGAATTTCGAGACCGATCTTTTTCGCGTTGATGATTTTTGCATTTGAGCAATGGTTTAAAAGGTATAATCGATTTTGTGCTGCTATTTGCATCTCTTAAGATTTTGAGTGTTTTAAATTGGAATCTTGGCAAGCCTTTCAAGATGAAAACTAAGTGAACTTATTCATTGCTCCAAGCTTCAAAGTGGAGCATATCTATTTAAGTTTTCATTCCAATGAAAGTGCATCTTTTGGCTAAGTTCTTCTGGAAATTGGATTTAATTGTATCTTAGCCTCAAAATGTTTCCTCTCTTGCATAACTTGGAAGAGAGAAAATTTCCCTTATAAGTTCAAGAGTAAGTTTGAATGTGTTTTACCCATTGTCTCTCTTACAAGTGGATGTCAAGATTAAATTTGAATGAGTTTCAAACATTCTTATTGTCAATTGGTATAATGATATCTTCAATTGGTATCTATCATGCAAATAGTATTATCATGCTTATCATTTTATATCATGCATATCGTACTTAGACATTATCAAACTAACTTGGGTCAAGTTGAGAGATATTTGTTCCTGAAAATCGTGTGCTTGTCTATTGATGTTCAAGGTATTGGAAAAGGGGTCATCTTCGACGGTGGGATGAAGGAAATGGAGAGAAGCTCCATAGTCCGAGGGATCTAAGGCCGGGCGCGGTGATCATGACCGATTCGAACATGCGATGGACAAGAATCGACAAAGGGACGTGTTTCTTTCTTGACCATATTCAATAATGTCTTTGCACACCATTATGCTAAATTGTGTCATTCTAAATGGTGTTGTATCTTTCAATTAGTTTCATTAATTGGTATCTTTCGAGAGGTATCCTCAATCCTAAATTGTTTTGAAGTGTCATCTAACTTGCATTTGGCATTATCATGAATTAAAAGATACATATGGGTGACACATTGCAAAGAGGTATACCCTTGATAAATTTATGAAATTCTTGATCATGAAAGTGCATCTTAATTATACAATGTTGATTCATGGTCTTGATTGTTAGAATTTAATTGGATCATAAGCATGTGCTTAAGATATATAAATTTGCTATATGATCTTAATGTTTAAAGAATGAATATTCTCCATATGAAATCATATTCATATGTCATGATTTAAGCATCACTTACATATTGTGAATCATGACTACATTTAAATTGGTATCATTTCGAAAAATCTATTACCTAAATCTTGGATATAATTGGTATCATATCTTGCCTAGATTTAGGGGGAGCTTAATATCATTGCCCTATTACTAGCTCCCTATTTTTGTTCTCCCTAATCTTTTTATTGAGTGTGCAATCAAGGGGGAGAATTTATTGAATGAACAATAAGGATCTCTTAAGCACCCTTTTTTTTGGGATTAATGACAAAAGGGGGAGAATTTATGGATTTATCAATTGTCCCCTAATCGATCGACAAAAGGGATATTTTGTAAGTATGGTCTCTTATTGTTTATTCATGTTTGTTTTAATGCTAAATATCTTAATATTGTCATTCGAGCAATTGATAAAGGTTTGTCATAAATCACCAAAAGGGGAGATTGAAAGTGCATCTAGGCACTTATGTTATTTTGGTGATTAATGACAAACACATATAATGACAATCTATATAATTGTGTAAATGCTTAACTTAGTTGTAACACCCCGGCACCCCGTGCCCTGAATGTTACCCTCTCTAGCACCAAACAATTTCCAACTCGCTAAGAATGAATAATAGCAAAACAAGCGAACAACTAGAATGTTGCTTGAACTTAATAAAATTTAAAGACTCTCCCTAAAACTAGGACATCCACTCAGCAGACAGAAAACATTTGCAGTTATATAATATCATTCTAGCAGGTCCTTAGTTAACCAAACACGCATCCAATAGAAATTAATAAACTACACTACATAATCATTACAGGACAGGGACTCATTACGCATAACTGCCAACAAACTTTTACAAGAATTTTCTCGAAATTTGAATAACATAACTATAAACCAACATGGAGGAACGGTGGTGATGCAAATGTGACTGTGCTACTACCCCACCCATGCATGCCGGTTCAAAGTACCTGCAACAATACAAACAACAAGCGTAAGTCGATAACTTAGCGAAGTACATCAAAGAATAATTTCATGGTCAATCGCAATTTTCCTACTTAAGGGCATAATAACCACTCTTACGTAAGAACAGCAAGTGGATAAAACAGAAGTGTCAAAATTTAATTCTCCAAACCAACCCCGCGCTCGTCTTGACGGAGTTCACTACTCCATGATAAAGAAGCGTAACATATAACCTGAAAACATAAATCATATCTCGCAACCAGATATGTAAATACAGATATGCACAATCCATCACATGTACATGAAAATACTGTAATATGCATAATCCGTCACACGTATATAAAAATATGTGATATGCATAACCCATCACACGTATATGAGAACACGTAATCTGAATAATCAATCACACTTCTACAATCATGTAATGCATTATGCATGCTCACCGTTTCACTTCATTACTAAACCCCGACACATATCTCTCGTAATTTTTTTTTTGAATGTGGCCACGACTCGATCCAACTCGACACCTTTCCACTTAACTCAAAATCATCATTATATTGCAATGCAGATGCAAACATGCCATACCAAAGAAGAGTCTCATAGCCATACATCATAATCAACTCATAAGAACATAGTCCATCATTGACAATGCAATGCAGACACAATTTCCATGCATATGATGCATCATGCATGCTCATCTCCTCTTTTAGCACATACTCCAGATGGCCGAGTGCACACCCGCGGTGTACACCCTCTCATTCCCTTTCCACCCCGTGGTGGAGGGGGCCTACTCTTACTGACTCGCTCCCATACAACCACGTATATGGGACTACGAGGTAGGACTTTCGTGCCCACTACATGTGAGCACAGAGGCCCACATCAGAATGGGTCGCCTCTTCCATCATGAATGCACGATGCAATTTACAAGAATAAAATGCAACCCTTCAATCATTGCGACTCACTAACATAGCCATAACCACTCACATAAACCTAGCCAATTCTCACATTCATGAGTTGCCAGCGATATTAGATTAATCCAAATCAACAATAAGACATGGCAACCCCTTTACAATGCTTCTGTCATACCATTAAATCATACAGCCACCAAACCACGTTCACCACTATATGCTTGCAATTAATTACTCACCTTCCATTTGCTAACTTTCATCCACCATCCTTATTTCCATACATGATCATTCGTACTAGTCTAATCAACCTCATGTATAAACCAGGGCAACATATCGCCTAAATTAGTAGCACAAAGAAATTTTGCAAATATACTAACTCTAGATTACAGTAAACAATTCAGCATCGCCATTTCATTTACAGACTGATGGGGATCAAGAAGCAATGAGCATAAACAAACACTCATTACAGTTCACAAAAGATAAGAGATATCAATCCATAATCACTGACTAAACAGAATGCCAACACATTGGAATAATGCATAAATAAAGTAAAATAAAATGTTGCATCGCAAGGAATTCTCATGTGATATCATACACCGATACACACATAATTTCTAGAATGACAATCCCACACGACGTGCTTATTCATACACACAAAATTGGCCAAGCGTGCACTCAGATTGGTCCCTTGCATCAAGGTCAATATATTGATCACACGCAAATAAATTCCAAAACATCACACACATTTAACCCTAACATTAGCTAAACCAAAGATTCTGTTATAAGGTTGAAGCCATCTAAATTACACATGTATGCAAGTAACCAGTAAGTCCATCAGCAAAATAGAAGACACCAATGCAATCAAATAAATTGGTTGGGATTCAACAACTAAGAGTGTCAAATAGCTGTATATTATTAAGCAGCCCCATGTTACTATTCTAAGGCAGAAGTAGCAACTTGCATATAAGAAGCACACAATCCAACTCCACTTGTTTTACTTTTTAGGTCACCAATTATTCAAACCTCAGAAGTCATCAACAACTCTAAACTTTTACAGCATATTAAACTCTCCACAGTTACCACATGTGATGCGGATAAAGAAGGATCTCTTGCCAAAAGATGATGAGGCCTCTCAAGTCTCAAGTCCCAATTGACATGATAACAATCAAATAGGTTACTACTCAAATCACTGGAGAAAACTACCAAATGCGGATAGATAGAGGATACATCGCCAACATGGTTGTTCAAGACTTCAATGCATGCACATAAATGGAATTCCTAGAGTTTGTATCATCTAATCACAAAGATATGCTTGTACACATTTCATCGAACATCTAGACTACAACAACTCATCCATAACCAGAATCTCACCTCCACTTACCACAAGATGGGAGAGGTAGAAGGTGGTACCTTTGGGGAGGGACGATCGAGGGCACCGAGCCTGGAGGAGCCGGAGGCACATCATTTGGTGGAGGGCGCCTGTCACCACCAAGGGGAGGCGTCGTCGCGGCAGCCAAAGGCAAGGGAGAAGAGGAGCAAAGGCGTGGGCGGGAGTCGGAGGTGGCGCCGGGCGCAGGGCGCCACAGACGCCGAGCACCAATGAGGGAGGAGGGCCGAGGCGGCCAGAGGGGAGACTACAGGGGGCTCAAGCACGCTGGTGGAGGAAGTCGGCCGGGCGACGGCAGGGCGCTACTGAGAGGAGATGACAGGGGCGAGCCGGCCTTAAGCACGCGACCAGAGAGGAAATCGGGAGTGTTCGGCAGGCTGCCTGAGGAAAGAAGAATATCTGGCTAGGAGAAACGATAGCCACACAAAGGATAGATGAGGTTAGGTGAGAGAAAAAAATCCTTGGATTAATGAAGGCAAAACAATCCCGGCCAAAAGAAAACCTTGGGAAAAACTATTTGCGGTATTACATTAGTGCTTAACAAATGGCAAACCTCTAATATGATTATATTGCTATGAGACTAACATGTTTATTGCTAAGTTGAGTATTAGTCTCATATATTTAGAGGAAAATCAAGTGGAATGGTTAAGCAAAATTAAGGTATGCAATTTTGGTATCTCTTTTATATTTGTTATTGCATTCCTTTTGTGCAAATGCATAGTGAACTCCAAATAGCATGTTGATTATATATATGCACATTGGTTCATGTCATATTTATTTGTGCATATATATTCATTTGAGTTCATTATGTGCTTTGCTTTTAGTATGCATGTAACAACTAGAGTTAAACTTCACATTGCTATAAATTGACTTGGTGCATGCATGTTTTGGTTGTGTATCTTTTCATGCACCTCTCCTAGTGGAGTTTAATCTAGAGTTGGATCACATATTTACTCTTGTTCCAAGTATTATTTGCACATGTACAATTCGTGTATATTCTATCATGTGCTTCATTTAAATAAAGACTGTGATCCTTGCCATGATTTAATTGACTCATCATATTGGCAATTATCTCTCTAGTGCATATAGATCAATTATGATTCATCATGATGCACTTAGTAGAGAACATTTCTTATGTCAAGTGTTTCCATTTATATTATGCTTCTTTATATGAAACACTTGTGGTACTTAATTGCTAACAAATATCAATTTATTCACATCTATCGAGCTTTTGGGACTAATGTCTTTCATGAGTGGTTTGGAAAGAATTAAGTCCGTGTGTGCATGATGACCAAGGTATCTTGAAGGATGACCGTTAAGCCGAGGTCAACAAGACGGCGGTGTCACCAAGAGTGAGGACTAAGTCAAGATCGACTTGGCGTGGAGATCGTCGAGAGAGGATGATCAAGTCAAGGTCGATAGGATGAGAGTCTCATGAGGTGAATCGAGTCAAGTTGAACAAGGCGAAGATGTCATCAATCATTTTGGTAAAAGACATCATGCACATTGCATCCACGGAGAAGACGGCATGCGGATTGAATGTAAGACTTAGATTTCTTTGATTTAATTTGAGTCTAAGGATTGCCGTACTATTAAGAGGGATGCAACATTGAATGACTTTTAGATGTGTCAAGTGCTCAAATGATTCATCCTTGTGAAATTTAGAGAGAGAGTGGTATTGGTGGTACCGGAAAGTGAGAATTGTAGGTCACTCTTGGATTCTTGGTGAAATCTGGATTTATCCTTTGAGATTTGGGTAGTGAGACCTTGTTGGTTGTGTAGCCCTTGTTCTTAGCTTTCAATAGAGTCCAAAATCACTTAAATCGGAGTCCGGAATCAAAAGTTATGCTCTTTTTCGTCGGGCTGCTGAGTCCAGTCCGGACACTCCGAGGAAATTGTCCGGAGTATCCGAAGATAATGTCCGGATAGTCCGGACTTTGCGCAGTTCAAACGGCTAGTTTTTTGGGGACCTCTATTTAAAGCCCCCTCTTGGGTAGCCGTTGGGACAGAGTTTTTTGGGGTGGTTCCTTGGTCCTTTGGGGTGTATTCTTAGTGATCTTAAGCTCCCAAAAGCTCCTCTAACCCTAGATCTTAGTGATCCCCTTTTGAGTGAAGGGTTGGGTGTGAGAGAGGGTAGTGCTCGGGTTGAGTGTGATTTGAGTTGTTGAGCACTTGATTTCATCTCCAAGCTTGTTCTTCGTGAGCATTTATTACTCTTGGAGGTTGAGGGCTCCTAGACGGCTAGGAGGTCGCCACGAGCCACAGTACTTTGTGTGGTTGGTCGTGGGAAGTTTGTGAAGGCCGATTCCGCCCGCAAGGGAAGGAATCAAAGAAGTGAAAGCATGCGAGTGCAAGGTGCAACACCAGGCGGCTAGTGGGTTGAAAGAGACCCCGTGTCTTGGGTGACCGGGTCGCCATGAAAGTGCAAAGTGCAACACCGGAGGATAAGGGTTGAAAGAGACCCGGCTTGGTGCCGCCTCAACGGAGACGAGGATCCTCAAGGATCCGAACCGGGTGAAAAATCATCGCTCCAAGTTTGCCTTTCATTCTTGCTTACTTTTGTTCTTGCTTTAGTATTTGATTTTGAATCTTGAAATTGCCCGATCTATTTGATTATTGAATTTCTCGCTAGGCATCTACTTGATCTAGGTTCCTGCTAGTGTTTATCATCTTTGTGTTCAAGTAGATTGTTTAAAAGTTGGAGAAATTTCAAATTTCATCTCGAGGTGCCCAACCCGGAGTATCCGGATAATTACCCCGGATAGTCCGGACATTTATACCGGAGTATCCGGATAAAATACTCGGACATTCCGGGCTGACCCCCTCGGCCATTCAAAGTCTCCAATCCGGAGTGTCCGAACCTAAAACCCGGATAGTCCGGACATTTATACCGGAGTATCCGGATAAAATCCCCGGACACTCCGGACTGAAAACCTTGGATTGTCTTATTTCCGCTGCAATTAAGTTTTAAATTTTAATTCGCCTATTCACCCCCCCTCTAGGCGACATCCCCTGCCCTTTCAATTGGTATCAGAGGTAGGGCTCTCATTTTATTAGACTTAACCGTCTAGAGAGTTAAAGATGTCGACTAGAGGAGTAGAGCACTCAAATGATCTACTTGTATTAAATGGCTCAAATTATGCTTTATGGAAATCTCTTATGACTATTCATTTTAAATCCATGAGCCCCCAAATATGGTGGATTGTAGATGTTGGCTTTTCGTCTCCTTTGAACGAAGTTGATCCAACTGAAGGAGAGACGAAATGCCTACATCTTGATGCTCAAGCTACTAACATATTATTTTGGGTTGTGAGCGATGAAATTTTTTATAGCATTTGCGAACTCAAGAGCGCTCATGAGATGTGGATAAAGCTTCAAGAACTATTTGAATCATCCACGTCTTCAATTGAGGATTGCATTAAGGAAGAGATGTCGGGAGATGAAACCTCAAGCTCCATCTCAAGCTCAAGTGATGAAGAACCGACATCTCCATCAACCTCAACCTCCACCTCAAGTGACGATGAAGATTCACTCACATCTCGAATCCGTTGCTTCATGGCGAAAGGTAAGAATGAGGTAAGTGATGATGATGATGATGAGCTCTCTTGTGAAGAGTTTATGAATATGTTAAAGGAGCTAAATGAATGTCTTGGGAGGGAGAAAAAGAAATATAAAACTTTGAAGCTTGAACATGAATTACTTCAAAATGATTTTAATATGCTTCAAGAAAATCATGAATCCCTCTTTCTTAAAGAAATTCATAAGCCTAAGGTGGATATAGGAATCACATGTAATTTAATTGATGAAATGCCATGCTTAAATGTCAACTCTAATATTTCATCAAAAATTGACTTGTCCACCTCTTGTGAAGATTTAATTGATACATCTTGTTGCTCTAATAAAATTTCTTCTAGTTCCTCTATGTCTTTGGATGCTAATCTTGTAGAGGAAAATAAAGAGCTCAAGGCCCAAGTCATTAGATTGGAAAATGACTTGAAGAAATGCATAAAGGGAAAAGTCATTCTCGATGAGATCTTGAGCAAGCCAAGGGCGCCTCAAGATAAGCGAGGACTCGGCTACATCTCCAAGAGGGAGACTAGCAAGAGAAGGCACAACGAAATACATTCGAAGATCATCAAGTGCTTTGCTTGCACCAAGAAGGGCCACTTCGCCTCCGTGTGCCCTAATAAAGTGAAGATCAAGCCACAAGCATCAACCATGAGGCAAACCGGCAAAGAGCAAGTCAAGAAGAAGAGACGTTCAAGGCATACTTGCTACAATTGTCGGGAAAAGGGGCATATCGGTAAGGATTGTCCCAAAGGTATCATCCCTAAGCCTACTCATCATTTCAATGATTATTTGCTTAGGAAGGACAAGAATGGTAATGCTTTTGCCAAACTTGTCAAGTCCCCTATGCTCGCTCAAAATGATAATGCTTATTTGCATAGGAAGAGTAAATCTAGAAATGGTTTTGCTAAAATTGTTAGGACTCCTAAGCCTACTCAAAGCAATTCAAATATATTGCTTAGAGAAATAACAATAGCAAAACATTTGCTAGATATACTAGATCTTCTAAGCCAATGCATAATTTTAATAATCATATGCTTAGAATAGATCAAACTAGAAATAGTTTTGCAAAGTATCATTGTCCTCCTAAGCCTTTTCATAAAAATGCTAATTATTTGCCTAGGAGGAATAATTATTGCAAACCTATTTCTAATTGTGTTAGTCAATTCAATAATATCGAAATTAGGGCCATTTGGGTTCCTAAATCTATTGTGACTAACATTGTTGGACCCAACAAGGATTGGGTACCAAAAACCGCCTAAAAGATTTTTAGGTAATATGAGATGGATTGGACGCTTGGCTTCCTCAAGAATATAAGGACTTCAACATTTGCAAAATGGAGCCAAGCATGAGGATGATCACTTCAATCTTGAGCCAATGCCATCTCGGGTAACAAGTAGTTAATTTGATTACTATTTAGCTTATAGCCTTGCGTAGGTTATATTGCATTATTCATGAAAATCAATTTAGATTACTTGTTTATTTGCTTGCTCATGCTTATTAGTTGTTTTGATTGCAATCTTGAGCAAGTTTGGGATAGTGGCACATTAAGGGGGAGTGCTAAATCATAATCATGTATATCATGTCCCTACATGTGCCCATATTTATATAAGTGCTAATATATATTTTCAAAATCAAGCCATTTAGCCAAAACTCAAAATTTTGTATACTATTAGTATTCTAGTGAAAAACTAATTGCAAAATGTATACAAATGTATTTGAAACATTCATCAAAGGTTTTGGCCTCACAAAATCTATTTTGAAAATAAAATGAGTTTCATGATCAAAATCTAGTTACTAGTATCTTGTTTTGGATTTAAACTTCTTATTTTCATAGAATTAAATGTAAAATTATTTTGAAAGTAATTCCAAAACGAAAATCCTAGAGTTGGTCATTATTAACAATTTTTGTATTCAAAAGATTTTCAAAAGACCAACCTAGCAAAAGTTATTTGATGTTGAAACTCACCGAAAAACTATATTTGACCCATAATGGTCATATTATTGCACTTAAGTGAGCTTTGTCGAATGGGTCAACTTTCATGCCATGAAATGACTCACAAGAGTATTTATAACTCATATAACCTTTTAAAAACTTAAATACCCATTTAAGCTCATTTTGGTAAAATTGAAGAGTTTCTTGAAAGTTAAAGCCTTTATTGACCAAATCTTGCCTTTCGAGAATTTAATTGTCTTATTTGCTGTGAAATTGCTCTAAATGGTGTGTTTGATGTTTATCTTGATCATTTGGAGCATTTCATATTGGTTTTATGAATTTTACCAAGGTTTATTGCAAAATGCCTTTTTGAAGTTCACCAAAATCTCTCTGTTGATCTTATTTGGCATACTCTTGCATAAAGTTGGATTTTACTATTTGAATGGATTTGATTATGCTCATAGGCTTATAAACATCTCTCTAACTCATATGAAGCCATATAAGTGCACATTTCCATTCAAAACTCATTTGGTTCCATTTTGAGGAATTGGTGAAAATCTTAATCCTTTATGTGATTCAAATACATTTTTCACCATATCTCTCAAAATAAAATTGATTTATTGAAAATTTTTGTTGGAAAACCTTCTCTCGCATATGGAGCTCATATCTGGAAATTCTCAAATTTATTTGAACTCATTTGCGTGATTATTGACTTTATTTGACTTAGTGTCAAAACTAAACCTCCAATGCTCCTAATGGCCCAATTTTTGATTGGAGGGTGATATTTGAGAAATTATTTTTGGAGAAGTCTCTTGGATGTCCATGGACCATTTTTGCACAATCTCATGGCTATTTGACTTCATTTGATACTTTTTGGATTAATGTTGAAAGCATATGCATGCATATGAGCGGTTTTAGTCAAAAGTCAAAATGTATTTAAAAGGCCAATATTTGTGAAAATCTTTATAAAAGTTCTTAAATATGTATTTCAAATGTTTTACAATGCTTTCGGAGTAAAAATTTCTATTTTAAAAACAAAATAGCAAATTTGGCCTCAAATGGATCTTATAGGATCTTGATTTTGGATTAAATGAAATATTTTCATAAGTTGAAATCTATCGAGTTTTTGAAAACGTGATCAATACAAAACTCGTAGGGTTGGTCATTTTGAGCATTTCTTTAGTTCAAAGTTTTTCCAAACGACCAACCGTTCAAAAGTTATAGCTATTTGAATTTGGCCAAAATTCTTCATTTGACCCAAAATAACCCAAAATAACCCATTCTTGCCCGGCGTCCAGCTACGTGGCGGCACAGCAACCGAAGCGGCGATCACGGCCGCCGGCCGGCGTCGTCCACGTGGCGCCCGGCGGCGGCGGCGAAGCACGCCGCCGCCGGCGCCCAGCTACGTGGCGGCACAGCAACCGGGCGGCGATCACGGCCGCCGGCTGGCGTCGGCCACGTGGCGCCGGCGAAGCAGTGGCGAAGCACGCCGCCGCCCGGCGCCCGATCCACGTGGAGGCGGCGGGCACGCCACCGCCAGCGCAGCAAGGCAAAAAGGTGGAGCAAGGTGGCTTCACCTCGAAGGCTCCTTCCCCTGTCGTACCGTTCTGGGCCACGGGACAGCGGTGTCAGGCCCGTCCGCTGCAAGGGTTTCTGCGACAAGCCCATTCCTCTGACATCTCTCGCCTACCTGTCACAAAGGTGTCCCATCCGGCGGACCGGGCAAAGGCACGCGTGGGCATTTAATGAGGATGGAGGAACGCGACAGCACAGGAAGGCGCATTAAGTGTGTGAGGGTCAGCATGATGACCTCCCTTTTACCTACTCCCGTTAGCCTGGCCTATATAAGGGCCCCCGGGTGCATGGGAAGAGAGAAAAGGGCATTCGAGAGGAAAGAACTTGTAACTCAAGAGCTTTGTATTAGCTTGACACCTTCTCAAAAAACAATCTAGCAGGAAGTAAGGCTATTACCCGAGCCAAAGGGGGCCTGAACCTGGGTAAAAATCTTCGTGTCATCCGCAGTTCATGGATGCCGGAATCCCCCGCGTAGGAGTCCCTAGGGTTTTCGCCCTCTAGGTTTAGCCAACTGCGAAGACGCCCTCCTTCCGAACAAAACCCGGTCTGTCGACTCCGGGCCTGTCAGGTGGAATACGCCGACAGGGGCGCGCCAGGTAGGGGGCTAGTGGTTGGCTTTTCCGGCTAACTCCCCGGCGGACTTTGGTGTTCGCGGTTCAGAAGCAGGCTCGTGCATTAGAAGATGGCGGATCCTCAGCACCAGGATATCGCGGGGGCGAGCGACGACCAAGGCGCCTCCCGGCCGTCGCGCCGGTTGAGGGACCGTCTCACCCGCCCTGCAGGGCAATGGCATTGCCCCCGCAGAGGCGGGAGCGTCTTGCCGCAGGTGGCCTCGAGGCGGCCACCTCGCCAGAACTTGCACGCTCGCGCTCTCCTGGACCACCCTCCGGTGGAGTTCGCAGGAGATTCCCCCGCCACTCCGTGGCTGCGGAGCATCGCTGGCCTCGTGGATGCGGCCCAACTCCGAGTGGGGCTCCCCGGCCAGTCAGGTACCAGCCGTACCTTGACGCCTAAGGCGCCGGCAGGGCGCTCTCAGGCCTCCAGCCGCCCCGACGACAAAGGCCCCGGCCAGGGGGGCCAGGGTCCGAGAAGGGGCGCACGCAATCCTGGTCCCGGTTCATCGAGGAACCGTGGGGACCTCCGCTCTCACCTTGATGAGAGCCGCCGGCAGCGCGGTGATGACCTCCGTGGTCGCCTGCCGCGCCACCGGACCAAAGCGTCGCCATGGCAAGCAGGTGGCGGCTGGCAATGAGAGTCCCCCTCATGGCTCTCACCCTCGGGACCCGGAGGAGGTCCACTCCTCCGGTTCCTCGCGCTCCCATGCACGGTCTCCGGACCGGGCCTCTGATGAGCGGCTCGGCTCCCTCTACGGCGTCGGGTGCCAGGCCTTCTCCCGGCGGTTGCGCCGCATGGCTGGCGGACGAGTTTCGCCCGTGACCATAGAAAAATATGACGGCACCACCAACCCGGAGGAGTTCCTCCAAATCTACACGACGATGGTGCGGGCGGCCGGCGGATCTGAAAGGGTCATGGCCAACTACCTCCCAACGGCCTTGACGGGTTCTGCCCGCTCCTGGCTGCTAAATCTCCCCCGAGGGTCGGTGCACTCGTGGGGAATGTTGTGCGACATCTTTGTCGCCAATTTTCAGGGCTCTTTCGCGCAGCCCGGTGTGGAGGATGACCCCATACCGGAGCAAGAGAAGGGGAGTCGCCGCGACTTCATCCAGCCGATTCACATCGCCGCAACACCATCCCCCACATCTCCGAGCAATCGGTCGTCATCGCCTTCAGGAGGGGCGTACGCGACCGCAAGATGAAGGAGAAGATGGCCACCCGTACCATCAGCTCAACCTCCGAGCTTTTCTCCCTCGCACATAAGTGTGCGCGGCTATGGAGGCGAAGGCCACCGCCCCAAGGGTGGCAAAGGCAGGACGGCGGGACCTCGAAAGGTTCCGCCGTCGGGCAAAAAGCGCGAAGCCTTGGCGAGAGGGGGGCAGGCAGTCTGGCCGCCGAGCGCAACGACGAAGAAGAACCCGCGCCTCAGAAGTGCAACCGCCGCGACCGGCGTGATGACCGGTGCGACCGGCGCGACAACCGTCGTGACCGGCGTAGCGATCGCCGTGATCTGCGCGATGACCGCCGCGGCCGTGGAAACGACCGCCGCGATCAAAAGGAGGGCGAGCCCTATTGTCCAATACATAAAACCAATACCCATGACTGGATAAGCGCCGGGTCGTGGGCGGATAGGAGAAGCGGCTCAAGGAGCGCCGCCGATGATGATCAAGAGGAAGATCCGCCTACCGGTTTTTCAAACAAGCGGATCACACTGTATGGCGTACATCCATGGTGGTTCATCCACCATTCCTCAACGCCGCTTACAAACGGCTGAAAAGGGAGGTATGCGCCACGGCGTCGAGCTCAGGGACGGGTCGGACACTGAAATGGTCGGAGCAAGCGATCACCTTCAGTCGGGCCGACCACCCTGAGGGCACCCCCAGCCTAGGGCATCTCCCGATCGTGGTGGCACCCACGGTCCGGAATGTACGGCTGGGGCGGGTGCTAATGGACGGAGGCAGCTCCATCAACCTCCTGTCCGCGTCGGCATTCATGGCGCTGCAGATCCCGCGACAGGATCTGCGCCCGACCCTGCCGTTCTTCGGGGTAGCCCCAAATGCGGGCTTGATCCCCTTGGGTCAAGTTTGCCTCCCCGTCACTTTGGGGAAAAGGATAACTACCGCACCGAGATGGTGGACTTTGAGGTCGCCGATTTCGACCTCCCATATAACGCCTTGCTTGGCCGACCGGCGTTGGTCAAATTCATGGCGGTCGCCCACTATGCTTACATGATGGTGAAGATGCCGGGGCCCGACGGCCCCATTGTCATCAATGTGGATAGGTCGGAGGCCCTGCGCTGCCACAAGCAGGCTTGGGATCTGGCCGGTGCCACTTGCGTCGGCCGCACCGACGTCACTTCCTCGGGAGCCCTCGGGCCGGACCGTGAGCCGCTGGCTCGCCGGTGAGGTAAAGGTGGTCGCCCTGAGTGGGGGCGAACCCCGAAAGACCGTCAACATTGGCGCCAACCTCAGCGCCAAATAGGAAGACGCGCTCGTCACCTTCCTCCAGTCAAACGTAGACGTGTTTGCCTGGCAACCGTCCGACATGACTGGGGTCCCCAGGGAGGTGATCGAGCACCGACCGCAATGCTCCCGACGGCGCCTAATCCGCAGAAGGTCCGGAGACAGCGCCGAGCGGCAGGACGCCATTCGAGAGGAGGTAGAGAAGAAGCCGAGCTGGAATAGTCGAAGTCTCTCATCCTGAGTGGCTCGCCAACCCGTGCTCGTCAAGAAATCCAACGGGAGGTGGCGTGTGTGTCGACTTCACCGACCTCAACAAGGCTGCCGAAGGATCCTTATCCCCTGCCGTGGGTCGACCTCATCATAGACTCCACGGCCGGGTGTGAATTGCTGTGCTTTTTGGATGCGTACTCGGGTACCACCGATCGAGATGGCGCTTGAAGATGAAGAGAAGATCATGGTAACCCCTACGGGTGTATATTGTTATGTAAAAATGGCTTTTGGTTTAAAGAATGCCGGTTCAACTTACCAGCGTGCCATGCATATCACCTTCCGCCCCCAGCTAGGGCGAAATCTTGAGGTTTATGTCGATGACTTGGTTGTGAAGATTAAGAAGAGCGATGAATTGATCCAAGACCTGGAGGAAACCTTTGCTAACCTCCGGAAGAATTGCTTGAAGCTCAACCCGGAAAAATGCGTGTTCGGTGTGCCCTCCGGCAAGCTGTTGGGTTTTCTGGTGTCAAGCCGGGGCATCGAAGCCAACCCTGACAAGATATCGGCCATCGAGCACATGAAGCCGCCAGCGCGGCTTAAGCAAGTCCAATGCTTGGCCGGTCGCCTGGCCTCCCTGGGGCGGTTCATTGCCCGGTTGGGAGAAAAAAGCTTGCCCCTGTTTAAGCTGCTGAAGAAGACGAACCACTTCGAGTGGACTGAAGAAGCCCAGAAGGCGTTTGAAGAATTGAAGCGGTACCTCTCCTCTCCCCGGTCTTTGGTTTCTCAAAGACCGTGAGCTATTGTTTGTACATTGCTGCCACCCGAGGTGGTGAGCGCTTGATCTTGAATTCTGTGGAGAGGGAAGGCGCCCAAAGGCGGTGTACTACATCGACAAGGTGTTGCACGGCGAGACCCGGTACCCGCAGCTCGTAAGATGTCAGATGCCATCCCTGGTGGCGCCCAAAATCGCGCCATTACTTCCAAGGGCGGGAAATTACCGTGGTCACGGCTTACCCGCTGCGAGAGATCCTCCACAATCGTGAAGCCGAAGGCCGCATTGCTAAATGGTCGGTGGAGCTCGGGGAATTCAACATCAAGTTCGTGCCCCGCACCGCTATCAAGAGTCAAAAGTTGGCGGAGTTAAATGCCAGTGGACTCCGCCACTCTGGTTAAAGAAGCGCCGTGCCTTCCCCCTGGACATTATTCTTTGATGGATCCTTCAGGCTGGAAGGCGCGGGGGCTGGGGTTGTCCTGGTCTCCCCGACCGGTGACACTCTCCAGTAGTGGTCACCCTCGAATTCAAAGCCACCAACAACGTCGCTGAGTATGAAGGTTTGCTGGCAGGGCTGCGCATCGCTTCGGCGTTGGGCATCAGGCGTCTCCAAGTCAAGGGAGACTCCCTGCTGATCATTAATCAAGCGCGGAAGGAGTTCCAATGTTCCGACCCCACCATGGCGGCGTACCTGGCGGCAGTCCGAAAAATGGAGCGTCATTTTGAAGGTTTGGGATATATCCAAGTCCCCCGACGCGACAATCACCTTGCTGACGGGCTTTCACAGCTCGCGTCATCAAGGGCTCCTGTTCCGGTCGGGGTCTTCGAAGAAAGACTACCGCGACCGTCCATCGCAGCCCACGAGTCAGGTGAGGATGATGGTGTCGCTGTCGCAGCCCACGATTCAGGTGGGGACGACGGCAAGGCTGCCGCGGCCTCCGGCTCAGGTGGGGAAGGCGGTGCCACTGCCACGGCCTCCAATTCAGGGAGGGAAAGCAGCGTGCCCGCCTCAGCCCCCAGGTCCGGGAGGGAGGACGGCGGTGCTGCCGAGGCAGCACCAGGGGAAAAGCACGGCCCAGCGGAGTACCCAGGCGAGCACCGAGTGGTCGCCGCGCTTGGCCAGGAAGATCGGTGGATGGATCCTATCCTAGCTTTCCTGCGTGACCAAGTGATCCCCGACGATGATGCCTCAGCTGAGAAGATTGCACGTAAGGCCAAGTGCTATACCCTGGTAGGTGGGGACCTATATCGCCAGGGCAGAAACGGAGTTCTACTGAAGTGCATCACTCGGGAAGAGGGGAGCAGCCTGCTCTCTGATATCCATGGAGGCGTGTGCGGGAGCCATATGTCCGGCCGAACTCTAGTCGGCAAGGCGTTTCGCCAAGGGTTTTATTGGCCTACCGCCCTCCAGGATGCTTGCGAGCTGGTGAGGACGTGCGAGGCTTGTCAGTTCTTCGCCAGGCAAACCCACCGACCAGCCCAAGCTCTGCAAACCATCCCACTCTCCTGGCCGTTCGCGGTCTGGGGGCTGGATATCCTGGGTCCGTTCCCGCGGGCCACAGGGGGCTTCACCCACCTCTTTGTCGCCATCGATAAATTTACAAAGTGGGTCGAGGCCGAGGCGGTGCGCGCCATCACGGCCGCTGCCGCCGTCAAGTTTATACGCGGGATCTTCACCCGCTTCGGAGTCGCCAATCGCATCATCACCGACAACGGCACCCAGTTCACCAGCGCGGCTTTTCTGGAATTCTGTGAAGGAATGGGCACCAAGGTATGTTTCGCTTCGGTGGCCCATCCCATGAGCAACGGGCAAGCAGAACGCGCCAACGCGCTGGTGCTGAAGGGCCTCAAGACAAGGGCGTTCGATCGGCTTCATAAAAGGGGCGCGCGGTGGACGGAAGAGCTCCCGGCGGTGCTATGGTCGCTCCGTACCACACCCAAGCAACAGCAGGCGAGACGCCTTTCTTCTGGTATCGGGCGGAGGTCTCCCCTCGAAGCTATCGCTCGGTTCCCCGCGCGTCTCGGTGCTCAACGAAGAAGACCAAGAGGATCTTTGGCGAGAAGATGTCAACCTTTTGGAGGAGGTGCGGATCGTCTTTGCTCTCGCGCCGCCCGCTACAAAGAAAGTCTCGGTACCACGCCACCCGGTCTCTGAGAGGACACCGGCAATGGCGACTGGTCTTTGCGCAGAGTCCAGCGCATGCCGGGTTGAACAAACTGTCTCCCGATGGGAGGGCCCTTCAAGGTGGTCTCAGATCTCTACAAGGTCCGGCTATTACCGAGGACGGCGAGGAACCGGATTTAATTCCTATAACATAGAGTTGTTATGAAATTCTATCCTGAAGGAATTGTGGGTACCTCATTGCCGCTTCGCCACCGTGAGGTAAGGGCCTCCCTTGGTGGTTGGTGGCTCGAGGCGGTTAGTAAAGTTTTTACCTAAAAGGTTTTCGCCATTCTTTGTCCCATTATGCGCCCTAGTGGCAAGTTTATCTTTGCATGGATGTTGCTAGTTCAGATGTTTGCTAATTCCTTGGTGATCTATGAGAGATCCACCGGTGCTCGTGGTCCGACAAGGCCAGGCGACAGGCTGGGCTAGATACTTGCTCAAAACGCGCCCCGACGCCTCGGGTTGGCTCCCTGAAGCACCGCTGGTCGTCACCGCGAGCATTGTTAGTCTAGTACCCCTCCTGGGATCCCGCCGCTTTGACGCACGACACCATGGATCGGTCTCCAAAAAATCGCAAGGACTTAGAAATCAAAAAGGGACCAGGAATCACTCCATGCGGGGACCTATATCATTCGGTTTTTTCTTGCGTATGCCTACTCATTCTGTTAGTAGCTGTGCCCCCAAGCTTCTCCGTGGCCGCCCAAGAGCTCGGGGGCTGGTCGCCCCAAGCTCCTTCGTGGTCGCCCCAGGCTTCTTCGTGGTCGCCCCAGGCTTCTTTGTGGTCGCCCCAAGCTTCTTCGTGGTCGCCCAAAGTGCTTGGGGGCTGCTCGCCCCGAGCTTCTCCGTGGTCGCCCAGATACTTGGGGGCTGATCGCCCAGTGATATGAAAAGCGAGATAAGTGCTCCTTGCCGCATTTTTGACCATTTCCTTACGTACATGCGCTAAAATGGGTCAAGTTGCGCGTGATTGTCACAAGTGCCAAAATGCGGCCCTCACGATTGAAGGTGCGCTAAAAGCGTTAACGTTCGGGCGCCAAGCGGTACCGGTGCAAGTTAGGCGTGGTGCTCAAACACGGCTCGTATGCCTCGGTCGGCTCTCTGAAGCATCACTGGTTGTCACCGTCGAGTGCCGCTGGTCTAAATACACTTCCGAAGCTTGTTGCCTTGCCACGCTTCTGTTGGGCGCCCTTCGGCGGTCATCGGGGTCCAAGCTCCGTAAGAGTTTGAACCAAGTGACAATCCGCGCAAAAACCCAACGCCGAGACCAAGCTACGTCTAGCATCTCCTCTGGGACTCGGGGCCGTCACTGCGAGTCCCGTGATGACTTGTGTGATCCTTACTTGCGTTTAAAGAAACACATTTAATCATCGGCGAAACTCAGAACGCCACCCTAACCTAAGCATTCCTCGAGCATTTCCGCTAAGCTAGAAGATCGGCGCTGGCGATTTAGCCCGAAAAAACCGATCATGCGAAATAAGCGAAGCATGCAGTAATTTTGACTAAGAAATATTCAAAGTTATTTGGCGCGTGAGCAACAGTGAACGCCAAATGAAGATAAAACAGAAGAGCAACAAGGCGGCCGGCTCATCATCGTCATCGCCAAGGTCGAGCTCGTTCGTCGCCCTCGCCTTCCGCCGATGGGGTGGAGACGTCCATGATCGGTGGTCTACTTGCGATGAGTCGGCCATGTGTTCGCGGCGCTGCTACAGACTGCGCCTCCGCCGAGCAAAGATCCCCTCAACGCCGGCTATCACCACCGCCATGGGATCGAAGGCGTCGCGGCTGGTGCGTGAGCGAGAATGTGGGTCGCGGTCATGATCGCGACCTCACGTCCTTCTCTGGCGGAGCGAGCGGCCAGGGCTTCGGGCAGCCCCCGGAGTGCCTCTGCGGCCTGGTTGGTCGCGTGGGCGAACTGCAGCGCGGAGTCCTCCAGTGGCGTATTCAGCGCCACCCCCAAGGGTTCCAGGCACCTCTTGGTGCGCTGGAACGCCTTCTTGAGCATGATGGACAGGTTGCGCCGCAGGCGGAAGGACTCCAGCTCCGAGGTCTTCAGCGCCGTCTCGGCCCTCTCCGCCCGCTCTTCTGCCCTCTCTCGCGCGCATGGCATGGCGGCGCGTCGTGGTCTCTCGCGCCCAAGCCGCCTCGCCGTGTCGCTCTCACCGCTCACGCGGCTCGCCTCTCACCGACGTCAGTGCCTGGGTAGTCTCGGCTCCGTGCCTGGCGGCTTCGACGAGGGTGTTGCCAAATGCGTCCTGAAGATCGCCGAGCCGGGTGAAGATTTCGACGTGGCGTGGCGGCGAAATGGGCGCGGGAGGCTTGGAGCCCGAGGCGCTGCCTCGGGTCGGCCTCAGATTTCTCCGGCGGCGGAGGTGCTAGGGAGGCTTCCGCGGGCGGGGCTGGGGCGCCCTTGGCATGTCTCGAGGGGCCGTCTTTGGCGGCACCCTCAAGCGGAGCCCGGCCATCGGAAGCGTCAGACCACCATGGAGAGTGGTGGCCGGGGGTCCCGTGGCCGGAGCTGTTGGCGCCGCGATCGACGAGGCGGGCGCCGGAGGAGTTGGCGCCGGTGCAGGCGCCGCGGGAGGCGGTGGCATCGGAGACGAAGTTGTAGCCGGGGCGGTCTGCGTTGCCACCCCTTGCGAAGACGCCGCCGCAGCAGGGCTGGCGGCGGGAGAGGTTTGGTCCGTGGCCCGGACCCTCTTAGAGTCCGAGCCCGTGACATCCGGGGCAATCGGCCGCTTGCCCGTGGCCCGATCGCTGGTAGGGGCCGTGTCCCTGATCACCAGCGCGCCGCGGGGTGGCACCACGGCGGCCCCTGTGGAGTCCATTAGCGGGAACCGCCTGACGTGTTCCAGGCGTTCCGTGTACTGCAGATCGGCGAGCGGCCGAGCCAGCGCCGGGAAAGATGAACTGCCCACGGATAGCGGCATCAGCACGGAGAGCCATCTGCCGATGACTATATCTTCCAAGTTTCGCTACCGCAAAGACAAAAAATGGCTGTCGGTTGGTAGAGGCCACAGAAAAGAGCATGTGCTTGAGAAAAAGATCGAAAGGATGAAGACTTACGCCGCCACGCGTCGTGTCCGCGCGTCGCCGCCGAGTCTTCGCCATCTTTGGGCGGTGGCGGCGGCGCAGGGCCGATTCTCCGGATGCGAAGTCGTGCCACCATCGCTCCGTCGATCCGGCGCCCATGCACTGTTGATGCGGACGCCATGGCGAGGAGTTCCACCGCTCTCGACGGCCGTGAATTCTGGGCTCGGAGGCCTCCGCCGCCCGGTGGGCACTCCCAAAGCGTCGACCCGCTGTCATCGTTGACATCTGACGGTCGGCTGCGCCATGCCTTCCAGCTGGATTTGGTGGAAGGCGATGTAGTGGAGGCCATCCGCCTCGAGATTTAAAGTAGCAACTCCCCACTACCTCATTATCGGTGGAGGCGTGATGAGGAAGAAGTAGCGAAGAGAGGAAGATTCGCATCACCCCCATTTAACATCTCGCAAAGGTATGCGAAGATAGAGAGAAAGACGATGGAGTTGGGGTAAGGTGAAGATGGTGGATCCGTGAGAAATGGAGTACGGTGAGAAAAAGATCGAAAAAGGCGGGACCGCACCGCCATCGATGCTAAGTGTGTATAACGATCTCGCTCGAAGGCACCGTGGCGTGGCGGTCCCCGCCGGAAGCGAAGGTGCCCTCCGGTGCTATGACGGCCATCCTCTTTACCGAGAGTATCCGCGGTCGAAGGCGAGGATGGGTGCGCCATGGAGGCCAAGAAGACGAAGGCTTTTTGAGCAAAGAGTTGAAGGAGGTAAAGGTTGAATGCGCAAGGAAGAAGAAGGCGAAACCACCTAATACAGAGGAACCAGACTATATATGCGCCCGCACCGACGGTTCGCGAAGGACAAGATCGTCGTCGCCTCGGGTCCCGAGAAAATCCGCAGATACGCTGGAGGGAACCGAGGCGGTCGATCCTCATGAGTGGTGGCCCCACCCAGAACGCGACTCAAAGATTTAATGAAGGTTCGAAAGAGGCTTTGGCGCGTGTTCGAGGCGGGCCGGCTCTCACAACAGATTTCGCTTCTGGGTACCCTCTCCGCCGACAAAAGCAATCAACCAAGCGGTCAACATACTTAGTCCACGTGGCGCCGGCGGCGGGTGGCGAAGACGCCCGCTGCGGGCCCGGCTACGTGGCGGCTCGGCAACCGAAGCGGCGATCACGCCACGGCTCGGCGGTCCACGTGGCACCCGGCGAGCAAAGCGGCGAAAGACCACTCGCCGCCGGCGCCCAGCTACGTGGCGGCTCGGCAACCGGCGGGCGATCACGGCCGCCGGCTTTGGCGTCGGCCACGGGCGCCCGGCGAAAGCAGTGGGCGAAGCACGCCGCCGCCCGGCCGCCCGACCCACGTGGCGGCGGGCGGGCACGCCGCTTTCGCCGCGCCGCAAGGCAAAAGGTGGAGCAAGGTGGCTTCACCTCAAGGCTCATTCCCCGTGCATCGTTTTGGGCCACGGACAGCGTGTCAGTCCGTCCGCTGCAAGGGTTTTCGCGACAAGCCCATTCTCTCGACATCTCTCGCCTACTGTCACAAAGGTGTCCCATCCCGTGGACCGGGCAAAAACGCAGCGTGGGCATTTAATGAGGATGGAGGAACGCGACAGCACAGGAAGGCGCATTAAGTGTGTGAGGGTCAGCATGATGACCTCCCTTTTACCTACTCCCGTTAGCCTGGCCTATATAAGGGCCCCCGGGTGCATGGGAAGAGAGAAAAGGGGCATTCGAGAGGAAAGAACTTGTAACTCAAGAGCTTTGTATTAGCTTGACACCTTCTCAAAAAACAATCTAGCAGGAAGTAAGGCTATTACCCGAGCCAAAGGGGGCCTGAACCTGGGTAAAAATCTTCGTGTCATCGGCAGTTCATGGACGCCGGAATCCCCCGCGTAGGAGTCCCTAGGGTTTTCGCCCTCTAGGTTTAGCCAGCTGCGAAGACGCCCTCCTTCCGAACAAAACCCGGTCTGTCGACTCCGGGCCTGTCAGGTGGAATACGCCGACACAAGTGTTGTCACATGATAAGATTGAGTTGTTGTGGCGAGGGATGTCACGTAATGATATTGAATTGTTGATGGCACGTGGTGCTTGATAATCAACTGGGGTGGTATTCATTTAGATTAGGGCAAGTGACAAGAGACAGTGTGCCAAGGTGAGCCGAATGGTAGATGGTTTGTAGAAGTCTTGCCTCGATCATTTTGAGGACTTAACCTTGCAAGCCTTTGACCTGAGTCAATCATGCAACCACATGTCTCGTGTGGGGCAGCCTAGCTGATTAATTTGCAATATCTTACCTTTAGTACTGCTAGTGGTGGTGTGAGTCCCGGGTTGTGGTAACCAGTCCTCACACGGGTATATTCACATGGCGCAAGAGGGGGGTCCTGGATGTGGTAACCAGTCCCACTAGTGTTGAAAACTCAGTGGGTAGTACTGGGTTAAGGGAGGGCATTGTAAAGGCTTTGTTATGATTACTCTCCTTTGTGGTGTTTAGTTATATTGTGTGGGTAAAATGTGTAATATCTATAGAGTGTAAAATCTATTTGGATAGTCGTGCTCGCGGTATTGAGCAATACTCAGGAATTACAGTCAAGGGTTAGATTTTTGCAAAATAAAACTTAGGATGGATGGCAGGTTGCCATAAATGGTTGGAACTTGACTTGAATTGGATACCTTTGTTTACTTGAAAAATGCTAAATCTATCTATTATTGTTATTTGTTTTACTCTCTTTCAATCTATTTGTTGTATTTATTTACAAATGCTGCGTTATTGCAAAATAGCCATGTTAGCCATTCATTTGGAATAAGCCAATCATATAGTTACATAGAATTGCATTCTATGTACAACTTGTTGAGTGCTTTAAGTACTCACCCTTGCTACCAACAAATCACCAGTTAAGGAGTCTATATCAGCTTGATGAAGGAGTGCCAGAAGGAAATGAACATTTAGGGTGCGAGCCTTGTTAGTTGCCTGTGGTATACTGAGAGGTTTATCTACGTTCTCATTCTGCTGCAGTTTAATTTATTATCCAGCCTTGCGAGGCATGATAATGTAAGTTGACCATAAGGTCATCCAACTAGTTTTATTTAATATATGAAGTCTTTTATTATGTTTTCGCTATGTATAATTGTGATATTTACCGATATTGAGGCTGTGTACATTAGCGTGATCTTAGACTAGTGCAGTATACACAGAGGGTCCGGATTTGCATATTCAGGTTCCCTCTGTTGGGACCCAAATTTACCACCTCAGACCTTCTGTGTTTACCGCACTAGTCCTTGGATCAACGCTAGTGCATAAAGCTCAACATTGGTAAATATTACATCATACACACGATAATAATAATAATAATAATACTCCATTTATTGATTACAACTAAGTGTATGATATTATGACCAACTTACATTGTTAAGCCACATAGGGCTAGACTTGAATTAAGATTAGAGCAAATGCAGCGCAAAATAGAAGACATAGATGGCCCCTCAATTTACCACCGACAATTGACAAGGTTCAGATCCTAATTATTCGTATCCTCCTGGAACTCCTCCAACAAAGGCATAGATTCTTCAACTATTGATTGTGGTTATTGGCAATGGTGAATACTTAAAACACTCAACAAGTTGTGCACAAAATGCAATTCTATATAACTATATGCAAGGTTTATTCCAAAGGAATGGCTATTATGGTTATTTTGCAATAAAACAGCATTTACGAATAAGTACAATAGATAGATTGTAAAGACATTTAAACAAATAACAATAAATATTAGTTTCAGCATTTTCTAATTAAGTAAACCAACTTTTCCAATCCTTAATCAAGTTCCAACCTCTCATGGCAACCTGTCATCCATCCCAAGTTTTATTTGTAAAAGTCTAACCCTTGACTGTAATTTTCAGGCTATGCACAATACCGCGAGCACGGCTATTCGAATAGATTTATACTTTGCAGAGGTTATGCACTTTACCCGCATGATACAATCAAACACCACAAAGACGATTGATCATAACAAAGCATTTACAATGCACTGCCTTAACACAGTATTATCCGTTGAGGTTTCAACACTAATGGGACTGGTTACCATATCTAGGGCCCTCTCTTGCACTATGTAAGACTACCCGTGTAAGGACTAGTTACCACAACCCGATACTCACACCACCACTAGTAGTACTAAAGCTATGACATTGCAAATTAATCAGCTAGGCTGTCCCATACTAGACATGTGGTTGATGATTAACTCAGGTCAAAGTCTTGCAAGGTTAAGTCTTTAGAGTTTAGAGTGACTAGGGCAAGACTTTTACATACCCTCTATCATTCGGCCCACCTTGGCATACTGCCTCTTGCCACTTGCCCCAATCTAAATGTAACCACCCTAGTTGGTTATCAAGCACCACGTGCCACCAACAATTCAACCTCGTTGCGTAGCATCCTCTTGCCATAACAACTCAATCTCATCATGTGACCACACATGACACACAAGTTCATAATATTGTTTCATATTCCATTAGTAAAGATTAATTATCAATAATTCAAGTGTTGATTTTATATTAACCAACTATTGTGAACCAATCTAGGGTGACAATAGATCATGGCATACAAATGACAAGGTAGGGTATATTGCAATTGGCTAGATTAACTAGATCCCAAATTACTTAAAAGCATTTATACACATAAATTATCTTGCATAAGATTGAAACAAAATAGCAATTTTATAAAGATGGGTTCAACATGATCAAAGCACAACTTGCAATAGCAAAGGTCCTGATCTTACTCTAAAAAGTGCTCTTGATTTGATGGATCCTCCTCCGATACGTCGCACAACTCAGCGTCTACGTGAATTGAAACAAAAAAGCAAATAAATACCAAAAACATAAAGAAAATGAACTCTAAAAATCAAATATAATTCACCATTAAATAGATCTCAATTTTACAAATTTTAAAAATTTGAATCACCTCAGTCGGAGCTCGTATGAGGGAGAACATGCTCAGAGAAGATTTAAAAATTATAAAAATCAGAAAATTGAAAATCAAATAATAAACTAAATTATTTTTGTACCAAAAAACCATATTATTGTGTTACTGTGACGTACAGTGATGTCAGCCTTGGCCCAAATTGCTCCTGCACTGATATGTGTACTCTGGTCCACTAGACCGGGTCCATGGACCAGATCACACCTCGGGTATAGCGCTCGGTGAACTCGGTCCATGTGCTAATTTGGCTGATGGTGGGCCACCCTCACGATTGACTCAGTGCCACCGCAGTGACCACGTATCGTGCCACGTGATCGCCACGCGACTACCACCTTAGCTGAGAGCGTGACGAGGTAGCGACGAGTCGACAAAGCATCAAGCCTTTTGCTTCTTTTGCTGCTATATACTCTGAATTGTAAAAATAAAATGTATAAATAGCTTCTACTTAAAAAAATGATGTATGGTTGTGATTCTAATTGTTGTAAATGTGTGTACTAGCCACTGATCATGGGACTAGTACTGTATGCACATAGATTCTCATTTTCGTATTTTATGCAAAAATGGGGGCCACTACAGTTGGTATCAGAGCTATACTAGCTGCAGGATAAACCCTAGATAGAATGGTTGTTAGCATTAGGATAAACAAATTCAAAATCCTATTTTCAAAAGTTATTATATTTGCAAAATGTAGACCTTACTATTCTTTCCTCATTCTTAAGGTCTTACCCTTTCCCTACTCTCATTCTGATTTATAACAAATTCCTGTTTCCTTAAAAGTAATTCTTACCTGTAGTTTATCTTCGCTATTTTCTCCCGAAGTTGTCCGAGATATGTCGTTGTCATGCGTAGCCAATGAAGACTACAAAATCTATACCGACAACCTTCGGAAGACGGATGCGACACTTTGCCATCTCTCTGACTTCATAGAAGCCTTAGATCACCATCATCAGCAAGTAGTATGAGAGTTACCCATCGCCGAGTAGCTTAAGTTGAAGGACGATATTAACCTAGCGACGAATAGAAATATAGCAAGCCTCTTGTGCAGGAATATGCATGACTAGGCTAGTAAAAGAAAAACATTAGATACCCCTACGTGCTCGGTTAAATATATAGTCTTATGTGCTATTGAACTTTTGTTGTAATTTTTTTATTGCTTCGCAGGATGCACTTGTGACTGATTGTCATGAGATTGAAACTTCATGATGTGCCAACCCTACTTAATGAGAAAAATTAATTAAGAGACTTTTAAGGAACAAAGCGTTGCCTTAAAAACTAACGAGTAATTCCTAATCCAAGTAGAAATTATTCTCAAATAATGTTTTAATGAACGGAATGATGCCTGGTAACCCAACAGAATCCCATCTAAATAACCTTATTTTAGTAAACATCGTTGTAGGAACCTGCGACAGGGTCTCTCAGCGAAATCATGGAAAGTGAAGCCACTCGGGTCTTTCAAATCCCAAGAAATGATAATCCCACCCTAGCCCAACCAAACCCCCAACATTTAGCTAAGGCATTTTCCTCACGATGTGAAAATCATCATAATTCCTCACCTCCCCAAGATCTGCAAGAAGCTAACACAGAAGGACAATTTCCAAAATCTCTAACCGTGGCACAAATGCTTGCCATAATTGAACAAAGTCATCAGACGCATACACTTCTTCTCCAACAAATAGTGCAGAATGTTGCCAATCTAGACGCAATTCTTGCCAGAAGTGGAAATAGTTCATATTAGAAACCTACTCCTACACCTTATTTGATACCTAGACATTGTTCTTTGAAATGTTGTCAACCAAACCAGTCTGAAGATCTTGCGTGCATTCGCTGTGGAGAAATAGGACATACTGCTGATGATTATGCAATCAATTGCTCCAACTGTGAAGGAAATTATTCTATTAGAAAATGCCCCATGAGCAACATCATATGTTACCTTTGTGAAAGTCAAGATCATTGCCCAGCTCAATGCCCTCTTGATCTGATAGTTACCACTGCAATTCAGCATCAGTAAGAAAAATTCCGAGCCTTAGTTGTTCAAGATTTGGCAATTAAAAGAGGGATGCTAGCTGCGCAAGGAATGTTGCTTGAAGAGTTAAAGAAGCAGCACTTTCATCCTGACAACCTTCACCAAGAAAATAGTATGCGGCCGTCACCAATAGAATATTTCTTATGTGAAGAAGAAAGTTATTGGGCCAGGGAATGCCCTGAGAAAAGGCAAATTGGGATTCACAAGGAAGACAGTATTGAGCATACCATTGTACCGAGCAAGACACCACGAGAAAAACGTAAGTGCTTCAACTGTCATGAAAAGGGGCATATTGCTAAACAATGCCCACGAGAAGGACAAATATCTCCTGCAGCCATTGTCATGTCAGAAGTTACTACCATCAAGATTATAACCTCAAGAGTAGGAGGTAGAACATCAAGAGTGGTTTGCCTAGAGAATCAGTTGAAGAAGAGGCATCTGAACAAAACTACCTCAAACAACAATGATCAAAGAGGGAAATTGCCCCCTAAAATCTGTTATACTATCATGAGTGTGGGCAATACACCAACACTTGTCCCAAGAAGAACTCAGTTCAACCTCGACCTCAATCTCAATCACCACCTGTTCACTCCAACAACACCAATGCACAAACTGTTAATGTTCAAAACCAAACAACCAATGTTATCTACTATTGTTGTGGTAAACGTGGGCATTATGCCTACAGTTGCCCAAAGAAGAACCAGATTCCATCATGTTCTCAACCCCAGGGAGCTCCGCAACAACCTTCAGATCAACCTCAAGAGTCTGAAGGCAAACAAGCCCCTAGACATGCATCCACTCCAGCTCAAAGCATCAATTCCAATCATTTGTAGTACGTGACCGCGGAAGGAGCACACAACATACCTAACACCGTCTTGGTACGTTTCCTACGTAATTAGTTACTAATAAAATTTAGATTAATTCAGAAAACTTTTATTCCATCATATATTTGTTAACCTTCAACCATCCCTATACCACTTCCTCAAACCTCGTAAATCTCGAAGACAAGATTTCTGTAAGGGGATAGATTGTAATATCCCGTTTTTAATAAAAATGAAATATAAATGTTTCTCTAAGCTTCTTTTGAAAGCTTTTCTGGAATTTTTGGATTTCATTTAAGTTAGTCTATATTTCTAGAATTTCTGGATTTTCCGAACTTATCAAAAACATTTCAAATATCTCAGATAAGGGGTATAAAATTTTGAACTCAAGATATCCAACTGCAACAAACCCTATAATTAATTTTTTAAACCCTAAATGCTCTCATTACCATCTCTGAAAAGATTTATAAAAACTTTAACCCATTTATCAAATTATAGAAGATTAAAATTAGCAAGCTGAATTTTGAAATAGAAGCCATGTCAAAATTATATAAAAATAATGAAGAATGATCTTGATCTGAAAACTTTATAGTATCATCCTAAGTATCCCAGAATCCTTCAATAAAATTTTCAGAAAAAATTGATGTTGTTTGATGCCTTTAGAAAATCAATAACAAAGAGGCCAATAATCAATCTGTCTGCTTATCAGAATTTTTATAAAATTCTTCGGGTCTGATGTCAAGCTGAAATTTTTATGAAAACATAGTATTTCATTAGGTTTCTTTGAGAAAAAGTTTTGAAAATCTTCATCTCATTTTTGATGTCAATTAAATCCGATACCGCATTGCCATCCAAAAATAAAAAAAAACCTTTCCCATTTCTTTTCTTAACCCCCTGTCATGTGGGCCCCCCTGTCAGCCTTTGGCATCTCGCTGCTTTCCCTGGTCCTCTAGCAGCTGCAGAAGGTCCTAGGTGACCTGCCAGTGCCCTGTTCTTCTCCCCTTTCTCGCTTCCGCACACAGAACACCGTAGCTTCCTCTGCCAATTTCGTCACCGTGGCAGCAAGATGCTACGCGATTCTTCACCGTGGAAGCAGCTCACCTCAGTTCTCCAACTCCGTGCCAAACTCCATCGCCCTCTTCAACCAATCACTTGCCACGATAGGCCGGCAACTCGTCTCTCTGACACCGCAGCTGGGACGGAGCAGTGAGCCCTTCGTCCGCACAAGCAAAGCCCTGGTGAGCTTCACAATTGGTTCATCTCGCTGTGATTCTCACCTTCAGTTCCTAACTTAGCTTCCCCATCTTGTCTGCAAGCTAGAGCCAGCCGCAGCTTCCTCTCAGCGAGCTCCATCGTCGCCAGCGCCCGGGAAAAAGCAGTGAGCACACCTCTGCACAAGTGTCCTCGGGTGAGCTCACAAACTTGATTCCTTTCACCCGCGGCTCCCTTATAGCCTACTGAACTGGCTTCACACCTTGCATGAAGCTGATTTGCTCCACCGTGACCTCCCCTTAGTTCTCTACTTCGGCTGAGTTGCTGCGTTCTAAGGGGTGAGTGCAACTGAGCCTCAAAATATTTGGCATGCCCTTTTGACAAAGGTGAGACCGTAGCTCAGTGGTTAGTGAGCTTTGCTTGAATAAGGAGATCTAGTGTTCTAATCCTGGCTGTGCACATGTTTTCCTGTCCATTTTTGGTTACCTCGTGTTAGTAACTTCAAATAATTTAGCTAGCCCTTTTGACACAAAGAGCCTGTAGCTCAATCGGTTAGTCTCGACGTCAGGTCCTATCTTCAAATCCCAATAAACACATATTTATTTTCCTTTTTGATTACCTCTTTATATCTTTTGCTAGGGAGGTCCAAATAAGGTGAAATGTGTGTTAGATCATGCAATAAAATTCATATGTTCACTGCAGACTAAATCATTTGATTCAAAGTTTGTTTAAAGCTCCTTTTTGTACCATGTAGCAACTATGAAAACTATAGCTCCAAAAATCATAAAATAATTCTCACATGTTTCTAAGGTCATGAATGTTCCATTTATGCAAAAATATCTCACATATGTGCTTGATTGATCAATTAGGAAAAGGATAACAGGATAGAAAAAGAAGAAACTCAAATAAGTTTCAATTGAATCTTTAATTCAAAAGAATAATTGAGGTCAGGTTCAAATAGTTCAATCCCCAAAACCAAATATCAAAAACTTAGGTTAAACAATACTTGATTAAAACTCAAATCATCCTTGTCTCGTATATACATATGACAACCCTCATTCGGATATTGCACATTCAAAAAGATATTTTAGAAACAAAAGTACTTCACTATGGAAATATTTATTGTTATGTTTTTTTCCCCGAGCAATCCAATATGAGAAAATGTAGCAACTAAAGCTATAAGGTTCTTTAGGTTAAATTCTGTACTTAAATGAATCTATTGCATGTCAAGGAAACCACAATATGATACGATGCCTTAGGTATATCCTTACTCATCATGTTACTGTATGTAAACAAAGTGTTGGGACCTGAATATGCAAATTCGGACCCTCTGTGTATACTGCACTAGTCCAGAATCATGCTAGTGCACACAGGCTCAACATCAGCGAATATCACAATCATACACAACGGAAATAAGATAAAAGACATTTTATACTAAATATTACTAGTTGAATGACCTTATGGTCGACTTACATGATTTTGCCTCACAAGGCTGAACAACAAAATAATCTGCAGTGGAATGAAGACGTGGATAAACCCCTCAGTATACCATAGGTAACTGACAAGGCTAGCACCTAAACAATCGTCTCTTCATAGTACACCTCTTCTAGCACGGATGTAGACTCCTCAACTGGTAATGTTATTGTAGGCAAGGGTGAGTACATAAAGCACTCAACAAGTTGTGTATAGAATGCAATTCCAGCATGGCTATATGCAAGGCTTATTCCAAAGGAATGGCTAACAATGGTTATTTTGCAGTAAAGCAGCCTTTGTGAACAAATACAACAAATAGATTGAAAAGATGGTAAAACAAATATCAATAATAGATAGATTCAGCATTTCTCAAGCAAACCAAGTTTCCAATCTTAAGTCAGGATTCAACCCCCATGGCAACCTGCCATCCATCCCAAGTTTTATTTTGCAAAAATCTAACCCTTAACTGTAATTCTCGAGCATTGCTCAATACCGTGAGCACGACTATCCGAATAGATTGTACACTCTGCAGAGGTTATGCACTTTACCCACACGACATGATATTCTCTTTGTGCCTGGCCATTAGCACACTTCCTTTGGTGTGCCAGCAGAGAAATCATGATAAAGCTTTTACAATGCTCTGTCTTAACCCAGCACTACCCGCTGAGGTTTCAACACTGGTGGGACTGGTTACCACATCCAGGGCCCCCCTCTTGAGCCATGTGAGCCACCCCGCGTGAGGACTGGTTACCTCCACCCGGGTCTCACACCACCACGATAGTAATAAAGCTAAGACATTGCAAATTAGTCAGCTAGGCTACCCCATAACAGACATGTGGTTGCATGATTGACTTAGGTCAAAGGCTTGCAAGGTTAAGTCCTTAGGGTGTTCAAGCAAGACTTGCATATACCCTCTGCCCATCGGGCCCACCCTAGCACACATGCCCTTGCCATTTGCCTCAATCCAAATGATTAACAACCCAGTTGATTACCAAGCACCACGTGCTATCCACAAATCAACATCGTTGCGTGACCTCGCTACAACAACTCAATCTCTTTGTGTGACCACACATGACACACAAGTTCACATCATTGTTCCATAATCCATTAGTCAAGATTAATTATCCATGATTCAAGTACATGTGATGACGTAGCATGGCTAAGCAATCTAATCCGATCTAACCATCCCATGTTGATTCTATTATTAATCAACTATAGTAAACCAATCTAAGGTGACAAGTGGATCATGGTATACAATCGACAAGGTAGGGTGTAATTCAAAGGGTATGATACCTAAATCCCAATTTAGATTGAAATCATTTATACACATGAAATAATATGCAATAAGGTAAAACAAAATAGCAATTTTGCAAACATGGGTTCAATATGATCAAAGCACAACTTGCCTTAGGAAAGCCCTTATTCCCTCTCTGTACCTTGGTCTTGGGTTGATGAATGTTCCTCGAATGCGTTGCACAATTTAACGTCTACGTGAAACAAAAGAGAAAGCCAAATAAATACCAAAACAGAGGACAAACAACTCCAAAAAACAAATCAAAATTCACCATTAGATAGATCTCAATTTTACAAATTTTTAGAAATTTGAATCACCTCAATCGGAGTTCGTATGAGGGAGAACGGGCTCTCGGAAGATTCAAAAATCATACAAACCTGAAAATTGATAAAATTTGAATTATGCGAAATATTTTTATATTGAAAATTTGCATTTATTACGCCACACTAACCAGCGCTCGGGTGTATGGACACGGTTCACAAACCAGCGCCGATCCACCGTGAACGCGGTCCACGACACTCCGGCTCCGCACTCGACATGTGGTGCATCCTGGTTGGTCGCAGCATCACACAGATCAAAGCTCCCGATGGCTGACACGCGGCGCACATCCACGAGACCAGCCGAATAGAATGGAAGCGATTACTCGAGGTGTGGCGAGATCCTAGCGGTTCATCAAGGATCGAACGGACAATAGCTCACCCGAGCCGTTCACTGTTGACGAGGTGACGTGGATCGATCCCGTTCACTTGTTGCATATCCAACGGTTGGAAACTCCCGACCCTGCTAATGGTGGCACGACGGCGTGGCTTCACTGGACTTGGAGATGAAGAAGGCGAACACGACGAGTGGCGGCTTTCGCTGACCAAAAGATGGCGATGCAGAGGCGTCTCAGCATGGCGTACTCATATCTGGAGCCCACGCAGCGATCCCTGGCTTGACGGTAGCAGAAGACGAAGAAAATCGCGACGGCTCCAAGCTTCAACTCCAGCGAGCTCTCGTGCCTCTTGTAGGTCGTGACGGCTGGCGGCGCTTAGGGCAAAATACGCGGCAAGGAACATTGAGTACAGGGTGAGGGTTGCGGGTCCTTTATAGGCCTCTGGAGGCGGGCTCCACCTGGATTTCTGTGGCGTGATCGACCGTGACTCCGAGTCCTTGCCGGAGAAGTCGGCGGCGCTGAGCGAAAATCCGAGCCGTCCACGCGGCAGGACGGGCGGTCTAGATGCGAGCGGCGATGATTCGATCCGAATCGTAAACAAACCGGACGGTTCGAATTGATTAGGTTTTCGCCTTGAACGCGATCGTCGTATGGAAATCCAACGGCTCTAAGCGATCCGGCCGCACAGTCATAGGCCAAGCACGCACAGTATATAGGCTTGGCCCATTACTGTTCATTATTTTTTTTAACGTTTTTCAATTTAATTTAATTCCTGAAAATAGATTATTTTGTTTTAGGCAATAGAAATACCAGAAAAAAATCCAAGAAAATTCTAAAAAATACTTTGAGACATTTTGAACTCAAATAAAATAATTTTGGCAAACCTTTATATTAATGTTATCTATAAATAATTAGTTTTCATAAAAGACCAAATTACTTAGTTGAAAATAAATTCAAATAAATTCCAAAAAAATCCAATAAATTCAGAGAGGTCACAAAATGCACAATTGATAATAAAAAAAATTAAGGCGAATTTTGGGATGTTACATTAAGTTAACCCAATTATGCTTGTGTACATATACACGTCTTTCCAAGTTTTGCAAATGAAATGATGTTTTGAGAATAACATGCATACTAAGTAGAACCAGAGTTTAGTGTGCACTGTGCTTAGACCGGCTAAAATGATTAGATTTGATTCCAATCTGCATTAGTTTCCATTTGTAAGTTGGAGTCTAGTCATAGAAATTCATATAGTAGTAAATATAGTCATTAATCACTTAAAAATTGTGAAGACGAATTTCTAAACCCTTTTAGAACCATAATATACCTCATTAAGCAAAAGTATTTCCTATTTAATTAAGTTTGACCTAAGTTTATCATAGGCTATAGATACAAGGCTCATATGATAATATAGACAAATAAGCTCGAATGGATGTCTATATAAAGAAAACTAGTTTAAACACACTAATAGAACTACTAAAATGAATGATGCTTATCTCAATCTGAACCAAGTTCTTTAAATAGCTTGGCTTGCTGTGTATAAAAGATTATTATATGCATCTCTCAAATAAGTAATAGGTGTAAGATTAGTTGATATATATACTCTAAAAATTGGAACCACTTAATACAGCAAAAATCATTATGATAAGGTTATAATTTATTCTTAGCCCTTAGGTGAAAAGTGCTTTTATATGATATAAGTGAACTTAATAACTTTAAATAAATATATAAAATGTCATAAAATGAATGTTGGAATTATGTAGAGTTAATTCCAAAATATCCGTGAAGTTAAGATCATGTTGGTCAGCAAAAAGAACTAATTTGAATAAAGTTCATAAAAGACTTTATTCTTCATGTGCATATAAACTATCTCGGATAAAAGAAAAATGATGCAAAATTGTAACATTCGAAAATTTGAGTTTTTGAGTGTTTGAATTTGAAATTGAACCATTTGCATTTTCTTGGAATTAATTAAAGCTTAATTTAAATTTTCCAATAATTTAATTTGACTTATCTATCCATCAAACAAAAGATTTCTAGTTTTAGTTGGGTTCAATGTGCTTCAAGGATTTTTTTTTTGTATTTTTGAAGATTTTTCTGAATTTATTTGCTTTTATTCGAATTTTTGGGATTTTCTAAATTCGGAAAAGGTTTTAAATTCTTTTATTCCTCTCGGGTCGAATCTCTCTCCTCGGCTCGTTCCTATTCCACTTTCGGCCTGGTCCGGCCTACTGCGTCGGCCCGTTCCTATTTCCTTCATCGGCCCATTGCTGTTCGGCCCACTTCCTCACTCGGACTGCCTTCGCACCGGCCCGCTTTGGTCCGCTCAGCCCGCTCGCGTCCTGGCCCAACCCACCTCCTCAGCCACGCTGAAAACCCTAGCATCGTGGGCATGTCCGAGCAGCGTGGACGGCCCTGATTACGCCACGTAACGCCGCCACTTGAAACCCTAGCCACCGCTGGAGTCCCCGTGCCTCACGCCGCCGCTCTCGGTTTCTAGGTTTTGCGCGTCTCCCGAGGCTATTTAAGGCACCGCCAACCCCCGTCCGAGGTTCGCCTCGTCGCGCCACACCTGCCACCCCTTCTCCCGTCGCCCGAGACCTCTCCTGCCGTCGCTGCGAGCTTGCTGAAGTTCTTCGCCGTAGCCGCCGTGTTTCTCCACGTGGATCTTCGCCGCCGGTCCACCTTCGCCGTTGCCGTTGCTTCGCCCGAGTCCACCGTGTCGCCCTCTCCCAGAACCGCCAAGTCCCTCGTCCGATCTACCGCTCCTCCGCCGCATCCCGCGTCGCCTTCTTTGGTTCTGGGGAGTTGCGCCGCCGCCTCGCCGTCGACTCGCTGCACTCAACCCTGACCGTCCGATCGCCCTCCAATGCCTTGGATCCTCCGCGTCGCAGCCGTCGCGTCCTCGCCTCTCCTGCCGTCCATTCTAGCCGAGCTGTCGGATGCTTGACGCGTGCCCCTGCCGTGTCAGCCGCCACCTCGTTACCTTGCCAACAGCCATGTGGCATGCCACGTCAGCCCTAGCCTCCTGCGTGGCGTCCACGTCAGCGTGGTCCACCACATCACCTCGGGACTTCTCGGTACTCTCGGTTCACCGTGAGCCGTGTCTCTGACGCATGGGCCCCATGTGTCAGTGGCAATTCTTTTCCTTTTTTCTGATTTCCCCAAAAACCGAAAATTCCAGCCAATCACAATCTGCCACGTGTCACCCCTGTGTTATTTTTCTGATTTTCTGATCCGAGGAACTTCCAGGAGCCCGTTCTCCTTCGTTCGAGCTCCGATTCTAGTGATTCGAATTTCTAAATTCGTGATCTATCTTCTAGTACCATTCTTTTCAATTTGTGAATTTTGTTTGAATTTTTTTTATTTATTTGTTCTCATTTCACGTGTAGACGACGCAGTCGAAACTCAAGCGAATCATCAGGCAGAGCTAGAACTAGCAGGAGTCAATGAAGGCAAGTCTTCCTTGAGCATGTTGAACCCAAATTTTATGAAAATCTTATGTTGTTTTAAATTATGCATGCTTATTATTTTGCGCAATGTACTTTAAATGTAGTGTTAAGGTTTAGCTAAATTCCAGTTGTGGTATACTCTCATTGACTTTAATCATGACAACCTTTGTTACCCTAGATGATACTAGCTACTTTATCTGGTAATAACCAATAGTGTAGCATGGGACGATAGAATTGCTTAGCCCAGCTTAAACGTTTCGGTATTATGCCATTGTGGGGGATTTTTCAAACATTGTCTACACTTATTTGTTAAGTTGCGACAATTGGTATTGTTGCTATTATTTAAATGAAATAAAGTGGAAATGGCTTAGACTGGGGCGGATGGATATTTGGTGGGTGTTGGATGCATGAGACCTTGTAAAGTGAATGTTCTGCCCTAGTCAATTAAGAACCAAAACATGTGTTACCATGGGTCGAGCACTACCGTACAACCACAAGTCTATATGGGTATGATCTGGCTAATTAATTTGTACATCTCGTTATTACCTTCGCCATTTGGTAGGATGTGGGTGCCGGATGTAGACACTTGCAATGCGCAAGAGGGAGCTTTTGTACTGGGTGGCTAGAACCCTAACAGCGGTGAAACCTTAGCGGGCGAAGTTAGTAGCGGGGTCATGCATTGTAAAGGCCTTGTCATGATCTCTCTGCTGACATACCAAAGGAAGTGTGTTAATTGCATGGCAACAAGAGTCGATCATGTCTTGTGGGTAAAGTTGTACACACTCTGTAGAGTTAAAACTACTTAGGTAGTCGTGCCCATGATCAAGGGCAGGTGAGGTACGCTAGCACATTGTAGATCTTATGGTTTTATTTTAAATGAAAATGATGGTTTGGGAATCTGTGAGTGGTTGGAACTCACGGGTTATGGTTTGGCGGCTAGAGCTAGTCAGGTGGCTAGAACTTGCTTAATTGTTATATCAAATTCAATTATTATTCAATTACACTTTGGTTAAATGATGCTTTGTGAAATTACTACTGGTATTTAAAGTTAAATTATGCTTTATGCTAAAAGAGCCATATTATGCCTTCAATTGTTCAGCCATGCATATAGTTATCATGCATTATGTTTCCAAGACTTACGGAGTACATTTTGTGCTCACCCTTGCAACATCCCCACTTTCCACAGAAGAGTGCGTAGAAGCTGAAGGTGACTACGAGTTCTATGCTTGTGGTTATGATGAAGGCAATTCGGACTGCTAGGATGCGTACCCCAGTCGATTGCCTGTTGGGCATATGGATTGGCTCATTCTACTGCTGTTATTATATTTTCACTGCTTCTTGTTGAACTCAAGCCATGATGCTGCCTATTTGTAACAATTTGGTCATAAGGCTAATACTCTCTTTGCTTAATTAATGTTATTTGCTTCATGATATGATTGTGTTATCATCACTATTTCCACTGTGTGTGCTAGCTTTTCCTGGACTAGCACGGTTATACACAGAGGGTTAGGATTTGGAAATCTGGTCCTGACAAAAATTAGTTTTAAAACACTTCTAGGGTCATCTCCTACTAATGCCAGAAAAATAGTTGCATAATCTTATAAGGTGCAATCGTAAAATTAAAACGAAAAATGTACCTTTAACGCATAGACTTTAGAAACGCTGAAGCCTTTTCTGTAGCCTGTAAAATATCTCATCAAAATGCAAATTTTATGAAGGTCAGCCCAGAAACACTCTTTAGTATATGGACTACCATATTCTAGAAAAATATTTTAATTACAACTTCCTTTTCATCTAAATCCTGCTAGTGCAATAACCCTAAGTGTTATGGTCGCTAAAGCCATTTATATGAATAGCTAAGCTTAAGAAACCTTTAACTAAAGTACTTGTACAGAAAGAATCATTATATGATCATGTGTATGCAGTCAGTAGCCTTAGTTTATAAACACAACATGTATAAATCATCTTTTGTGCATAATATGCTTAGGGCTAAAAACTATTCAGCCATAACACTTTAACTAATGACTTCTACTAATCCAAATAATTTTTGCATCTTGAATTCAAAACAGTAAATACAAGAATACATAATTTTAGCTCTTGAATTCATAAAACAAAGAAAGGTAATCTACAGAAAACAAGAATTTGTATCATCACTTAACCCAAAGTTACTATTAATATATATGCGAATAAAGACAGACTAACATGAAAAATGAATAGAATCATAAAACCCTAACTACATATGTTTTTATAGCAAGTCTTTATTTGGTTTTTTGCCAGCCTTCTTTTTTCCCTTATTGAAGGTTTGTTATTAGCTATATTTTCGTTGAACGACATGTAGAACCCAACGTCATTGATTCCATCATCGACTACGCCAATTGCAACCACGACTATCATAAACAACAATCAAGCAAGGCAAACACCCCCTTTGATTATATTGAACCCAGTGTTTTATTTTTTATTTTGTTTTACCAAATCAATTTTATGCGTGCATTTATTTTCTGTAAATTTGCTATATTGGGGTACTGGTAGATATACCTGTTGTCTTATGAAACTTCCATGATAAGTATGGATATGTAAACCTTGATAACCCTAGAATATGGTTAGATAATACATGAATTCAACATGGGTACATACAATTACATATTAATCATGCTTAACCATACTTTAGATTTGGGATGAACAAATTGGATAAACTGATCAGATAAAACTTGGAGATATTGAGGCATGATGATGATTGTTTGTATTTTTTATTAAAAACTCAAAATAAAGCTATGGTTTAGATGCGGGTGATTATTGGCAATAGCTGAAGGTGTAGGTGTTGCACGTAGTGTAGGGGGAGATTATTGCCCGTGTCGGATTAAGGACTGAACTATAGGTTGTTTTCAAGCCAAGAAACATGTACAACCACAAATGCTGGTATGGGACAGTCTTAACCTATTAAGTTACATAAAGCTGGCTTTGCAATTTGATAGACTGCAGTAGTACGGGCTGTTCATTATGGATTGCTCAAAGGGGCGCCCACACCACGGTGTTGGGAATAATGTTTGCTGATACAACGATGTATGCCATGTTATGGGGAGATCCATCATATTTATGCTGTAAGTTCTGCTGCCATAGTATGAGTTTGTCATCATCGGGCTAGTGCAAAGTTAGGGTTAAGTAACTTAACGGTTATGTCATGACTCTCTACGGCACACCAAAGAAAGTATGCTAATGATCTGCACAAAGAGTCAGTCATGTATTGTGGGTAAAGCTATACACCTCTGTAGAGTGTAAATCTAATCGATTAGCCGCGCCCGCGGTTATGGTCACTTGGTAAAATCATCACATAATTAGTCGTTTTATTATTTTCAAAATAGCTTGGTTTCATCTGATTGCCTCGTGTTGGCAAAGATTGGTGTTGGCAAAAATTGGACGTCTCGATGCTCACGTCATGGAGGACTGTGAGTTATTATTTATACTTTACTTATTAATTTTATATCAGTCAAACTTGCTTTTACAAATTCCGTTTGCAAATTACAACTTAATTTACAAATTCAATTTCGCTTTATGCAAATTAACCGTAGAAGCCTCCTTTGACATGGCCTGCATTACTGCATTTTGCAAATACACTTTAAGTCTTTCTGAGTACGAAAGTACTCAACCTTGCTTAATATGATGCTTTTAGGTAAAAGAGAAATGAGGCTCCGAAGATTATTTTTGTCATAGGTTGTGGGAACTTCAATAAAGCGATCTTTCTAGGGATTATGCCTTGTTAGTTGCCTGAAGATTGGATGGGCACACTACAAGACTTTTGCTTTTTCTGCTGTTATATACTCTGAATTGTGTAGCAGTGAAATAGACATTCCAATCCATCTACAAGGTCGCTAGGTCAATGATGATCAGCGTTCATACATATATAGTCTAGTGCGTTATTCGTACCTACTCCGCCTTACACGTACTATACATGCTACTAGTAGTATATATACATTATTTTGACGATAGTACTATATATACAAACTACAAAAAAGAAATTTCGATTACAAGGAAGGGCGCATTTACAATGGGCTATGCGTTTCCTCACTTTTCTTAATTAATCCATTGCTAAGCTGCTGGCAACTCCCTTTCATGGTGCGCAATTAGCGAAAACTAAGAAAAACAACGACCATGTAGTTGACCAGCTAGCTAGGTCTACGCTGAGCATGGCTGAGCAGCTCGATCTCTAGCTAAGCTAGCTATGTAAAAGATGAAGCAGGATTGTAGCAGCTGGAAACTAATTAGCTACAAGAAAAGGAGAAGACAAGCAGTGGCCAAAATTAAAATAGAGGCTGGGCTCAAAGAACTAAGGTAGATTGAGACAAACATAACAAATATAGTCTTATATAATTTATATTCATATACTAAAAGAGAAATATGGAAAGAAAGCAAAATGCAATAAAGAAAGATACCTAGCTAATAGAAAGGCATCCAAAAACACATGAATATGCATCCAAAGCAATTTGTATACGAAATTTTGCAAAATTAGTGATATAATCTTAAATTGCAAATGATTATGAATTTTTAAAATAAAAAAACATACCACTAAGGCCATTCTCAGTGCAAATTTATGGGAGTTTCATTTTCATTAAATGAGATGCCACATAGGAAAAAGTGGTGATATGGCAACAAATTTATGAGAAGAGAGAGGAGAGTTGAGTTTCATGGGATGAAACCTGGTATACACGGTTACCAAGTGCTTTGAAACTGGAATGAAACCCCACTGAGAGCGATTTGTTTCATCTCTACATCTTTTCTGGATCCCATGTGGCCATATTGTAGTGTGCTAGGTATAATAGCAAGTGGCTACACAATTTATATGACACATTTGATCGCAACACCATGCAACAATTAAATGTTATGTCATACTTATGAAACTGTAAAATGAAACTATACATTGAGAGAGGTTGTTTCATTCATCAACCCAAACATCTAAATATGACGTGGTACTATCGGAAACCGTGTAACGAAACTCTCCACTGAGAATGGCCTAAGGTGCTAACATGAATCACGAGGCAAATTTATTCAATGAGTTTTCATGCCTTGGAAATATTTTACAATTCTAGCATCATCAGTACTTGTAAATATCTCTCGCTCGGTGCAACATACCATGAAGTCATTGAGCCAGTCATCTACTACCTTATTCCGCAAATATATTTTGATAATATTTATTACCAAAAATATTCTCTCAACAAATGTTGTTCTCACCGAATGAGGCGATATACCAACGAAAATTTTCTATCTTTTTTGGTTTTAACCATCATTTGAGCAATTTTTGATATATCACAACATCCACAAAATCCCTCACTTCTCCTAATATCGAGAATGAAATTTTGAAGCTAACTTCTTAATAAGAATCGGTTAGCTATCGTAAAATCATCAGCATTAACCTCAGAAGTTGAACAAGTTTATCAACATCAAACTTAGATGAGTCACTTGCATCAAGACAAGACATGCATATCAATAACTCCGAGGAAACTTCATTAAAGTCATTATTCATCTCATGCAAATTTGCATCAAGAGCAACATTGAAAATATCAACTTTGTAATAATAATGTTGAATCATTGTATTCTTTCGACGTACATATTTACCTATTACTCTAATAGTATCATCCATAATTGGCATGACTATCCCATAGGCCTCACAAAAGCTTTTGACTTGTTCGAACAATGACTCCCACCTTTTGTCCCTCAGATCTACAAGCGTTCTTTCATCTCGTGTATCAAGCCCATAGCTTCAACTATGTCTTGTTGTTTTCTTTGCAAAGCAAGTTATAGCTCATTTGTAATGCTCAACAATGTTATTAAGAAATGCATGATGAATATAAATTCAAAACCTTTCAACTTTTTTAGCAAACCTATTGCTCCACCATGACTTGAGTTTTGACATGCATCTTTACCTATAAGCTTTAGAACATTCACCACTATCTCCATATATACGAAGCAATGTTTTGATGTGTGTGCCCCATCGAGTATCTCCAAGTCTAGCTACTCCAGCTTTCTGATGCAACCCTATCTCAGCTAAAATCAAACCATGCTCTAACTTCTGCAACAACACATCATGATGCTTTTCAATCAATTTTTTTCATTTCGAAGAGGCACTCACAGTAATCACTATCCTGGAGCATAGTTAAAGAAATCAGCAATAGCTCTACTACAACTTGCGACAGTGATAACCACCAACTGTAACTGATGGGCGAAATAACGGACGTAGAAAGCCAATGGATTCTCATCTCGATTAACTTTTTTGCAAGCCATTAAATTTACCTGTCATGTTAGAAGCTCCATCATAGCTCTCGCCACGTAGCTTGGAAATTAATAAACCATGTAGACGAAAAATACCAACAAAAACTTCCTTCAATACTATAGATGTACAATTTATGATATGCTTAATAGTAAGAAACTTTTCCACATCCTTCCCTTTATTATTGACAAATCTGCATGTCATAAATTTTGCAAAGTTAGAACAATACACCAATGCATATTTTGTATGACTAAAAAAGATCTGAAACCAACCTCACAATAACTGCTATTTGCTCATTTGTTGATATATCTCAAGACTCATTAAGAAGCACTACAAAATTTCTATCTCTAATCTCACCCTTAATAACTTCTGTGAGCTCTTGTGCATAATATTTTGAAATCCCCTTTTGAATATTTGGATAAATCATAACTGCATACCCTAGAGCTGTATCAAATGCCTCCTTCACTTCCTCCTTATCTTTTTACCAATCCAATAACTCTTTGCAATTGCTCTTGTTAATGGAAGTAGATGATTAATCATGTCCACAAAAGACTTCACCTTGCGTTACGAGATATCTTGTACAATCTAAAGATGCAGTTAAATAAATTTTGTATGTAATCTCTGACTCCTTAGTGCAAGTTGTCAATTTACTAGACACACTTGACCGTTGATTTTTGAAGTCTTTACACTCACCCCTTGCAATATTGTGAAAACTATTTGGACCACCTACATGTTTATTTGAAGCATCTAAAGCCTTCTAACAAGAAAACCCAACTTTTGTAAATACATCATTCCCAAATGTGTAGGTTTGCCATGATTTCTTAAAAAGAAAACAATAGAAACAAATGCATCCTCAAACTTATTAAACCATTGTTCTTGAAAGGATCTCCATATTTTTCTATCTAATGTCTTTGAAAAAGCATGCCCAATTACTTGAGTTGGACCATTCGAAAAATATGCCCTTCTCACTTGATCTCTAATTTCATTAGCACTCTATTGGTATTTGACGTGCTGGATCGGCAGATAATTTTATTAGGATTAAATTCTAGTCGAAGCCTAAATTGTGCTCTTATTGGTATGTACGAAAAGGTCTAGATAAGGTACAGCTCTTACTCTTTATTATATATTATCCTGTAGATAAAAACTAGTGCTGTATTATTGAGTATATATTTGAATCTACCGTACCTAGTTTCTGGTACAACTTAACAAAATGCGACCTAATTAACTTGATTGTCTGCCGTTTTAGCTGATTTGTCCTCTTCATGCGCGCAGATTGCTAGTAGAAAACAAGGAATACATGCATCGATCCAATGTGCATCATATATTAATTATTAAGACTTATCAATTTGGGGTTACTATTTTTAAAGAAATTAATCCGTGCACCCTACATAAACAAAAATAGTTGTTTCAATCCATCTACGAGGTTGCTAGGTCAATGTTGATTAGCGGCCATACATATCCTATATTAATTAGGCATTACGAGGAAGCTCCCACATTAATCAGAGAGATCTGGCCATCTATCAATCGGGATCGAGTAATAATGGTTTAGATTAAAAGAAGGAGTCCATATGAATACTATCTAAATTTATTGACAATTTGAATAACAAATTAAGAAAAAATAGTAATTCGATTTCATACCATTACCAAAGTAAATCCATAAAAAACTATAATTTGGAATAATAATTGTCAGGGATTGAATATTCTCCATATACGACTATTGCATCCCGGCGGCCCTCGAGCACGCCCATGCTCGGACATCGTCCCCAAGAAAGATCTTCGGGTCGCCCGGCCTCCAGACCGACCCCGTCCAGCGTCAAGCTTGCCCCCAAGCATGCCTGCTCGGGAGCCCGCGACCAGACGACCAAGCCGGCGGAAGAGACCTCGGTCTTCGCCCAAAAGCCGGGCACAATCCACAAAGACGACGTGGCATTAATTACGCGGTGGCTCAAGGATCACGGCTACCACGATCTGCAGACGCCAGGTCTCGCTACCGCGATCTGCATACCATTGATCCATCGTCGCCTTACCGTGAAACAAGGAAACAACAGTGGCCACGTCCAACAAAGAGCGCCTCCTGTAATGAATGCTTTGTTGCCTGTAATCCCCTATAAATACCCTCTTGCGCGAAGGGTTGAGGGCCGACTTCACCTACTATTTTCACTTGTACGCTGCCCGAGCAAGCGCGTTGTAATACACCTTCACACATTAGTGCAACCACTGGACGTAGGGTTGTTATCTCCCCTGCGAGAGGCCAGAACCAGATAAAAAGAGACCCCCTGTTCGTTGCGATTGTCTTGGCCACCTCGTTTCATAGCTCGGCAGGCTCTCGGAAGCTATACCCCCCACGAAAAAGGGGTCTTAGGTTGATCCCTCATTCAACAAGTAAGCTCGGCGGGGGACCGGTTCCCGAATCGTCGATAGCTGGCGCCGTCCGTGGGGATCGACTAAGTCCTTTCGTGAGGAATCCCTGAGGATGCCAAACTCTCAAGACAATCAAGACCTCTGCGTCTTCAATGACTTAGAGGACGATGACGCCTACTACGCCAGCGACGGCGTGGCTGGTGTTGCTGGTCCGGAAGGCCACATCGAAACCGGGAGTCTTTTCCCGGTGGCTGTAGCGCGAGAGCGTTTCCTCCGCTCGTGGCCTGATACCCTCGTTAACGAGGAAGAATCTGGCGGCCTCCGTGACGGTCGGGACTCTCCTGACCGTCTCGAGTGCGGTCGGAGGACCGCGACCTGTAGTGACGCCGCGACGTCACCGTCGCGATCCTGGTGCTCCCGCAGCGTCAACATGGCGGGAAGGGAAGAGGTCCACGAGGTCCAGTCCCCAGAGACCTCCCATCGCCACCAGCACAATACTGGCGAAAACCGCCCGGAGTTGTCCCCGGGCAAGATCCTGACGACCGTCCGCCGCCAAGCTAGCGGGAGGACAGACGCCAGGACTGGAGACTTGGCTCGCGGGGATCCCAGCGAATATCAATCCCCGGAGCATGTGCGCGACCGCCTCCCGAGGTCGCCCCCCGCCGCTCCCCAGAGCGCCGAGCGGTTGCGGGCCAAGGCGACGGTCGTGCGTAGCCTCCAAAATTTCTCCGACCAGGCAGACCTGGCGGCCATGGGAGCGGTTGTGGCTGAGAATCTGGAAAAGCTCGTCGCCGACATAGGGCTCCCAGGCCCCCTGGCAGAGAAAGGCCCCGGAGTGTTTCCCGGGGCCATAAGCACCACTCCCCTGTTCGCTCCCGTCATAACGCCTCCCGAAGTCCTGCTCGGGAAGGCTGCGGGAAGCAAGAGCGGTACCGTGAGGACGTTTGGAGCGGTTACCGGACAGCCTCGCGGGCTCGGGGCCTCGCCCCTCCCGCTCACGAGCCCACCGAGTGTTCCACCTCAGGACTGCCTTCGTCGCGCCGGCACGGGGACGTGTTCTCTCGTCTCGCCCCGCACACGGAGGATCATCGAGACGCCAGCCGTCACGGTCGCCGTGCCCAGAGGGGTCGCCATGATAGCTCGGCGTTCGGATGCTGGGCCTTTTTGGCGTCCCTCCGCAACGTCTCGTGGCCGAGCAGGTTCAAGCCCGGCCACATCGAGCGGTTCAATGGAACTCAGAACCCAGACGAGTTCCTTTCGATCTACTCCACTGCCATTCTGACAGCTGGAGGGGACGAGGGGGTCATGGCTAACTACCTCCCCACAGTCCTCGACGGCCCCGCCAGGACGTGGCTTTTCGGTCAGAGGCAAGGTTCGATCCGCTCATGGGGGCAGCTCTGCGAGGCCCTCCGAGCAAACTTCCAAAGCTGCTACACCCGCCCGGGCAACGCACGCGACCTCGAGCGGCTGATTCAGACAGAAAAGGAGTCCTTACGGGACTTCGTTCAAAAGTTTATCAGGGTACGGAACTCCATCCCGAGCATCTCGGATGAGGCGGTTGTCCGGGCCTTCAAGTTCGGAGTCCGCGATGTCCGCTTCACGCAAGACCTGGAGATCCACTCCGACCTCTCGGCCAACGAGCTGTTCCGTATGGCCGACCGCTACGCGAACGCCGACGAGGCCGTGCAGCGGAAGAAGATGCTCGATGAAGGCAAGCTACCGCCTCAGCCGGGCCTGGAGAGCTCCTCGAGCAAGAAGCACTCAGGCTCTGTCGAGGAGAAAATCAAAAAGAAGAAGAGGTCGCAGGCGCCGGGCGTGGTGGCCGCCATCGAGCGTTGCCCACGTCCACAGCGCAACGACCATGGTAGCGACGACCAAGGCCGCAGCGACCAAGGTCGCGACGACCACGGTCGCGGTGGTCAAGGTCGTGAGGGAAGGAATGCCCCCTTCGGGCGACCGCTACTGCTCGTTCCATCAGGCGGTCGGCCACGACCTTCGCAACTGTAGGACCTGGGCATACCGCCTGGAGAAGTTCTACAACGGCGAAGGCCCCATGCCCACGCTGCCAGAAAAATGAGACGGCGGCAAAGGCAAGGGTCCCGCGGACGAGGACGACGATATGGGTTACCAGGAGCCCCACAACCACATAGCCGTCATATTAGGGGGCTCCTCGGCGTACAAGTCCCACAGGGACCTGAAGGAGGGAGCGCGGGAGGTTTGCCACATCGCTTATGGCAAGCCGCCCATACAGTAGCTCAGGTGGTCCGAGCTGTCAATCACTTTCTCCAAGGACGATTGTCCCCTTGGAATGACCAAGCCACAGAAGCTCCCGTTGGTCGTGAGCCCGACCATCAGCAATGCTAGAGTAGGCCGGGTTCTAATCGACGACGGGAGCTCCTTGGATCTCATATCTGCTACAGTCCTGGACGAGATGCAAGTACCTCGTTCCAAGATCAAGAGCATAGCCGTCCGTTCTTCGGGATCGTCCCGGGCACCTCGATCAAGCCTCTTGGTCAAATCGTCCTGCCCGTGACGTTCGGGAGCGTCGACAACTTTCGGACCGAGCTAATCAACTTCGAGGTCGTCGATTTCAGGTCGGCCTACAATGCCATCCTCGGCAGGTCGGCCCTCTCCAAGTTCATGGCTGCCACGCACCACGCCTACCAGTGCCTGAAGGTCCCCGGACCGAAGGGCGTCATCACCATCAAAGGCGACCATAGGGCGGCCCTGAACTGCGACGAGAAGTCGCTCGACATGGTCGGGCAGCTGCCTCAGCACGGCCCCGACCAAGGGCCGGCGCACTCCCGGCCAAAAGTTACCTTCCAGCCCGAAGGAGAAACCAAGGCGGTCCCTCTGAACGAGGCCGACCCGACCAAGGTCTTCCATCTGGAATCTTCCTTAGATCCCAAATAGGAACTTGAGCTCATCACTTTTCTCTAGAGGAGCGCGGATGTGTTCGCCTGGGAACCGTCCGACATGCCCGGAGTCCCAAGGGAAGTGATTGAGCACAGGCTAGCTGTTCGGCCTGATAAAAGACCTATGCGTCAGAAGCTCAGGCGATTTTCCCCGGAGAAGCAGGCGATCATCCGGGATGAACTCGACAAACTCCTTAAGGCTAGCTTTGTCAGGGAAGTCGAGCATTCGGAGTGGCTGGCAAACCCGGTCATTGTTGAGAAGAAGGGTGGCAAGTGGCGCATGTGTGTCGACCACACCGCTCAACGCCACCGCCTCAAGGACAACTTTCATTGCACAAGATTGACCACCGGTCGATGCAACGGCAGAGTCCCAGGTGATGAGCTTTTTGGATGCCTACTCAGGCTATCACCAGATCAGCTTATCCCCCGGGGATGAAGAGAAGACCTCCTTCATCACGCCATTCGGCACATTCTGCTATACGACCATGTCTTTCGGTCTACGGAACGCCGGAGCGACCTTCTAGCGCTTGATGCAGAAGACCTTCCAGGACCAGATAGGTCGAAATTTGGAAGTATATGTAGATGATATCGTAGTTAAGAGCAAGCTCACCTCGGGTCATGTATCCGACCTCGAGGAGACCTTTTGTAATCTCAATATACAACGAATAAAGCTTAATCCTGAGAAATGTGTCTTTGGGGTGAAAGCGGGCAAGGTGCTCGGCTACCTCATCGGGCCGCAAGGCATCGGTCCCAACCCGGAGAAAATTGAAGCCATCGAACGGATGCCACCTCGGAGCTCCATAAAGGAGGTCCAGACCCTGACCGGACCCATGGCGGCCCTAAGTCGCTTCATTTCCCGGTCGGGTGAGCTCGGTTTGCCCTTTTTCAAGGCGCTCCGCAGGCACGAGGGTTTCGCTTGGACAGAAGAAGCTAACCACTCCATCGAAGAGCTGAAGCGGTATACTTCGCAATGACTTCAGCCGAAGCGGTGTCAAGGCCGAGCGAGAAGGGCAAAGACGATTTACTACGTCAGCGAGGTTTTGCACGGACCAAAGGAGCGGTACCCTGAGGTCTAGAAGCTCTTGTACTCGCTGCTCATGGCTTCAAGAAAGCTGCGCCACTACTTTCAAGCCCACAAGATCACCGTGCCAACCAGTTTTCCGCTTAGGGAGATCCTAAGGAACCAAGACGCCAGCGGATGGATAGCGAAGTGGGCCATGGAGCTCGCCGAGTTTGACGTCCACTTCTCTGCCCGCACAGCGATCAAGTCCCAGATCTTAGCGGACTTCGTAGCGGAATGGACGAATCCCGCCCCGCCCACCACCGAGCCCACCGGATCTATGGACGACCGCTGGACCATGTACTTCGACGGTTCCCGAGCTTTCGAGCGCTCGGGGGCTGGCGTCGTGCTCATATCCCCTCAAGGGGATCAGCTCCAGTATGTTATTCAATTGCACTTCGCTGCAACCAACAACGCGGCGGAGTATGAAGGCCTCTTGGCCGGGCTGTGAGCATGCAAGGCGCTCGGAGTCCAACGACTGACTGTGAAGGGCGATTCGCAGTTAGTCGTCAACCAAGTCAACAAGGAGTATCAGTGTTCCGATCACTCAGTGGCGCTTTACTTGGTTGAGGTGAGGAAGATGGAGCGGTACTTTAGAAATTTCGAAGTACTCTACATCCCCTGGCCGACCACCTTTCTAAGGTCGGTTCCTCGCAGATGCCCGCTCACCGGGCTTCGTTGAGCACTCGCACAAGCCCTCCATTCCTCTCAGAGGAGGCAAACCCCAGATGCCATACGGCCAGGCGCCACGAAAGATCTGTGCAAGACCTCCATTCCCTCGGTAGAGGAGGCACAAGAGACGTGCGGTAACGTCTCCTTCCTCGAGCAGGGCGCAAACTGGATGACGCCATTCGTCCAGTATCTTGCCCACGGGACATTGCCCGAGGAAGCAGCCGAGCGTTCCCGGCTCATAAGGCGGTCCTCTACTTACAGACTAGTCGAGGGCGCCTTATACCGCAAAGGGGCACTTGGAGTCCTCTCCAAGTGTATATCTCAGGAAGAGGGCAATTTCCTTCTCAGAGATATCCATGAAGGAATGTGCGGAGCTCACTCGTCCTACAGGACTCTTGTGAGCAAAGCATTCCGGTTGGGTTACTACTGGCTGACAGCTTTAGACGACGCTCGGCTGCTCATGGCGACTTGCCGGGCGTGCTAGTTCCACGCCCGCAAGGCCTACCAGCCGGCGTACGCGCTGCAGACCATCCCACTCTCATGGACGTTCTCGACCTGGGGGGCTAACATTCTCGTGCCTTTCCCCCATGGTCAAAAGGGTTGCAAGTACTTTCTCGTGTCCATCGACACTTTCTCCAAGTGGATCGAAGCCGAGCCTGTATCAACCATTTCGGCTCAGGCAACCAAGAGATTTTTCCGCAGTAACGTGGTGACGCACTTCGGGGTTCCCAATCGCCTCATCACGGACAACGACACTCAGTTCACTAGCGAGCTGTTCCAGGCCTACTGTGAAGACATCGGAACAAAGGTCTGCTTCGCCTCCGTAGCCCACCCGCAGAGCAATGGAGTGGCCGAGCGAGCAAATGGCCAAATTCTTCAAGGGATCAAGAAGAGGGTCTTCAAAGACCTTGCCCGGCACGGCGGGTCATGGGTGGACGAGCTTCCTTCCGCCCTTCGGGTTCAGGCGCACCACGGCGAAGCCGAAGCACGGGCGAGACGCCTTTCCAGCTCGTCTATGGTGCCGAGGCCGTCCTGCCCGCCGAGATTGTGCTAGGTTCCCCGAGAGTGCATCTGGCCGATAGCATCCACCAAGGACGTGAACGTCGCCTCGACCTCGACCCCGCCGAAGAAGCACGCGAAAGGGCGCTGCTCCGATCCGCCGTCTACCAGCAAATTCTTCGCAGGCACGCGGCCAAGTCAATTCGGCCCCGAGCCCTGCAGGTCGGCGACCTCGTCCTACATCGAATTTAGGATACGTCGAAGGCCAACAAGCTCTCCCCCAGGTGGGAAGGTCCATTCACGGTCGTCTCGGTAGCACGCTCGGGGTCTGCCCGCCTGGCGGGGGAGGACGGTCGCGTGCTCGCAAGCTTGTGAAACATCGACCAGTTTCGCAAGTTCATTGTCTAAACTCACACTTCCTTTTGTATCTAACTCTAGTTCTGCGATTTTTCTTTTCAAAAAATGGCAAGCTCGGTTGCCTCGCCCATGCGGCGTCTGTTCCCTCCAAGATTTTGTGAATATATGCAAGGTCACTGCCCGTTGGTAAGCCGACCCAGTCTCGCGCAAGGGCATGCTTTTCTCACAACCTTGGTAATGAGATAAGCACGTTGGGCAGGGGCAATCGCTCCAAGCTTTTTTCAACCTAAAATCGGGCCGGTGTGCGCACGACCGCACAAGGTGCCGCGACCAACACCATGTCACTAAAACTCACCACCAGAGGCTTCAGTCTCAATAAGCCAACCTTGGTCCGCAGTAGCTCTTCGCTGCGTGACACAAGTCGCATACAGACACCCTCTCGGTTGGTCCAGAGATTTAGTCTGGCTCGCGTGTGTTTGGTCGTCGCGCACCCTGTCGAGCAACCGAGCGCCCTTCCTCGCCTACGACCATGCTCGCAACTCAAGGGTATGCGTCCTAGGTGTTGTGGAATTCTAGGCCTTGCACGTTCTTCCCTCCCCCAACCTAAACCATGATCGCCGCTCGGAGAGGCTGGTGCCTTGGTCGGGGGAGCAGCACGTGCTTTCCCAACTCTCCTGCGAACGAGCTCATGCTCGCAACTTGGGTGCACGACCTTCATTCGCAGCGGGGGCTTGGGGGGAGCGAGTTGTCGCGATTAAGCGTCTTTTCCAAAAAATCATCGCCAAGTGCCTCGTTCCAGTTTAACATTGTAACGTTGCTTCTTTCTTAAAGAACTTGTTACCTACGTGAAGTCTTGTCTTCACTTATTGCGGGATCATGTTGCCCATGCTTCATCCTAACCTGCGCTTCTACCCGTCTACATCTTGCTATCTACTTTGTGCTCGTTTTTTGCAGGAAATAGCTCAGAAGCACACAAAAGGAACATTGTAGCAAACACAGCCCACGGGCGAAAGAAAAATGTACGCTCCACTGGCACTATCAAAAGTCATCCAAAAATCCTCAAAAAAGAAGAAATCCTCTACGCGTTGGGCTTCGCTCCCCGGAGGGCCGCAGAAAATTTTTGCCTCAGGTCGTCGATCTTGGCCTCAAGATCAATCACCTTCCACCGGGCTTCGCGACCTTCGCGGGCTTCCTTGCGGAGCTGCTCGACCTCTTCATTGCCTTGTTCTGCAAGGTCGGCGGCCGCTCGCACTGCCCGTTCCAACTCCGCCACCTACGATTCAAGGGCGCTGGAGTGTTGCCCCCCTTGCTCGAGCTCTTGCTCGAGCTTTAGGGCCTTCTCCCTAGCCTCGGTGGCGGCCATCTCCGCTTCGCCGGAGCGCTGTTTCTCTTGCTCAAGCTTCTGCTCAAGAGCAAGAACCAGCTCCTTGCTGGCGGCGATGTCTTCTCTGGCCTGGCAAGAGCGCTGTTTCTCTTGCTCAAGCTCTTGGTCGAGCTCGAGATTCCTCTCTTTAGCCTCGGTGGCATCCTTCTCCGCCTGGCGGCATCTATGCACAAGCAGGTTGTCCCGAGCCTTGAGGTCGCCTACACGTTGCTCAAGTTTGGTTATCCGGGCCTCATTCTCAGCGTGCAGCTGGGCCACGGCCTCGAGGACGACCATCGCCGCATCAAAATCCTCCAAGGTTGTCTAAAGGAGCTGCAGGCAGGAAAATTTCAGATGCCACCCCTAAGGCCCAAAGAAATGAAAACTACGATGATAACAAGAGAAGCATCCTCACTCGAGCAAGGCCCGCACTGAGATTATCCCGGAAGTGCTTAGTAACTTCGTGCCCCCGAAGATCTTCAAGCTTCGGCAGGGGGCTGGGGACTTCCCCAGAGTCCTTCCAAGAGGGCGGGTTGATCGAAGACGACGAATCATCCCCCCGGACATGAGGTTCGCCCTGGGGCACTACGCCTCCCTCCTGAGTGGGGCGCTCGCTCAAGGTCTTCTCGCTGTCCCCCCGAGCATGATGTTCGCTCGGGAGCAGCGAGGCGTCCCCCCGAGCATGCGGTTCACTCGGGGCGGGCGTCGTCTCATCCCGAGCATGTTGTTCACTCGGGGTGGGCGCTGTCTCATCCCGAGCATGTTGTTCGCTCGGGAGCTTCGCGCCTTTGTCTCGGGCGGGTGATGCGCTTGGGGACCCCGAGCCCTCTTGGGTAGCCTTTTTGCCCAAGGCCGCGAGGTCGATCTTCTCCCCTCCTTTTACGCTCTCCGTGCTGGGGGGCAGGAAGCCCGCCCAGAGGAAGCATTCCCTCCAAGGCGGAGGGGTCCACCTCGACTGGGTCATCGGTGACGAACTTCTCCACCGCCTCCACACCCTCGGCCATCATGATGTCGGCGGCATCGACAAGCACCCCCGCTAAGACGTGATGAAGGAGCTCGTCAATTATTTTGTGACAGTCCAGAAAAGTCCTACGAGCTATTTCGCTCACGTCAGAAGAGTGGGGTTAGCTCGAATGCGCGAAGCAAAGGACGAGGAAAAGAAGAAAAAAGTGAAATTCAGGGCTCACCCTCGGCCAGGTCCTCGTTGTCACCCACGGATGGATTGGCCGCCGCGACCACCAGCTCGGCCTTCTTCTCCGCGACGCAGCTGATCTTCGCCAGGAGGGGGTCGACCTCCTCCATGTCGACCGCCTCCAGCGTCTTCCGCAGACACCGGCGCATCGTCCTGAGGGGCGGCGCGTCCTCCTCGTCGTCGTCCTCCTCGCCTATGGCGCCCCAGAACCGCGGCTCCGAGGCTCGATGACTGCTTGAGCTTGGCCTCGAATCCCATGAGCTCCTCCTCCGGCTTCTTTGCTTGCTTTGCACAGTTCTTGATCCAGCCCTTCTCCTTCTCGAGCTGCTCCAGGGGGTCCTTGCCGTAATTCTCCAACCAGGCATTCAGGCTGCTTACCTCCTTCCGATCGGCAAACTCCATATGCCGCACCATCGGATTGCCGGACGAGCTCGCCCGCTTCTTCGTCAGCCGCGTAGTGGCCGGTGGCGAGGCATGCCTCTTGCCCCTTAAGCTCTTGGTTTTGGCGGCCAGTACAAGAACCCCCCTGCCACCTGCCAGGGGCTTAAGCTCGCCCACCGCCAACTCCAGGGCTTCTTTCTCCTGCCGGGAGACAAAAAGACATCAGAAGGGTTCGGGATGCCTTCCCCGAGCATGAATCGCGAAGCGGCTTACCACGTCGCCCCCTCGAGCATGTTCTTCGACTTACGCTTATGCCGAAGTTTTTGCCCTTGGGGTGCCGAACATCTCTCGACTTTTTTCCGGCCAATGAGCCCGACTTACCGACGGTCAACAAGCAAAATCAGCACGAGCCCAAGCGGCACGCACGGGCAGAAATCGCTCAAGATCAGGGAACATACCGGAGGTGGCCTCGCGGGTGATGTCATCCCCCCTGGTGATCTTGAAGAAGGGATGCTCCCTCCTCCTAAGAGGGGATACCCTGTTCTTGAGGAAGTCGCGCACGATGTCTCAACCAGTTAGCCCCATGTTCATGAGCTCGCTGATCAGCATCAGGGAACGCTCCTCCTCGGGCGCAATGGGCGGACGAGGGGTGTCGATGCCGGGTGCCGCCGCCTCGGTGTAGCACAAGGAGCTCCCCCACGCCTTCCGCAGATAGAACCAGTAATCGGCCCAGCCCGCTACCGAATCCTTGAGGGTGAAGAAGGGGTACTCGTATGGGCGATGGCCTCGCAGGTGAAAGTACAGAGCACCGGTGCGAGAAGCGCTGCCGGTATGGAACAAGGAGTAGAAATGGAAGAAAAGGCTGGCCGTGGGCAGAACGCCCACGAAGCCCTCGCAGAGGTGGGCGAATATGGTCAAGATGAGGACGTAGTTAGGGTTCAGGTGGGTGATCTCGCACTCGCAATGCGCGAGTACGGATTCCAAGAACTCACTCTCGCATTCGAGGCCCGTTGATGGTGTACAGCTCACACGTAACTACCTCGTCGTCGCCCAGCACCGGAGTTGCCTCGCCGTCAGGGAGCCGCCAGGTGCCCACGTCAAGGTACCCGAAGTCCCGGAGTACCCGAAGCCTCTCCGCGGTGGTCTTGCTTACGCCGAACTTCGCCATGGAGAGAACTGGGGAAAGAAGTGCTGGAGCGGGAGGTTTGGAAAAAGTTGCGAAGCTTTTCGGAGTTTTGGTGGCGAGCCGCAGGGGGAGAAAGGATTTCCAGACCGTACCGCCTCGCATTTATAGGCGGAGAAGCCGAACGGGCCGAAACTTGCCCTGTCCGTTCGCGGGCCAGCACGTGGCAATGCTGTTTTCAAAATTGTCCTGTAACGGCGCGGTTTCCGAAAACTGTCAGAACCGCACCCACAAGGCTTCGCGGGGAAGGAACCGTCATGACCCTTCGCCTCTGTTCCCGACTGCAATCCTGACCAAGACCACGGTCAAACGCGCTCGGCCTCACTGGGACATGCTCGTCCCCGGGCATGGTTGCCCGGATGCTGCAGTAGCCCTTCGCTGCAAGATTTCTCGTTCCCGAGCGAAGGTCGCTCGGATGGCGCGGTAGTTCTTTGCCGCACAACGATCGTCCCCGGGCGTGATTGCCCGGATGCTGCAGTAGCTTTTCCTTCAAGATTGCTTATTCTCGAGCGAAAGTCGCTCGGATGACGCGGTAGCCCTTCGCCGCATGATACTCGTCCCCGGGCAGTCTTGCTCGGACGCTGCAGAGGCTCTTCACCGCAGGGCTCCAATCCCTTACCAAGAGTCTGGAGGCTTAAGGCGGGGCCTCGGCGAGGCGAATCCCCCCCTTTAACCTCGGGGGCTAGCTGTCGGGGATTGGATATTCTCTATAGGCGACCATTGCATCCCGGCGGCCCCCGAGCATGCCCATGCTCGGACATCGTCCCCAACGAAGATCTTCGGGTCGCCCGGCCTCCGGACCGACCGTCGCCCATCAAGCTCGCCCGAGCATGCTCGCCAGAGCCCGCGACTGCACGACTGTGCCGCGGAAGAGACCTCGGGCTTCGCCCAAAAGCCGAGCACAATCCACGAAGACGACGTGGCATTAATTACGCGGCAGCTCGAAGGTCTGCGCGCCCACGATCTGCACGCCCGCGGTCTCCGCGCCCGCGATCTGCGCCCACTGTACCCACGTCGCGCTGCGCCCGGCGGGAAACAAGGAAACATCGCAGCCCACGTCCGAACAGTAGCGCGCCCTCTGTAATGAATGCTATGTCGCCTGTAATCCCCTATAAATACCCTCTTACGCGAAGGGTTGAGGGCCGACTTCACCTACTATTTTCACTTGTACGCAGCACTTGTTACGGTCGACCTGGAGGGACATCCTTAGAACCACCCAGGGCTCCCTGAGCAAGCGCGTTGTAATACACCTTCACACATTAGTGCAACCACTGGACGTAGGGTTGTTATCTCCCCTGCGAGAGGCCCGAACCAGATAAAAAGAGACCCCCTGTTCGCTGCGATTGTCTTGGCCACCTCGTTTCATAGCTCGGCAGGCCCTCGGAAGCTATACCCCCCACGAAAAAGGGGCCTTAGGATGATCCCTCATTCAACAAGTAAGCTCGGTGGGGGACCGGTTCCCGAATCATCGACAGTAATTAACTAAAAATTAGCAAATTGAAACAAAGAGTCTATGTCGAGTACAAGCCAAATTAACTAAAATTAGGATTAAAAAATAAAATAAAATTATAAATTTGATTTCATATGAATTCCAAAATAAACCATGTAAATAAATTTCAGAATAGTAATCAATACTAATTAGGCACTTTGAGGTAGCTCGCATTTCAATCAGAAAGATCTGAACATCTATCTGTAGGGCCTAAGTTATAACGGCTTAGATTAAAAAGAAGAGTCCGTGTCAATTACTATTTTAATTTATTGAAATTCACAATTCTATACCTACACTAATTAGGCAATCTGAGGAAGCTCCCACATTAATCAGAAAGATTTGGCCATCTATCTGCTGGGCCCGAGTTATAACTACTTAGGTTAAAAGAAAGAGTCCAACCTATACTAATTAGCCACTCGAAGGAAGTTCCCATATTAATCAAAAAGATATGGTCATCTATCGGTTAAGTCCGAGTTATAATGACTTAGATTAAAAGAAGTACTATCTAAATTTAATGAAATTTTGAATAAAAAATTAAGGAAAATTAGCAATTTTATTTCCATATGATTACCAAAGTAAATCCATAAATAACAAAAATTCAAAAAAATAATTAACTAAAAATTAGCAAATTGAAACAAAGGGTCATGTCAAGTACAAGCCAAATTAACTAAAATTCAAAATAAAAAATAAAATAAAATTATCAATTTGATTTCATACATATTCCGAAGTAAACCCTGTAAACAAAATTCATAATAGCAACCTATAATTAGGTACACTGAGGAAGCTCACACATTAATAAGAAAGATTTGGTCATCTATCTACTAGGCTATGAGTTATAACGGTTTAGATTAAAAAAAAGTCCATATCAAGTACTTTCTAAATTTACTAAAATTCAAAATTCTATACCTATACTAATTAGGCATTCTGAGAAAGCTCCCATATTAATAAAAAAGATATATATGGCCGTCTATCTGCCGGGCCTGAGTTATAACAGCTTAGATTAAAAGAAAGAGTCAATGTCAAGTACTATCTAAATATGCTAAAATTCATAATAAAAATATAAGGGAAATTTGCTATTTGACTTCAATATGATTATCAAAGTAAATCCATAAATAGATAAAATTTGGAATAATAATTACATAAAAATTACCAAATTGAAACAAAGAGTCTAAGTCAAGTAAAAGACAACTTAACTAAAATTCAAAATAAAAAATAAAATAAAATTATCAATTTGATTTCATACGAATTTGAAAGTAAATCCTATAAATAAAATTTAGAATAGTAACCGATACTCGTGGGCCTTAAATAAATAAGAATGATCTTGTGAGCGTACTTATTATATGAATTGTTTGTTTAAGTCATAAGTAATTATTGTTGGTAGCAGTAAGTTGCCCCCTTCAATTGGGATTATAGGATGTGTTGTTTCTTAATTGAGTGTTGTCTCGATGTGAAGATTTATGCTTTGGAAGTTAAAGCGTTGTAAGTGGTTCCGTTGATAGAAAGGAACCTTTGTTTCTTTCAGTTTTTGGGATCACTTCTGCAAAAGTTTTTGTTGTGGTGCTTCTCTTTTGAGTTGAGATTTTCTTCGATATGAATTCTGGTTTTAAGTTGAGGAAAGTGGTTAGCTTGTCAGGCGAATCAAAACTTTTCTTTGCTCTAGTGTGAGGCAAGAAGATGTTGGGTCATGAGTTTTGGGTGTAGTATAATGGAAGATTATACTCTTTGGAAGTATTGGTTGGGTGATGGTTGTAAGGTGAGACCATCTTGGAAGGAAAATCAAGCGTGGGTTAGTGGTAACCCCAATTTTTAGTCTGGGTTAGACATGGATAGTAAATGGATTCAGAGTGTAGAGTGATGAATGGTGCTCCAGGCTTGGTCTAAACCTTGGTGGGAGGTTGTCGGATTCCGTTGTCCCACGGTTGTATGGGATTAATTCTGTTGATTGGACGGTGGAATCGGTCGATAAATGCATTACCCATTTTTAGTATGTTCGAACCCTTGGTCTAGTGGGTGGGATTCAATGTGGGTTAGTCAGAAATGGCGGGATCAATTATGAATCTTTCTTTTCAAAGGGTTGTCTCCTTGTTCGAGACAGGTATGAAAGAAGGTCAAGTATGATATTGTATTGTGAGGAAATAGGATTTGTGTCTGTTGGGCTAATCGTGACAATAGTAAGGTTGGTCATGACCCTTTTGATCCAAGGGTAACCGTTGGAAGGATAAGATTCGTGTTTTGATTCCCGGGGAATTCCGGTGTGGAACCTTAGATGATTAAGTGGTTGGAGATAGTGTTATGCTCAGAATTGGATAATTGGTTATAAAGGTAAATCAATGAGGAGAGATGGGAATCAGAGATTTCTTGGTTCTTAGGCGATTCAAGTTTAGAACCTAGCTGTTCAATCAGGTAGCTTTGGTGATTTGGTGATAATTTCCTTCGATGCTTAATAGAGTGATGTGGTTCACATCGATCGTAACATCTCGAGTTTGTTGATCTGTGAGGTAGAGGTTGAGAGAGAAGAGATTAAAGTTTTGGGGAGTGAAATTGAATAGGGTAATTAGAATTGAGTTGGAGACTAGTATTATGATCCTCTGGGAAGAATCCTTGGTTGACTGGAGGTCGTGTGTTGAAGTGTAAAAGAAAAGGTTGTCTGAGTTGTCAGACAGTTTACGAGAATGGTATGAATTGAGAATTTGGTTGTTTCCTTGAATTTTGGAGTTTCTCTTGTGTGAGGTTTACCCGGTGTCGTTTCTCTCGGGTATCTTGGTTTTGCAACTCAGTTTCTGTTGCTATTGCGGGTGAGTTAGTTGGTGTGCTTGTGGTGTTCAGAATTCGAGGTCTAATTCATTAAAGGGGGAAGAGTGTATCGCAAATCGCCATGTGGTTTGTGTCCTTTAAAAAATTGATGTGTAGTGTTATTTACATTTTTCCCCCTAGCCTTTCCATTATTAGCACCCAAATGGATGGGGTATAAAAGGAAGAGAGGGAACCCTAGAATTAAAATTCCCCAACCCAGCCGTCTTTTTTTTTCTCCAGGCGCTGCTCTCCCTCCCGACTCCTTTTCCTGGCGTCGCCTGTGCTCGCCTCCTCCCGGCCAACTTGCGCTTGGCCGGCTCATCCTCACCGGCTGCCTCCTCCCGGCCTGCTCGCTGACGCCTCCGCGCCCCTGCGCCAGCCTCTCGGCGCTCGGGCCGCCTCCAGCTCCTTGACACCGCTCCGGCCTCCTCAGCGTCGCCCCGGCCTCCGTGTGCCTCCGGCTTGCTCTGCGCCTGCGCGCCTCCGGCCACCCGTTCCCGCGTCGTCGGTAGTCTGCCTCCCTTCCATGGATTTGCTTAGAGGTAGTCTAGCTTGAGTATTTTTCCTTGCATACAAGGTGTTTGTGTTTATGCCTAGCTAGATTGCATGAGTATGTGATGAAACTCATGGGAACGGAGAGATCAAAGTAGTGGGCAGATTTCGGTTTTTGCATTTAGGGCTTTGATTGGAGGATTGTAGATTCATTTTCAGTTGATCGTATGAAATGCCTAGGAGGTTTAATGTTGCCATTTGGTTCAATTGGTGTGACGACAGCATGAGTGCAAATTGCTAGCTTTGCATTTGGTGATAGGGAGCTAACATTGCATTTACATAGGTTGCCCTCTTCGCTAGCCTGAAAGAGGTTTGCTAAAATATTCATAGCATTGCTTTTCAAGTTGTGACTTTGGTCAAGCTCGGATCGAAATGAGAGTAGTTGATGGTTGTCGAATTCTATAAGAAAAGAATGCTAGAAATAAAATTTGTGCATCAATGTTGTTACTATAAATAGTGGGAGATGGGGGTGGGGCATTCCTGCGGTTTGTCTGGTTTTCTTGGGTTAGAGATTAGTTAGTTTTGACTAGCATATATGTGCTTACTTTTGGTGCTAGTATGGAATATGGATATGTCTTCCTTGGAGGTATCAAGGAATTTGATGTTCGACTCAGTCATCCAATAATAATTCTGTAAGCCATCATGTTTGCAATAAATTTGTTTAAGCAGCCAAATCACTATGGCAATGGTAGATGTAAATCACCTTTTGTGCATCTAAAGAGAAGACCATCTAACCCTACTATTTTGAAGCCGAGACTTGGATGATTGTTATCTGTTGGCATAGGAAGAAAGAAATCACTAAAATAATCTCACATGCATTTCTAGATAAAGTCAACTTTGCATGCTAGAATTTGTTCAGGAGGTAGTGTTCTTGTATTAGTCCCAAACATATGTTGAGTTAAACTCCTCTTTGGTACTGTATGCGTACTCATTTACTTGCCATCTGAGATCTAATGGTATAAGTTTTAGTGATTTTATTTATATGTCTGCATTGATGTCTTGTATTCTCAAATTAGTGTGTAATGCGTGATTGCTGCCTATATTCTCATGTTCGAACATTTTGATGAACTAGATACTAGCGTGCATAAGATGCAAAGAAGAAAGATTGTACTCTAGAGTTGTTGCATGCTATAACGACTATCCCCGAATTCCTTTGCATATGTTTTCATGTTGCATCTTCCTAAGTTTAAATGGCACTAGTTCTAGTGATTTTGTTTAGGTGGTTTGTTGTCTTAAGTTATATTATGTGTATATGTTCTAAATTCAGCTTTCTTTAATCCTCGAAGTCATGCGAACGCTAAGATTCCAAATGCCGCTCCATTTTCCATCGGTAAAAGGCAAGTGCAACCCCTAGAGCGTTATTAGGATGTTAAATGCTTTGTTTGCGATAAGATTATGAAAATTCTAATTATGTGATTATGTTTAATAGCATGTCTAGAAGTTGTTTTTAGTATGGTGATGAGGATGGATGAATGTTAGTAAATTGGTAAGTAAGTTATTCAATTCCCATTTATTGCATTGCATTACGAAATTGTACGAATGAGTATGGTTATGTTGATGCAAGTGTAGGGACAAGCTTGCACTATAATCACCTAGTTGTTCATATCTCAGAGATTTAATCTACTTTATAGAAATTATGTGATGCCTTTCCTGAATTTTATTCATGACTTTATTTACTCTCGAATGAATCACACTGGGGAAATAGCAAGTTAATTGGTACTTCCATATTGGTTATGGCTATGTGTGGTGAAAATGAATGAGGGATGAAATGCATTCACGTCAATTGCATAATTGCATTCATGATGGACGAGGCGTCCCATGTTGATGCGGGCCTCGGTGCTCACCCGTAGTGAGCACAAAAGTCCTACCTCATAGTCCCATTCATCGAGGTGAATGGGAGCGAGTCAGTAAGAGTAGGCCCCGCCACGGAATGGTTGGGATTGAGGGTGCACACCGACGGGTGTGCACTCAGCTATACCGATATAGGCTAAAAGGTTGCATTATGAGCATGAACGCATAAAAGCATCGCATTTCATTATATGTGTTGCAATTGTTAAGTGTTAATTGATGAGAATGGAAATGACAGGTTGAGGATTGAGTCGTGGACTCATCCTGGAATGATTGTTGAGGCATGAGTACGGTTTAGTTATGTTTCCGAGTTGGATGTGGTAAATGGGGCTAGTTACTGCTTCCTTTACCGGATGATTTCAATTTAGTTTTGGTTATGTTAAATAATGAAGTAGTTGTGCTCTTATGTTTGGTTTTATATGAATTCAAATTGCTTCTTTTATTTACAGCTATCAAATTAAAGAAACTTTTACTTTACTCTTGAAGTAGTTATATTCTAGACAAATTCATTACTTTTCTTACTTGATTGCACTTTGCTGAGTCTTGGACTCACGCTTGTTTGCTTCCTGTTTTAGGTTCTTTGAAGCTGGCTCGCCGGGATGGGAGTAGAGCACATGCACGACTTTGGTCACCATCAAACTATTTAAATCGATTTGTAAAGCCTAGTGATATTGATTGAGGTTGTAATATGTTGTTCGTTGTGGAGTAGTTATTAATTTCTATTGGATGTGAGATTTGGTTAACTAAGGACCTGCTAGAATGATATCACATGCCTGCAATGTTTTCATTCAAGGTTGAGTGGATGTCCTAGTTTCTAGAGAGGTCATGCCGAAATTTTGTAAATTTCGGTGACTTAGTTTTAAGCCGGTTTTAGGGTTTAGTAGTTGATTGCAATCAAGTTCGTATAGATGTTAGGTTTTTATGCCTTCTTCGGAAATTCTCAGTTCAAGTGATTTTGTTGTGGAGAATTATCGTGTGTCGGTGATCCCTTCGGACATGAGTGGGTCCAAGGGGTGTCGCTAGTGAATCAGGGTTTTGGTAGCATCCGTGGCGCGTTGGCGTCGGGGTGTTACAGTATGTCAAGTATAAGACAAGTTAACTAAAATTCAAAATAAAATAGAATAAAATCATCAATTTGATTTCATATGAATTCCAAAGTAAACCCTATAAATAAAATTCGGAATTGTAATAAATGAACATATAATTTTTCAAACGATTTCCAACCTAAAAATGTAAAAATTTACTCGAAATACAATAAAAAGTATGTAAATTTGGAATAAAAATTAAAGGGTGATTAGAGATTTGATTTCTACAACTTCCAAAGTAACATCCATAAATAACAAAAATTCAGAATAATAGTTACTTACTCCGTCCAAATTTATATGGGTATTTTCTCTTGGCACATGCCATAGTGATATTGAAAATAGCTAGAATATTCCTAATTATTGTCCATAAGCACTATATTTTAATGCATGCATGTAGAGGATATAAAGTATGGCTCGATATTTATTAGGGGTATAGATGATGCCTATATTTATAAACAAAACTATTAAAAAAATACACACTATATTTTTTTAATGAAGTGAGCCTTTCTTAAGTACAAATCATATTAACTAAATTCAGAATAAAAATAGGCAATTTGATTTCCATACTAATTTAATGCAAAATATAAAAATAAAATTTAGAATACAATAAAGAAAAATAGAAAATAGATTTTTATACAAAGTGTAACCTAAAACTGAAAACAAATCCACCCAAAATACAATCCAAAAATATAAACATTAGGAATAAATTAAATGATACTTAGAGATTTGATTTGTTTGTAAATTAAAATGCTAAATTCTAAAAACTTTAAAATTCATAGTATGATCTAGTACCTATACTAATTATAAACTACGAGAAAAATTTCACATTAATTGAGAAAATTAAAAGATTAAACGCCCATCTAACATAACCAAGTTATAGTGGCTATCACATGTAATCCAAATTAAATAAGAGACCCAAGTAAGTTTATTTAGGAAGCTAGCTGGTGCATTCTCACGGGTTGCCAACTAGGGATGGCAACGGGTCGGGTCGGGTCGGGTGCGGGTTTTACAAAACCCGACCTGTCCCAAAACCCAAATTGAAAAATCCGACCCGCACCCGAATGCCCTATTGGGTAAAAAAACTATACCCGAACCCGAACCTGGTGGGTACCTGAAATCTGAAGGGTACCCGATTGGTTTGTGTAGTATGGGTGGTAATAGATTGGGTCAGGTGTGGGTTTTGCAAAACCTAACCCGACAAGAAGCCCAAACCCAAAAACCCGAGATAAACGTGGTACCGAAATCAACCCCAAACCGGTGGGTACCGAACCCGATTGCAATTCGATGGTATATGTCGGTATTTCGGTATCGATAGGTACCATGGTGAAAATTAAAACCTGAACCCATTTCGGGTACTTGATCCCAAAAACCCGCAGGTAAAAATTAAAACCCAAATCCGACCCGATCAGATGCAAAACCTACGGGTACCCGAACCCGTGGGTACAATTGCCATCCCTATTGCCAACTAGCATTATCTAGTGCATTATTCATAACTACTCCACCTTACACGTACCACGCATGCTACTAGTACTATATATACATTATTTTGACGATAGTACTTTATATACGAACTATAAAAAGAAATTTCGTTTTACAAGGAAGCTAGGGCACATATACAATGGCCTATGCGTTTTCTCACTTTTCTTAATTAATCCAATGTTAAGCTGCTGGCAACTCGCTTTCATGGTGCGCAATTAGCGAAAACTAAGAAAAACAAGGACCATGAAGTTGATCAGCTAGCTAGGTCTACGCTGGGCATGCGTTGAGCGCTTGAGCAGCTCAACCCCTAGCTAACCTAGTTATTTTCTCCGGTCACAAATAGTTATCGTTTTTAATATCGTTATATACGGTCTTCAAAATATAGTTTTGACAACTAATTTCTATTATAATATATTTATAAAACCAATAAAATTACAATATTATGAAAGTACCTTCTGAGACAAATATGTACGTATGATTTGCATGTATCCAATTTTAAAACTTTAAAAAATATTAACAATCAAAGTTTCGGAATTAAAAAATAAAAGAAAATTAGCAATTTGACTTCCATCCGATTACCAAAGTAAATCAATAAATAACTAAAACTTAGAACAATAATTAAACAAAAATTAGCAAATTAAAGCAAAACGTATGTGCCAAGTACAATCCAAATTAACTAGAATTTGGAATAAAAAATAAAATGAAATTATCAATTTGATTTCATATGAGTTTCAAAGTAAACCCTATAAATACAATTAACTAAAATTCAAAGTAAACCCTATAAATACAATTAACAAATTGAAATAAATAGTGTATATGAAGTATAAGACAAATTAACTAAAATTCAAAATAAAAATAAAATAGAATAAAATTATCAATATGATTTCATACGAATTCCAAAGTAAACCCTGTAAATAAAATTCGGAATTGTAATAAATAAATATATAATTTTTCAAACAAATTCCAACCTAAAACTATAAAAATCCACTCCAAATACGATAAAAGTGTGCAAATTTGGAATAAAAATTAAAGGGTGATTAGAGATTTGATTTCTACAACTTCCAAAGTAACATCCATAAATAACAAAAATTCATAATAATAGTTACTTACTCCGTCCAAATTTATATGGGTATTTTCTCTTCGCACAGACCATAGTGATATTGAAAATAGCTAGAATATCCCTAATTATTGTCTATAAGTACCATATTTTAATGCACGCATGTAGATGATATAAAGTATGGCTCGATATTTATTAGAGGTATAGAGGGTGCCTAGATTTATAAACAAGACTATTAAAAAAATACACACTATACTTTTTTTTATGAAGTGAGCTTTTGTCAAGTACAAACCATATTAACTAAATTTAGAATAAAAAATAGGCAATTTGATTTCCATACAAATTCGAATGCAAAACATAAAAATAAAATTTAGAATACAATAAAGAAAAATAGAAAATGGATTTTTATACAAAGTGTAACCTAAAGTTGAAAAAAATTCACCCAAAGTACGATCCAAAAATATAAAAATTAGAAATAAATTAAATGATACTTAGAGATTTGATTTGTTTGTGAATTAAAATGCTAAATTCTAAGAATATTAAAATTCATAGTATGATCTAGTACCTATACTAATTATAAACTGCGAGAAAAATTTCACATTAAATCGAGAAAATGAAAAGATTTAGCACCCATCTAACATTACCAAGTTATAGTGGCTATCACATATAATCCAAATTAAATAAGAGACGCAAGTTGTTGTGAGAAAGGAATCCTATACCAAATATGGTTAGGACTCTATCTCTTCCATGGTGTGGTCGAATCCGAACTCTCTCCTCACGCCGCTATATATATCGGGTGCCCCCTCATTGTAAACGACGGAAATCAATAAAGCGAGAGAGAATTCCACCTCTATATTGTGTGTCTATTGTTCTTACTCTCGTGATTGCATCTACTATTGGTGATTGTTCGTTGGCGTTCTTCGACGTTTTACAATACGTTATTAGCACGAGTCTCTACCACAAGAATGAGGATCGTCGACGACAACGAACGACTACTACCGGCGATTGATCGCCCGATCCGATCTGCAACAACTCGTCATCACGTCGGCATCCATTCGGATTGCCGAAATGTCCTACGCGACTCTATTCTACGCGATAGTCTACAGAATTTTCCCCAGGCCAAATCAAGGTATTAAATTGGCATGATCGATTGAATCACAATTGAAATTGAACAGTAGATCGGAAATTCTACACATAAAATTTTAGCAGATCAGAAATTTAGTGATTCTTGATCGATCCAGTAGATCGGTTTCTCTGCTCCATCGACGTTGCCGTTGGCCTTGTCATCGGCCGACTTGCCATCTGCGCATGAAGCGCATGCTGGCGCCATTGCGTCTGCTCGCCGAAACGGCACGCCTGAAGCGGCAGCGTAGCCATAGCCATCTCGGCGGCGTTGCCCACGTCGCGCCCTGCGGCCGTGCCCATGATGCGCCTCGGCAGCCGCGCACCGCATTCCTTGCCCGCAGCATGCCCGGCCCTGTTGCGCTAGCCCTGGCGGCGATGCGCATTGCATGGAGACTAGATAAGTTCTGGTGTTGCATGCATGCATGTCATAGCACTAGTACGTGAGAACATGCATGCATGGGCCTAGAGCTCACGGCACAAGAGCACTGGTTTGTTCATACGTGAGGAGCCGGTGGCAACGCCCGCGACTAGGAAGCCGCGTCCATGCCCGCCTCGGCGGTCCACCTCATGCGCCTGATGCGCGTGTTAGCGGCGGCGACGCGGCCTCTCGCCTCTTGCGCCCGATGCGCTTGCCAGCGCGAGCGGCGCGAAGCTTGGTCTTGGAGGTGTTCGGCCTAGCGGCGCCGCACCTAGCCCTGACGGCGAAACACATCTTGAGGCGCCTCGGTTCAGGCACCTGCTGTGCGTGCGGTCTGGATGACGGCTAGGGTTCCCAGCCGCAGCCGCTTTCTTTGCTGATACTGGGCTGGCCCAGTGGCCGGCGCCGCCCAATGGACCGTAAGGGCCCAATGGCTGTAAAGGCCTGGTGACCTGGCATTTTGGGCCGAGCGCCAAATGGGCCGCATGGGCAGGAAACCGGGCAGGCCGGATAGGGCTGGCAGCCCGTGACGAAAAAATATTTATTTTCTGGGTTTATTTTCTAGCATTATACCATGTTTGATATGCACAGAATATTTATTTTCTGTTACTTAAGTAATTCTGAAAATTACTTGGTAATTAAAAGAAAATGCTAGAAAATTATGAAAAAAAAATATGTATAACTCATTGCTCTGTGTCATGTTGCTAGATTAATTTTCTTGGTATGTTTTTCATGACTATATGTGATGGACATATCGTTTCCTATTATTTAAGTAATTCTGAAAATTACTTAGTAACTAACAGAAATGCTAGAAAATCATGGAAATAATCAAGCTATCAAAACGGTTTTTGAGCTTGAAAGCATAAGTGGTTGGATTTTGATTTCAGTTTTGAAGGAACGGATACATGACAATTGATGTCTAAGGAAAACACACATGAGGCTAGGTTTCTTAATTGGCATCCGGAATCGGGAAGTGCTCCCTCCCTCATGTGAGCCCTCGGGGCAGGTTGACCTGGCCAAGAGTCATGTTGACGGAGGCATTCATTACATGATTTCATACCCAACCAACAAGAGCCACATAAGATGTAATTAGCATTGCGTAAGGATTATTTCACGTTGAAATTTATCCATCTGTTAATTAGTAATTCTGGAAATTGCTTAATAATTAGCAGAAAATTACAAAAATGCTAGGAAAATCCTGAAAAATCTGTGATAATTATCTACTGAATAGATATAGACCAGACTTTACTAATTCAATGATAAGTATGCAAAACAATATTTTACCTGAAGTAAAATCCCTATTTTGTTTGCATATAGGATATGTCTGATATCATAAAGAAAGAATGTGCTGAGCTTGCCCTGAATGGCAGCAACTACTTGGGCAATGAATGTCAAGATTAACTTGACAGCCCGATCCCTTGGAGCCACAATTTCCCAGCCTGAAGCTGGTGCTCCTGCTCTCCCTGAGGCACCATCTCTATACGGACCTGAAGACCGAATATCCCATGGAGGAGGATGATTTTGTTAGGGATGAGCTAAAAGTATTCCAGAAGAATAAAGAAAGGTCCTAGGAGAACGATATAAATGATTTATATGGAGACATGGAGTAGTCTCCCAGTTTTCCCTTTTGAGTCGATGTCAGACTATCCTTTAGAGTCTCCCTAAGAGCCTCATTTATCAGTTTAGTCTTTGTGTTCCTGAATGAACAATGGTCTACGCTTCTGTTGAGTGATTATCAGTCAAATTTAATAAAGTTTGATTTCCCCAGAATATTAATTTAATTATGCTATGTTTGTTCTGTATTATTTGTTCTGATGCAACAATTGTTTGATTGATAAATCATATTTCTAATATAGAACAAAGTATAATCCGATAATAGAGGAGAAAATCATCTAGAAGACAGCTTATGCCACACTAAGTGAATTGGAATTATTATGACTATCGCCAAGTTTATACTCTCATAGTTGGCACTAGAAGAATGTCATATTATACCCTGAGTCCAGTCGTACTCTTTTAAGTTTTAAAACATTGGTCTGAATCGTTTCCTTACGGAAACAAAGAATGAGAATGGTACAAAATACCTACTCATGACTAAGTTTAATGGGTATAATTAACGTGTGGTTAAAAGGATTCATTCCTTCTCCTCTGTGTTATATTACACATATATAAAACCAGAAGTTTATGTTGCGATGAAAACTATAGTCAAAACCCCAGAAATATTTAAGATCTGGCATGATCGTCTGGGTCATCCTGGGTTGAATATGATGAGAAGAATAATAAATAATTCTGCTAGCCATAATATAAAAACTACAGCCTTTCCTAAACCTGAAGCTTTTATGTGCCCTGCATGTGCCAAAGGAAAGCTGATAGTTCGTCCCTCTCATCTTAAAATTAGGGAAGAATCATTGAATTTCAGCCCCTGTCGGGCCCATTCAGATATTTCATGGTGCTAATAGATGCTTCTACTAGATGGTCCCACGTATGTCTCTTATCTACGAGGAACCATGCCTTTGCTAAATTAATCGCCCAAATCATTAGATTAAGAGCCTCTTTTCTAGAAGAAAGGATTAAGTCCATTCGAATGGACAATGCTGGCGAGTTTACCTCAAACCATTCGATGTAGAGCATTCTGTACCCCATGTCCACACCCAAAATGGCCTTGCAGAGTCATTAATTAAGAGAGTAAAGCTTATTGCTTGGCCGCTCTTGCAGAATAATTGGCTTCCCACCAGTTGTTGGGGCCACGCAGTGCTGCATACTGCGGTAATAATTCAACTCAGACCAACTGCATATTATGAAATTTCCCCGTTGCAGATAGTGCGTGGAAAAGAATTAAGTATTTCCCATCTGCGAAAATATGGCTGTGCTGTATACATGCCAATCTCTCCACCACAGCGTACAACCATAGGATCTCACCAGAAGTTGAGGATCTATGTAGGTTATGAATCTCCGTCATGTATTAAAACACCTAGAGCCTATGACAGGATCATTCACGCTTCTAAGATCTTGATCATACTAAGGACATTTTTAGGCATTAGGGGAGATAAGTACCACATTTCAGAATGCCTAGTCCTTAGACCCACGCACTAAAGAAGCTGAACCTGAAGTTCAGAGGATAATAAGTCTGCAATAAATAAGCTAATAAACTGCCAAATACCTTCACTGGTCATAAGGGAGTGAAAGATCTCATATACCTGAAGTATATGCACCTAAAAGAGTGGAGATACCCTAGAAGGATATTGAACCTACTCTTGACCCTCATGATAAGAAGAGGGGGAGGCCTCCGGGTGCACGGGACTCAATTCCGCGGAGACGTCCGCAGAAATAGAGAACCGAACAAATGAGAACACTACCCGTGACAGTAGAAGAAGCTCAACCTGATGTTGAGAAAATCCCTGAAGTGAGCCATCCCGGAGATGGTAACATCCCTGAAGTGATCCATCCTGAAGATGATAACCCAGCGTATATTTGCGCGCACAATTCCACGCTGGGAAGTCGGAACACCTAGACTCCGTCGTTGTGGGAAATCACGAGGAGCTGGAAGAAATTTATATAGATATATCCCCGAAGTGATGCAGGAGAAATAAATAAAAGAAAAGACTACAATTGTCGACATACATTTGCCTCTTAAATTGCTTAAAACTGGATCCAGATCCAAAGTCCATGGCAGAGTGCCAGAAGCGCTCAGAAAGGGTCAAACAAAAGAAGCAATTGAGGCAGCGCTCGCTTGATAAGAGGAAAATTTCTGGTCCTGTTGACTGAATATTTCCTAAAGTGATTCCCTGCAGGATCAAATGGGTTTTTCATCCAGAAGAGAAATGAAAATACCCAGGTGGTGAGATATAAAAAGCGAGGCTTGTAGCACAAGGGTTCATGTAGAGACCCGGCATCGATTACGATGAAACATATTCTCCTGTGATGAGTGGAATAATGTTCCGATATCTAATATCAATGGCAGCAGTCTTAAATTTAAAAATGCAGTTGATGGATGTGGTGACCGCATATTTATATGGGTCACTGGATTCGGACATTTATATGAAAGTCCCTGAAGGAGTAAAAGTCTCGGATCCTAATAATCGCAACATGTATAACGTCAAACTGCAGAGATCGCTATACGAATTAAAACAGTTGGGAAGAATGTGGTACAACCGGCTTAGTGAGTTCCTCCTGAAGAAGGATACTCCAATAATAATGATTGTCCTGTGTGTTCATAAAGAAATCCTGAATGGATTTCAGATCATCTCGGTGTATGTCGATGATCCGAATATCATCGAACCACAGAGGAGATAAAGGAAGCGAGTGCTTACCTCACGACGGAGTTTGAGATGAAAGATTTGGGTAAAACCAAATTTTGCTTAGGCCTCAGCCTAGAGCATCTCCCGTATGAATTCTTGTTCACTACCGTCCTATACCCGAAGGTATTGGAAAGGTTTAATATGGATAAATCACATCCCTTGAAAACCCCCATGGTCGTAAGATCCCTTGAAGTGGATAAAGACCCATTCAGACCGAGGATGGAAAATGAGGAAGTCTTAGGACCTGAAATCCCATATTTAAGTGTTATTGGAGCACTCATGTACCTTGCGAACTGCACAAGGCCTGATATTGCATTCGCAGTAAATTTGCTAGCAAGATATAGTTCAGCTCCAACCAGAAGACATTGGGCTGGTGTAAAGATTGTACTCAGATACCTCCAAGGTACTCAAGGTCTTGGGTTGTTTTTCCAGAAGAACCAAGACTTGACCATGGTGGGATATACGGATGCTGGCTACCTGTCTGATCCCCACAATGCCAAATTTCAGACTGGTTTTGTGTTTCTCTGCGGTGGTACAGCTGTTCCTTGGCGGTCTTGTAAACAGACGCTGGTAGCTACTTGTACCAACCACTCAGAGATTATAGCCCTGTATGAAGCCTCACGTGAATATGTTTGGCTGCGACGTGTGATTAGCCATATCCAGAAGTCATGTGGCCTTAACGCCGTCGATACCCCCACATTATCCATGAAGATAATTCTGCTTGTGTTGCACAAATACAATTGGGTTATGTAAAGAGCAACATCACGAAGCATATTGCTCCTAAGTTATTATATCCTCACGAACTCCAGAAGAGCGGTGAGATAAAAATCTTACAAACTAAGTCATGTGAAAATCTTGCAGATTTATTCACTAAGTCCTTGCCTAAATCCATATTTCAAAGATATGTTAAAGGCATTGGAATGAGAAGACTTAGAGAGATGCAGAGTTCAGGGGGAGAAAACCCTTGAACCATAACCCTAATTGTGATCCTGAATATCCTAATAAAACCCTGAAGGTAATAAGTTGTACTCTTTTTCCCTTTGTGAGTTTTCCTGAAATTTTCTCACATAAAGGTTTTTAATGAGGCAACTAGTGCAACATAGCATGCGAGTGCGATGTGCTCTTTTCTCCATCTCTTTTTTCCCCACTGGGTTTTTGAGTGGAGTTTTTAATGAGACATATGCATTACGCGGTATTTGACCAAGGGGGAGTGTTGTGAGATAAGGAATCCTATACCAAATATGGTTAGGACTCTATCTCTTCCATGGTGTGGTCGAATCCGAACTCTCTCCTCACGCCGCTATATATATCGGGTGCCCCCTCATTGTAAACGACGGAAATCAATAAAGCGAGAGAGAATTCCACTCCTATATTGTGTGTCTATTGTTCTTGCTCTCGTGATTGCATTTACTATTGATGATTGTTCGTTGGTGTTCTTCGACGTTTTACAACACAAGTAACTTCATTTAGAAAGCTCACTCGTGCATTCTCACGGGTTGCCAACTAGCATAATCTAGTGCATTATTCGTAACTACTCCCCCTTACACGTACCACGCAGCATGCTACTAGTACTATATATACACTACAAAAAGAAATTTCGTTTACAAGGAAGGGCACATATACAACGGGTTATGCGTTTTCTGTCTTTTCTTAATTATTCCATTGTTAAGCTGTTGGCAACTCGCTTTCATGGTGCGCAATTAGCGAAAAGTAAGAAAAACAAGGACCATGAAGTTGATCAGCTAGCTAGGTCTACGCTGGGCATGCGTTGAGCGCTTAGAGATGGCAACGGGTCGGGTGCGGGTTTTACAAAACCCGACCCAACCCGAAATCCGAATTGAAAAACTCGACCCGAACCCGAATACCATATCGGGTAAAAATCTATACCTGAACCCGAACCCGGCAGGTACCCGAAATCCGACGGGTACCCGACGGGTTTGTGTAATACGGGTGGCAATAGGTTGGGTCGGGTGTGGGTTTTGCAAAATCCGACCCGATAAGTAACCCAAACCCAAAAACCCGAGTCAAACCCGACGGGTATCCGAAACCCGACCCCAAACCCGGCGGGTACCCGGAACCCGATGGGTACCTGATGGGTATATCGGTATTTCGGGTACCCGATGGGTACTCGCGGGTGAAAATTAAAACCCGAACCCGACCCGAACCCAATTCGGGTACCCAACCCGAAGAACCCACGGGTAAAAATTAAAACCCGAACTCGACCCGATCGGGTGCAAAACCCGCGGGTACCCGAACCCGCGGGTACAATTGCCACCTTCAGAGCGCTTGAACGCAGCTCGATCCCTAGCTAACCTAGTTATTTTCTTCGGTCACAAATAGTTGTCGTTTTTGATATCGTTATATACGGTTTTCAAAATATAGTTTTGACAACTAATTTCTATTATAATATATTTATAAAACCAATAAAATTACAATATTATGAAAGTACCTTCTGAGACAAACATGTACGTATGATTTTTATGTATCCAATTTTAAAATTTTAAGAAATATTAACAATCAAAGTTTTGGAATTAAGAAATAAAAGAAAATTAGCTATTTGACTTCCATACGATTACCAAAGTAAATCTATAAATAACTAAAACTTGGAACAATAATTAAACAAAAATTAGCAAATTAAAGCAAAACGTATGTGCCAAGTACAATCCAAATTAACTAGAATTTGGAATAAAAAATAAAATGAAATTATCAATTTGATTTCATATGAGTTTCAAAGTAAACCCTATAAATACAATTTAGAACAGTAACCTATACTAATTTGGCATTCCAAAGAAGCTCCCACGTTAATCAAAAAGATTTAGCCGTCTATATATCTGTCCGTCTTAAATTTTAACATCTTAGATTAAAAGAAAGAGTCCAAGTCAATTACTATCTAAATTTACTAAAATTTGAAATAAAAAATTAAGGAAAATTAACGATTTGATTTCCATAAGATTACCAAAATTAAATCCATAAATAAATAAAATTCAGAATAATAGTTAAATAAAAATTAACAAATTGAAATAAAGAGTGTATATGAAGTATAAGACAAATTAACTAAAATTCAATATAAAAATAAAATAGAATAAAATTTTCAATTTGATTTCATACAAATTCCAAAGTAAACCCTGTAAATAAAATTCGGAATTGTAATAAATGATTATATAATTTTTCAAACAAATTCTAACCTAAAACTGTAAAAATCCACTCCAAATACGATAAAAGTGTGCAAATTTGGAATAAAAATTAAAGGTGATTAGAGATTTGATTTGTACAACTTCCAACGTAACATCCATAAATAACAAAAATTCATAATAATAGTTACTTACTCCGTCCAAATTTATATGGGTATTTTCTCTTCGCACAGACCATAGTGATATTGAAAATAGCTAGAATATCCCTAATTATTGTCTATAAACACCATATTTTAATGCACGCATGTAGATGATTTTAAAGTATGGCTCGATATTTGTTAGGGGTATAGAGGGTGCCTAGATTTATAAACAAGACTATTAAAAAAATACATACTATACTTTTTTTATGAAGTGAGCTTTTGTCAAGTACAAACCATATTAACTAAATTTAGAATAAAAAATAGGCAATTTGATTTCCATACAAATTCGAATGCAAAACATAAAAATAAAATTTAGAATACAATAAAGAAAAATAGAAGATGGATTTTTATACAAAGTGTAACCTAAAGTTGAAAAAAATCCACCCAAAGTACGATCCAAAAATATAAAAATTAGAAATAAATTAAATGATACTTAGAGATTTGATTTGTTTGTGAATTAAAATGCTAAATTCTAAGAATATTAAAATTCATAGTATGATCTAGAAACTATACTAATTATAAACTGCGAGAAAAATTTCACATTAATCGAGAAAATGAAAAATTTAGCACCCATCTAACATAACCAAGTTATAGTGGCTATCACATATAATCCAAATTAAATAAGAGACCCAAGTAACTTCATTTAGAAAGCTAGCTCGTGCATTCTCACGGGTTGCCAACTAGCATAATCTAGTGCATTATTCGTAACTACTCCACCTTACACGTACCACGCATGCTACTAGTACTATATATACACTACAAAAAGAAATTTCGTTTACAAGGAAGGGCACATATACAACGGGCTATGCGTTTTCTGTCTTTTCTTAATTATTCCATTGTTAAGCTGTTGGCAACTCGCTTTCATGGTGCGCAATTAGCGAAAACTAAGAAAAACAAGGACCATGAAGTTGATCAGCTAGTTAGGTCTACGCTGGGCATGCCTTGGGCAGCTCTATAGCTAAGCTAGCTATTTTCTCTGGTCACAACTAGTTATCGTTTTGAATATCGTTATATACGGTCTTTAGAACAAAGTTTTGACAACTAATTTTTATTATAATATATTTACAAAGTAATAAAACTACAATATTATGAAAGTATCTTTTAAGATAAATCTATACCTATGATTTTCATGTTTGTAATTTAAAAAAAATTAAAAAATATTAACAATTAAAGTTTCGAAAGCTTTATTGCATCTATGTATGTCCAAAATGATAACTAATTGTGATGGGAGGGAGTATATAAGAAGAAGCAGGGCTGTGGCAGCTCGAAACTAATTAGCTACAAGAAAAGGAGAAGGTAAGGATCGATGGCGAAGCTCGCGCTTGGGAGCTTTCGCGGTTTGTTCAGCGCGGCGTCCATCAAGAAGTACGTCGCCGAGTTCATCGCCACTCTGCTCTTCGTCTTCGCCGGGGTCGGTTCCGCCGCCGCCTACTCCAAGCTGACGCAGGGCGCCGCGCTCGACCCGGCTGGCCTGGTGGCCGTCGCGCTGGCGCACGGGCTGGCGCTGTTCGTTGGGGTCGCCATGGCCACCAACGTCTCCGGTGGCCACCTCAACCCGGCCGTCACGTTCGGCCTGACCGTCGGCGGGCACATCACCGTCCTCACCGGCGCCTTCTACTGGGTCGCGCAGCTCCTCGGCGCCACCGCCGCCTGCTTCCTCCTCAGGTTCGCCACCGGCGGCGGGCTGCCCTTGCCCACGCACGCGGTGGCCGTGGGCGTGAGCGAGGTGGAGGGAGCGGTGATGGAGGCCGTGATCACGTTCGCGCTCGTGTACACGGTGTACGCCACGGCGGCGGACCCCAACAAGGGCTCGCTAGGGACGATCGCGCCCATGGCCATCGGCTTCATCGTGGGGGCCAACATCCTCGCAGCGGGGCCGTTCAGCGGCGGGTCCATGAACCCGGCCAGGTCCTTCGGCCCCGCCGTGGCCGCCGGCAACTTCGCCGGGCACTGGGTCTACTGGGTAGGGCCGCTCGTCGGCGGCGGGCTCGCGGGGCTAGTGTATGGGGACGTGTTCATCGCGCCGTCGAACCACGCCTACGAGCCCGTCGAAGTCACGACCAGGTCACTCAGGGTTTAATCCAGCCACTGCTCCGAACGCGGGGACTTCCTAGGAAATTCATAACGAATTCCTACGTTCAAAATATACCCGTAGGATCTGCTTGGAAGGCTTGTTTTAGGTCTAAAACAGGCTTGTTTTAGGTCTAAAACCAGTATAAAATACAGGTTCAGAAATTTTTTCTGAGCTTAGTCTTTAAATTCTGCTTGGGTGGGCCGGTAATCCAATAATTTTACTCCCGGTTTGGTCATAATTTGAATTTTTCATCGATCAAATTTAGTTTGCCAATTGAAACCTACCCACCACTACGATATGGCGACTCGACCCAAAGAAAGTGTGCTGGGTTGTATTACAGTTGTAACAATATTGTGCGTGTTTCCTGCCTCCTGCTATGCCAGGAGGAATTGTCAATGTAATAAAATCTTTTTTTAACTCGACCATGTAGTATTTGATCATGCATTTTGTTTTTTTTCTTAATTTGGGCAGGAGCTCTAGCATTCAGTACAGAAGGAGAACAACAACTAAGCTACAGACACGCACACACACCCACACACACGCTAACAACAGCTATGCTACATATGCGCACACATCCACACACACGCACACGCACACACGTCTGCATCCAGCTCCCAATGCGCATCCGGGCGAATCCGGGGACTCGAACCCAGGCGGGCTGCTCGCTAACTAGCGCAGCAAGCCAACCAAGTGAAGTCTCATTCGTGATCATGCATCTTGTGATAACAACTAAATTGTATTGTCCATCGGTCAAAAACTACGTTCCACATTTGTCAAAGACTGATAAATAAAAACACATTAACTCTCACCTCCGTTAACTACCCATGTTTTTCGTGCTAAAATGATACAATAAGGGTGCATTTGGTTGGGTGTACGAGGGTGAACTGAACCGTCCCATACAGGATTTAGTTCTGTCTCTGCGTTTGGTTGGCTGAACAGAACCATTTGGTACAGGATGAGATAGTATAGATCCTTGGAATATTCTAAAAAGATATTGTACCATCCCGTACGGGCAATTTGGCCGAACCAATCGATCCAGAACAAGATTGTTCACTCGCACCATCCCTCAAACCAACCTCATCCCTCAATCCAATCTCATCCCTTCAACCGAACATCATCTCGTACCATTCTGTATCATTTCATCCAAACAACCAAACAAAATCTTGTATCATTCCATTCAGACAACCAAACATCTTCCCTGTACCATCTTATTCAGAATCATTCCATTCATCCTGTATCATTCTATCTCATTCATCTTTGTACACCTAACCAAACGCACCCTAATTGTCTAGTTTAGGTACACTAAATTCAATTTTTTGATGCGGTGATTGTTTCTTACAACATTAAAACATATTCACCATGCATCTCGTGTTGTTAAGCACATTTTTTTAGCAAAACATTTCAGACGGGTTGTAAATGGGATAATTAACCTATCTGTTTTTTTTTTCTAAAAAAACTCCCACGAACAAACTCACCATGTCTATTCAGACGAACTCACTTAGTTAACAAACTCACCTCGCCTATCTATTCAAACTAACTCATTTACAATTCACCTCAAAGATCACGACGGCACTTTATCTGCCACCAATACAACAATCACTCCTTGGCTGTTGCTGGTGCCAATTGCCCGGCCGGACCGATCACGGTTCTGCCCTATCACCGAGAGAAATGCCATTGCCTTAGCTGAAGCGTAACAAAAGAACTCAGGTGCAAAAGGATGGTTTTTGTGGAACCAATAGAATTATTGTTGATATTACGATTAAACTAGCAAACTCACTAAATAAGAAGACAAGATGTAATCCTGATAGCCTTCTCTCTTTCTTGTTATGGTGGGATATGGTATACAAATTAAAGAACCTACCCCTACCCTTATATAGGACGGGGCCAATTTTTTAAAAATAGTTTTACAAAAATATTAGACAGGCCTTGATAGAAGCCTTAGCCCGTCGACCAAATAAATCCACGATAAAATAATCTGTCGACTAATTTAATCAGCAATAAAACAAACATCAAGCTTGGCGACAGATCTTCTGTAGCCATTTCATTTGGTGACAGACGCTCTGTCGCTATTTCATTTGGCGGTAGAGCTTTTGTCGTCAATTCAATTGGCGATAAAGGTATATTTTTGTAAATTTTTAAGGTATTATTTTTAAAAAACATTATATATATATATATATATATATATATTATTTTAAAAAAACAGACAAGATCTACCATAAGAACTAAATAAACAATATAGGACTAAAATATGCAAAAAGGTATTATGGGACTTTGGGTTTTATATGTCAGTTTAGAGAAGTGTCCACACTATAATTATTCCATAATATATACATTAACAAAGAGAAGCAATTATACAAATATGAAATTACTCCCTCCGCTGTTGAATAGATATCATTCTAAGTTCTTGCATATCCATCAAGGCAAATCTACAAAAGACTATGTTAGCTTCCTAGATTAGATCATTTATTACCCTATGAATAGTTTGTTAATATGGTCTATAGAAGTAAATGACTTTGAAAATAGCTAAGGGAGAGAGAGTATATAAGGAAAAGATGGTAAAAGTTACATCAAAATTGTAGAAAGGCGTATATGTAGAAACAAAATTTGAAAGCTAGAATAACATGTATTTGAGAATGGTGGAAGTATCAATATTATTCATGATAAAAAGACGGGATTCATATAAGCGACTTATCATCTCCAGCGCACCTAAAATTTGTTACACTGGTACAATAATATGCCCTCTCCTCTAACTACTAGTTCTACGGATAATTCACAGCATCTCAGAGGCACAAGCAGAGGATCACTTAAAATTACTTGTTTTGATAAGTTCAGCTGATGAGGCAAGCAAAGCTTCAGACAGAGACATTGGAAAGCAAAACCCTATGATACGAGTTAGTTCTCTCTGGGCTTCAAGATTTCACCAAGGTTCACACGCAAGCTGTTCCTCGTGGTTCTCCTTCCGGCTCAACCAGCGTTGCCCTTTCTCATTATTGCGGCAAACTCGCTATAATCAATTTGTCCATCCTGCAAAATGATCATTAGTTTAATGACAAGCATATAAGCAAAGATGTGACAAATTACAAGTATGGAATGGAAAAGAATTAAGAGTAAGGAAGACCAACATTATTTTGATCCACATCTTTGATCGTATCCTCGAGATGAACATCAGTGAAGGATCGAAAAGGCGACTGAAGGGGGATAAATAGGAGCCAAATGAAAATTTCTCATTTAAAAATATTCAAGTCTCTTTTCTAAAAGAGCCAACTAAAATGCTCAACTAGTCCAGAATAGGACAAAACAGCAGAACTCCCAAAGCTTCTTTTGTATAAGAACCAACTAAAAGGCTCAGTCAACCCTGCACTAGACAAAAAAGCAGAATTCTCAAAGCCTCTTATGTAAAAGAGCCAACTAAAGACTCAGCTAGCCCAGAACCAGACAAAAAAGCACAACTCCCGAATAAACAATATAATCGGGAAGAATAGTAAAATCAGTATGATCTCAAAATCAAGAATCATTCTAACTTTTGATCAGTTGATTCAAATCCTGTGAAACTTTGCATGCACCTTCCTATGGATATCAGGAACCTATTCCAACCTTCAATCACAAGGATTGAAGTCAAAATTCTATCCTTTCAGTTTGAAGGAAGGTTGCGCCAAAACTGAAACAAACTTACAACCTATACCCTAAGCTTGCTTGTGGGATTTGATAATTAAGAAGATCTTAGATGATCTCCCATGCACATATCACAACAAGAAAGAACCCTAAAGGTACACCCTTCAAACGAGTAAGAAAAGATCTACAAATTTCTTGAGAGGAATCTTAGAGATCTTGTTCAAAACTTGCCTAGATGATTAGGACATGATCTACATAATATTTATCTATCAATCATTATTCCTCGGCAACATAAGATCACGATAAAAAGAAACCAAAGAGAGATCAAGGACTAAAAAAGAAAGGAGACCAAAAACTTGAGCAAAAAGTAAGTTCTAGTGGATTTTGCTGGGTTGGAATATACTCTAGATAATTTTCTCAACCTCTTATGCATTCTAGATCTAGTAGAAACACAGCTCAAATTGCAAGAAAGAACTAAACAAAAATGTAAGAACAGAAATACACATTAAAACATAAATGTACTTGGATCTTGCATTATTTTGAGAGGGATAATTACATAGCCACACCTCTAAGTGGGCAAGGCTTAACAGAGCATAAAGAAACAAAAGAGCCCTTCTCTAAGATTTGGTTCTGACCTTAGTTCCTACTAGGGTCTGGAGACATCCTTCCACCCCTCTATTTATAGTACACTGGGAACAACCTACACCCTTAGATGACTTTCTTGACTCTCAAAAAACCTCATCAAGGGTTGAGATTTACTCCCTCACACATACATAGGCAAACCCACAACCCAACAACATAACGGGTTTGACTATACTAACTTAACCGCTACTCCACCTGCGAACACTTAATCCAACGATCCTCCTTCACTTGAGTAGGACTCTAGTTAGCATCACATCCATCCATTTGATGCAACGCCCATACTTCGTTATCTTTCATGTGGCTCTAATGACTTGTCACCAAGTCTCTCAAGCATCTAGACTCCCCCAAACCATCCTCGCCTACAAACAGCCCAAATGATTTGGCATGTCATATGTCCTTATCAGCTTTACCATAACGACTTCGGCTTCTTGACAATTCTGGACCTTTACTCCTCCCTGAGCTTAGTCGTGATCCACCTTGACATTTCCCGCATATCCATCACCAATGCTTCATGCTTCGGCTCCTTGTCTTCTCAGCTCGCAACCACTTCTCGGTCTCAATCATCTTCTGGTGTCCCTTGACCGTTCTAGACCTTAGCTCTTATAGCCTAGTCACAGTCTTCTCTGCATCACCATGACCTAGCATCGAAGTCCTACAACTAATACAGACAAGCAAACCATCACATAATATTCTTCTAGAATAACATGCAACAGTAATCAGACAAAGATCAGTAATCAGTCAAACATCAAAAGATCTTACTTAAGATCAATTAGACTATGACCACCTTGGTCCATGACCAGTCTTCAAGTCATGATCTCCCTAGCCCAATGACCCCTCAATTCTAAAGATCACTCTTGGCTGTGACCACTTAAGTCCATAACAACTCTTATCTATGACCACTATTGGCTATGATCTCCCAAAGCCAAAGACTACTCTTGGTAGTGACCACTCAAAGCCACTCTGGATTGTGATAACTCTCTTAGAGGTCACGACTACTTAGTGATCATGACCACTTTAGACCATTCTTAAAGAGGTCATGACCACTCTTACAAAGAACAACCACTCTTTCAGAGGTCTTGGCCACTACTTTAGTGGTCCTTAGAGGTCAAGACCACTTCTTCAGAGGTCATGACCATATCCCTAGTTGCCTTTAAAGTTCAAGACCACTACTACAGTGATCTAAACCACTCCATCAAAGATTATGACTAATTTTCTAGTGGTCCTTAGAGGTCAAGACCACTCCCACAGTAGTCTAGACCACTCCATTAGAGGTCACGACCACTTTCCTAGTGGCCCTTAGATGTCAAGACCACTTCTATAAAGGTCAAGATCACTTTCATAGAGGTTAGGATCACTCCTATAGTTATCACACAACTACTCAAGGGAACTGTCGATGGGTGTGACCGACAATGAAGAAGAGGGAGTGGGGCAAGGCGGAAGATCTAGGTCTGATGGTAACGCAAGACACGGAGCGATTTTTACCCAGGTTCGGGCTCTCCAATGGAGATAACACCCTAGTCCTGCATTCGGTGTTCTTGGTGTAAATATGAGTGTTCTTTATTACAAGTTCTCTATTACAGCCATCCCCCTTGTCTAGGGTTCCTTCTCTCTATATACACCGACCAAAGCACCTCCTGGGCACGGCTACTGGGGTTGTTGGGGCGCAGCAGAGCAGCAGAGGCGGTTGGAGGCAGCAGGAAGATCTGTCTCAGAGTGGCTCGACCAGCACAACAGATGTAGGAGCTCCGCCGCCACAGTTCTTGAATCTTGCAGCGCTGTCTACCTACTCCTGTCGCCTACACCCCCCAGTCTTCTTTCGCCTGGTGCAGCTGGAGCCTTCCAGAAGCTCTTTTTTTACTTGGTTGGGCTAGCCCACCCCCATGGGCTGATCAGTCGGCCTGTTAACTAGATACCTAGTCCCATAACTTCCACAGTAGCCCCCGAGTGCTTCATGACCGAGCCGTCCCCTTCAGGTCCACCTTTCACTCGCCGTGATGCTCTCCCAACATCGTATCGCTCGGAGGGGAGGTCACGAGGGACTTTGTTACTTCGCGCCAACTTTCCCGAGTGGTCCGTAGCCCCGTTCGCCATGGCCTTGGTGATCGGTTTTCCCGTGGGATATATTCGGCTCTTGGCCGAGCGGTACCCGTACGTGTACGGCAGTTGGCTCATCGTGGAGCGTACCGGGATTGGTTTAATGATGCCTACGTCCGATCTTGTCGGAGCGTAGCGTGGCCCGTCATGGAGTGCACCATTGTTTGGCTCTTGGCCGAGTGGTACCCGTACATGTACGGCAATTGGCTCATCGTGGAGCGTACCTAAGATGGGTTTGGTGATGCCTACACCCGATTGTGTCGGAGTGTAGCGTGGCCTGTCACAGGGCAGATTGCTGGGCTGCTCTTCGATTTTTAGGTTCAGATGGCACCTGGGTTCCGCGCGAAACAGGCGATTTACAACCGACCCGGCGCGGGGACCACCAAGCCTGACCCAATTCTTCTCCCGGCGACGTCCGTCCGCCACGATCCTAGCACTCGGTTGGCCAGGTCAGGATAAGTCGTGCCTCGGTCAAACCTGGCTGCAACGGGCGCACTGCGGCATTTTGTCACCACAAGTGGGATTTTGTCATCTTTTATAATTTCCAGGAGCCGCGCCGGGCTAAGTCTTCCTCGCGCCTCACGCCCCGCTCCTTCGTCTCCAAAAAGTTCATCCCCCTTCCGCGGATCCCATTGCTAGGGCTAGCCGCTGCCGCCTTCTCCTCTTCTCGTCGCCGATGATCTCCTCCGGGGATGTCGACTCCGCCTCCCCAGGACTCCCCCGCGCTGCCTCCGGCCCATGATTGGGTCCCCTCGACGCTGTCGGAGACGCATTTGGACATGATGGTCGCAATGGGGGTCATGCCGCCTGCAACCTTGATCAGCGCCCACCCGGCCTGTGGTGAGTTCTATCCCACCCCTCACTCCGAGGAGATCGTCGTCTTCGAATCTTTTTTCCAGCGCGGGTTTGGGCTCCCAGCCAGTGATTTCTTCCGCGGGCTCCTTTCCTTCTATGGCATCGAATTGGTCCACTTGAATCCCAATTCTATTCTCCACATTGCCGTCTTTATCCATCTTTGTGAGGTGTACCTCAGCATTCGCCCGCATTTCAACCTTTTCCACCACCTCTTCCTCCTCAAGCCTTTCCCGAGCAGGAGCTCCCCCAAGGCGGTTGGAGGCGCCGGCCACCGTGAGACGGGCGAGGAAGATTTGCTCGCCATCCCTTGTAACTTGAACAAGGTGGCACCGGGAGTGGTTCTATTGCGCCAACCTCGATCCTTGCCTTCCACCCTTTTCCAGTGAGCCCCCGAGGGTTTCTCCCTCCTGGACTGTGGTCCCTCCTGATCATGAAATGGGACAAGTGAACGAGCTCCTCGTCCTGATCTCCGATTTGAAGGAGGCGGGTCTGACTGGCGTAGGAATTCTCTCCAACTTCGTCGTTCGTCGGGTGCAGCCCATCAAGGAGCGAGTATTCTTGGGGTATGAGTACCGGGAGGACGACCCGACGCGGGAGGCCGCCGAAGCCATCGATCGAGGGACACTCATTGTTCGAATGAGTGACCTCCTGACCCCGTATGTCATGATCCTCCCCGACCACACCCCGCAGGCCTTTTGCTTAGCGAACCCCCCTCCTGAGGTGAGTATTACGCCCTTTTTGATGTTCCGCCGCTGGTCCGTCATCCGATTGCTGACGGGGCCTGCTTTCATGGCCCCTCCTGAGGTGAGTATTACGCCCTTTTTGATGTTCCGCCGCTGGTCCGTCATCCGATTGCTGACGGGGCCTGCTTTCATGGCCCCTCGCAGGATCGTGTGGCCTTTTCTTCGGATCCCCCGCTGCCTCATGCCTCCTCCTGCCAGAGTGCGGCGGCGAAGCGCTCCGCCGAGCCTGCGGCTGATGAGCCGAGTGCTAAGAGGATGGAGCCTGCCCTCGAAGAAGTTGTCGAGCAGAGGCCGCCGCCGCAATGCCCCTCCGGGGGTCCTTCCGTCCGGAGGCCCTCGGGGGCGTATGTCAAGAAGCCGGCTCCTCGGCCGCCCAGGCTTCAAGCCGCCTCGGGCCCCTCCCCGAGTGGTTCAGCCACTCGGAAAGAACCGAGAGCGAAGATAAGGAAGTCGCTCAGGTTGGTATCTCCATCGCTTCTTAGCCTTGTTTCCTTAACGTGTGCTCAATTCTTCCTCGATGATCAGGGTGCCGAAAGTAGGAGTCGCCCTGAAGGCCCCGTCCGTCGCGCCTTCGGGCGGCGCGGGCCGAGGTGAAGCAGTCTCGCCGCCGCATCCGGAGTCCAGCGGGGATGGCACCGTGGCGGGACGGGCCGTTGTCGTCTTGCCAGCAGCCACCAAGCCCGGCGATCCCGGGACGACTGCTTCACCCCCTGCAGGGGCATCCGAGCCAGCCGCCGCCGACTCCTCACCACTCGTGGAGGAGATCCTCCGACAGCCCCCCTCCCACGCGGGATCCAACCCTCAACCTTCCCCCCGGATCTTCTTCTGCCATGAGGATAAGTGGAAGGCTTTCGGTGAGGGGGACGAAAAGTTGAGGGAGGAGCTCTACCTAAACGCCGTAAAGGGTGCTCAGCTGATCCAGGTACGCTGTCTTCTTCTCCTTCTATTTACGCCGAGTGGTGTGCGCTTCTCAATTCCCTAGAATTCTTCCAGGCGCTGGGAGAACGTTCCGAGGAGAGGGACGCCCTCCTCAAGGAAATACTTCGAAGGTTAGGGAGCATGAGGAGTACGAGGCCAACTTGGAGCGCGTCCACCGCGAAGGCAAGGCTAAGTAGCAGGAACTTTGGGCCAAAGTCCAGGCCCTGACTGAGGTGCTCCAAGGTGGGTGTCTTCTTGCCTTCTTGGTTGCCGACTTGATTCTCATTGTCCCCTGACTTCGCCTATTGCTTCAGGCTTCCGCGAGCAGATCTAGGCATTGAAAGAATCCGAGTCTCGGACCCAGGCTGACAATGCCCGACTGGTGCGGGAGCTGGAGAGCATTCATCGTGAACAGATCCAGCCGCTGAAGGATTCTGAGACCCGGGCTCTAGCCGACAACGCCAAGCTGACGCAAGAGCTGGAAGGTATTTATCTCCCCACTTGGCGTCGTGTCCCTTGCGCCTGTAATGCTTTTAACGACGATCCTGGTGGTTTGTAGCGGTCAAGAAAGAGTCGCAGGAGCAGGTCGAGGCCCTTAATGGGAAGGTGAAGGCCGCTTATGAGCTTCATGACAAGTTCCGCGACTCTATTAGAGAAATGACCCAGTTCCTGAGCCCCAGAGGAGTTGGGCCGAGCGGCGATGACGAGGCCCTTTTCATTGCGTCGGCAGTCCCGAAGGCTTAGGGCCCATATCCGTGAGACGCCGACCACGAAGCGCCATAAAGTATTAGCCATCGTAAAGTGGCTCTATCCCGGGGTGGAACTAGAGGCTGTTGAGGAGGGCTTCGCCTGTACCGTCGATGATGATCAAGCCGCTGCTCTTTTTGAAGAAGTCAGAAGCGTGGCCTCCTCCTTGGTGGATAATTTAGAATTAGACCTCTTATAAATGCTGACTTGGAATTGTAATTACCGCCTTTCTTTTAATGCCGTTGCTGTTGATCATGAGTGGCTTCACGTGCGTTCAAGAGGCTTTCCTGCGTCATCTTGTTGTCTGCGCCTCGTTCAGCCTCCCGTGCTAGTGGGTTTTTAACGCCGCCTCGGAGCTCGTGCGTCATCAGAGGCGCTCCAACTTCCCGTAGAGGTACGGTTAGGGGCTGTTTGCCTTCGACTGTGCACATAAGGATGCTACCGCCACCGAAGCGATCGCCCATTCTTCTCATTTTCACAATTCCATCTCTTCGCTTCTTCAGCGGTCCTCTGATGGCGTCTTCGTCGAACTCCGTCTTCGCGCTTGAGTCGGTAAGACCCCGGGCGTACTACCTCGTCGATGATATAAGGGCCTTCCCATCCTGGGGAGAGCTTGTTCTCGCTTTTCTGATTCTTTCTAAGAACCAGATCCCCTTTAGAGAAAGCCCGTCCCCGAATGTTTCGACTGTGGTAGCGCCGGAGACCTTGGAGGTATTTAGCCGATCGATGGATGCGACGCCCCGGCCTCCTCCAAATTTTGTCGAGATCTTCGAGTCGGCCTTCTTCCGACTCGGCTTCTTTGTAGTTCCGAACCCGTTGGGATCTGAATGTCAGTTCGGTGGGTAGGACCGCCTCCGATCCATATACTAGGAAAAAAGTGACTGCCCGGTAGCCCTGCTGGGGGTAGTTCTCAGCCCCCAGAGTACCGACGGCAATTCTTTTAACCATCGCGCTGCATACGGCTTGAGGCGATCATATATTCTGGCCTTCAGGCCCTGCAGTATCATGCCATTGGCTCGCTCGACCTGCCCATTGCTCCGCGGATGACCCACGGAAGCGAAGCAGATTTTGATCCCGAGGGCCTCGCACCAGTCTTGGAACTCCTCACTTCTGAATTGGGCGCCGTTGTCTGTGATAATCTTGTTTGGTATGCCAAATCTTATGACGATTTCTTGAAAAAATTCTCTGGCTTTGACGGCGGTGATGGTTGCAACCGGCTTGGCCTCAATCCATTTGGTGAACTTATCGATGGCGACGAAGAGGAAAGCCATCCCGCCTTGGGCCTTCTTGAGTGGTCCGACGATGTCAAGCCCCCAGACTGCGAATGGCCAAGTGATCGGGATGGTCTGCAACTCCTACGCCGGTATGTGAATTTGCCGGGCAAAAAACTGACAGCCCTCACACTTGCGGACGACCTCTTCTGCGTCTGTGATGGCAGTCGGCCAGAAGAATCCTTGCCGGTAGGCCTTGCCGACTAGAGTGCTTGATGCCGCGTGGTGTCCGCAGATCCCCGAGTGGATTTCTTCGAGGAGACTTTTCCCTTCTTGTTCTGATATGCACCGTCTTAAGACCCCGGAGGCACTCTTTCGAAAGAGCTCCTCCCCGACCATCATGTAGCTTTTACTTCGCCGCGTGATGCACTCGGCTTGTACACGATCCTCCGGAAGTTCGTCCCTTAGAAGGTAATCCAGATAGGGCTTAGTCTAGTCGGGCCGATAACCAAGATTTCGCTTCGCCGACTTCTCCTTCGACGGTTCGACACCATTGTCGGCCGGTAGTCGGCTGGTGAAGCTCTTCCATGAAGACTCGTCGATGGCGGCTACCGAGCCCACTGGCGAGCCTCGCTTGTCGCTTCGTTGTCCCGGCGGAGTACATGGGTGAGCTCTAGTCCGTCGAATTTGTCCTCCAGCTTGCGCACCTCCTAGCAATATGCCGCCATGCCATCGTCGACACACGACCATTCTTTCTGTACTTGGTTGACCACCAGCTGGGAGTCCCCGCGAACCACCAACCGTCGGATACGGAACAATATGGCGATGCGAAGCCCATGTATGAGCGCTTCGTACTCAGCAGCATTGTTTGATGCTGGAAAATAGAGTTGAAGAACGTATTTGAGATTTTCGCCCGTCAGAGAGATGAGCACAACGCCAACCCCTGCACCATTCAGCGTGAGGGAGCCGTTGAAATACATTGTCCAGTATTCGAGGTCCTCCACAGCTGCAGGCTCCTGCGTCTCGGTCCACTCGGCAACGAAGTCGGTGAGCGCTTGGGATTTGATGGTAGTTCGGGGCTTGAAGGAGATTTCGAATGCTCCAAGCTCGACTGCCCATTTGGCGATTCGCCCAATGGATTCCCGATTGTGGAGTATATCTCTGATCGGAAAAGATGTCACCACTGAAACGGAATGCTCTTGAAAGTAATGCTTGAGTTTGCAAGAGGTAAGGAGTACCGCAGAAAGAGCTTCAGACCGAGGGTACCGCCTCTTGATTCACCGGCCTTCCATCGACGAAGTAAACCGGACGCTGAGCCCTCTGCAGGTGTCCTTCCTCCTCCCTCTCCACTACAATCGCGGCACTGACTACGTGAGTCGTGGCCGATATGTAAAGCAGGAGGGGTTCTTCTGGTGCCGGCGCGACCAGTACCGGCGGCGTGGTCAGGAGCGTCTTCAGATCTTCGAAGGCCTGCTGCGCCTCGGGTGTCCATCGGAAGTTGTCCTGCTTCTTCAAGAGCTTGAAGAAAGGCATCCCTCGACTGCCCAAGCGAGAGATAAACCGTCCGAGTGCCACCATGCAGCCTGTGAGCTTCTGGACTTCTTTTTGGCAGGTCGGCGGCTTCATCTTGAGAATGGCGTTGATTTTTTTGGGGTTCGCCTCGATACCGCGGTGTGACACGATAAATCCGAGCAGCTTCCCGGAGGGAGCCCCGAAGACACACTTTTCGGGGTTGAGCTTCATCTTGAAGGCCCGCAAGCTCTCGAATGTCTCGGCTAGGTCGGAGGTGAGGTCTTCCTTTACTCGGGTTTTAACCACAACGTCGTCCTCGTATGCCTCCACGTTGCGTCCGAGTTGAGTGTGAAAACACCGCTGAATAGCGCATTGGTAGGTCGCGCCAACGTTTTTCAACTCGAATGGCATCGTGACATAGTAGTACGCGCCGAACGGTGTGATGAACGACGTCTTGATGCAGTCTTCTTCCTTCAACCGTATTTGGTGGTAACTCGAGTACGCATCTAAGAAGCTCAGGAGCTCGCACCCGGCGGTGGAGTCTACCACCTGGTCAATGCGGGGCAACTCAAAAGGATCCTTTGGGCACGCCTTGTTGAGATCTGTGTAATCAACACACATGCGCCAACTTTTGTTTTTCTTGCGTACAAGGACCGGATTGGCCAACCAGTCGGGATGATATACTTCTTTTATAAAATTGGCCGCCAGAAGCTTGGTAATCTCCTCCCTGATGGCGTCGCGGCGGTCTTGCGCGAACCGTCTGAGTCGCTGCTTGATGGGCTTAGCTCTTGCGTCTACATTGAGTGAGTGCTCGATCACCTCCCTAGGGACACCGGGCATGTCGGATGGTTTCCAAGCGAAGATGTCCCGGTTTGCCCGAAGAAAAGTGACGAGCGCCTCTTCCTATTTGGGGTCGAGCCCAGTCCCAATCAAGGCGATCATACGAAGTTGGACGGTCGAGAATCACATGCTTGATTCTTCGTCAGCTTCATCTTTGGACTCCGCGTGCTTCCTTGCAGCTTGGGACATCGTCTTCGCCTCGCGGGAGAGTATCCGCTTGCCTAACCCGCTCGGCCTCAGCCGACGCCACCAACAGCTCGGCCATGTCATAGCTTTCCATGTCGCATACGAAAGATTGCTTGACATCCCCCCGAACTGTGATGACGCCGTTCGGGCCCGGCATTTTCAGCATGAGATACGCATAGTGAGGAACAGCCATGAACTTGGCTAATCCCGGCCTTCCCAAGATGGCATGGTATGCCGTCTTGAAATCAGCCACCTCGAAGTTCAAATACTCCGTTCGGTAGTTTTCCTTGGCTCCGAACGTCACCGGGAGCGTGATTTGCCTGAGTGGCACCGTCGATGTCCCGAGGATTACCCCGTGGAATGGTGACGATCCACGCTTGAGCTCGGAGCGCAGGATCTTCATATCATCAAAGGTCTTGGAAAAAAGGACGTTGAGCCCACTTCCTCCGTTGACCAGCACCCTCTTGAGCCTGACGCCGCGTACGATAGGGTCCAGGACCAGAGGATATCTGCCTGGGAAGGGAAAGCAATCGGGGTGATCCGAACAATTGAACGTGATCGGGATCTCAGACCACCTCAGGTATTGGGGCGTCGTTGGTGTTATTATGCTGATCTCCGAGCGGTAAGTCGCCTCGCTTGGACTCAGACGCCGAGCCCCCAAATATATAGTTGAGCTCGCGCTCGATCACCTGGTAGTCGCCCCCATCTTCCTCAGGTGGGTCTTGCTTCTGCGCCGCTTCGCCCTTGCCTCTGTTCGCCCTATTGCTGCTCTCGCGGGCAAACCTCTTCAAGGTGTAGCAGTCCTTGGCCGCGTGCCTCCCCTGGGGGTGGAAAGGGCAAATGGCGTCCATCACTTCGTCATAGCCGCCGCCCCGCGGGCCTCGCGGTCGAGCGCGCTCGGCTACCGCGACCAGCTCTCCGGGCCCATGCTTCTTGTCTCTTGGTTTGGAAGACTCGGCGTGGTCCTTCTTGTCCTTCTGCCACGGGCGATCTTCTTGGTGCTCCGCCAGGGCATCCGAAGCCGTGGCATACCGGTCAGCCAAGGTGAACATCTCCCTGACGGTGGTCGGCGGAAACCGGGACATCTTCTTGATTAGGTCGGGTCGCCGACTTTCTTCCGAAGGCGGCTATGACGACCGCCCAGACGCCCCGAACGATATTCTTCTTCTGCATGAAACGTCGGATGAACTCGCGCAGGGACTCGTCCTTTTTCTGATGGAGTTGGTATAGGTCCCATGCGGTCCCAGGCCTTTCAAAGGTGCCCTAGAAATTTGAGATAAATTGCTCACAGAGATCACCCTAGGAATCTATAGAACCCGCTGGGAGTCCTGTGAGCTGCTTGGCCGAGGGGCGAGCGCCGACCGGCAGTAGTTTGCCATCACATTCTGGTCGCCCCCTGCGGCCTTGACTGCGAGGGAGTACACTTGCAGCCATGCCTCTGGATCCCTTTCACCATCAAACTTGACGATACCCCTCGGGTTGAAACCGTCAGGCCACACCACTCGACGGAGCCGGAGTGTGAAGGCACGGACCCTGTCAATAGGCCCGCAACTGCGCCGTTGAGGCGATCGACACAGGGGGGTCCCAGCCCGGTGGTCTCTATTGTCACTCTCGGCCCGGCGGCCGTAGCCTCATGATCGCGCGATCGATCATCGCGCCGCCACCACGATCACTCCGCCGCCGGCCGATACGAAAGCGCCAGATTGCCCTCGTCGGCGCCTTTCGCCTTCCTCCCGTTCACGGCGCCTAGCGGTAAGATCGACGCGGAGATCTTGGTTGAGGCTCGGGCGTCTTCGCCCCGACGGAGCTCCACCGACCGCCTCGACCGGCTTTTGCGGTAATTCTTTGCCGCCACCGAGTGGCAGCGGATGTGGGAGTGTGTCTTCTCTGCGGGTGCCTCTTGGTTTTGCTGTACCGCCGCCGCCGTCACCATGGCCTTAACTTGAGCCACAATCGGGGCTACGGGGCTGTCTGGGCCGAGGATCGGCCCTAGGGTGTCGAGCAGTGTCTTGGAGGCTACGATGTTCTGCTGCAGCGTGTGAAGATCAGTTGATCTCCTTTCTGCGCCTGCAGAAACTCCTTGTTGACGTTGCGCCCCTGATGTTGGAGGGACTTGGCGCGTTCTTTGCGCGCCGCACGACGTTGACGGTTCGCCTCCGCCGTGTCCGCCGCATCTTGCTGATGCCGGGTGTCGGTCCGATCGTCCTCGATCGCAAAGACACCACGGAAGGCTCCTCGAGGGCGGACCGCAGCGATTCCCCTCGATCCGACCTGGAGCTCCGGTGAGGGAGTGATGAGGTCTCTCCCAGGGGGGGCCAAGCCCTGTCCTGAGAGAACAAGCTTGCCAAAGTTGTCAGCGATGAAGTCCAGACTTCCAAAGCGGAAAGTCTGGCTGGGAGTGAAAGGAGCGGTGATCTCGCTGGGTGGCACCATCAGACTCAAGAAGGATGATCTTCGCGCTCCCCTACGGGCGCGCTTAACCGCCGATGGGTGTGACCGACAATGAAGAAGAGGGAGTGGGGCAAGGCGGAAGATCTAGGTCTGATGGTAACGCAAGACACGGAGCGATTTTTACCCAGGTTCGGGCTCTCCAATGAAGATAACACCCTAGTCCTGCATTCGGTGTTCTTGGTGTAAATATGAGTGTTCTTGATTACAAGTTCTCTATTACAGCCATCCCCCTTGTCTAGGGTTCCTTCTCTCTATATACACCGACCAAAGCACCTCCTGGGCGCGGCTACTGGGGTTGTTGGGGCGCAGCAGAGCAGCAGAGGCAGTTGGAGGCAGCAGGGAAGACTGTCCTGTAGTGGCCTGACCAGGCACAGCAGCATGCAGGAGCTCCGCCGCCCGTTGCAGATGTGCAGGCGCTGTCTACCTACTCCTATCGCCTGCACCCCCCAGTCTTCTTTCGCCTGGTGCAGCTAGAGCCTTCCAGAAGCGCTTTTTTTACTTGGTTGGGCCAGCCCACCCCTATGGGTTGATCAGTCGGCCTGTTAACTAGATACGTAGTCCCATAACTTCCACAGGAACGACTCTCTAGGGAAAGACCATTCTAGAAAACGATCACCCTAGATATCACAAAAGCCACAACCACTCTAGAAACGACCATCTGTAAGATCCCAAATTTTGCTTTCTTGATTTAGCTAAAAGTGTTTTATTTCTATTTGTGAGTTTTGAGAATTCTCTGGATTTATTGGATTTTTTTGGGATTTATTTGAATTATTTAAAATTAAGTATATTAACCTTTTTGTCAAAAACTAATTATATATAGATAAAATTTAAATAAAGTTTTACCAAAAATATTTTATTTGGATCCAGAATATCTCAAAGTATTTTTGAGATTTTTCTTGGATTTTTCCTGGTGTTTTTAGTTGCCCAAATAAATCAAAATTATTTTCAGTATTTATTTTAAAAGAAAAATCTCGAGTTAGCCTGGTGAATAGTACTGGGCGCACCAAAGCCGGCTCGATGCGACCCAGCTCGCTCAGCAAATCGGCCCGTTCGGCCCTGTTTCTAGAAGCCCGCGCAGCAGCCGTTGGATTCCGAACGGAGCACTCCCGTTAAACCCTAGCCGCATTGGATCGCAGCCGTTGGATCAATCTGTGCGGCCGTGATGCGTCACGTCTGATCCAGACACCATAAATCCAGGCCGTTAAAATCATCCGTGTGTGCTGCTAAGATGGAACCATGTGCGTGGAGGTCAACCGTTGGATCCGCAATGCGTCAGTCATCCGCCCATCATCTTCATCCTGTCTCTGAGCTGGACTCCAGGTGTTCAAGCCATAGCCGCCGCAGATTCCTCTTCCGATTCGCCGGCGGAGTGGGTTAGAGCGGCTATAAAAGCACGCATCGGGTTCGCCTCCCAGCCGTAGACCGACGCCCTAAGGTGGAATCCTGAGAATCACCGCTGTTCGCCCAGCATTTGAAAAACTTGCCGAGCACCGCCGCAACAAAGAAATCGCCGATTCACCACCGTCCAACCGTCATAGAACATTCGCATCGGTCCCGTTCGCTTCATCGTCGTCCAAGGCATCCAGTGCACGCCTTCTCTTCGCCGGAGCACCACCCGAAGGGGAGATCGTCGAGAGAGTCACCATCGCCAAGGAAGAAAGCCGTGCCGCCGCCGTTCCGGTGACTGAGGGAGGAAGCCAGCCGCATCACCAGATCCACAACGCCGAGGCGAGTCTGTAGGTACCCCCGCTACCAGTTGCCGGTGACCCTAGGGCCGCGCGCACCGCCGTCCGAGGTGGACGAACGGTTCGTTGACGCATGGCAGACACGTGGGTGCAGACGCTTGCGTGGCGCTGGCATGGCCGATGGCTTGTGTGTCGAGTCACCTGCCAAGTCAGTGCCGCGGGACCCCATCGTCAGAGACACGGATCTGGGTAAACCAGGACCACCGTGGACCGATGAGGTCTGTGGACCAAGTCCATGGACCGAGGGCCACGTGTCACGCCTCGGTTGGCTCGGGCCCGATGCTGACATCAGCATGACATCATGATGACGCAATAAATCATATTTTCTTTTATAAAAATAATTCGTATATTATTTGATTTTCTCAATTTTCTAATTTTTATGATTTTTGAATCTTCCGAGAGTTCGTTCTCCCTCATACGAACTTCGATTAAGGTGATTCAAATTTATAAAAATTTGTAAAATCAAGATCTATCTAATGGTGACTTTTGTTTAATTTTTGGAGTTTATTTGCTCTCTGTTTTGGGTGTTTATTTGTTTTTATTTCTCGATTCGTGTAGACGTTGAACTGTGTGACGCATCAGAGGAAGATTTGGCACTGCAAGACCAGATTCTAGATCAAGACCAGGAGCATTACCAAGGAAAGTTGTGCTTTGATCATGTTGAACCCATGTTCATAAAGTTGCTATTTTGTTTTTACAATATTGCATAATATTTTATGCATACAAATGTTTTCAATCTAGATTGGATGTTAGCTAACATACCTGTTGATCTACACCCTGTCTTGTCAATTATATGCCATGATCTACTTGTTACCCTAGGATGGTTTTCTATAGTTGGTTAATAATAAAATCAACACGGGATGGTTAGATCGGGTTAGATTGCTTAGCCATGGCACGTTATCACATGTACTTGAATCATTGATAATTAATCTTGACTAATGGATTATGAAACAATGATATAAACTTGTGTGTCATGTGTGGTCACACAAAGAGATTGAGTTGTTGTGGCGAGGAGGTCATGCAACGATGTTGATTTGTGGATAGTACGTGGTGCTTGGTAATCAACTGGGTTAGTAATCCTTTAGATCAGAGCAAGTGGCAAGGGCAAGTGTGCCAGGGTGGGCCCGATGGGCAGAGGGTATGTGCAAGTCTTTGCTTCGATCACCCTAAGGACTTAACCTTACATGCCTTTGACCTGAGTCAATCATGCAACTACATGTCTGTTATGGGACATCTAGCCGATTAATTTGCAATGTCTTAGCTTTAGTACTGCTTTGGTGGTGTGAGTTCGGGTTCACGGATCAACTCACATGGCGCAAGAGGGGGGCCCTGTCGTGGTGGTTCAGCCCATCAGTGTTGAAACCTCAGCGGGTAGTTTTGGGTTAAGGCAGGGAATTGTAAAGGCTTTGTCATGATTTCTCTGCTAGCACTCCAAAAGGAAGTGTGCCAATAGCTTGGCAATAAGAGATCATCATGTCATGTGGGTAAAGTGCATAACCTCTGCAGAGTGTACAATCTATTCGAGTAGCTGTGCTCATGGTATTGAGCAATGCTCGGAAATTATAGTTAAGGGTTAGACTTTTGCAAAATAAAACTTGGGATGGATGGCAGGTTGACATAGGTGGTTGAATCTTGACTTAGGATTGGAAACTTGGTTTACTTGAGAAACACTAAATCTATCTATTACTGGTATTTGCTTTATAGTCTTTTTTAATTTATTTATTGTATTTCTTCATAAATGTTGATTTACTGCAAAATAGCCATTGTTAGTCATTCCTTTAGAATAAGCCTTGCATATAGTTATGTTAGAATTACATTCTGTGCATAACTTGTTGAGTACTTTATGTACTCACCCTTGCCTACAACATCACCAGTGTTGAAGGTGGTGTACCTTGAAAGGGATGAAGGTTTAGGGTGTGAGCCTTATTAGTTGCCTGTGGTATACTGAGAGGTTATCTACGTCTTCAATCTATTGCAGTTCCATTTGTTGTTCAGACTTGCGAGGCAAAGTCACGTAAGTTGACCATAAGGTCATGCAACTAGTAATATTCAATATGTGATGTCTTTTATCTTATTACCGCTGCGTATGATTGTGATATTTACTGATGTCAAGCTTATGTGCACTAGCGTGATCCTGGACTAGTGCAATATACACAGAGAGTCTGGATTTGCATATTCGGGTCACGACACCATCCTAGAGGTCACAAAGGCCCTGACCACTCTAGGAAAGACCATCCTAGAGGCCACAAAGGTCACGACTACTCTTGGAACGGCCACTCTAGAGTATGACCTTTCTAGGAGCATCATGACCACTTAGTGGTGAAACCACGACCACTAAACACAAAGTCATGACCACTCTGGATAAGGTCATAACCATTGAGAACAAAGACATGACCACTCAGAACAAAGTCGTGATCACTTTGGACAAGGTCATGACCACTCAAGGGGTCTACTACCACTCTAACCAAATAACTCAAAACCAAAGCAAGTTCACATCAAACTCAACACATAAGAACCACAGGATTAATCATAGTCGATTACTCATCACAAATATGGATAGACCACCACATGATCTCTCAATCTCCCCCTTGATGAGTATATTCATAAACACCAAAAGGCACAAATCTGTGTTTGAAAAAGAAAGAAGAAAGCAATTTGATCGACAAAACCACACTTAGTCACTACAACAAGACCAATCTATTCTAACACATGCTTTGCAACACATATAGCTTATGTTGTAGGAAAACTCAACTGTAACACATGCTACGTGTTGCTAACACCCATGTGTAGAATTCTTAGCTTAATCCATGGAAATATAGTTTGTCAATCATATTGCTACACTTGAGAGATGTGTTGGTAGGTGAACATAAAGAAAAATGTAATGCATTCAACATCGCCAAATACTATGTAATGTATGCTATCATCTGCCACCATCCCTCCGTCTGCTGGTGTCTTACGATCGTTGTTTCCTTTGGCCTCTCCCTCCCATCGTCGATGCTTCCAGGCTATCCGGATCCCACCACTACAGGAATGCACACTATTTTCGTCAGCTCAAATTATTTTTGTCGGTCAAAAAAAGGACCGACATAAATAACTAAGTAATTTCGTCGGTCATACTTGACCGGCGAAATTATAATTATTTTCATCGGTATTCTTGTTAAGGCCGACGAAAATAATTGAATCACCGCGTCTGAGGAATTCAAAAAAAATTTTGGACTATTTTCGTCAATCTAGACCGACAAAAATAGAACATGTAATATTTTTATCAACCTAGACCGATGACGTGGCAGCGACGTTTATCGAAGCCGACGCAAAAGGACTTAGCAGCACGCCAAAACGCCGCTCCGCCGAAACGCCGTCCGCTCCGCCAAAACGCCATCGATTTTCCTCAAAAACCTAGCTCCCCACTCCACGCCCCGCGCCGCCGCCCCGGCCCCGCGCCATGCCTCCGCTGCCATCCCGCGCCGCCGCCCCGAAGCCGTCCCGCGCCTGCGCCCGCCGTCCGCGCTTTTCAAGGCCAAGGCCGCCCCCGAGCCGCCCTCAAGCTGTCCCCACGCTGCTGCCGTCCCCAGCCGTCGCGCCTTCCCCTTCAAGCACTGCGCCGTCCCCCACGGATTGTTCGATTCTGAAGGAAGACCTTACATATGGTGGTGAGTTTGATGTGAGCTTCATCTGTTTTTCCGTATTTTAAATCCTTTGTTGTGCGTGGTGATCCACCGCCTCAACCTCACCATTGAGGTCATCCCCGCCCTCCTCTCCTTCTTCCTCGCCTCGGCGTGGCGTGGTGTCGCCGAGAGGCTAGGGTTTGGTCATGGAGGCCGTTCACGAGGCAGAGAACACCGTCATCCGGACTGCGCCATCGCTGCTGGCGGCCTCGCATTTAGTGGTGCTATTTGTCGAACTAGGATTTTTCATTTGGTGAATATTTTGAGCGTCACGAAATGTGTTAATATTTTTCTGAGCAAAAGATGTCATATTGTTGGTGTTGCTTAGGATATTGCAAACTTTAATGCTTAGGTGATTTATAAGTTATTAATATCACTTGGAGGTGTTTTGTAGAGTTGATTGTAGCATTTTGCGTTGAATTTCTTGAGTATTTAGAGAACGTTTGTTCTTGGTAGGGTGCTCGGCCTCGTATATCTTTGCAATGAACAGAAGACGTATGAGCTTTTGGGACTGAGTACGACTATCCGATAACCGAGTGAAGACGTTAGAGATCCTTCGCTTAGTTGGATGATCGGTTTCCTATTCTGATCGCTCTCCTCGGGCCATTTAGTATTGTCATCTTTGAGAAAGGTATCTTTTTCTTGTCAGGAAATCTTGCAACATGACAACATAAGAAGGATGATGTTACTTGTAATCGCACATTATGTTCAGCTTTTGTGTGGCTACATGTTTGTACCTTGCGATAGTAAACCAGTCAAGATGCCACATAGACTTTTACCGTTAACTACTTAGTTGGCGCAGATTTGCTTTCTTAAAAACAAGTTCCAAACTTGTCCGATATTTACATTCTCTGCGGTAATGGTGATTGATTGCAAGCTTGCATTCCTCGGTGGGACAGACTCTGACTCGATGATTAATAGCTTGCATGGAAAGCGAAGCTTATGTTTGAGTAAGTCAATGAACACCCAACTAAGTTTTCGAATAAGGACTCCATGTCTTTTACGGTTCATTATTGCAAATCTTTTGGCATGGAAAACGAAGCTTATGTTTGAGTAAGGCAATGAACACCCAACTAAGTTTTCGAATAAGGACACCATGTCTTTTACGGTTCATGATTGCAAATCTTTTGGCCCTAATGAGGAAATTAAGAACTTATTGTACACTAGAAAACCAATAGTTTTTGGACTTGAAGCTTTTAAAGACACGTGAGTTCTCAACATCCTTTTTCCTCTCTCGACACAAATTTATTAATGTGATTGTCCCCAATGGACCAGCTTAATGGCGATCAACCTTTGTGGATGATGATTGTGGAATGTGTGTTTAGATCTAATATTCACAATTTTCTTTTGATCGACCTTTTTTTAGTTGGAGCTATGGATTAGGTTGTTGTGTTAGCTGTGAATTTCAAGGTTTTCATGATCATCGCTCATCGGGAAGGTCCGAGATCGAAGAGACTCTCTGCATTTGATTCACTCAGATGAACTAGTTCATTTAAATCCTTTATGACAACTACAATTGAAGGATTCCTATTTGCATCAGTTGACCTTTAATTTATTGTGCTAGTGATGTTTTCAATAAGAAAAGAAACAAGTAATAATGCTTATGAGTAGTGTGCCAAATGTTACGCTTTTGTAGTTTGAAATGTTAAAAAGTCCTATCACATGTAAATCATATACATTTTTTGGTAGCAATGTATACTCATTTACCTATCTGAGCTTGAAAATACGGTTATAATATATAATGCGTGATCAAGTTAAGAATGTCTCATTAGTCTTATGTTATCTTTCTCATATTCTCGCGAGTTTTATTTCAACTTCAATCCCAGCTTATGTTGGGTATGGTCTTCATTTTTTCTCTTTTGGATGAGATTAGAGAACCACAACAGGTCAGGTTATTGCTTTCTTTTGCAAGTCCTTCTTCTTCCTATGTGTTTATACCTTTCAATCGTTGAGAAGTTCATGCCCTACTCTTAATCTTAGATTACCTTAATGTTACACACACACACACACACATATATATACATATATATAGGAAGCCTCTTTTCTACTCCGGGAGTAATTACTCCCTACGTTGTATCTCACAACGTAGGGAGTATCTCGCGCAATGGAGGGTATGTACGTGTAGTATACGAGCATATAAGATTAGTTAGGTAGTGTTTATATTTTTCAGAGGTGGTATGTATATTTTTTTGGACATACTCCTTTTTATGTCTATATATAAAGGTATTTGTAAAATACGCTAAAAACTATGTACTCCTTTACAATTTTTTCATATGGTTCACATTGGAATATCTTATAATTAGTACATGAGTGTACCCAAAGTGATAAAGGAGTATTTTAAGTTCGTTTAGGTAGTATTTCAGAAGTGGGAGTAACTGCACCTAGGAGTAAAATATATTTTTCCTATATATATATATGTGTGTGTGTGTGTGTGCGTGCATCTATCTTGTTAGGCAGGTGAATAATTTAACCTTTTATAGTAATAAGTTTTGGTGCTTGTACATCTATTCTAACTATGTATTTACTTTTCAGATGGGACCTTTGTTGACCGGGTTGAGGCATAGATCAAAGGAAGATTGAACCATATAATTTGAGTCAACATATCAAAGTCCTTGTGGCGAGAGGAAGTTCATCATATATTGAAATTGGAGAAAAGTTGATTACCTATGTCAAATCAGAGAAAATTCTATAGAATCATGATGATGTATTTCAAGGCAACTAAACTATAACATATTTAAGCGTAACTTTGTATAGATTATTATGTGTATTTTTTGTTTGGAGTCTTGTACAAAAATGATGTATACAATACAGTTTGTGGTAAATGTTTATGAAATTTGTTTAACTTGTTTTGTCTATGTATTAATGAATGTGACCTATAGTACCAGTGGAAAAATAGCGTTAAGAAATGTTATCGAGATTATACAAAGATGTGTTGTCGTTGATTGAAAAGTGTGTTGCTAGATTGCAACACGTTTTGTTTTATCTTGCAACACTTGTTGTGTGTTGCAAGAGACCCTGCTTAGCAACATAGCCAATTGCATCACTTATCACATGTGTTGTTAGAGGCATCTGCAACATCTATTTTGACCAACAGCAACGCATAACCATGTTGCTATAAGTTAGTCTTGTTGTAGTGAGTCTAGATGTGAGAGAAAGCAAAGAAAATGACTAAGTTGGTAGGAAGTTACAACAAACACTAGGAAAGAACAAGTTATCCATAAACGCTATAAAAACAAGGAAAAGGAGCACAAAAGTTCATGATCCAAAAAAAGAACAATTTTCACCATGACCAGAGAAGCAAGATAAAAAAATTGCCTTTTCCACATTTCTTCCCAATATTTGTCTCCAAAACAGATGCCTTTTTCATATTTCTCCCACTTTTGTTAATATAGGTATCAAAAAAGGAAAAACATGTATGAATGAGATGCATTGTAAAAGAGTTATGAGGATTATCCAATAGACCCGACACCAAACTACTCAAATTCAGATTATGCTAACTAAGGCATGTCTAAATGCAAAATGTAATCTCCTTGCTAGTGAGCATAATTAAAAGTATTCCATTTTTGCGTGATTTCAACTAGTGCAGCAGTTAGCATAATGTCTAAACTAGAAGCATAATTGTATAATGGATCAAATGGATGATCTAGAGTTTAAACTAGCCAACACTTTGGGGAAGCTATAAGTTCATAACAAATCCTTCGTGCTCAATTATCTTTTAATGCAAAATTTTTTAAGTTAATGCATACAGCAGGGTGTGAAGAGATTATCCTAGCAAAGCGCATCCCTGACTAGGAGCCATTGACAAAAGCCTTCTAGGCTTCATGCTTTTTCATACACTTGATGAGGTTTAGAGTGTTTATCTTACTAAAGCACATCCTGACTAGGAGCCATTAACAAAGTTCTCTAAGCTTCACTCTCTTCCTAATTTCTGTTTTTATTTGTATTTTTCAAATGTGATTGACTCAAATCCATCATCGACCATCATAAGCATGACACTTAAAAGAGTGATATTAGTCATACACAGTATATTCTAAGTTCATCCCAAATGCAATAGGAAGCAGTCTCATGAATATATAGTATTGAGTTTAATTTGCACATAAAAGTCAATATTTGTTCTTTTTAGCACTTAGATTTATGAGCAAGTGAAGGAACCTACTAGGAATTAATCTAGCTTCGTCCAAGCTACTCTAGAGACTCTAGTAGAAATCCAAGATTTCTCAAAGCATGGCATATGCACCTAGTGAGCAAATACAGCAAGTAAAAGCTACAAGTTTCATCAAGTTTTTATTAAAGCTTAATTTTTATTTTTAGCAAGCTTGGCATGTTGACGCAAAATGAACTTAGACATGGCTAAACTAGCAATGATCTTTAGAAAAGTAGCAAGGTGTATAGTATGAATGACAGCTCATTTGCATAATAGACAAAGCTCATTAAAATAGAAGATGAAGTCTATATGTAATGCATGAAATAGCTTCTCAAACTCCCTCTTATCAAGTGAACCATATTGAAACTCAAAATTCTGATTCAAGTTGAGTTATTAGCAAAATTAAGTTTAGAAAATTTTCAATTGAACTCAACAGAAACTAGAAACACAGAATGAGAAGAGTAAGTTAAGAAACTACAAGCTGGATGGTTATAGAGTATAGAAAAGATAATAGAAAACACTATAGCTTAGACTCGCTCTCATCTTCCCTATATATGACTAATATAGGAAAGCTGATTCTACAAATGCAAGCTAGAGAGTACACACAGATCATATCTACCCAGGGGCCCAACACCTGCTAGACCTATAAGACAATAAAGGAACTCAACATAGAGAGAAGAGAGAACAACTAATTAAGTATGATAGCAACCTATAGCATAAGATGATATGTCTATACAAAGCATGCCAGAAATCTAAGTGAAGTGAACTAATAATTCTAGAAACAATGCTTAAAAACACCAAGAAGATGCAAAAGAAAGGAAATATTGGAAGTAAACTTATAATACATAATATACAAAACCAACTCCCCCTCAAATAATGTCGTAAGGGCTCACAACTCCAAGCTCCCCTCTCAAAGTCACAAACCTAGAGCTATCCAAAAGCTTGGTGAAGATATTAGCAATCTAGTGGTCACTCCACAAATTGGAGCACTATATCACCCTTCTCCATATGGTCTCTAAGGAAATGATATCAGACATCTATATGCTTAGTCTTGGAATGCTGCACTGGATTTTTGCAATCTGAATGGCAGGAGTGTTGTCAAAGAAAAAAGTGGAACACTTTATATATCTAACCCAAAGTCTCACAATGTCGACCTTATCCAAAGTACCAAACTACAGCAAGTAGCAGTTCAATGTACTTAGCCTCAGCGGTGGACTGTGTAACTCCAGATCGCTTTCTAGATGACTAATAGACAAGAGAAGTGCTAATAAATTGACAAGTACTAGAAGTACTCTTCCTATCTATCCTAAGTTAACAAAGTTACATTTGAAAAGGCTATAAGGGACAGACAAAAAGAGGAAGAGTATCAAATACCGCATAGTCAATTGTAGCACGAAGGTACCCAAAAATGCGCTTCAACGCTTGGCGGTGAGAGGCACAAGGAGAGGCCTGAAATTGAGTACACATACATATAGCAAAGTGTATGTTCGGCCTCGAAGTAGTGAAGAACAAGAGAAAGCCGATCATGCTCCTGAACTAGTGAGAGCGAGAGGTCGATGACTAAGTATTAAGGGTAAATAAGTGCAGATGTAGAAACCTAATATCGAGCCACATGATGATCACAGGAACCAGTCAAAGAAGGAAAAGACTGTCCTCTAACATCTCTCCAATGCTTGATCCTTACAAATCCAAAAACTGGACATACAGAAGATCTAGGAGCTGGGACTGGGTTGATATATCAATGTGCAAAGACCAGATCATCCCAATGTCACTGCCCAAACCTTCTACTTGAGAAAAGCTCACACCACTGATATATACCTCGATAGGAATAATGAGGAATTTTATAAAGGCAGCGGAAGGACTGACTACAAACAGCTCCTAGAATGAACAGTTTAAAAACCAAGTCCTATATGCTGTGCAAAAACAAAAGACTTTCTAACCTGTCCAGAAGCCGTGGATACCTTGGAGCACTCAAAGTCTGGGGACAACCCTGAATACTGCTGAGAGTATGAATACACTCATGATGCACTATCTTGGCATGCCTAAAGTAAAAGTCTACTGGATGTCCATCCTTTTGACAAAAGATGCATATATACTTCTGTCGGGGATTGGATAATTTTTATAAAGACTATTATACCCCGATAGCCAGTTTTGGCCGACCATGTATGCCCTTGAATGTGTTCCCAAGGAGGATCCTCAGGTAGCTCGGCCACGAGCACCCAAGCTCGCCTACGAGCATGCAAGTCCGCCCACGAGCATGCGAGCTTGGGAATACGCAAGGATTGGTCAGAACCGGGGGAACCTTGAGCATGGCCGGGAGATCATGTTCACCCCACAACATGTACGTGGCGATAATTACGCCACGATTTGGGACCATTATGCCCACGACAGGAGCGTGGCGAGAATTAAGGATGCAGTTACAGCCACGGTTAATGCGGTAAATTGCGCATTATTCAGTTGCAGTTATTTTCATGTAAGTTATAAGAACCCCCCCGGTGGACCAGTAAAGGGGACGAGAAGAGAAAAAAACACACAAGCATATACGAGCCTTTCTGTAAGAGTTCTATAGCTATAGTAAGATCACTGGAGTAGGGCTATTGTCTCTGTCGTGGGAGGCCTGAACCAGTATAAACCCTGTGTCCACTTTCCAATTGTCCTGTCATCCTAATCATCCCAAGAGTATTCTTCAGACGCAAACCCTTCATAGGAAAGGGGCAGAGTTGATCCCTCATTCAACAAGTAAGCTCGGTGGGGACTTGTTTCCCAAAAGTCGACAGCTGGCGCCGTCCGTGGGAATCGTCTTTAGCAGATTCCTCTCGTGAAGAATCCCTGAAGATACCCAATTCTCAGGATACTCAAGACCTCTGCGTCCTCGATTGCGCTGAGGATGATGATATGTACTACGTCGATGACAGCATGGCCGGTGTTGCCGACCCAAAGGGTCACACCAAACCCGAAGTCTTTCCCTGATAGCTGCTGCGCGAGAGCGATACATTCTCTCCCAGCGTGATACCCTCACGGATGATGAGGAGTGCGATGGGCTCTACGATGGTCTGGACATTCCTGATCATTTCGAGCCCGATCACGAGACGGCATCGCGAGGGGACACCATGATGTCACCTTCGCAATCTTTGTACTCCCACGATGTCAACATGGTGGGAGGAGAAGAAGACCTCGAGGTTGAATCCTCGGGGGTTGCCCGTCATCGCCGCTATGAAGCAGCTAAAAAACACCTGGTGGTGTCCCTAAACAGGATCCTAGCGAGCATCCGTCGTCAAGCTCAGGAAAAACCGGGCTCCAGGGCGGAAATCTCGGCTCACGAGATTTCCCGTAGGTGTCATTCGCCGAAGCATGTGTGCGATCGATGACCGAAGTCACCTCCTCTCGTTCCCCAGAGCAGGCAGCGGCTGTAAGCTTTGGCAGCGGTCGTGCGCGATCTTTCGAATTTCCCTGATCAGGTGGACCTAGAAGCAATGAGTGCGGTCGTGGCTGAAGACTTGGAGAAGCTCGTCGCCGACATGAAGCTTTTAGGGTCACCTCATGACAAAAAAGCCTGGAGTGTTTCCTGGGAAAATTGATCTCACCTCCCTGTTCGCTCCCGTCATGGTGATTCTCGAAGCCTTGCTCGGGAGGGCCGTGGGAAGTATGACCGGTACCGTGAGGAATCTCAGAGTGATTCCCGAGCAACCTCGTAAAGTCAAAGGTCTACTCATTCCGATCACGGGCATACCGAGCACTCTACCTCGGATCGATCCCCATCGCGTCGACGTCGAGAAGTTTTCTCTCACCTTGGTCCGCGCGTCAGAAGCTATCGTAGCAATGATCTCTGTGATCATTGTGGCCGAAGGGACCACCGCGATGCCCTGGTTTTCGGGCGTCTCTTCGCGATGTTTCATAGCCGAGCAAGTTCAAGCCTTGCCACGTCAAGAGGTTCAATGGGACTCAGAATCCAGATGAGTTCCTCTCCATCTACACCGCTGCGATTCTAGCGGCTGGAGCTGACGAGGGAGTGATGGCTAACTACCTCCCTACCATGCTTGACGGAGCTGCACGGACTTGGCTCTTCAATCAAAAGGAGGGGTCAATTCGCTCCTGGAGACAGCTCAGTAGTGCACTCCGAGCAAATTTCCAAAGCTGCTATACCCGTCCAGGCAAAGAGCACGACCTCGAGCGTTTGATCCAGACGGAAGGTGAGTCTTTGCGACAGTTTGTCCAAAGATTCATTCAAATAAGAAATTCTATCCCGAATGTTTCGAATGAAGCGATCATCTGTGCTTTCAAGTTTGGGGTCCGAGACATCCGCTTCACGCAAGATCTGGAGATCCATCCCGATCTAACGGCCAGCGAGCTGTTCCGCATGGCTGATCGATATGCGAACACCGATGAGGCAGTCCAATGGAAGAAGATGCTAGATGAAAGCAAGCTCCCGCCTCAACCTAGCTTAGAAGGCTCCATGAGCAAGAAGAATGTAACCTCCGTGGAGAAGAAAATCAAGAAGAAGAAGAAGTGGTCGTTTGCGCCAGGCATAGTCGTGGCTATCGAGCAGCATCAGCCGTGAGCTCTACAGCCGCAGCAGCAAGCAAGTTTCGGTCGAAGAGGCAGGGGTCGACCACCCTAGCGCCGCAACGACCAAGGCCGCAGCGACCAAGGTATCCCGCTGAACGACAGTTTCTGCCCACTCCATTAGGCATATGGGCATGACCTCCGCAATTGCTGGACCTAGGCGTTTTGCTTGGAACTGTTGTACAACGGCAAAGACCCCATGCCTATGCTCCTAGAGCGAGGTGAGAGCAGTAAGGGCAAAGAGCCCACCGACGACGAAGATGATATGGATTACCAGGAGCCCCACAATCATATTGTGGTAATATTCGAGGGCTCCTCAGCCTACAAGTCCCATTGAGACTTAAAGGAGGTAGCGCGGGACGTGCACCACATCGCTCAAGGCAAGCCCCCCGTGCTGCAGCTTAGGTGGTCCGAGCTGCCCATTACCTTCTCCAAGGATGATTGTCCCCTTGGATTAACCAAGTCTCAGAAGCTTCCAATGGTCGTGAACCCAACCATCAGCAACACGACGGTTGGACGAGTGCTCATCGACGGCGGAAGCTCCTTGGATCTCATATCCGCCAAAGTTCTAGATGAGATACAAATCCCTCGGTCCAAAATCAAGAGCATAGCGATCCCCTTTTATGGAATCGTTCTGAGCACCTCAGCCAAACTGTCGTGCCCCGAATTTGCAAATCCAGACACTCAGATATTCTCGTGACTAGTCCAGATTGCGCTTAGTGCACACAAAGCAAACAGGTATAATATCACATCATACACAGCGGAATATTGAATAAGTATCTCAAACATGTATTTAAGCGAGTTGTATGACCTTATGGTCCCTTACAATAGTCTGCCACACAGGGCTTACAATAATCAGAGCAACATAGTTCAACAGCGGAATAAAATAAATATTCGTGGTGTTCCATCTTCTCCATAGACGCCCTGACAGAGGCTTGATTCCCTAGTTCTCCGGCCCTTCAACGACTCTTCTTCATATGCAGGCGTAGTTTCTTCTTCTGGTAAGTTTGTCCGCAAGGGTGAGTACACACCGTACTCAACAAGTCATGCACAAATGCAGATCTATTTACTACATGCATGGCTTGTTATGAAGGAATGGCTTTTCTGGTTATTTTGATTTTGCAACCATATTTTAAATTATTATCTATTTAGATTAAAAGCATCAAAACTATATAATCATTACATATCTCAATCTGTTTTCCACATTGTTTTGGACACACAGTCCTGACTCATTTTCTTTTGACACACAGTCTTCCCTTCCATTTTATTTTCAAACACTACCCCTTGACTGTAATCCCCGAGCATTGTCCAGTACCGTGGACTCGGCTATTCGAACAGTTTTGACACTCTGCAGAGGTTGTAAACTTTACCCACAAGATATAGTCGCACACCACAAAGGCGATTAACCGTAATAAAGCTTTTCAGAGACTTCTATCTTAGCCTAAGAACCTCTCTGTGTTGTCTTCACTATCACTTCCCTCACTCAGAGTCAAGTATAGGATGACAAACACCGCTGGATCGGTACCAAGCAAGCACGAGCACGCCCCGCATGATTACTCCCCATGTAACTACCACCCCGAGGTATCAAAGGTAAGACATCAGAACCCTACTAAGCTAGGTCTTCCCATTCAGACATGTGGTTGTACGAGAGACTCAGGTCAAAGGCTTGCAAGGTAAGGTCCTTAACTGACCAAGGCAAGACATCCTTCTCTCAATTTGGCACATAGCCCTCACCACACTCAACCCACCCCTAGTTGCCACAAAGGCCCACCGGCACAAAGCCTCGGTCCACTTGCCCCAGTCCAAATCAATTCCACCCCAGGTTATTTAATGGTGCAACACATGCCCGTAATCATCTTTCATATAGAACCACACAGGTCTCTACATTCCAACATCATTACCAGCAGCATTCCACTTTTATCAAAAAGCATTCACCATTCTTTAATCAAATTTCTTTTGTATTCAAAAGATTAATCACGTAGTATGCATGACTAAGCAACTATTCACGGTCTAGCCTCCCGTGTTGGCACAAATATTATCAACCAATTATTATTACCAAATATGGGTTGTTCAAAGGAATCATGGCATAATAAGAACAAGGTGACAATAACAATTAGATTGACTAGCTAATTCTCCCAAAATACTTTAATCCATTTTTAGTTGAATTAGCATGCATAGTTTGAAACAAAATACATTTTAAAACATGGGATCAAAATGGTCAAAGCATAACTTGCCTTCAAAAAGTTGCTGATCTTGGCCTGAAGCTTAGTCTTGCTCTAAGAATTCTCCTTCGTAAGCCTCCGGCAAATCAACGTCTAATTCAAAGCAATGTACACACAATAAATTCATTTTTCCAGAGAGCAACTCAACTCTAAAAATTCTATAAAATTCACCAATAAATAGATCTTAATTTTACAAATTTTTAGAAATTGAAATCACTCAAATCGGAGTTAAAACACAAAAGTTATAAGCATTTGAAGTTTTAAAATAAACCAAAAAGAATAAACCGAATTTCTTTATTTATTTTTATACGGTAAAATCCGAGAATTATGACGTCAGCATAGCTAATTATGACGTCAGTACCGAAAATATTTTTTGGCCGAATATATTTATTCACAAAAATCGAAATCATGATGTCACTGCTGACGTCAGCAACCACTGTGCCGGCACTGACATGTGGGCCCCACTGATGACGTCACTGCTGATGTCAGCATGCCACGTGGCACGATCTGGTCGTGACACGTGTCAGCACATTATCACCCGAGAGCTTAAATCAATATCAACCGTCCGATTCAAAACGAACGGCTATGATCAATCGTCGGTTCGGCTCAAGTTACTGCGGTGACGACACGTGGCGCAATGACATCCACTGGATCAAAATCTAACGGCGGAAAATAAACCGAATAACGATTCAATTAATCCGGTCATGCGTCAAGATTCGTGCGATGCGATCAACGGTCAAGATTGCACCGACACTTTGATCCGCTACTGCGGTGCTGACGCGTGGCTCATTTGTGACCGTAGGATCAAAATCAAACGACCGATTTGAACCGGGTGACGTCGACCGCTACGGTGACTGTGCAGATGCCTCGGTTCCCGCGTACACGCGTCGACGCGATATTGGCCCGGTGCGCGATGGAATCCAGCCCGTTCAATTCAAAATCAACGGCTCGGATTGCTTAAATTTTAACGTTTAATACCTCAAATCAAATGGCTACAGTTAAATGAGCTACGTGGCGAATTAGCAACAGCACGATCTGGATCTAACGGCTGACATTAGATAATGAGGTTTACTATTCACACGGCTACGTGGCCAAATCTAGATCATCCGTCTTAATCCAACTACCATCATCTATCGCAGTTTTGAGCACATGTGGGCAATCCCAGCTACGGGCACGTGGCACTATCCTAGCCATCCATTGAAGATCCTACGGCTACGGTTAGAAGATGAGACTTACTGGTGATTGAAGACGTGGCGCGATCAGAGGCGTTGATCGTAGATTGGACGGTCGACGATGCTTGCGGCTCCGGTGTTGGCGCGACGAGAAGATGCGGCCGGAGAGGAAGAAGACGACGGCTCCGACGGCGCTCCGGTGCTGCTTCGGCGACACGGCTTGACTCCCCGGGTGCGGCTCGACACGGGGTTTACTCCGGTGGTCACCACAGCGGCGGAGGGTCACCGGAGAGGGCGCAAATAAATGGCGGAGAGTCTCGAACTACTGGCGGGACGTCGTGTTTCACGGTGGTCCTTGGAATGCATGAAAGAGCTTGAAATGCGCGGAAGGACTTGCTTTATACACTGCGCCAGAAGATGAAATGGAAGAGTTACGCGGCGGCGAGTTACGGCGAGCGTTTCTTCAGCGATAATGGCGCGGCGGCGGCGCTTCAAGAACGGCCGCGACGCCGTGGTTAAATCTCGGCGCGACACGCCAGAAGATCCAACGGTCCGGCGATTTAAAGCGGCGGCTGATTCTCAACCGTTCGATTTTAATCGGACGGCGCGGATGCGGAGACGTTTAGGGTTTCCAGCCAAGCGCACAGTAATGGGCCGAGCCCACCACTATTCACAGCTTTTTCCCGGAATTTTTGAATAAAAATAATTCCCGAAATTCATTTGAATTATTCGAGGCACTTAAAATATCAGAAAAATTCTAGAAAAATTCCAGAAAATATTTTAAGATATTTTGAACTCAAATAAAATATTTCCATTTATATTTTATTAAAAATTTCATTATTAAATTAATTTCTAGATAAAAGTAATTTCGAATTTCAATTAAATTCAAGTAAATTCCAGAAATTCTCAGAAATTCAAAATAAATTATAAAATTCAAAAATAGCTAAATTTGATGATGTTACACAAACCTCTCAGCCAGGTCATTTTGCCCATCATGTTCGGGAGTCCGAGCAACTTCCGAACGGAGATGATCACCTTTGAGGTGGTCAATTTTGAGTCGGCCTACAATGCCATCCTCGGCAGGCCGGTTCTCGCCAAGTTCATGGCTGCTACGCATCATGCATACCAGTGCTTGAAGGTTCCCGATGTAGGCGGAGTAATCACCATAAAAGGGAACCAAAAGGCGACCCTGAGCTACGGCGAGAAGGCACTGGATATGGCCGGGCAGTTGCCTCATCACGTCCCCGACCAAGAGCTGAAAAATTTCCGGCCGAAAGTTGCCCTTCAGCCCAGAGGAGAGACCAAGGCGGTTTCGCTAAGTGACACGGAGTCAACCAAGGTTGTGCGGTTAGGATCTTCCTTAGATCCTAAATAGGAACTCGAGCTCGTTACTTTCCTCCGAAGAAATGCTGATGTGTTCGCTTGGGAAACTTCCCTCCGGTGAAATGCTAATGTGTTCGCTTGGGAACCATTTGACATGCCCGGAGTCCCAAGGGAAGTAATTGAGCACAAGCTAGCGGTTTGGCCTGATAAGAAACAAGTATGGTAAAAGCTCAGATGCTTCTCCCCGGAAAAGCAAGCTATCATCTAGGAAGAACTCGACAAGCTCCTCAAGGTCGGCTTCATCCGAGAAGTCGAGCATTCAGAATGGCTAGTGAATCTGGTCATTGTCAAGAAAAGGGGGGCAAATGGCATATGTGTGTCGACCATATGAGCTTGAATGCCGCCTGTCCCAAGTATAATTTCCCGCTACCCCGCATAGACTAGTTGGTCGACGCAACAGCGGAGTCCGAGGTGATGAGTTTTTTGGATGCCTATTCTGGCTACCATCAGATCAGCATCTCCCCTGAAGATGAAGAGAAGATTTCCTTCATTATCCCATTCGATACGTTCTGCTACACGATCATGTCTTTCGGTCTTAGAAACCCTGGAGCGACCTTCCAGTGTCTTATGCAGAAAACTTTCCTAGATCAAATAAGTCGAAATCTGGAGGTTTACGTGGACAACAGAGTGGTCAAAAGTAAGCTCACCTCGAGTCATGTCTCCGACCTTGAGGAAACCTTTTGTAACCTCAACAGACATCGAATAAAGTTTAATCCAGAAAAATGTGTCTTCGGTGTGAGGACGGGTAAGGTGCTTGGTTACATGGTCGACCCACAAGGCATTTGGACAAACCCAGAGAAGATCGAAGCCATCGAAAGCAGCGACCACCTAGCTGTGTAAAGAAGGTCCAAACCTTGACCGGATGAATGGCTGCTCTGAGTCACTTTATTTCCCGGTTCGGCGAGCGTGGATTTCCTTTCTTCAAGGCACTCCGTAAGCATGATGGTTTCACCTGGATGGAAGAAGCGAACCGCTCTTTCGAAGAGCTAAAGCAGTACCTGTCCAAACTGCCCATCCTAACTACACCTAAGTCAGGGGAAGCTTTGCTTTTATATTTGGCAGCGACCCCGCAGGCAGTTAGCGCAGTCTTAACAGTGGAAAGGGATGGAGTGCAGCGACCAATCTACTATGTGAGCGAAGTCTTGCATAAACCAAAGGAGCGTTGCCCCGAGGTCCAGAAGCTCTTGTACTCGCTGTTCATAGCCTCCAGGAAGCTGCAATATTATTTTCAAGCCCACAAGATTATGGTCCCGACTAACTTTCCGCTTAGGGAGATCCTAAGAAGTCAAGATGCCAATGGCCGAATAGCGAAGTGGGCTATAGAGCCCACCGACTTCGAAATCTAATTCTCCGCCTGTACGGCGGTCAAGTCCCAAGTCTGGCAGACTTTGTAGTAGAGTGGACGAATCCAGCGCTACCTGCTACAGAGCTCGATAGATCTGAAGAAGATCGTTGGACCATGTACTTCGATGGGTCTTATGCCTATGAATGCTCGGGGGTTGGAGTTGTGCTAGTCTCCCCCCAAGGAGAACAACTCCAGTACATCATTCAATTACACTTTGCCGTGACCAACAACGCGGCAGAGTATGAAGGCCTCTTGGCAGGACTGCGAGCATACAAAGCGCTTGGAGTCCAGCGGCTGACTGTGAAAGGAGACTCACAGTTGGTCGTTAATTAGGTCAATAAGGAGTATCAGTGTTCCGATGACTCAATGGCACTTTACCTGGTTGAAGTGAGGAAGATGGAGAAGTACTTCAAGAGTTTCGAGGTACTCTTCATCCCCAGGAAAGATAATTCCCTGGCCGACCAACTCTCAAAGCTCGGTTCCTCCCAAGATTCTGCTCCAGCAAGAGTGCTCGCTGAGCACTTATACAAGCCCTCCATTCCCTCTATAGAGGAGGCACCAGAGACGTGTGGTAACGTCTCTCTTCTTGAGCATGGTACGAATTGGATGACGCCATTCATTCAATATCTTGCACATGGGACACTGCTCGAGGAAGAAACCGAGCGTTCCCAACTTATAAGGCGATCTTCTCCCTACAAATTGATCGAAGGCGCCTTGTACCACAAAAGAGCACTAGGAGTCCTCTCAAGTGCATCTCTCAAGAAGAGGGCATGTACCTTCTTAGAGATATCCATGAAGGAATGTGCGGGGCTCACTCGTCCTTCAGAACGCTAGTGAGCAAGGCCTTCTAATTGGGTTACTATTGGCCAACGACATTAGCCGATGCTCGCTCGATCGTGACGACTTGCAAAGCATGCCAGTTTCATGCTCGCAAGGTCTATCAGCCAGCATATGTGCTTCAAACCATTCCTTTATCGTGGCCATTCTCAACATGGGGAGTCGATATACTCGGACCTTTCCCCCAAGGTTAGAAGGGCTACAAGTACTTGCTCATGGCTATTGACACTTTCACTAAGTGAATCGAAGCCAAACCTGTGTTGACCATTTTGGCTCAGGCAGCCAGGAAGTTTTTTCGTAGCAACGTGGTGACGCATTTTGGCATTCCCAATCGCCTCATCATGGATAATGGTACTCAATTCACCAGTGAGCTGTTTCAGGCCTATTGCGAGGATATCGAGACGAAGGTCTGTTTCTCCTCTGTTGCGCATCCGCAGAGCAATAGAGTAGCCGAGCAAGCAAATAGACAAATAATTCAAGGAATTAAAAAGAGGATTTTCAAAAACCTCAATCAGCATGGTCAAGCGTGGGTGGACGAGCTTCCTTCTGTCCTTTGGTCGGTTCGCACCATGGCAAGCCGAGCAACGGGTGAGACCCCTTTCCAGCTCGTCTACGGTGCAAAGGCTATTTTGCCTGCTAAAGTCGTGTTGGGTTCCCCAAGGGTGCACCTGGTCGACAGCATCGACCAAGAGGCTGAGCGTCTTCTAGACCTAGACCTCGCCGAGGCAACACGCGAACGGGCATTGCTGCGATCCGCGGTTTACCTACAGGCTCTTCGTAGGCACACGGCCAAATCAGTTCGACCAAGGACCTTGCAAGTTGGTGATCTAGTCCTACGTCGAGTCCAGGATTTGTCGAAAGCTAATAAGCTATCCCCCAGGTGGGAAGGTCCGTATACGGTCATCTCAACGATGGAGGATGGTCGGGTGCTCGCCAGTACCTGGAACGTCGATCAACTACGTAAGTTCTTTGTCTAGTTTTTCATCACCGCTTGTTCTGCGCAACATTAACAAGTTTTTCTATAAAATTCGGTTGTTTCGCCCCCGTGATTTCCATTCTTCCCAAGATTTTGTGAATATCTTTAAAGTCTCTACCCGTTGGTAAGCCGACTCAGCTTCGCACAAGGGCACACTTTCCTCCTCACGGTTTTGATGATGGGATGAGCGTGTGCGGGCAAGAACATTCGCTTCAACTGCATTATCCTAAGGTTTGGCTAGCGTGTGCAAGAACGACCAAAGTGCCAAGACCAACGCTGGGCCACTAAACTCGCCACCAGAGGCCTCAGTCTATATAAGCCGATTATTGTCTGTAGTAGTTCTTCGCTGCAAGTTTACAATCGCATACAGACACCCTCTCGGATGGTCCAGAGTTCTAGTTCGATTCACGCGTGCTCGGTCGTTGTGCGCTTTGTTGAGCAACTGCATGTTTTTTTCGTCCTCGTCAAAACCATGCTCGCAACTTAGGGGCATGGGTCAAGACACCCAGGAGGGATAAGGCTATGCGCATATTTCTTTCTCCCGACCTAACCCATGCTCACAACTCGGAGAAATGGTGTTGGATTGTTAAGGGAAAAGTATGCGCGATTTTTCTAACTCTCCTATAAACGAGCTCGTGCTCGCAACTTAGGTGCATGAACTTCATTCACAACGGGGGCTTAGTAGGGACAAACTACCGTGTTTTCCAAAAAAACACGCACTTGTGTCTTCGTCCTTTACTATTCGATTATGCTATCTTTTTCGTTTTGCTTTGTCTGTTTTTGCAGGCCGTTCATCGGCAATGAACAAGAAGTATTCCGAGCAAGACAAGCAAACGGAACAAATCATTTCAAAAAGACAATCCTTCATTTATTCAAGATGGTTGCAAAGCAAAGTATTTTACAAGCATTGTGCTAAGGGAGCTATGCTCCACCGAGCTTCGCTTCATGGATGGCTGAGAGCTCTTCCCTTGCCTCATCAAGCTTAGCTTTAAGCTCGAGCAACCGCCGCCGGGCATCGCGCCCCTCGTGAGCTTCTTGGCAGAGCCGCTTCTCTTCTTCTTTGGCCTTGTTCAGCTTCTCCTCCAAAGCTGCAGAGTGTTGTCGCTCTCGCTCGAGCTCCGCCTTGGCTTGGAAGATTTGCTCTCTACAGTCCATTGTGTATTCTTTGGACTGGCGTCGCATCTCCTCATTTGAGGCCTTGAGCTTAGACAGCGTTTGCTCGAGCTTTGTTATCCTAGCGTCTTTCTCGGCGCTGTGCTTGGCCACAACCTCAGGAGGAATGGTCGTTGTCTCAAAGTCCACCATGGTCACTTCTAGCACCTGCAAGACAGAAGGTATTAGTTCCTACTCATTGCAAAAGGAAAAAGCTCTAGAAGGCAAGTATCCTTATCCAACGGAGTTGATCGCGCAAGTTTTCCCGTGGTGACATCCTCCGACCGAAGGTCAACGAGTCCTTCCACGGCGACCTCCGGTCGGGAGAAATCATCTTCCTCCTGGGCATGCGCTTCGCTCGGGGGCTTCACGCCTCCTTCCCGAGCATGCACTTCACTCAGGGAAGCGGGTTCTTCTTCTTGGCCCCGAGCATCTGTTGTGCTCGGTGGCGCAAGTTCCTCCCGGGGAGGTTCTTCCTCCGGGGCATCAGTGCCCGGCTCCAAAGCCTTGGGTTGTTGGCCTTCCTAGGGAGTATGTTCCTCCAGGGCACGAGGCTTCGTGACTTACTGGTCGTGGGAAGCCTCGACGATGACGTCCTTAGCCATCACGAGGTTGGCGAGGCTAGCAAGCATTTGCTTCACTACAGAGTCGATGATTTCATCAGCCATCTTCTTTAAATCCCAAGTGGCCCTATTAGCTATTTCGCCCACGACAACAGTGTGGGGTTAGGGCACTCAAAAAAGAAAAAAAAAGAAGTAGAGGGGGGAAATGGAAAGGGAGTTACCTTTGCCAAGCCTCATGCCTTCATCCTCGGTGTCCTCAGCATCTGCCGCGGAGGTATTGCCCACGGGAGCTTGGGCCCCGACCATGAGCTTGGCCATCTCCGCAGCTACATAGCTGGCCCTTGCTATCGAGGGGTCGACCTCATCTAGGTCGACCACCTCCAAAGTTTGCCCCGGGCGCCTTGGCGATGCGCCCGACAACTTCTGGTGCTCCAAGACAAAGGGTGCCAGGTCTTCCTCCTCGGACCCTTTCACGGGAGAAGATGAGGTTACTCGAGCCAGCTTGGCCTGGAGGGCAGCGATCTTCCCCTCCAGCCACTCCTTGTGCGAGGAGCCCTCCGTTGCTGCCACCTTCGCTCGCTTCGCCTTCTCCACGAGCTGGTACAAATGAAATGAGCCATCAAGTCTGGATTTTACTCGGTGTACTCCTTCAACCACAACTTCAACTCTCTTACCTCCACTTTGTCGGCAAATTCTAAATATCGCCGGGGAGGACTCGTGCTCGAAGCTGCCTGTCTCTTAGGATGCCAGGTAGGGGATGATGGGGGTAGTGGCGCTAGCCGCTTGCATGTCGTCACCTTCTTGACTCGGCCGCTGGGGGCGACCTTCGCGAGTCAGTGGCTTGAGCTTGGACACTACGACTGCAAGGGCGACCTTCTCATGGCAAAAGGAGCATGGAGTGTCAGAGATGTTCGGGATATTTTTCCTCGAGCATGGTTCGCAAATTTACTTACCTCATCGCCCCGTTCGAATACGTTGCTCAGAACTTGTCGCCCAAGCTCGAGCTCCTTGCCCTTTGAAGTGCCGAACATCTCGGCAACTCGCTTTTCGACCTAGGCTTTGCTCGGGGCTGCAGTCCGACCAACAAAGGTATCAGTACAAGCAAGCTAATTCTAAAAGAAGGGAATTACGTGAGCAAGTTTTGGAGTCTTACTCGAATCAGCCTCGCGGGTGATGTCTTGCCATCCCGCGATCTAGAAGAAGGGGTGCTCCCTCTTCCTTAGTGGAGACACCCAGTTCCTAAGGTAGTCCTGGGCGATGTCTCAACCAGTGAGCCCCATATTCATGAGCTCACTGATCGTCATCAGCACCCACTCCTCCTCGGCTTGCACTGGGGGGGGGGCGAGGTCTCGATCTCTGGAGCCGCCGCTCCAGTGTAGCGGAGAGTACTTGTAACATCCCAAATTTTTGCCCTTTTTACTTAGTTAATGGTGTTTCACTGTAATTTGAGTGATTTGTGAATTTTTTGGATTTATTAGATTTTTTTGGAATTTATTGGAATTATTTTAAATTAAGTATATTAACCCTTTTTGTTGAAAACTAATTATAGGTAGATAAAATTTAAATAAAGTTTTGCCAAAAATATTTTATTTGAGTCCAGAATGTCTCAAAATATTTTTGATATTTTTTTGGGATTTTTCCTGGTGTTTTCAGTTGCTCAAATAAATCAAAACTATTTCCAGTATTTAATTTAAAAAGAAAACCAGAGTTAATCCAATGAACACCTTCAAGTGGGCAAAGCTCAACAAAGCATGAAGAACCAAAGAACCCTTCTCTAAGACTTGGTTCTGACCATGGTGCCCATTAAGGTCCGGAGACATCTTTACACCCCTCTATTTATAGCACACTAGGAGCAACCTCCACCCTTAGATGACCTTCTTGACCCTCAAAAAACCTCATCAAGGGTTGAGATTTACTCCCTCACACATACATGAGCTAACACGCAACCCAACAATATAACAGGTTCTAACTTAACCGCTTCTCTGTCGGGACCCGATTCTGCAAATCCGGACCCTCTGTGTATTCTGCACTAGTCCAGGATTACGCTAGTGCACACAAGCTAAATAGGGTTAAAGTACTACAATCATACACAGCGAAATAATAATAAAGTACTTCAAACATGTATATAAACGAGTTGCATGACCTTATGGTCACCTTACAAATAGTCTACCACGCAGGGCTTACATTAATCAAAGTATCAGGAAAATAACAGCGGAGAATAAAGCATCGTGGTGACCCATCACTTTGCCACAGGCAACTGACGAGGCTTGCTCCCTAGTTCTCTAGCTCCACGACATACTCCTCTTTCCAAGCAGGCGTAGACTCTTCCTCTGATATGTTGTTGTAAGTAAGGGTGAGTACACACCGTACTCAACAAGTCATGCATAGAATGCAGTTCTATTACTACATGCATGGCATATTACAAAGGAATGGTTCGTTGGGTTATTTTGCATTGAATCAGCATTTTAACTTATTATTTACTTAGATAGAAAGTAGCAAAACCATATAAATATAATAAGTTTCTCCAATTGTTTTTCACATAATTTTGGACACACGGTCCTTAATCAAATTTCACCATTATTCCTGGCACACAGCCTTCATCCCATTTTATTTTCAAAGATCTACCCCTTGACTGTAATCCCTGAGCTTTGTCCAATTCCATGGACTCGGCTATTCGAACAGTTTTTACACTCTGCAGAGGTTGTACACTATACCCACAAGATATAATCAACTCACCACGTCAGCCGTGAATCGCCATACAAGAGTATGCGAATGAGCGATCATAACAAAGCCTTTCAGAAACTTCTAGCTCAACCTAGGAACCTCTCCGAGTTGCCTTCACTATCACTCCCCTCACACAGAGCCGAAGTATAGGACAGGCGAACACCATTGGACGGGTACCAAGCCGTAGCACAGGTACGCTCCCCCATATAGTCACCCCCGGGTAACTGCCACCCCGAGGTATCAAAGGTGAGATATCAAAATCCTACTAAACTAGGTCTTCCCATTCAAACATGTGGTTGTACGAGTGACTCAGGTCAAATGCTTGCAAGGTGAGGCCCTTAACTGACCAAGGCAAGACATCCTTCTCTCAAAATTGGCACACAGCCCTCACAACACTCAACCATCCCAAATGCCACGAAGGCCCACCTGGCACAAAGCCTCGGTCCACTTGCCCCAGTCTAAAACATTTCCCACCCCGGTTGATTACTGAGCAACACATGCCAACAATAACTCAACTTTCATGTAGAACCACACAGGTCTCTACATTTCCACTTCATCACGTGGCATTATCACAATATCATCAAAATACATTGCATAAGTCTTTAGTCAGTATTATGTTTACATTTCAAATGGTTATTCGTCAATTGCACAACTAAGCACTATTCACGGTCTAGCCTCCCGTGTTGGCACAATATTAACAACCAACTAATATTACCAAACTTAGGGCAACAAATGAATCATGGCATACAAATATTAGTGACAAGGTGGCAATAATAAATAGGTTGATTAACTAATTCACCCAAATTAATTAAATCCATTTTTAATTAAATTAGCATGCATAGTTTGAATCAAAATATATTTTCAAAACTTAGGAGCAAAATGATCAACGCATAACTTGCCTGGAACTTGCTATAAACTGCTCTTCACTCTTTTTAATTGATCTTCGGCTTCCTCAACCTTTGGCTCTTCAATCGAATGCTTCGACTTCCTCGTCCTTCAGCTACTTCGGGTAACTTCTGGATGACACGTCTAACGACAAAGAAGCACAAATACAACAAAACTCAAAAGCAATTCAAATAAACTCCAATTTAATATTAGATTGGTACTGAACGGAAGGGATTGAATTTAGGAACTTAGATTTGATCGAAGATCGGATGAAAGAGAACAGGCATTCAGAAGATTTATCGAGAAGGTTACGACTGATAATTAGGGAAGAACGGAGTATATTCTAGGGAATATCCTTCGAGATTAATTAACTCGATTGGACAGATATTGACATATGGGCTCTCGATCTATAGATCGGGTCCACAAGAATGATTTGGTTCATGATGAACTAAACTCAGGCATGGTGTTGACTTTTGTTGACTAATGGAATAGATAGGGCTGGAACGCGAGTGAGATTAGGGTTTGACACGAGAGAGTGAGATATGGGCTAATGGTCTATTGACCAAGTCCACGAACGATTCTTGGGTCAACGATAAATTAGGGTTTACTAAGGTAAGGCACAAACACATAGGGTCGATAAGCGATCGGCTAGGGTTTGATTTAGGGTTCAGTCATACGATGATGAAGAGACTTGATGATGATGAAGCGGCGATGATATGAACAGATAGGAACGTTAGTATGGCTCGGGCATGACCTGGGTAGGGAATGACATATGTGGTGCACATATCTTCGGGTTAGGGCACTAATATAAGGTTCGGCTATACAACAAGGATACGATAAACGACAGTGATGATGACATGGCATCTGTGGTGATGACACAGAACTCTACTAGGTTTAGGGTTGATTGTAGTTGACCAACTAGTGGTACCACAATCGATCACACGGCCCACGATGAACTTGGTTCATCGAGCCAGTCTTAGGTTAGGGTTTAGGTTTGGCCACAAGCATTATATGGTGATGAGGCTAACTCATTCCACAAGATGGGGCTAGGTCACAACATGGCTATATGATACTACGGCTTTCACTTGTAAATACACGCATGTAACAGTTAGGCAAACGGTTAAGGTGACATGTCATGCGGGCGACGATTGGGTGGCAACAACGGAATAACATGGCTCTGGACAGCAAGGTATACTTGTCATGGCGACATGGCAAAAGGGACGGCTAAAACTGAGAACACGAGAAAAGGTGAGATCGGCGACTAATCTTTTAGTAACGGCTTTAACAATGAACAGAGGCTAACGGAACTTCATAGATGGAAAAAACAAAGATATTACCACCTACTGGACATGGTGACACGGTCACAAAAGGCTAGGATGATTGGCGGCAAAAGATGACGCGATGCATGACGAATGTCAGCGGCTAAATATTTATCAAAAATTTTGGATAAGTGAACAGCAAAGAGGAAGTGAGCATGGCGTAGATCTCGGCGATACGAATTCAACGGTATGGCTGGATTTGGCAAAAAACTAACGGATAGATCACAAACTACCGATAACGGATGCGGCAACTAATAGATTGATTGATCATAACTATTAAAATACTACATGGAATGTAACCAAATTTTGCAGAGAGCTACCTGGCATAATTTTCCATGATATGACATAGACGGATTTGAGTTTGGACTTCTGGATCAACAGGGAATGCACGAGCAAGTTTCAGCTACGCGTACGCGGCCTGATTTGGAAAAATGATGAATTCTGGACAAAATCCGTGAACAAAACATTGAGTTAGGGTGAGCACCATATAGAGGGCATCAAGATACACTTACTGTATAAAGGGTTCGGTCAGATTCAAAAAAATGAGGAAGAATGGGCTCGTCGGAGTTGTCGCCGGTCTTGGAGAAGAAAGGTGGCCGACAGTGCTACAAAATGAATCAAGCAAAACTGTTTTTATGAGTTGTAGAGGATGATGATAGGATGCTACAGTAAAATGTTGAGGTCCAACGGAGTACCATAGTCGGGAGAGCTCGTCGACGTTGTAGGAGAAAAGGGTCGCCGACGGTGCTCTGTTTGGACTTTTCTAAAACAGTTTTACAGGGATATTGCAACCATCATGGGGGTGCTCCACAAAAAATTTGAGGATGAATGGAGTTCGGGAGCGCTCGGTAGAGCTCGCCGAAGTTCTCACCAGAGTTGGGAAAGAAAGCTTGCCGAGGGAGCTCCTTTGCGATTCTGATGCTGATCTTTGAGTATGATGTGGGGAATGAGGAGAGGCGTCTAGAATTCAATTCTCAGCTACAAAGGAGCAATGGATCAACGGGAAAAGCTCGCTAGAGTTGGGAAAGAAATCGGTGGCCGGAGGTGCTCCGGTAGGTATTTACAAAATCTGATTTTACTAGATGTAGAGGACAGCAAGAGGAAGCTCTAGTAAAAATTTTAGATCAAAAGAAGATCGGGAGTGACCAGGAGAGCTCACCGAAGTTTTCGCCAGAGTTGAAAAGAATGGCTTACGCAGGGAGATCCACAACTTGGATGGGGAAAATTGCAATTGGGTTGTAAAGGGAACGCACGTAGGAAGCTGTGGTTTAATTTATAGGGCGATCGGACTAGCGGATCATCAAAAAACGCTCACCAGAGTTATGACTGAAAACTGTCGGAATCACTCCCGGAAACGGCCGGAGTTACTGTAGCTATTACTGTTTATTTAATCTGAATTACTAAGTATCACCAATAAAATCGAAATAAATATCAAACAACCGTTCAAAAATCCAGAAAAAATCTGGAATGTGACCCACAGCCTTAGTAACACAAATAAAATATTATTACATAAAATAATAATTTTATTCATGTACAGTAAATACTTTTATATTGTTTTTAATATCTTTTAATTTGGAAAATACTAAAACAACCCCAAAAATTCTAAAAAATTCAGGGAGTTTAATTAGGATATTTTGAGATCAACTAAAATATTTTGGTACCACCAAATATTTTATTTTTATATCAACATATATTTTTATTTTGTTAAAGCTTTCGGAAAGGCTTTAGAAAATATATAATTTGACAAATGTAGGAAATTTCGCAGAAATTCCCTTAGGTTTATTTATATTAAATAAGTTAGTTTTAGCAAAACCAAATCTTTTATTTTGTCTCCAAACTAAATTTTTATTTGATGAGACTTTTGGAAAGGTTTTGAAATCTGGATTTTAACAAATAATGGGAAAATTCACCGAAGTTCCTTGTGATATATATATTTTAAATTAATTCCAACTTAAATAGGGTTTTTATTTTTTTTTAAGGAAATAGTTTTAAGTTTTTCTAAAAATAAGCAAAAGTCTTTTTCTTTTGAACTCTAGAGAAATCCAGAAAATAAAGAGGGCAAACAAACTTGAGACAACCGATAAAAATAATAATTTAAAATATATTTTTTTATCCTATTTTTGAAATGAAATTTTGGGATGTTACATTCTCCATCTGTGAACACTTGATCCAACGATTCTCCTTCGCTTGAGTAGGGCTCCAGTTAGCATCACATCCATCCACTTGAAGCATCACCCATGCTTTGTTACCTTCCATCCCCTGAACCATCCTTGCTTGCAAACAGACCCAAATCACTTAGCAAGTCACATATTCTTATCTGCTTCACCATGACAGCTCTAGCTTTTTTGACCATTTTGGACCTCAACTCCTTCCTAAATCTAGTCTTGGTCCACCTTGCCATTGCTTTCTATGTCCATCACCAATGCTTCACGCTCCGAATCCTTGTTTTCCTGGCTCGCAACCACTTATCCACCTCAGTCATCTTTCGATGTCCCTTGATCGTTCTGGACCCCAGCTCTTCTAGCCTAGTTCTAGTCTCCTTCGCTTCACGATGACCTAGCACCAAAGTCCTGCAACCAACACAGACAAGCAAACTATCACATAGCATTATTCCATAATAACATGCAACAATAATCAGACAAAGATTAGTGATTAGTCAAATATCAAAGATCTCACCTGGGATCAATTAGACCATAACCACCTTGGTCCATGACCACTCTTCAAGTCATGATCTCGCTAGGCCGTGACCCCTCAAAGCCAAAGACCACTCTTAGCAGTGACCACTTTAGTTCGTGACCACTCTGGTCCATGACCACTCTTGTCCATTACCAATCTTGGCTGTGATCTCCTAAAGCCAAATATCACTCTTGGTAGTGATCACTCAAATTTCTTTTGGCTATGACCACTCTTACAAAGGTCATGAGCACTCCCTTAGAGATCAAGACCACTCATGACCATTCTTACAGAGGTCACTCTTACAAAGGTCATAACCACTCTCTTAGCGTTTATGATCACTTTCCTAGTAATCTTTGGAGGTCTAGACCACTCCTACAGTAGTCTAGACCACTCCATTAGAGGTCACGACCACTTCTCTAGTGACCATTAGAGGTCAAGATCACTCCCACAGTAGTCTAAACCACTTAATTAGATGTCACGATCACTTCTCTAGTAGCCCTTAGAAATCAAGACCACTCCATCAGAGTCATGATCACTTCTCTAGTGGCCCTTAAAGGTCAAGATCACTCCCACAATGGTCTTGACCACTCCCATGGAGGTCGGGACCACTCCTATAGTGGTCACGAGTGCTCAAAAGAATGACCTTTCTAGGGAATGACCACTCTAGAGGACACAAAACCCACGACTACTCTAGGAAATGACCACTCTAGATGTCACAAAGGTCACGACCACTCTAGAGGTCACAAAGGCTATGACCACTCTAGAAAACGACCACTCTAGAGGTCAAAAGGCAACGGCCATTTTAGAAAATGACCACCCTAGATGTCACAAAGGCCACAATCATTCTAAGAAAAGACCACTCTAGAGGTTACAAAGGCCATGACCACCCTAGAGGTCACAAAGGCCATGACCACTCTAGAGCATGACCTCTCTAGAAGCATCATGACCACTTAATGGTGAAACCATGACCACTCAGGATAAAGTCATGACTCATGACCACTCAAAACAAGGCTATGACAAATCAAGGTGTCTACGACCACTCAAACCAAATTGCTCAAAACCAAAGTAAGCTCATATCAAATTCAAACTTGAGCACCTCAAGCTCCAACACAGTCAATTACTCATCACAAATATGGATAGACCCCCACATGGTCTCTCAATCGGAAAGACCAAATTGCTGGCATGCTTGTGAGAGCTCATCAATTGTAATGAAGCCACTTCCATCCTTATCAAAGAATGAGAATTCTGACAAGTTTTCCTCGCTCTCCAGTTTATTCATGTTTAGTGTAGCTGTTAAGAATTCACCATAGTCAATGTTTTCGCTATTGTCAATATCAACGCGATGTCGAGGACGAGGGAGTCCGCTGGTCGGACCAAGGTTGAGGCGTTGCACCTGCCGTCATTGTAGGATCTATGTGGATGCACCACGCTCTTATTGGCCATGGTCGAGAATGAGGCTACCGTCGCCCTCGTCATCACCATGCCCTTCAGCATCTCTATTTCTTAATGTGGCCAGCGCAAAGGTGGTAGCACCACACTTATCAATATTGTACTGGAGGCTATACTGGTTTGACTCTTAGAATGGTACATTTCTATATCAATCCGTACGGACATACCATATTTAGGTTTAATATAATAATATATATTTATAACTATACACATGTTTAATTATATACGCACCAAATTTCACTTACAATATTACTCTAAATACATAGTAGTACTATCAAATATAACATATAATTCAATAGATGATATTATCAATTCCACCTGTATAACTGATATTGACCAGCATCAAAGCAAATATGACCAGTATTGACTAGCATTAGAGCTGGTATTGTTTAGTATCGAGGCTAGAATAGTACATAGGGCTACTTTGTATCAGTTTAGGTGCTGAAATGGTATATACTAGCCAATACTGGTATGGTACTAATAACTATGGGCGGCACCAGTCTAGGGAACTAGGTAGGGGAAGTCGGACCGTGGGAAGAGGGGAGGAAAGGGGAGTGGATTTTCAATTTTTAATGTGGTGGGACCCACCTAGAAAGTAGGTATTGATGCCTTAGCCTTTGTAGCCACAAACATATTGTTATTGCAAATCGAGCCCTTGTGCAATTAAATTTTTGAAAATGGTTCTATTTCGGGCCATAGAAACAGCAGCAGGTGACAAGTGTCATATGTCGTGACTATGTACCATGGTAGGAGGCGGAGGCTATGGCAAGACGGCAACCGTGGTAGGGAACCTACTGCGCTAGGGCCCCCACCGCACTACTCTGTCAGCCTGCTACTGTGCCAATGGTGCTCAACGCCTAGCTACAGAGCTGGGGATCAAGCATAGTAGCAAGCTTGTCATGATGGATCCACTAGCTGCTGCCACGGTCAGCTGGGCTACCATGGTACATGAGGAATGGCAAGTGACACATGTCACTTGCTGGTGCTTTCATAGTCAAAGAGGGAGCTATTTTGCAATTATATTTGCTTGCGGGCTAGATTTACAAAAAAAAGAAGGAAAAAGTGGCAATAGGGCAAATTGTGTGAAGGTTTCAGAGGTATTAAGCATTGGAAAGAAAAAGGCTTCGAAGGTATCAATCCTTTGAAATTTCTATATTTTTCCTTCATTCTAAAAGAGGCCCTAACAAGCTATACTGCAGCACTGCTCCATCCCTCTCTCTAAGGCTCTATTTGGTATTACTACAGCTTTTTGAAGAAGTAGCTTTCAACTAAGCTGCATGGTTATACGACTAGGCTAAAGAGGTTTGGTATTTGATAACCTGGCTTTTAGGTAAGCTGGCTAGTTGTTCTAAGTTGGAAAATATCTGAAATACCCTTGGGTGAAACGGCAACTTGTTTGGACATACGAGCAGATTTAATTTATCTAAATGTGAAATGTAGTATATTAATAATTGCCAAGTATATATAAAAATGTTACATATAAGTGATTGTTGCTAAGTAGTAAATGATATATTACATATGTAGTCCTTACCAAGGGTAAATATAAAATATGTGGTCCTTGTCAAGTCTCGAATGAAATTATGCAAAATCATTATTGCAATGATAATTTTCTTTTGTTTGTCTTTACAATAACTTGGAATATTCAAAAGAATACACCATTTCATTTTCCAAATACCAAATACACACTTGATAATATTTTGAAGGGAAGAGTGATGATAATTAAAAGTCTCTTTTTTTTCCAATCGGTCTTCCACTATTTTGGAATTCTGGTACATGGCACATTTGGTTCTTGTATGGAACTCAAGACTTGCTTTTATTAACACACAGTTAGATCTAGTTGGAGGAGTTTGTTAGAAGTGCCAACAGGCAGCATTGGCAATCGAAAAAAGGGGCGACCGACTGGCCATGGAGCTATATGGGTCATGCAGCTAGAAGGACGGGGAGAACGACCATCAAACCAGATAGGGTGTGCAGCCAGATGGGATCAACCTTGGGGCATGAGCTAAGGACGTCATCGGTGGCGAGCTCAAGCTAGGGGGAGGAGGAAGGGGGTGACATTGGGGAAAGGAGTCAGGGACCAGCATTGGGGAAGGAGAGGGAGGGAGCTAGAGGAGGCATGCAGCTGGGTGGAGGGGGGCGACGTTCGGGGAAGGATGTTGAGGGTGGCAGCGCGTGGAGGAGATGAGGGCCAGTGATGTGGAGGAGATGGACGGCGACGTCTTTTAGAGGAGAGCGATGTTGGGATAGAGAAGGAGGCGGTGGAGTAGCTCGGAGCAAGGCTAGACCAAAGGTGGTCATGACGGTCGTTGGGGTGACATGGCCACAAAAACCCTATCGCTGCCATTGTCATTCGGCTTGGGTGGGGGGAAATGGGGGGAGAGGAAGGGAGTTTGCCCTTTTATATAGGCGAAATATTCATTGAAAACCACCCATTCCATGAAAACTCCGTGGAAACCACCCGTAGAAGTTTTGAAAAATTCTCAAAAAATTACCATATGTTGTTGGAGGTGAACTTCATATCCTGCAAAATTTGAAGATGAAACTCAATCGCATTTGAAAGATATGAAAAAGACAAATTCAGCATAAATAGTAATTTTGAGAATTTTAGCACTATTCTTTTTGTTGTTTGTTTTTCGGATCTTTCATGGAATGGGTGGTTTTCACTGAATATTTCGCCTTTTATATATGGTATATGGTGGGTAAATTTTTACTAACTTGAGAGAAAAATTTTGGAACTTTGACACACCAAAGTTGCGGAAAGCTACCATAGCCTAACTTTTGGCTTTCGGTTTCTCCATGTTGTTGACGGCTACAAGCTTCTAGCAATCAAAACGACTTTCGGCTATCACGAAACTATAGGTTGTTGAGAAGCCGTCCCAAAGGGATCCTAAGCCTCACACTCATCTTTTCTCTCTCTCGTTTCTCCTCTTCCTTGCTATCGAGAACTCTTGCCCCAAATCGGACGAGCCATCATCTACGGGAGCCGGACCTATGATGCCGTGATATTGAAGCGACGGTGGCGACCAGATGTATGGCAGCCCACGGCTCTGGCAAGAGACGAAGGAACTTGGGCGGCAGTAGCTATGGCTCTCTCTCTAGATTCCAGAGCCTGGAGGCTAGATCCATGACGAGCAACGCTAGGAGGGGAGTGGTAGTAGCTAGGGGTATTGCTGTGATTCTTCCTCCGATTCTTACGGATCTTTTTGGCCTTCTGAGCATATGTGTTCGTATTTGGGCTTGATTTCATCATTCACTCTCATACAATTGAGTAAACATGGCACTACTTTATGTCACCTTTGCCTTATTTGTTGTGTGTAAACGTCCGCTTGTAAAGGATAAAATTTTTGTACAGGCATTTACAAATTACTTTTAAATTTTAACAATCCTAAATTATTGAAATAAATATTACGTTGGAAAGTGACGGTGCAACCGTGAACCGCTGGTCTGACCGATAAAATCTGGGATCTCGGCCATAGACGAGATTCTAAATTCCAGATAATTAAAAAAAACAATTCAAAATATTACAATAACTTAAAAAATCTTGGTGAGATTTCGGTGTAGCGGGTCGAAATCGCTACAAAACGTACCGTATTTGATGTTTTTAGTTCCAAATTTGAACCGGAATGAGGCGTAGCTGAGTTGGTAGGCTTATTTAGAACTTAGCATCATAGACTTTGAGAGGTCGCTTGTTCGATTCCGGCCAAAGTCAGTCTTTTTTTGGACCATTAACTATCCAAGACTTATATAGGAGGGATAAGCAATTATGACAACAAGTTGCCCTAGATTGGTCAGTAGAGAGCTTGGCTTGCATAGAAGAGGTTTGGGGATCGAGTCTGGCCGATTGCAATTTTTTAAAATGACATTCAAAATGTAAAAAAAAGGTGTGGACTCCAGGATTTGATCCCAGAAAATTCTTCCTCCAAGACCTAATAGCAAGGCCAAAATTTTTAGCTAGTAATATCTGCGCATGCCTTCCTTTACCTACCAATATCTCCTATCAAGACAATAATCACCTTGATGATTAAGATCATTCCTTAGATTGATCAAGTGGCACGTAGCCTAGATGGTAGAGGTTTGGTTTAGCATGCAAGAGGTCCCGCTTTCGATCATCTCATCTCCAAAATTTTTTGCTCAAAAAAATTCAAGTGTTGAACCCAGGAGTCAAACCTGTGCCTGTTGGAAATAGACGCAATATTTTTATTCCATATTTTATTTTGAGGCAAAAATAACAAAAGACTAGAGATGCATAAAACAGCAGGCAACACATTGTACTTCAGAATATCTCAAGAATTGTATTTTAATGGAGTCGATTAAACACACGAACAACTTACTATCGCTTGCTGAAGAACAGAAGGTAGCGCAGTGTAGACGCGGTCGTAGAAGTAGTCGATGTCGTGGAAGAAGCAAAGCGGTCGCGTTGATGTGCTGCTCAGAAACCTTATTGCTACCCCATGTAGGTGAACTCTGCGGAAATGGTTTAGAGATACCGCTCATCCTCCTTCACGGTGCACGTCAAGGAGGAAGGCCGGCGAGATTCAACAGCTCAACTCAATAATACAGCAATTCAGAGAGGAGAAAGAATGGAGGAGAATTTAGTGTACTCGTCCTGGATGTCTCCAGGAGTTTATATAGACGCGCACTAGTAATTGATCACATTATATCGATTAAATACAGCGATTAGTAATGGCGACAATTTGAATCTGACGATTACTAGTAAGTGATCAGATAATGTCAATTAACTCACTAGTAATTAACTGCATAATGACACCGAATTAAAATAAATGTTTAAATCTCATTTAAACAGATTGAATGGAGAGATAATTGCAAAGTTCAGCAAAACAAAAGGTGAATTCAAAGTGCCAGGAGACACACTACGATGCGACGCTGTCGCAAGTCACAAGTCACGGGAATTTTCACGCAAAAATACGCGAATGCCCGCACGCGTGCGTGTGTGTTTAGTCACTGTCCACCCTATGCCATTCTCATGCCAAGTTTCATTATTCAAGAGGTGGAAAGAACTACACCTTTTAAGTTGTCTAACCTGTATTTGGCTAGGCAAAATGATACTACACTATGCATACTTTGGAATTAAAGGAAATGGGTCACCCAATGGACCAATTTCTTATGGTGCCTACTCTGCCAAGAGCACTGGAACTAGCGCCTTCGACCAACTGGGCCATCCTCATGTTTTGGTCTTATGAGAGATCCAAGCCTAATTGAAGTAAAAGGTGTGGACTCCATGATTTGATCTTAGGAAATTCTTCCTCCAAGACTTAATAGCAAGGTCAAAATTTTTAGCTAGTAATATCTAGGCATGCCTTCCTTTATCTATCAATATCTCCTATCAAGACAATAATCACTTTGATGATTAACATCATTCCTCATATTGATCAAGTGGCACGTAGTTTAGATGGTAGAGATTTGGCTTAGCATGTGAGAGGTCCCGCTTTCTATCCTCTCATCTCCACAATTTTTTTGCTCAAAAAAATTCAAGTGTTGCCCAGGAGTCAAACCCATGCCCACTCGGCCAAGAGCACTGGAACTAGCACCTACAACCAACTGAGCCATCCTCATGTCTTAGTCTTATGAGAGATCCAAGCCTATTTGAAGAAACCCTAGCCAAGCACTGTCAGGAGCTATCTTTACTATCAAAAGCATTGTTAGAATTTTTAAAAATTTCTCAGGCTTAATCATTATCTGAAAATTTTATAGGAATATTAGTGAGGTGTCAGGGCCATCCACAAAAAATTTTAAAATTTTCTAACATCGTTTGAACTATTTTTCATTCTGCTTAAATTTATCGAGATTTCGGTAAATCTCGACGAGATCTCGAAAATTTTGGTTCAAAAAATTCTGAATTTGAATTTTGCTTTTTAGATTTCGTCCGAAAAAGCGAGATTTCACCGAAATTTTAGATTTCACTGAAATTTTGGATTTCGGTAGTTTTTGGATTTCGGTAGTTGATGGATGTGAACTGAAAAGAAAGTTTGAAACCTTTGATCGAGACTCGCGAGGCACAGAAATCCATTCATTAATCAAACATTTTTTGCCCCAATTATTTACTGGCCACTGACTAATAACCAAATGATCCCGTCTTGATCATGGATTCGAGCGCTGCTTCCATTAGTTTGACCAGCTCACCCACCCACCCCGGCCGAGATCCCATTTCTTGGTTGCTTCCTTGTCCTTCCTCCTCCTCGAGCCTCTCCATCTCCAGCCACCCTGTTCTTGGCGAGGAATCGAGGCGTGTCGATGCGCGCCGCCCTTGCTCCCTCTCACTTGGTATGTGACCAGTAACTTGTAGATTTTGTAGGTTTTCGGCTAGAAGCATCTCGCTAATTTGTTTTTTCGATTTCTTGAATTCCTAGGCTATTATTGTTGGAAAGGTTGTTGTTTTCCCCTCTTTTTTGGGATCATGGGAGGACAGGGATGTTCATGATATCAAAGGTCATAGTGTTCATGGATCAAGGGGGGTGGCTTTAGGACTAAGACTATTTCCCCTTTCGTTCTTGCGGTGATTTCATCAAGGTTTTCCATAAATTTCAGAATTTTTTTTTGGCTATTCAGGACTAAAGATGACGCCTTTCTGTAAAGATTACAACACCGCCCCCCCCTCCTTTTGTGATCAGCTCAATGTTTTTTTTTTTTTTGAAAGGCAGAAACAACAGGGGAAGCCCCTATTGCCAGCTCACTGTATTAGTCTCTCTTACATAGAAAATTTTCCCTTGTAGTAATCCATGGTGAAGTACAGTTTTGGCTTCAATAATACTTGGACTGGCGTCCTCCTTGGCCCCGTTCTTCAAAACAAAATTTAGTACGGTCAAATTGCATGTTGCAAGAAACAAATGTGTATATTTGTTTTAGTTTTTCTTTTATCTGGGGTTTGATTCATTCATTTAAATTACATTTGAAAAATTATTAAAATTTGTTATCAGTACCATCGTTAGATCCTTTGGTGGTTTATGAGCTTTCGGAAGCTTAGTATAGTTTGTGCAGTGAAATTACTGATTGGATCGCTTCTAGAGAAAAGAAAAAACTTTCTCTTCATTTGTAAGGTTAAGATGGTTTGTCCTCTGAAAAACGGTTTGTGTAGTAAAATTTTCGGATGTTTCATTAGTTTTTGAAGCTTAGAGAAGTTTGCGTTACTTTGAAATCTCCTGGATTCTGTGTTCATCGATCAACTAATGGTTCTGATGCCGTCTGACTTAAATACTTCAACAGATTAGATTCTCCTGATTTCAAAGGTGAGATTCTTTAGAAGTTGACAATGCATCGCAACCGGAATCCCATCCGTGAGCAATCTGCAAATCTCAGCTCCAATCCTCTCTACTACCAGTTCAGTTCAGAGAATCCTCCCCTTGGCATGGGAGTCCAGCAGCCATTTCCACCATTCACCTCACCATTCGATGCTGCACCGCCCACCAACATCTCACACATGGATTGGAACCCGGGCATGATGCTCGGTAACCTCACCTTTATCGAGGAGAAGATCCGGCAAGTAAAGGATGTTATCCATTCAATGATCAGAAATGGCGGCCAGTTATCGGCTCAACCAGGGGAACTCGCGCAGCAGCAACAGGTGGTCAATGCAGACCTGACATGCCTCATAATTCAACTCATTTCTACTGCTGGGAGCCTTCTCCCATCGTTGAAGAACTCGTCCTTTTTGAGCCAGCCCCCTGCTGGGCAGATGGCTAATCTTGTTGGGTCAAGCTCAAGCTTGGTTCCTAATGCAACCACCATTTCTGAGGATAACGAGGAAATGGGTAGCCCGGACTATGAGGAGCTTTTCAAGGAATTGACTGATAGTGGTGTGGAAGGCGCTGACATTGACAATGTTCTTGTCGAGGAGCAGGATACAAAGGACGGTGATGAAGGTGGTGACACTAGCATGGATGGAGAGAGCCTACCACCAGGCTCATATGAACTCCTGCAGCTGGAGAAGGATGAGATTTTGGCTCCACACACACACTTCTGCTCCATCTGTGGCAAGGGTTTCAAAAGGGATGCAAACCTACGGATGCACATGAGGGGGCATGGTGATAAGTACAAGAGCCCTGCTGCACTCACCAGACCACCTAGAGATGCAAGCACAGAGCATGCCCTTGTGAAGAGGTACTCATGCCCGTTTGTCGGTTGCAAGCGGAACAAGCTGCACAAGAACTTCCAGCCCCTCAAGACGATCCTGTGCGTGAAGAATCACTACAAGCGGAGCCACTGCGAGAAGAGCTACACCTGCAGCCGGTGCCACACCAAGAAGTTCTCCGTCATGGCTGATCTCAAGACACATGAGAAGCATTGTGGCCGGGACAAGTGGTTGTGCTCCTGTGGGACAAGCTTTTCAAGGAAAGATAAGCTGTTTGCGCATGTGGCGCTGTTCCAAGGCCACACACCGGCATTGCCAACAGAGGAGCCAAAGGGTTCAGACCTGGTGGGTCGTACCGGAAGCCATCAAGAACCAGCCAAAGTTGCAAGCTCCATGGGTAGCTTCAGTTGGGGTAACTCAGGCAATGACAACGTGCTAGATTTCAAAGGGCTCGACAGCTGCAGTGACGACTTCCTTTCTACAGAAAACTTCAGTTCCTTCAATTTCAGCTTCAAGCCATTTGATGAATTCCCAGGAGATCCTTCCGAGGGTTCATTCGATATGCTGCCTTCGGAGCACCACCGAAGTGCTCATAAGGATGGGGAAAACTAAATTGCAGATCATCTTGGCCCCCATAGTTTCTGATGCATCGGTCCTGGTCTCGTAGCTATGCTTCCATTTGTTTGTAGAATAATACGTCACCTTGGTTCTTCATGACATTGTAACTGACCAGGATGTTCTTCCTGAACCGTCCTTGTTTTATCTTGTGTAATAGTACACTACTGTTTCCAGTTCATTGAGTCCTCTTCTTGTTGTGATTCTACCTGTGCATTTTGTGAGGTAGCAGCTAGTGTGGATGAACTATCGCCAATTCATCAGTTAATTTGCAGCTGGTGCTCTAAGTTGTTGCAAAAGTTCTACCTTTTTTGGATGACATGAAAAGAAAATCAGAGCACACCTTTATGCTGCAGTCTTGCTGGACGTGTCATGCTACTACTGCTCCGCATGAAGCATCTAAGACAGGCCATGGTCCGAAAAAAAAGGCAGGCTATTGCACATGCTGGTGCTGGGACCATACGCAGTTGTTGCTATTACCTGTTGATGCACATATTTTTGCCATTTTTCTATAACCTCTTGCGAGTCATTTGACCCCCTCTTGGGAATCAGATACTGATAAATGTTAAGGACTGAGGATGGCCATGCACTGGCTTGTCATGCGTACCACGGAACACATGCCATTTGGTCTTCTCCTACAGCGGGTCTGAACCGGAGTGTATTACTGTCCATCTGATGCTTCTTTTTATTATGAGTTTTTGCTGGGAGGAATGGGCGGCATACGATGCAATCATATGACTATGATATTCATATTTCAGGGCATGGTCTTCTTTCTGACACGTGTTATCTGCCTCCTCACATAACCAAATGGCAATCAAGATTCAATGCAGCAAGCTGGCACTAGCTTGACATTTTATAAATCGGCAATAGTTAGGAACAGATGAGTTAATTCACATAAGTGGGCCTGTAGATTTTTTTTTTTTCAAATCTAGCTTCCATGCAAAAATAGTTGCAAATGTAGCCCTCAAGTGAGCATAGAGAATCTGACAGGGGACACCTATTCCCTACCGTGCTAAGGTATTATGAAAGAAATCTACTACCACAGCAGAAGCCCGGACCACGAGAGCATGCAACAGGTGAGGGAAGAGGGGCGGTGCTGCAGCAGGGAAGAGCGATAGCCTCCTGCCGCAGTAGGGTAGAACGATAGGTTACTACTGGCTCCTACCGTGGCAAAAGCCTGCCACACCTCAGTGTCGCGGTAGCAGTCTGCATGCAATTTTTTAAATAAAAATTTTGAAAATTATCCGACTGGATTAGAATATTTGAAATATTGGCTGAAGAAGGCAAGATGGAATGTGAAATACGAGCACGAGGCAATCACTTATGCGGATTACATGGTGCATAGAGTTGGGTTTGGTACAAATGGGGACACGGACAAACCATGAACATGAAGCACTATTAAGATATATGTGCTCCTTTTGGAATTGAAAACAAGAGGATGGATTCTGCATTCTAGGTGTAGGTCCTTAAGGCTCAAATGTGTAATCGTACGGGCACCTACACAAAGTGTTGATTGTTAGGACGATGTGGACGTGGCTAATGAACCACCTCCTCATTGTTCCTCTCCTTGATCGTTTGCCTCTGAAGTTTGTTCTATCTCTGGAGCTCATTGTTCTTCCATCGGAGCTCTTCGTTGTTGTTCTTCTGCGTGTGGAGATCCTCATGCATTTTGTCATGGTGTCCTAGTAGTGGGTGGATGTAAATTTGGGCAAATATGTGATACGATGGGTCCACCCATTTAATGAATTTGCAATCTAGGATTTGCATGGAAGAGAAGTGTTAGAGAGCGACATAGTGATACATGCAATGAATCATAGCTAAGAAATGAAGTACTTACCATGAATAGAGGGCATCGAAAAAATGACGTCAGTGTTCCAATAGTCATAGAAAACCTAGACTATCACGTCGAGATTGTGCTTACATTTTGGCCAATACTTAGGGAGATGTGCGTAGTTACGTAATGGATTTGTAGTGGTGTAGTAGTCTTGTGTTTAAGGGAAAATTGGGGCTAGGAGATCTGGGTTTAGGGGACTGTAGATGCTTGTGTCCTCGAGGTAAGTGTCGCACCCTCGAGCTACATGCTCTGTCTATCATGCTGAATATGAAATGTGTGGTCATGTCTATGTAAAACGCAAGTAGTAGTGTGGTGTCACATGTGGGGAAAAAGCGGTAGCAGTGTGTTGTCACTTCAGTTGAAAACAACTAGTGGCTATGTGTTGTCACCTCGGATGCATAATCAGAGGCAATGCGCTTTCATATCACTGTGAAAAAGAAGGTCACAATAGTCGTTCTGGGTACTATGAAATGTTTTTTTTCGTAATAAAGTTGTTAGTATTTTAAGTTTTAAGGGACTTTGTAAATAAAGTTGTCAAGGAATCTCAATACATAAATATTATGTAATTGTGGTGGGAGCTGTTGACGCACATAGAAAATATCATGTGAATCATCAACACTCATTGAGTAAAGCTAGTGCGACTTGCCAAGTCACTAAGGAAAGCTAGCGGGAGTTGTAAGTCACTAAGGAAAGCTAGTGTGAGTTGTCAATTCAGTGAGAAAATATGGTGTTGTTTTAAATTCGAGAGGAAAGCTAGCGGGAGTTGTCAATTCATTGAGGAAAGCAACCTTGATTAGAAACAAATGAAAAGTATGGAGAATGAACAATAAGTGGAAAGCCATGATGAAGAACATACAAAACATATTGTAAAACAGAAAGCATGTACTAGAGAACGCACGTAGTGTAGCAATCCGCATCACACAACCTTAACTCTGATCTAATCATCGCTTTCTCACATGGTGAAGGTGGTCCTATGAGAACGTGAACTAGTAGACGCGTGTGTGGCACTGCACAAATTGTATTGGGTGTCCTACATGACAAGAGGGGCCTCCTCAAATTGGCTAGGTCCCTTGTACTACTGTAGGATCAAGGATAACTAACTAGAAGTGGTGAATAGGAGATTTTTAAAATTCTTTTGGCTATAAACCAATTTTTGAGCAAGCATGAAAAGAAATTTATTTTTTCACAATTAAGGCCTAAATATTCTAAGTTTCACTAAGTGCGCCAACATCCTAAGTCTAATCAAATCTTGTGAATCTAGGGTGACAAATAAGCAATATAATCACTAGAAATGTAAATGTACAAAGTAAAGAGCAAGAATCTAAACAATAAGATGAACACAAGAAAATTTTTCCCTAGTCTTAAAGACTTACCGGTCTCCTCTAATCCACATTGAGGGAGCTTGAATGAATCAAGATGGCTCCATGCACAAGTGAGCCTTCTCAATCCAAGTAACCTCCAAGAGTAACAAGTCGATGATGCTTGCTTGAAGCCAAGATCACGTGGAGACAAAATCTGCAATCGGATATAATAAGATCTTTTCATGCCCCTCCATCATTCACGCACATATGGAGACAAAGAATTCACATGCGCAGCATAGGTGGTAAGCGTGGTACTGAATATATAATCTGCGTAAGCTCAGAGTTTCAGGCAAATAGTGCCACTTGATCCTTCCAACATGCATGGTAGCCATAAAGATTCATGGGCTTGAGATTGCCAAAACTGGGAAAGAAATACAATGTAGTCTTTGCGCATGGATCGTTGGATAAAAAGTGAGGTTTAGATCTGTTGGACGATCTGGATCATTCATTGTCTCGATTGTACAGCATTGAGGATTGGGGATTGCTTAAGTTGCAGTCCACATATGTATTTCGTAGGAATCCTATCCCTAAAACTAAAATTCCATAACACTATTCACAGGCAGCATGGAATAGTAGTCGTAGACAGTAGACACATCGAGAATCAGTCAGTGTCCTGCTGAAAGCGGATGTCACTTGTAGAGTTCGCCTCCTCCTCCTCCTCCTTAAGCATCCATCATCATTGGACAAGTATGAAGAACATCATATCTGTAAGTTATGATGCTTGGGATGTATCCCATACCAGAGGCGCATTGCAACACTTGCCGTCCTAGCTCTAGCTTTGACAGGGAAGAGTAGTGCAATGCTATTTCTGCTTTCACTAGAGCACACCTCCACTTTCATGTGTGGATTACGGAGTTCAGCAAGAGGTGAGACCAACAACTAGAGTCATTGGGGAGTGGGACCTGTTTCACACCTCGTGTGGGTATATTGTCGCTCTCGCACGCATCAGATCATGCAACTTCACCTTTAGGATTCACCAGAAATTAGGGCTCCATTTGTTATGGTTGTAGCTTTTTTTTAAAAAAACAACTTCTGGCTGGGCTACATGGCTGAAGAGTTGTACGACTGAACAGCTGAGCTAAACAGGTTTGTTGTCTGGTAGCCTAGCTTTTAGGTAGGCTGGGTAGCTATTCTGAGTTGGAAAATATCTAAAATGCCCCTAAGTCAAATAACAACTCGTTTGAGCCATTTGAAGGACATATGAACGGATTTCATTTATTTATTTTTTTGCACATGTTATACAAATATAAATATAAATGTTAAATGTAGTACATTAATATTTGCTAAGTATTATATAACAAAATGTGAGATATATGTGCTTCTTGTCAAGTAGTAAATACAAAATATTATATTTATGTGGTCCTTGTTTTGATCATACGTATATTTGTTCATGTGAAATGATCCAAAAACATTGTTATCGAAATATCCCAATGCGATAATCACAACTAGTGGCAAGACTAAATCTGGTCCTCCATCATCAACATCCATAACACCTTCATCGCTTAGTCATTATCACTTGAACGACTAGAAGAACTCATCTAGATAATAGCAAGGACATGGCATAAGTAACAAGATACAAGAATGTGGCATAAACAACGATAATATAACAAAGTATGCATGACATAACATATTATGTAGTACATAACAATACAACATAATGCAAATAGGTCCATAGATATAGCTACAACATATGATTAACATATATATTTTGTAAACCATCATTTAGATTCGTACAATCTAGGCTATCTGCAATGCTTTTGTTAAAAATAGATATTAATGATTGCTCATTTAGATTTACAGAATTGAAATTTCTATCAACATAGGATAAGAAAGCTCTATGGTGACTAATGAAGATATAGCTACAAGAAACGATAACAAAAGTATTTTCTAAACTGTCATTTAGATTGTACAATCTAAATTATCTACAACATCTTTGTTAAAGTAAATATTAATGTTTGATATTGTCTGCTCATAACTTCTGCCAACAAAATGACTAAACACTAATACAGAATGATATAACACTATCTCTTCATTTGGATCTATTCTTAACCTTTTAGAAAAAACCGATAGTGATAGATGATCCAGTGTGGGTGAGAAATATAGTGCAAAATATCACTATCGGTCTGACATAAGAATCAACAGTGATGAGCCGATAGAGATGACGATCGTCATTACTATTGGTTCTAAGGTCAGAACCGATAGTAATATTATATGTATCACTATTGGCTCTGACATTAGAAACGATAGTGATGACGATAGTTATCACAACTGGTTTTTGATGTTAGAACCAATCGTGATAGTACATATATCACGGTTGGTTCTAATCTCAGAACTAACCATAATGTACCTGTCCATTAGGTTATTAATGGCTACACCTTTTACACTGAAAGTCAATATACAAAGAGTATAGTTCAAAATAGTGGTGTGAGCATAGATGTTTTATTCGATGATCACTCAAAAAGAGGATCCTCAACTACAATGAACTGCTACTACGGGATGATCAAAGAAATATGAGAGCTCGATTACGGAGTATACCAAGTTTCATTGTTTTGATATAAATGGGTGAGACTTTCACATGGTGTGAAGATCAACAAGAGTCTTGTGGGTCTCAATAGACTCACGCCATTCATCCTTGCGAAGCAAGCAACTCAAGTTTTCTATGTGCAAGATCTAGCCAATCCGAAGTTGCATGTCATCCTTCATATCAAGAGGCAGATCGTTAGAGTTGAAAGTATCATAGATGAAGAAGAGTACAACCAATTCAATGAAATATCTCCGTTTGCATATGGGGCATGTCTTAGCGGTAACAACGACACATATGGAGCAAATTACATGCATGTATTATAAATAAAAAGATAATATATGTATACTCCTTAAGTATGTATGTTTTCTATATCTAGTGTTGTTCTAGAAAAATAGGATGTATTTATTTCTATCGGTTCCATGATTAGAGCCGATAGAGGCGTATGATCTCTATCGGTTCCGATTATTGAATTGGTGGAGATGAATATATTATCTCCCTTGGTCCCATGCTTGAAACTGATAGTGATAACTAGTATATCTTTATCAATTTGTGAGCATGGAACTGATAGAGATAATACATTCATCTTTATGGGTTCAATGCTCGGAATCAATAGAGATGTATTAGTTATGTCTATCGGTTTCGAGCATGAAACTGATAGAGATAATATATGAATCTCTATTGGTTCAATGCTCAAAAGATAATGAGACTTTTCTATCAATTCTGAGCGTAGAACTGATAGAGATGACCCCTATAAAATTTCACCCTCCCGCCTTTTTCCCTTTGCACCTGCTCACATCTCAAACCCTATCATCCTGTACATGCCATCTCTCCCAAACCCTTACCCCGGCGTCGGTGACCTCCTCCCCCTAGCGTCCTCCTCCCCTCGATGTCCTACTCCTCCTCGACGACCTCCTCCGCCCCCAGCATCCTCCTCCTCCTCAACGACCTCCTCCGCCCTATCGTCCTCCCCCACGGGCATCCACCCTGTGGCAAGTATTGTTCCTATTCATGCTAGAAAATATTGTTGCTTGTTGAGCAAGGACAAAGAAAACCCCCGATGGTCAAATTGTGTAGGTCCAAACCCCATGACCGTGTAGATTGTCTCTACCATCGTAAGACATCTAACTTACTACAATGCAAGTAACCCTTTCTGTTGTATTTTTTAAAAACCATGTGGAGGTCTACCCATATTTGTGATGAATATTTGACTAAAATCTGAGCTTGGTTTGCTTTTGTTTGAGTTTTATTTGAATTGGATTTTCAATTTGAAGCAATTTGAGATTAGGTTGTCTTTTCCGGTGCTATCGGCCATGGTAGCGTGGTGCTACTGGTCAGGCAGTAGCACCGGACCCCCGTGTGGTGTGAAAAAACCTGAGAGGGTGCTTTTAGGGGTCAGGCAATCCGGTGCTACCGGCCTGTCAGCCCGGTGCACCGGCGGAGAGGTAGCACTGGCCCAAATGGCCGATGTGAAATTCCAGAGAGGGTTTTTCTTGGGTATTGCAGTAGAGTGGTGCTACCAGCCTAGGGGCGGTAGCACCAACCTACTAGGGGCGGTGTTAACGGCTTGGAGGCAGTAGCATAGACCTTCTGAGTGTAATTGATATAATTAATGATTTTGAGATAATTATTGCGTATCTTTTTAGGCATTGCTATGTGATGGGTTTTCCTTATCTTTGATGGTTGCAGGACGACAGTGCTAGGTCATGGTGAGACGAAGGTTGACGAGACTAGGCAAGGTGCATCGAAGGTTCAGACAGTCGGGGTCGCAGGAAGATGATCGGAGATAGAGTCCGTGCTAGCCAAGAAGATAAGGAATAGAGATGATTCTAGCTAGATGTCGTGTGGATCAAGGATGGCTGTCAAATACTGGTCTAGTTGATAGGTTAACGGGTCTAAGTAGTATGCTTTGAAAACCGTGCAAGAAAACCCATTATGTGTGTGGGTTTTGGGTTAGCCTTGCATGGCTGTGTGAGTGGGTTAATCCTAGCCCTTAATGAGTGCTCTAGGATTGAGGGGCTCATCCAAGGGTGGTAGGTGGCCCAATAGTACTATAGATAGGGGTGAAGGGGTAACTTTCTCCCTTATAAGGTTTTGAGGTTTTTGTGCTCCTTTGAGCTTTGCCCACTTTATTGTGAGGTTTTGTAAACCTCCCATTCCTGAAATACAAATCATTTTCATCTATGCTTGAATTTACATTACGCATTTACTTTATGTCTTAAATTCAGTATTTAAATTCCGCATTTAAATTCTCGCAATTTACATTCTAGCAATTTGGATTTGCCTCCTCTCCTTCTACATGCTTGTGCTTCTTATGTTAAAGATGATGATTAATGGTTGAATCTTCTTCATATCATATCCCAATAATCTAGGAAAATCCTTGGAAAGTTGATTTTGTATTCTTGAGTGAGTGATTCTTACTAATCGCATTTTTGTGAGTTTTGACTTGAGTTCTTACTTGCTATGATATGTGGGTAACTATCTAAGATCATCTTGATCATCAAAAACCCATGAGCAAGTCTTAGATCAAGTTCTTGAACTTTTCGTAAACTTGGTGTGTTCTTCTTTATAAGGGAAAAAGCTCGGAACTTTGATGTCAATCCTTACGATTGAAGATTGCAACAAGTTCCTGATATCCTTAGGATCACATCTATCAAGTTTCGTGAAATTTTGTCCAGCCGATCAAAAGATTCTTCAAATTTTGCTTTTGACTCGGGCTATTTTTTGAACTGTTCTTTAGCTGTTCTTGAGCCCGGTGCTACCGGCCTTCCAGCCCACTGCTACCGAACTTCCAGCGGTAGCACCGGCCTCGTAGAACAGCTGCCTCTTTTGATCATTTTCTTTTGTGGATTATTGTTGCAGGCTTGTTTGAAGTATTTTGAGTGAGAGAAAATTTTATTTTGTGACCATTCACCCCCTTCTGTTCGCCATCTCGATCCTTCAATTGGTATCAGAGCCGGTTTTACTTTTCCATATATCTTGACCAGTCTCGAGAGCCATGGTGAAGGACAAATATTCCACCAAGCCTTCTATCTTTTCTGGAGTTGATTTTTCATTTTAGAAGTCTTGAATGGAGTCATACATCACTGCCCAGGACTTTAATTTGGAAGAAGGTGAAACTCTTGTATGAGGTTCCTGTCGATGAGAATATCACGACTGGTAATATGGCTGACGTTAAGGCAAACGCTAAGGCGAGGAACATTCTCATACAAGGCCTTAACCGCAGTAAGCACAACAAGATTTCTCACCTTCGATCCGCTCACGAGATTTGGGTGACCGTTGATGCTTATCATGAGGGCACTACCCAAATTAAGACAGTGAGACAGGATCAAAACAAGCGTAAATACAATAAATTTAAACAACACGCTGGTGAGAGTCTTGACGAGTGTTTTGGTCGTTTTATAAAGATTTTGAGCAACCTTCGAGTAGTCGGTTGCACATATCCTAACTCAAACAATGCTCGACATTTCTTGACCGTACTCGACCTTTGAGTTTGGAAAATGAAGGTGACCACTATCAAGGACACTACCGACTTATCGACTCTGAGTCTTGACGAGCTTTATTCCCGACTCAAGACTCATGAGATCGATGTCGTCTCTCGCAAGACGAAATCTCAGTTGATGGCCTTGGTCTAATCTCACTGGATCTTCTCTTGATCTTTCTATTAGATTCTCTCTCTCCGCCCTTTACGATCTAAGTGATAACCAACTAGAAAAATTTCTAGAAAATGAGTTTGCTCTTTTAGTTTGCAAATTCTCTCATGCATACAAGAAGGTGAGAGAGGAAGAGAGGTGGCATGATCACGTGTTTCGAATGTGGTGGCCCCAACCACATTCGAGCAAACTGTCCTAAGCTGGAAAAGGGCAAAAATGACTCCAGTGGTTTGGGAAAGATCAACTACACCGATAAGAACTGCAACAAGAAACCTCCAGCTCGTGAGCTGGCGAGTGAGAAGTACCGCAACTTCTCAAAGAACAAGAAGCTCTTTCACCGCATCCTCGCCGCCCTCGACAACATCAGCCTCTCTGACACATAGACGTGGAGCAATGAAAGTGAGGATGATCTGCAAGAGAAGAAAGGCGGCGACGAGTTCTCTAGCATGTGCTTCATAGCGGACGCCAATAGCATCAACGACTCCGAGCTCAACAGCGACTCGGATAAAGTACCCTCCTATGACCAGCTCAATGAAGCTTTTTGCAAACTAGAAAAATTTCATGCTAAAGTTAGATTTAGGTGTACGGAGCTTGAGAAGGAAGTAGGTACCTCGACTCGGGAGTTAGCTTCTCTTAGATCTTCTCCCTTTTGAGTCACTAATGACTATTCTTTGTGTGATGCCCTGCTTGTAGAGTTAGAGAACCTAAAGACTATGCATGATAGTGTACTTACTGAGCTTAAGAGTCTTTGGTCGAAGAATGCTAGTACTTGTTCTGTTGATGCCATGTCTTTAAATGCTAGTTTTCTTCATGCGCACTCTACTCCATCTTGTGATAACTGCCCTAAATTACTTGCTGAAATTGATGCCATGAGCACTCACCTTAGGAAGCTTTCTGCTATAAATGATGAATTTGAAATGCATGCTTCTAAGGACCTAGTCAGCTCATGTGAAGGCTGTAAGCAATTAAAACTTGACAATGAATTCTTAAATATCAAGTGTGCTAAACTTGCTAAGAACTTATTAGATAAGTCATAAGAAAGTTGCTTGCGATGTTCTGTGATTGAGGGGGACTTGGATAAAATCCATGTTAAATTTAGGAAGAAACTAGAAGACCAAGTCCTTAAGATTAGAAATGCTCCTTATATTTTTTGTGAGGCCCTCAAGATTGAGGTAGCCGTGCTAAGAGAGAAAAATGCATGTGCTGTAGTTCTTCTTCTTCTAGTTCTTCTTCCTCCTCTCATCGTTGTTCTTCTGGTACCTCTCTCTTCCAGTAATGTGAGTATCTCATGAGCACTCTCGAGATGTTTGTAGGTGGCAAGAAGAAACTCAATCTCATTCTAGACCAATCCAAGATTAGCCAATTTAATCAGGGTCTAGGATTTGACTACTTAGAGCACGCTAGGACTCATTCTCCTACCATTATGCGTGGCTCCAAGAGTGGTGAGATTGTAGTTGCTCTCAGAATGAGCACTACTGTGTTTAGGTCTGTTAGGGTTATCCATGGGATCTTTGATCAGAAGGTAGCTCCTCCTGCTACTTCAGCCTCTAGTGAGGCGAAGTATACATGCACCTTCTCTTAGAAGAATGGACACCTGGTGGATTTCTACTTCAAACACGCCAAGATCACAAGGCGTCAGCGTTTTGCTGCTGTTAGGGATATTCAGGGTCATCCCCAGAATCTGGTGCTCCTAAGGCACACATTGCTACTAGACAGGTTAGAGAGTCGTTTGTTTTTGGGCAGCGTTCAGGACGTGGTTTTCATGCTATTCATTTGAGTTATAGTCCTAGAGCTATTCGTGGTCAGTCTTACCACCGTCCTCTTGATATTCCTCATTTTTTCCATCGAGGTAAATATCAATGGTGTGAGGTGTTTGGTAGGAGATCTAGGGAGCCTCACTGGGATGGTCTGGCTTTTGCACCACGGTGGGTCAATCCAATTCCAGCACCCAGATCCTCTACTATGGTTGCTACTACTGATTTTGTGAGAGTTGAGCGTCAGAAAGACACTAGAGTTTAGTCTTCTTCCTCTGTGGCTGGTACTTTGAGGCATCATGTGATTCAGTATCGGGTTCTCAAGTCTTCACTTTATTCCAGTACTGAGTTTCCTCTGTCTCTTTTGGCTTGATCAGGTCTGTCGGATGGGGAAGGGAGAGGTTTGGATTGTTGACTCCGGTTATTCTTGCCATATGACTGGAGATTCCTGTTGGTTCTCTTTCCTAGTCTGAGCCTCCGGTGATGAGTTGATCACTTTTGGGGATGCTTCTTCAAATAGAGTCATTGCTAAAGGTACCATGATGGTTGCAACAGCTTGAAAGTCCCACAGCCAAAGGTCCCTCGGTGTGACGGCGCTCCAGCGACATTCCGGCGATGTTAGCACGCGGAAAAGATAGATCAAGCAATGATGGCTCTAACGTTACCACCCACGGCTTCAAAGCTCCACAAATGATGGTGAATCAAAGAAATCTTTGTTCCGGTGGTTCTTGCGGAATTTTCTAGATCTTGGCAAAACAGCGATGTTTCTTGGCAATCTAATCCAAGGCTTTGGTTACTAACCTCGAGACGATCGGATGTGTGCATTTATTGGCTGAAGAGTCCATGCCCCTGCCGACTCAGAGCACGTAGCCATGCAGCCATGATGCCAAGTCTATGTCCGAGTGCTCCACGGAGACAATGACCATGAACCGTACGTGTAGCGTTATCCAGACCACACACGGAATCTAATGGCCGTGGTCTACTGAAGCTCCGATCGATCCCAATTAATCTCAGCCACACAACCATGATCCGACGATCTTGCACTATCTTAGATGCCCAGGTGAATCTCATCCATCCGTTTGGAATCCAACGGTGGTCAATCCAAGGCTTCACAGCTGATGGGCTTTGACTGGGATAGAGCTAAGGAAACGAGCTGGGTTCGCATGGGTTTTGGCCCAAAACTATTTAAAAGATTTTCTAGGGATTTTTTAAATAAAATAATTTCCAAAAATAGTTTAAGCCAAAACAAATACTAGAAAAATTCTGGAAAAATCCTCAAAAATATTTTGGAACATTTAGAACTCAAATAAAATATTTTTGGCTAAAGTTTATTTAAACTTTCTCAATATTTAAATAATTTCCAAAATAGGCCATATTTAATGATGATAAATAGATCCAAATAAATTCCAGAAAAAACTCAGAAATTCAAAAAATTCACAAAAACCATATTACATCCAAATGAGCTAAAAATTGGGATGTTACAACTTGTCTTGAGTGACGTGGAGATGGGTTCACACCCATTTCCTCGTCATCAGTTCGGAGCGTCGAATTGATAGAGGTTCATATATTATCTCTGTTGGTTCAATGTTTGGAACCGATAGAAACAATAGGACTTCTCTATCGGTTCTTATCGTGGAACCAATAGAGAAAACTTGTCTTCTCGGTCGGACGAAAACCCAGATGACACTATATCTCTAATGGGGGGAACCAACCGTGATAGCCGCTCTTCATCACTGTCTATGGATTTTGTATCGCTACCAAAACCAACTCAGATGACAAAAAAGAATCAACCCAGATAACCATTTATATAGTAGTGAAAGCAGATTATTAAATGTAGTTGGCTTCAAGTAGTTCTTCTATGCATGACCCTTTTAATATAAGTTGTATAAATCTTGAAGCAAATGAATATGTAAGTAACCACCATCTATTTTTATTCATGCTTTAATATTTTTGCAAATTTTAAATTGTGATGTGTAGAAGCAACTCTAATTATATTGTAGGTCTCGACCACAATACACCATTTAGTGACACTAGATAGTGGGCCCGACTGCACGCATGTACTCACCCCCCTCTAGAAGTGGGCATCATGCTGGGCCGGGCCAGCTCGACCTGGACCCATCGTGCTTCAGACTTAAACTGTGCCGGGCCGCGACGGCTTATCGTGCTCGCCGTGCCAGGTCGGGCTAGCCCGGCTCGCCTTGGCGAGCCCAAGCACGACCCATTTGCGCTTTGTGCCTGCTTCGTGCCGTGCCGGCCTAGGTCCAGCCCATTTATACTATTGCTACGAGAGAAAATGATCATGGATTGATTTGTTTCTTTATCTGTCTAGGACTTCCTTTTTCTCCGATCGAAACAAAATCCTATTGTGTTTATTCTTCTCGATTTCCTTGATTCGGTTGCTCCTTCACATGCATGCAGCTATACATTTACTCCTTGATTTGCTCACCCACACATACAATGCATACATGCATTCCCTTCCTTTTCTCTAGTCCATCTAGAGTTTTCTTCCTTTACTCCTTGATTTGCTCATCCTCACATACAACGCAGGCACGCACGGGTTGTTTCGGGTCATGCCGGCCCGAGCATAGCCTGGACTGTCGTGCCGGGCCAGGCCACGCCACCCATCGTGCCCGATTAGTAGGCTAGGCACAGCCCAAACAATCTGTCTTTGTGCCGACCCTACTGCTTTAAACGATTCATGTCTTTGGACCGTGGGTTGTCTTTGGTAGCGTGCCTCATGCCGACCAAAAATAGTCTGGCCCAATGCCCACCTTTACCCCCCTCACACCTTTCATGCAACCATTCTGTTTTGAAGATGAGCTTTTTCGTATGATGTGCATCCTATATTCCTCGGTCCAAGTTTATGGGACACGTTTTTTAATAATATTTTATCACAAATATAGGATATATTTTATATTAAATACAAAATTAGTGTGATATTTCCTTTATATCTCTAATAAATATTCAGCTTTTCTTTATATTCTTCACTATGTATGCATTAAATATAGTGCTTAGAGAATTAGAGATAGTCTAGCTATTTTTAATATCTTCTTGATCTTTGTACCAAGAGAAATTAAGTCATGCATACTTGGATAGAGTAAGTGCTACTACTGAGTACTTACGGAATCCTTGTGTCGAAAGCATGTTTCCTGATGAGGTTTCCTGATGAGGTTTAATGAAGGCCTGATCTTTCGGTAAGATGGATAACTATCGATTAGTGAAGACGACTCTCATGATCCAGGCTACAATCGAAACACGATCGACACCAAGCAATCGCTAAATCAAACTCCAAATTGTTATCAACCGTGCAAAAAACCGGTTAACCTGATCACGAAGATCAATTCCTGCAAGCAAACGAAGAACAAGGCAAAAGCAATATAAAATTGCAAATATAATTGAAGTATTGATGTGGGGTTCCGAAGCACGGTATTGCTGTTGATCTAGCCGAACAAGACATCGAACAAGACATTACCATATAGTTGCGTTAAGGAAAACTACAACTAAATAAAACCCAAGTAATTTTGGGGAACTCCCTAACTATATATAGGTAAAAGATAAGGGGGATTCGGCTAGCACAAAGAAGTAGCCAAATAGGACTCTTACAAGGCGAAAGCCCAAGTTTGACTCGGATTAGAAAGTTGACCCGACTTGTTCTGGTGATTGTGGGATGCTCTGAAGGAATTTTTAGGAGGGGTCAAATCCGTTGGAAAGATCTCAAAGTAAGCTTTTAATCAAGTAAAAGAACTGTCCAATTGAACACCGTATCCAAAAGTTATGCTCGTTTTACATCAGACTGGTATCTGGAGGCCGAATTGGATTCCAAAACGTAATGGATTTGATATCTATCTTTTCTTAGCCCAAGGATGACGTGTTGGAGTTGATCCAACTAGGTATGATCATATCCGTAGTAGTGATATCCTCAACATTTCTTAATAACACAAACTCTTCCCTTTTTTTTTTTTTTGAACAAAAGACTTTCCTTCTCAGGGCTGCAGCTATGGTGAATGAGCTCGCCGGTATTGCCAACGTAATTTGAATTTTGAAAATTGGGATACAAATAAAATGTAATGCAATTTTTGTGCGCGTTTATGATCGTATTGCAGTGTAACCCATTACGCGTATTGCGATGACTACATAACAATCTAAGGAAAATAAAATCGGTAACCTATTTACTTACAAAATAATAACGCTACCGAGAAAAACATCCCAGGTTCCGACTAGGTGCCACGCTAATTGATTCTTCACACAAGCGTTGCGCTCACACAAAAATTGATGATGAAACCGTATTGATCACAGTGGTGAAGGTGCAATGAACATAGAGGGTGGGTTTAAATTATTGGATTAAATTAAGATAAATATATTAAACAGCTTGTGTCGTGTTCTTATCATTCAAAAGTTATTACCAGTACTTCATTATTTGAGAAATATTTATACAACATTCGCTTATCCAACTTTTACAAATCGACCAACAAATTAACACCAAACAATCTAGGCTATTATATCTACTAGGTTGATCTGCGCACTACGTTGCGCCGGTTGAATTTTGATAGTATATTTAGATTCTAAAACACATTTAGCGAAAGCATTCCGGCGTATACGAATAGATGGGAACAATAACGAAACAAATAAAAAAATGTGCATGCCATAATGGGAGATGTAAAATTACCGGTAGAAGGGCTTGGATGTATTTTTTGTTCCTGAAAAACTACCCACCGGAGGACCCAACCGTGAATATACAGACTACGGAGCTTTTTTTCGCAAACAAAAAAATAAAAGCGGAGGACCTATACGCGAATATACGAAACGATAGGGCTCTTTTTGCAAAATTACCGATAGAAGGGCCTGGATGTAATTTTTTTGTTTTCGCAAAACCACCCACTGGGGGACCTGTTCATGAATATACAGACTACGGATTTTTTCCGCAAAATAACCGGTCGGAGGGCCTAAACATAATTACAAAATTTACGGAGGGTTTCTTCACAAAAAAAAGCGACACGTGGATAGGCTGGCTGGTCCGCGCTACGCCGCCCCGTACGAAATCTGGTTCGCTGGTTCTTCTCGGGAAAATAAAGTTAGAGGACCCATACGCGAATACACGAAACTATAGGGTTCTTTCTATAAAATTACCGGTAGAAGGGACTGGATGTTTTTTTGTTTCTGCAAAACTACCCACCGTAGGATCCAACCGTGAATATACAAACCACAGAGTTTTTTTTCGGAAACGAAAAAATAAAGGCAGAGGGCCCGTACGCGAATATACAAAACGATAGGGCTCTTTTTGCAAAACCACCGATCGAAGGGCCTGGATGTACCCACCGGAGGACCTGCTCACGAATATACATGGACTACGGTTTTTTTTTAAATAACCGGCCGAAAGGACCTAAACACAATTTTCAATTTTCCCGAAAGGACCTAAATGCGATTTCCAGAGGGCCTCGCCTAGACGCCGACACTTGGATGGCCTGGTTGAGCTCGAAATCTTCCGGCTTTCTAGCAAAAACCGAGTTACGGGGGAAAAAATAGAGAGATAGAGTTGTAGAAATATCTCTTTCGACGAATTATTTGAAAAATATTGGAGACCGAGCTGGAAAACCGAGGTGGGAAAATAGTTTAGAGGAAAAAGGGCGAAAAATTATTAGAGATGACAACCTTCTTTTGTCGAGTCTAACACTCTACGCGTTCACCGAGTAATAATACATGTTCTAAAAAATATCAGAGATCGAGATGGAAAATCGAGCTGGGAAAAAAGTCTAGAGATAGAGCTGCACATATATTTTTGGTGATGAAAACATTTTTTCCGGAAAAAACGGAGAAAGGACCTAGATGTAAGGAGTAAGGGCCTGTTTGTTACGTTTTTGGACCTGTTCGCTATCCTGAAAAATTAGAAAAGGGTATATTCGTGTTTGAATTTAATGGGAGCTTTTTTTCCGTAAAATAGCGCGTGAGGGACCCAAAAGCGATTAAGGAAAAAATATCTTTCCCTCACAAAAAATCGTGAAGGACCTATTCGTAATCTATAGAAACTTATCCGTAATTTGAAGAAACGAAGGGGCTTTTTCGCGAATGTACGTAGAGTGACACGCGGATAGATTGGGAGAGCTCCAATTCTTCCGCTCATAATAGGGTTGTTATTCAACAGATTGCCTATTTGCCTTTTTATTGCGTACTTAACAGGTTAGACATTCACTAATTCACAATACACCGTCTTACTTGCCCACTCAGAGTCAAATACACGTATACAACTATATTACAAACTAGACAACATATATTACATACTAAAGGGTAGTAAAATTTATATATATATTATAACCATATGTTACTTTTAATATATATACCTCAGTGCCTTCGCCGCTGTACGTCACTCGGTAGGCAAGAGCCATCTCACCTCCTAGGTTGTGTTTGTTTAGTCTGGTGCTGGAGGAGAAGCTGCTGGAGCTGGAAGAAACTATTTGGTCTGCTGGAGCTGGATGAGGATGACAATTTTTCGTAAATAACAGTTAAGTTGTAAGGGTACCAGGGAAGTGGGATTTTCAGAAGCTCCAGCCAGCCCGAGAAGCATCGTTTTCCTTGCTTCTCTCGTTTAGTGCAAATTAGGTTAGAGCTTCTTCTCTCCGTCTGGCTGAAAAAATACTGTTTATTTTGACTTATGACTTATAGAGATCTAAAAGTCAAATAAACACAAACCTAAACAAACATACCCCTAGCCTAGTAATCGCCACCACCTCGGTCTCCTCCGCCGCCGCTCCTTCTCGCTGCCACGCGCAGCCGTAGTCCCCCGCCCGAGCGCCTCGTTGCGCTGCGCACTGCTGGCCTGCTGCGTCACCGACGGCCTCCGTGGGGTTTTCCTAGTCTCTCTCGGCCTGAGCCTGAGGTGCGCGGGTGGCCTCCTGATTCCTCCTCAGTGGTTGGGTTGCATCTTGTACGGTCAGGTAGTCTTCCTAGTGGGGCTTTGTGGTTGTGGGCCGATATGTGAGGCCCTAGTTGGTCCATACCATATTCTCTTCCTCTCTCGCCGGTTCATCTCGTGCGCAGTGCAGCTTGCTCCATCTTCCATGGACAATGACCCGGCCGTGGTCCCGGGCGCGGGGGTTGTTCCGGTGCCGATGAAGAGAGGGCTTAGAGGTGGGCACACAGGCCAAATTTTTTTAGATCGACCTGAGGCATGGCGACACAGCCTAGTCCAAGCCCAGCTTGACATGATATTGTAGAAGAGCCATGCCAGGCTTGAGAACTAGGTATGATGGGTGGCACGGTCTGACACGGCACTGTAGCATGGATCGTATCGGGTCCGATGATCCAAGGTATGAGGAAGAAGCACAGCATGAAGGTCATCGACTCGTAGAGCATGAGTGTTATAGACGTACCTAGCAGTATGGACGCTACTCCCTTGCTAACACCTGAAAGAGACGGGCAAGAGGGTTTCAGCACATTCCCCTCGTTCTATGTAATTGTTCAATAATAAATAAATTTTAGTTCATTTTCCCTTAATATTTGTGTTTACTGCCTCAACTCTATGGATCTTCGGCTCCTTTTTATCTCGTTGCAATAGTGCAAATAGGTCGGATCTGGATTAGCACGACACGAAGCAGGCACGAAGCACAAATAGGCTGCGCCTGACCTCGCCAAATGCGAGCTGGGCCGACACGGCATGGCACGACGGGCCGTCGCGGCCCGACACGGTTTAGTCTCAAAGCACGATAAGTCCGTACTAGGCCTGTCCGGTACGGCACGATGCCCACCTCTAAGTGGGCTAGAGCCTGATGAAGCCCTCTGTTGGATTCTTCCTTAATCGATCATACACATGAAGCCACAAAAATAGATGATGCAACCCCAAAATTGATTTTTTTTCCCAGAAAACAGAGTAGTTCCTCCATGATTCTCTCCTACCCTCCCTCGTGAAATTTCGCCCGGTGGTTAGATTATATGAGAGCAATTGGATCCTAAGGTAGTTTATTCTGGAAACATGTCTTGTTTCTAGCTTTCCAAATAGTCCAGAGAACAGCTGCCAAGGCAACTACTGCTGAGTGTTAGTTGTGATCTTCAGTCATAACAGGAAATGACGAAAATTAAGGAAGAAGATCCGTAATTAGGGGCTAGGCCCACCTCTAACGCGCTCTGATCGGGAGCTTACCAAAATTGTTGGTTTTTGTCCCGTTAGCCCGCGCTATATTAAGAGGGAAGAAGCCGTGACTCCAGGTCATATATGCTATAGAGTTCATCTTCTTCCCGAAAGACCAATCCGATCTAGGTTTTTTGTGCGAGGCTACCGAAGACCAGAACCATCACCGAGAACATCTCGGTGCCCCTTCTTTCTTCATCGTGCGTTGGTGCAGCCCCCACCGCCGACGCTCAAACTTCACTAACATACAAGAACCCTAATGGTTCTTACTTCATCACCGGGTCAGTTAATCTTATGTCTTGTTTCCGCATTATGATTTTGGTGATCATGTCTTAGGCTAGTTTATGTTTTAGTTGAACCCTAAATCTAACACTGAGTTCTTTGTTTGTTTTTTTGTGAGAGAAGCCAACGGAAACAAATTTGAAGGCCTCATGAAAACATTTCACTGAGAATTTTACATTGGAACTCAACATCCAGATTAACCTGTCCTCATGTTCCTCCAGTTGAACGTGGGCACATTCAAGGACGGAGCCAGTGCAGGCTTAAGCCTCAAGCTAGGCTAGCTGTTCTTAAATCAATTTGTGATTTTAATGATTTTTCAAAAGACCTTTCGTGGGTTTTCCATCTTAATAGATCGGGGGATTTGGATCGGGAAGCCTAAGGGCATGTTTGGATCCATTAGCACTAATAGTTAGCTAGCTAATAGCTAATTGTTGGTTAACTATTAGCTGGCTAATTATTAGTTAGGGATGTTTGGAGGTACTAGCTAATAGGTGGTTGAAAATTTAATTGTTGGTGGAAATGTCCATTGTACCTTTGCATTAATAGTTGTTTGCACAGTGTCGAGGGCATATTAGTCATTTCACTATCTATTAGCAGGGGGGAACCAGCTAATGAGATAACTATTAGCTGGGTTAGCAGCTAACTGTTAGCTGAGTTATTAGCTAGCCTGTTTGGATTTACTTTAGCTAATTTTAGCAGCTAACTATTAGTGCTAATAGATCCAAACATGCCCTAAGGGCTGACTCCGCCCCTAAGCACATTCATCTAGCATTTGGCTCCATAGTATGCCGTCAAAAGGTTATCCTGATACTTATGCACCTCCATCTTTATTCAAAAACTTTGAAACTGTTATATCGTTTCTCGAGGCGAGATAAAAATTCATGTTGAAGCCACATTGATCATATACCATGAAGATTGATTCTTGGCACACGAGTTGCCTCCCTCCATTGTAAATGTAGAGGAGCTATCCTCGCCGCGCCTGGATTATTACTATACATTGTCATATAGTTCATTAAGAAAAAGGTTAAAAAAATCATAGCCGATGAGCTAGTCTCCTCTTGAGATTGTGCCATGTGGATTCTGCTGTGTGCGATTGTTGCATATCATCATTAGCTTGTTAGAGCATCTCCAGCAGAGCCCCTAAACCAGCCTCTAAATCTTAAAATAGGGATTTTAGTAAAAAATACAGGTCCAGCAGGGTCCCTAATCCAGCCCCTAAAATTAGGAGGCCCCTAAATTTGCCTCCTCAGCCCCAATTCCTAGAGAGCCCCTAAACCAGCCCCTAAACCTTAAAATAGTGAGTTAAGTGAAGGATGGCTTGCATTAGTCCGCTGCAGCTGAGCGTGTCTTTGCTGGATGAGTTGCAACTGTTGTATCTACATCTGCTACTGAAAATTTTGAAAATTTTAAATATCATGTTTTGAAAATTTTAAATTTAAATTTTAAATATCATGTTTTTAAATTGTAAATGTTAATATGCTTATGTTTTATGTATTACAAATATTTTTGATTGAATTTTAGTGGTGTCAAATGAAGATTATACATAGCGGATATGTCAAAATAGGAGAAAAAGTAAAATAGGGGCTGAGATTTAGGGGATGTTGTTGGACTTGTGCTCTGAAAATAGGACCCAAAAAAATAGGGGGAGTCTCTAAATCTAAAATAGAGGCCCTATTTTAGGGGCCCTTGCTGGAGATGCTCTTACACACTTTCTATTTCAAAAAGTAATTAAACAAGAATTTTTGGAAACTTATCGGATGACCGTGAAGTTATCAATTACCGTTTCCAAAGTTTTCAAACATGGAGACAAGTGAAATCCTGCAAACCATTTTCGTTTCATACGAAATCAAGATGAAAAATTCTAAATAAAAGTTGGGAAGAGGCTATGGGCAGTATTGCATTATCCCTTGTAAGAAAAGACAGCGACAAGTATATAGATGTTAAATTTAAAACGAGTTAGGATAAACAAAAGGAGAAGTTTGATGTGAAGTGCACCTCTGATGTTTTGTCTTTTAACATAGTCGGAGACTTCTTTTTTCCGCTTCTCCTAGTATAAATTAAGCAAAACTCGAAATAGACGTAGCTTAAATTATAAACTGCATGCATTTTTTTTAAAAAAAATCTTATGTTGATTTGATGTTCGAACCAGTGTGTTGACTTGGTGTAATACACATGTACTCCCTCCGTTCATTTATATAAGGCTTAGTTTTTGAATGATTTTATTCACAAATATAAGACTTGCATGTAGATTTAATGATGTCTTTCCTTCTATACCCCTATTTATTCTCTCTCAAACATATGCATTTATTCATTACTATTCATATAAAGTATATCTTTCAACTTCCAAGACAATTAAGTGGGGGTATCTAAGTCATTTTCACTCGTACTTTTATCAATTTCAACGTAACTTTAGTTCTTGTGCAAAGTCAAAATACGCCTTTTATAAAAATGAACTGAGGCAGTATACCGTTCAAGTACGAGGAATATCTACCGTGGATTTTTTTTTCTCTCGCAGAGAAGTCAAAGTCAACAAAAATGGCCATGAGTCATTGGTGGGCACAAACGTACGCCAAAAGTCTCCCGGAAATGCTAAACAATCGCCGCCCACCACCACTTCCGTCCTACGAGCCAGTCTAACCACCAGTCCTCCTTCTGTAAAAAGCAATAATTTCAAGGGTCTAAACGAAAACATACCGCCACAAGGAGAGGAAAGCCCCGAAAGACCAAACCCCCGCCAATTTTCCAGAAAACTCCCTCCGTTAGTCCCCTTCTCCTCCTCCCCCCTCCAAGATCTCGCGCCCCGGCGAGCGGCGGCGCGGGCGGAGCTTCTAGAAGCTTCCGGAAACCCCTTCCACCCCGATGCTCGTCCCGAAGCGCATCAACTACTTGGCCCCGATGCTCGCTTCGGCCGTCATCCTCGTCCTCCTCCTCTCCGGCTACTTCGAGCTCCCCTCCATCTCCTCCTCCCTCTCCACCCCCGCGCCCCTCGTCGCTGGCGCTGCCACGGAACGCATCTCCACGGCGCTCGACACTGTCGGCTCCCGCGAGCGCTCACCCTTCACCTCGCTCTTATCGGCCTTCAGCGCCTGGGACGCCGCCGTCAGGTGCTCCCGCCTCTGCGCCAAGCTCGCAGCGGAGCCCGGCGGCAACGCGACGGCCTCCGCGCATTCCATCACTGGCGGCGCGGGGTGGGTCGGCGCGAGGTGCGAGGAGGTGAAGACGCGGCACGTGGGGGTACTCGTCAAGGGGTGGACGTGGATCCCCGACGCACTCGACGGGGTGTACACTTGCCGCTGCGGGGTGAGCTGCGTGTGGAGCAAGTCCACCGCCGCCGTTGACCGCCCCGACGCGCTGCTCTTCGAGGGCGCCACGCCGCCGCAGCAGGTACTGCAGTTCTTTCTCTCTCTGTTGTGCGACGATGCAAAATGACATTTTTTTCCCACATGGGACATGAGTTCGGAGCTTTCTGTTTAGGGCGAACTCATTTGGTGGCTATGGGTAGTTTAACACTTAGGAGCGATCAAATTGGCGAGAAATTATGAGCCTTGCTTGGTAGTAGTTGTGTGGTGCAAATTGAATTGAAGAATTGGCAAAACGGCGACTTTGATGCAAAGTTGGATTTTTTCTTTTGGGGGGGTGGGGGGTAGGGGCTGCTAAACTGAGAAATTATTCAGGTGCATTGTGGTAGCTTGCATTTATCTTTTATGGTGATTGGGTAATAGAATGCTTTTGAAGTGATAAAGCTCATGGTTCTTTTCTTATGTCAGTGTGCACTTGATGATTTCGACTATTTGGCAAAAGATTTGGTGTGAATGTTGGGTTCCTTATTGAGATGAGAGCTGCATTGATTATCTCAGTTCTTCTAAAGGACAGGGATCAGTTTGCTTGTTGGAGCAAATTAGCGAAACAGCAAAAGTTGCTTCTGTTTGGTTTGGTAGCTTTTGGTGATTTCTTTGTAAAGTTTTGTTGACTGAAACTGAGGAAGTGATAAACTCTGAGCTTGCTCAGAAACAGATTAATGAACTAAGGTTTTCTCAACTCTAGCACAATGCTACCACAGATAATCAATAAAGTGTTTTTCAAGAAAAAATAAATAAATGCATGCATGATGTGGATTGGAATCTCATGAACGCTAAAGGTAAATCCTCTACACTAATGAGAACGACAATGCTTGTGTATGATAGCTCCGCCGAAATTATACAAGTTTGTTCAGAAAACTGTTATGAATATTATTTGGAAGCTGTAAGTATAAATTAGATAAATAACATTGATGCATTGAGCTAGTTTTTGAATCCTTTCTTGTAGAATGTATATTGCTTGCCCCCTTTTCCCTTGCATCTTACTGGGACTACCAATGTCTTGTCAGTTAACTTGGTAGTTTCGATTGGGTTGTTTAGTAGCTAAATGTTGGGTAAGTGGCATGAATCTCAGGCTCACAGCATTGCAATCTTGTGACAACTTATTTGTGGAATTAAACACCATCTGTGTTAGTTGATTAACTATATCAATATTTCTGAGTTTCAAGTTTAAAATATTTTTGTAACATATTTTTGCAGAGAATTAAAGGTCTGCCTCTTCGTGTTTATCTGGATCTGGAGGCTAGTAGGAAGCCATCTGGTTTTGAGGACATTTTCATAAGTTACCATGCTAAAGATGATGTGCAAGTAACATATGCTGGAAAGTCATTCCACACTAGCCGGAGTTACCATGTATCAACTGAAAAGAGAAATGTAAGTCCAAATCTGCAAAGCCTAGATTTCATAGCATAGTAATATCAAGAGTCCAAGCAAATTTTTACTGGTCTCACCTGTTCCATGCATTATGTATCCAATTATGTTTTACTTAACATGATACATGGCACGATGATTCCTGTAGTCACTCACTGTGCATCATCGGTTGGAACAGTATTGATAGAACTTGGAAGGTTGACAGGATTAAGTATGGTTAGTTGACTGTACAACATTAGTGTTTAGCACTTTTGCTGGTACCCACAGCCTCACCCTAGCTTGAGGTGTTCCTTTTTTGTCTTTTTAATTTTTACCTTTTTTCATGGCGATCCTGAATAGTCATATAGTGGATTATACCAAGAGTGGCCATTAGACACAAGTCACAGAAAACAGCATCAAATATTTTCTGTAATTTATGCTTTACCTGTCAGAAAAATGAAATTGTTCATGTCTGTTGCTGCACTAGTGTTGCACTCTCTCAGATAATCAATTCAACTGTAATAAGATTTTTTTCTTTGATCTTTTTTTAATTATCTGAACTGCTGATCCCCTGTCTATTTTCAGGATGCACTCGTTTACTGGTCATCTTCAAGGTGTCTTCCTCATAGAGACAAGGTTGCAAAAGACTTCCTCTCGTTGGTGCTGCATCATTCCTTTGGGCGATGTTTGAATAATGTTGGTGGTCCTGACATGGCGTTATCCATGTATCCAGTTTGCTCCACCAATGATAATGGAACACCACACTGGTGGGATCACCTACACTGTGCAATGTCACATTACAAGTTTGTTCTTGCAATCGAGAACACCAAGACCGAAAGTTATGTGACAGAGAAATTGTTCTATGCATTGGAGGCAGGGTCAGTGCCCATATACTTTGGGGCACCCAATGTCTGGGATTTCATTCCTCCCAATTCTATTATAGATGCCTCCAAATTCAGCTCTCTTAAAGAACTGGCATCATATGTGAAAGCGCTTGCCAATGATCCTGTAGCCTATGCTGAATACCATGCATGGAGGAGGTGCGGTGTTCTGGGTAATTTTGGCAGGGCACATGAAATGAGCCTTGACACGCTGCCTTGCCGACTCTGTGAACTAGTTAGCAAGAGAGGTGGTAGGAGCGCAAATGCATTGTGATTGACTGGTTGGTACCCCGACTTACATACTCCGTGTCTACTTTGTTGTTGACATAGTCTGAGAAAACATTTGATTTTTTTTACACTAGGTGATATGTTTTGGCTTATATACCTCGTTTCAATGAGAATTGAACGGCTTACAACTCAGATCTGTCATCTGTGAAATAGATCCAAATGGTATGTCCAAAGTGCTGATGCTATTCAAATGCGGAAAAGGTGTTCACATTATCAACAGAAAATAGCTGATATTCTTTTGATACCACGCTGTCAATTTTCTTTATAAAAAATTATTTTTTATTTTGTAAATTCCTTTTGTCTATGGAGTTGAGAGATGTATACAGTTTTTGAAGTAGAGGCTTATGTTTGTAGGCAAAAGATGATACAAATGCACTCTCTTGTTAGTATGATATAGGTCATATGACCATATATTATATAAAAGTTACTGATGTATTGAAGTAATTCGATTTTGTTTGATACAGAACTAACAGTATCTTGAAAGTCTAGATTTTGCCAATATCTTTTATCGAATAGCTACAAAAGAGTAAGGTGTGCTCTTATTTTTGTATATGTGTAGTTATTGGGGGCTTTTCCTTATTTGCTACTGCAAAATTTCTTAATCCCATGTTGAGTCACATGTGGGACCAACCCCACATGTCAGAAACACAAGGGGATGGCATATCCGAGATTTTTCGTATTTTGCAATGGCATGGCAGGATTTTTCCCTACCTGCTATGTCTGTTTGTTCACTGCTTGCTATGTTGCCGAACATATATTATCTTTATTAAAGTTGGAAGACTTCTTGGCCAGGGAACCCCCACCAGGGTTCCAAATCTCGTCGGAAACCGGTGAAATCTCGCTACCGGACCCAGATGAAATATTTCCTGCCGGCCGGATTGAAAAAATTCAAAAAAAGTTTAAATTGCTAATCTCGGCGAGATTTCGCCATATCTTGCTGAGATCTCGGAACTTTTGACCAGTTTTTGTCATTTTTTGACCAAATTTGACCGGAAATTGACCAATAAGCCTTAAGAAAGTCATCTCCTAAGAAAATTTAATGAAAAACCGAATTTTTGAGACATTTTTTAAAAATTGCAGAAACACTGTTGGATTTTTATAAAATTGTACATGCTTTATAATTATGTGAAAAATTTATGGTAGGATCCTAGGAAGTGTAGGATCACACTTAAAAATTTTAAAAATAATTTAACTTTATTTGTTATCTTTAAAAAATCAAAAACAGGATGAACATAATTGGGACAGTAACCTTGTGAGAATTTTATAAATTTTCTCGAGTTTGATAATAATCTAAAATTTTTATGAAAGCTTCATAATTAACTCATTACCATTATATAAAATTTTCAAAAAATTTAAACTTTTTTGTTTGCCTAATTTTCTCGAGTTCGATAATAATCCAAAATTTTTATGAAAGCTTAATAATTAACTCAGTACCATTATATAAAATTTTCAAAAACTTAAACTTTTTTTGTTTGTCCAATCAAATTTATGTATGCATTGAACTTCATTTGTTATATTTCAAAAATCAAAAACTGAAAGAACATAAATGGTACACCGTACTTGTAAGAATTTTATAAATTCACTGAAGCGTGATCATGATTCAAAATTTTTATGAGATCTTAAACATTTCCTTATAACCCTTCTAAAAAATTTTCAAAAATTATAAATTTTTTTTATTGCTAAAGCAAATCTATTTATTGATCATAATGCTTTTATGAGGACGTAGCACTGTCAGAATTTTTGAAACTTCTTAAAACTCGATCATCATATAAAAATTTTATATAAACATTGATGATACATTAGGACTATTCACAAAAATTTTGAAAATTTTATAACTTGGTTTGTACCATTTTTCATTTGGTTGAAGTTTGCCGGTAAATCTTTTATCAGGACAGTAGCACTTTCTGAATTTTTAAAAATTAATGAAGCTTGATCATCATCTGAAAATTTTATGAGAACATTAGTGATACTTCATAACCATGCAAAAAAAATTCAAAATTTTGTAATGTGGTTTGTTTCATTTTTCATTCGGTTCAAACTTGCCGGTCAGCGTTTTATCAGGATAGTAGCAATGTTTGAATTTTTAAAAATTCCATAGATTTGATAATCATCTGAAATGTTTATGAGAACATCATTGATGTGTAGGAACCTTCAAAAAAAATAAAAAATTTCGACATTGTTTGAGCCATTTTTTACTCAGTGCAATTTTGTCGAGATCTCAGCTAAACCGGCCGAAATTTCGTTTTTAAATTCCGGAATTTAAATTTTGTTTTTACAATTCGTTCGGAATTTATTTAAAATAGCGAGTTCTCGCCGAGATTTCGTTCTCTGGCCATGAAAGACTATATGGAGGTCTATACCTTTGTGTGATAAGTAATTGACTAGATTAGAGGTTGATCTGATGAGTAGCTGACTAGATTGAAAGGTTGATTCGAGTTAAATATGTCTTGGAGCATTTTGATAAGTTCTCAACCAAGTCGTGTTTCTTTGCTGAGTGCTTCAAGCTTCTCGACTGGTTTTCTTTGCTAAATGCCGAGTGCTGCCAGTCTTTGCTGAGTTCCTCTAGCTTTCCGACTAGTCTCCTTGCTAAGTATTGTGTTTCGAGTGGTTCCTGTCTTTGCTAAGTATGTCTAGCTTTTTGACTGGTTTTCTTCTCTTGGTAAAGGCCGAGTGCCTCCAGTCCTTGTTGCGGTGCTTTTATCTTCTTGACAAGTTTCCTTCTTGGTTGAGTACTTTGCTACAGGCAAAAGGTTTGTCAAGGACTCAGTAAAGTAGCCATGTCTAAGTTTCTGAGAATCTTCTTTGGGGAGCTGATAGTCGTCCTTAGGACGTTTGGTAGTTAGCCGAGTGGTTAACCAGGTGATTAACCGAGTGGTCAGTCTTGTGGCTTTTTGAGCAGTTTATGCTGAGTAGGCTAGATTATGTGGGTTTGCTGACTGGTTGTAATTTAAGTGGTGTTTGACTATTTTGAGATAATCAACAGATATGTTTATGGGCATTGCTATGTGAAAGGTTTCCTTGTCTTTGATGGTTGCAGGACGACGGTGCTGGGTCATGGTGAGGCGTAAGTTGACCGGGACTAGGCGAGGCGCGTCGGAGGTCCAGAACGGTTGAGAGATCGCCGGAAGATGACCGGAGATGGAGTTCAGGCAAGCCAAGAAGGCAAGGAAAGGAGCAGATACTAGCTAGATGCTGTGAGGATCAATGAGGGCTATTGGTGTACAGTCTAGTTGATAGGAATAGCGGGTCTAGTAGTATGCTTTGAGAGCTGTGCAAGAAAAACCCTGTGTTAGCGGGTTTAGGGTTTCCCCTTGCAGGCTGTGTGAGTGGGCTCTTCCTAGCCCTTGGATGAGACTCTAGGGTTGAGGGCTGCATCTAATGGTGGTAGGTGGCCCGAGAGTTGTATAAATATATGTGGAGGGGTTGCCTTCCGATAGAAGGAGAGGGATCCCAGAAGGGTTTTAGAGGTTTTTGAGTGCTCTGTTGAGTTTTGCCCACTTTTGTGTGTGTGGTTGTGTAACCTCCCTTTCAGGAATACAAGATACATATAAAAGATTTCAATACTTACCTTTTACCTTCTGTCATTTACTTTATGCAAGTTATGCAAATTTACTTCACGCAAGTTGATTCTTCTCCGTCTACATTCTTTCTCTCTGGCGTCTTTTGCGTTCTTGAGTTGATTGATCTTGCATTTTATTTATGTGCGCCTCTAGCTTGCTGTGTTTAAATTTCCCAGATCTTCTCGTTTTTCTAAATTAGGAGCAAGCTTTACACCGAATTTCCTGTTCTTTCTGCTTTCTTAAAGTATTCTTTCTTCTCGGATAGAAAGGTCGAATCTTTGAGATCAATCTCGGTAATCGGTTCGAGAATCAAGTTTCTCGGTGAACCAAGATCTCATCTACCAAATTTTTACGAGTTTTGTTTAGCCGATCAAAAGTTCTTATGATTCTTGTTATGGGTTGAGGTATCTGTTCGTGAGGAACTTTTGGGTCTGGTACTCTCACCTACTCCTGAAGGGTACTACCAGCTTTCTCTCTCAAGAATCTCCACCTTTTTGGGTGATCTTTTGTGTTAGTCTTTTAGAATACTGAGTGTGGGAAAATTTGATTGCGACCATTCAACAGTATGTCGAGCGAAATCGAGATTGTGAACCCTGACCCCCACGTGTTCTCCCTTCATGAAAGTTGCTCTTAAAAAAGCGTAATTACGTTTAGATCCTGTCAACTGTTTTTCGAAGAGGACCTTTTGGATCAGCAAAATAGCGAATCTTTCGTGAAAGGACCCCAAATGAATATAAAAAAACACGTAATTACGTTTAGATCATTTCAACCGTTTTTTATGAAAAAAACCTTTCGGTTCAATAAAATTATGGATCCTTCGTGAAAGGACCCCAATTAAATGCAAAAAAGAGTGTAATTACGTTTATAGCCTTTCAATCATTTCGTGTGTTTTCTTAATTTGCTCGTGTTGGGGAGCAGTGATTGCAGCATGGCACGCCGCGGTCACTCATCTAGTTAGATAAATAGATGGACCCTTTCTTGAGTTATAGACATGCCAAGCTTGTATGTAATACCCTGTTCTGTAAAAGTATAGGCCCATATGAAGCGATAGTATAATTAGTCCTATATTGCTTGCCTAAAGTAAGTTGTAATAGTATATAATGCATGTTGGGTCTAAACATAGCACCTTCGGATTAACTATTTTACATGAAACGAGAATGAAAGTGTAAGTGGGGTGCTATGCCTATGTGGGCCCACTACATAGGCTTGTGTGGCATAAGGACACGGGCATATGACACAAGGCCCATATGGCCAATATGGAGCGATGATGAAATTAGTCCCGCATTGCTTGTATAAAGTGAGTTGTAATAGTATACAATATCTGTTAGGTCTAAATATAATAACGCCGAGTTAACCCTTTTACACAAAGCGAGGATAAAAGTATAAGCGGTGTGCTATATCTCTACTATATAAAGTGAGATTTTCTTCCCACGTCATTTCATTAAAATTACCCACCTTGGCCATTGCTCTTTAATTACCCACCTTTACCCGTGTCACTTCATCAAAATTACTCACATTTGGTTGCGTCACTTCATCAAAATTACTCACCTTTGCCACTGCTTTTTAATTACCCACATTTGCCACTATTAGTGCTCTTTGCAAATGAACTTTTTATCGTAAATTGAGTTTTCGTTGCAACGCACAGGCATATGGCTAGTGTAAATTTAGGTCAGAGTGTTATATTGTAGAACCGCGATCTCTTGTCTTAGGAACTTCCTTTTTTGGGTGAAGAGTTCCATAAACTGAGAACAAATCTCCCATGTTCCAACAAGCCTCGGAAACCATTCTGGCTGGCAGGGTTTTTGTGTTAATGCCCAAACTCAGCCACAAACTGGCCAGAAACCGAATCAAACTATCGGGGCGTCGTGTCAAGCTATACTATTCTTCTTTATTTTCATATAATACAACAAGAAGAAATGTCCTACTATGAAGTATGAACGAACAAATAGGTGGTTCATCTATGGGCCGGTACGTAGCCGGTAGCCAAATTATAGTCTTCACTGGCAAATTGTAACGGAACCCCCTTTTCAGGGGGTGCGTATAAATATCTTCACAGCTACCTAGGATTTTAGCTGTAGGTAACCAAGTGCACATTGCCTGATTAAAGAACAAAGGTGAATATTTTACAGATAAAATAAGGGCCTAACGGCCAAGGTTTTACAAGAGGTACGGCTGGCACCGAATACATTACAGAACACCCACAGGAAAGGCTTGAGCAGATAGATCAAGGCCTTCAAAAATCAAATAACTTCGTCGTCTACGACCTTCTGGAATCCTGTCATCTTCTTGGAAATCTAGGGGGGGATTAGGAGCAAGGGTGAGTACACAGCCGTACTCAACAAACCACACGGAAATTCTGAATATTACATGCAATGGTAAACAAAGGCAGTCATAGGTTTTAAGTATTTGTGGATGTAAGCTGCAAGTATTAGTTTTCATTTTACATTTGAAACACAAATCATAATTAGCAATATATCATGGGGAGGGTCATTTGCAAAGTTCACTTTCACGTCAAGTTTTAATTATAAAGCTACAGGGGCGCAGTTATAGGAATCGACCTAAATTAACTTAGCTTCATTAACCGGAAGCACGTCGTATTCGAATACCATTGATATCACTCTACAGAGGTGCTCAGCTTTACCCACAAGATATTATCGGCCGTTAGTGCCACGCGCGAACAACATACAACTTAAATGCATGCGGCCGGGCCGGGATAATCATAGCATTTCGTTGGACTTCCCTTTCTTAGCTCCTACCCAAGAGGGTCGCTTGGGCCCCAAGATACCCCCAGATCCCACGGGCGCAAGCGGGATTAGCGGCACTGGTTACGGTGGACACCTCTTGTTGAGAACCGATGGCGCACCATTCCGTTCCACCCCGGTCGCTTAGCAGCCCATTCTCTTCCAAGAATCGGGAGCTACCTCCTGTAGGTATTCAAAAGGGGAGTACAATGTACCGAGCTATGTTGGGCCAAGTCAACGGGATTAGCCGGTCCAACTTGTGGTTGAGCGGGTTCTGAAGTTATTTACCTTGCCCAAGACGTCGGTCCTTAAATGCCAAAGACTCGGCCAAATGACATACCACATCTCGTTGGTACCAACTGTACCACTGCCACACCACAACCTAGCCTCGTCATCGGTAGGGGGCTGGGCTAGCATCCACCTTCCGTGGTCCGCCCATACTCGGGCCCCCATACCGTAGCAATTTTTGGAAAATCACCCGAGCCATCCCTCGGAGATTTTAAGCTAATTCAACTAAGAGTGGGATTATAATTATTGCTATTCTACGGTGGTTCAATATTTTACAACCTAAGGTTAAAAAGGAGTTAGGGTGTAACAATAGGATTAACATTTAGTATTATCTAAACATGTCATTCGAAACTACCACATTTTCTAGTTTTCTAAAATACCAAAATAATGCAATATAGAAATATGTACATATAATTGTAACGGAACTGGGTTCAATATGTTCAAGGAGTGTGGCTTGCCTTGCGTGTCTGAGGGTTCGCCTAAAAGGGAGTTGGTCGATGTCGTGTCTGGCCTTGAACGGCTCCGGCTCCAACTATAGCTCCAACATCCGCTCCTGCTTCGAGATTCGTGCCGACGGTCGTCTTGGCGTCGAATCTAGCGTGAAGAAACGCAAACAATAACTAAACGAATAAAACAAAATAAAAAAAGAAACGGAAAAGAAAATGAAAGAGAAAATGGCCGGATTAGGGTTTAGGGGCATTTCAGGAATTTTCTGGACTTGGTTTGGCGGAACGGAGATCATTTTTGGACTCAGCAGCTCAAAACGGTCAAGAATATGTATTTTTGGGAATTTTTGGATTTTTGGGGATTTTTGGGATTTTTCTGGGATTTTTTGATTGACTTTCGGATTTTAAATCGAAATAAAATCCGAAAAAGAAATAAAGAAAAGCCAAAAATGATTTATTTGCACTGATGAATCGTTGGCCTCACTACTGTGCTGGGCATAATGATGGGATCGGCGAGAGTCGGTGGCGGGAAAAGGACTGGCGTGGGGCCGGGACGGCAGAGAGACAAGTGAGGGGCGAGCACGCGTCGACCGGATTTGAAGAAGACGGTGGCGGATCCGGCGAACGGGGGTTCAAGGCGAGGAAATAAATGGCAGCTGGGGGGGTAGAGAGTCACACGGCGAGTTCGGGAGTGGGGAGAAATGAGTGGGAGATTGACCGGCGTGGCGTGGCGGCGAGGAGTAACCGGAGGCGAAGGAGGTGACTTGTGATTCGGCGAACTAGCGCGAGGGAGGGCGAATGGATGGGTGGGAGGGAAAGAGGAGCTTTGGTGGCCGAGGTGGAGAAAATGTGTGGGGAATGAGTGGGCGGCGTGGTTTTGGCCGGACACGGAGAAGACGACTGCGGGGCGAGCAAATGGAGGCGCGAGAGTTTGGAAGGGCTAGCGGCACACGGAGGAGGTTACTACGGTCCTGCCAAGCAATAAAATGGAGAATCTGGGCTTCATCTGCAGGCGAGAGAGAGGGTGAGCTCGGGCGGAGAGAGAAATGGCATCAGCGAGCTCGGCTGCAACGACGGGACGAGTCATTCATCATGGCGACGGCGAAAATGAATGCGGAGGGGGCGGGTGAGGCGACGGGGGTCAGCAATGATGGAATGGCACGCGGTTGCTCAAAATAGGGCGTGGCGATTTGCTGGCGAGCGGAGGCGACAGAGGATACTTCGGGGAAGAAGACAAGGTGGCGAGGTAATGGCGACATGACGCGGTGCAGGTGGAGGCGGGATTCGCGGATGAGGAAGCGCTTGGACCAATCGGAGCAGCGGGGCAAGCAAAGGACCGGGCGCAAGGCGAGGTGGGGAAGAAGAACAGGAAAGTTGGCTCAGTAGAGAAAGCGCACGGGTGAAAGAGGGAAAGCGGGAACTTGGGGTTTTGCCGAATTGGGAAAGGGGCTCAAAAATGAGTTAAAGACATCTGGACATAACTTGCAAAAATTTCAAATAAATTCAATAAAATCGAATGCACCCAGGTTTGAAATTTTCGGGTTATTTCAACCTACCCCCCTAAAAATAAATCTCGTCCCCGAGATTTACTCCTCAGGGAGAACAGGTTGGAAAAATACTGCTGCAATTCCGATTCCATTTTTCCTGATGGTTTCCTCCGAAGTGATTCTCTTTCTGTAGATGACCTATTCTGGTGTCTTTGTTCCGAAGTCCCCTTTTAATTTGTCTCCATAATCTGACTGTCTTTCTGCGGTAGGCTAGTTTGCTCTACTAATTGATTACTGTCCATTCTGCCTTGTCTGATGGTCGTTGAAGTTATTTCCTAGGCTGAGACACGTGGGGCGTGTTGCGGTAATTCTAGGCTTGACTGAAATCTTTTAGGCCTCCTTTTCTGCTCTTCTTGCAAATCTGACATGGGCCCACCTTTTTTTTCTTTTTTTTGGTAAGTCTTTCTTTTTAAATCTGGGATCTGCACTCTGGGCTTAAGGGGCGTCTCTCTTCGGTAACTCAAATCTTTGACTCAGGAACTGATATCCTTTGTATTTGTCGACCGCTTAACTCTTTGTCCTTCTTAGGCAATATATATGTATATATATATATATACATGTATACATATATACATATCTTCTTCTTTTGGTTTCCTCATGGGTTTCCTGATTATAAACAATCTGTGGCCCAAAGAATTGCCCGTTCCTGATCTCTGTCATATTTTGCGAGGTTGCATGCTTCCTATCGCAAGAGCTCCAAAAGGGTGACATTCTTTAATGGCCTGTTAGCAGTTTCTGTAGGGGAGTTCGGCAAGTAGTAGGTATGCGGTTCAAGAGGCTCTGTAGGTCAAGCGATTGCCCTTAGCATGTCTTCCATGATCTGATTAACTCCTTTTTCGTTTGTCCATCAGTCTTCCGAATGTACTTAATCATCATGCCTGCCTTTATTATTTCATGTAGATACTTTCAGGACGTGGGCGTGAATTAGGTTCCTCGATCTGTTACTATTTTCTTTCGGATTCCATGTACCATTATTGTTTGTGTCAAGTATAGTTCCGCTAATCTGTTCTTGTCTAAAATCGACTCGCTGGGGCTGGAGTGGGCCATTCCTGGTCAAATGGGTTAATCATCACTTAAGTATCATCGCATCTTGATTGAGTTTTTGGGCATTCCCATGATGAAATCCATTCTGATCTCATCCCCTTTCCTGTCTGGGGTCGAGAGCGGCTGTAGTAAACCAGTGGTCCTTCGATGATCTGTATTATCCTTCCGACGTACTTCACATCCTAGGACATCCTTGACTGCTTTATTTGTCAAAATCAATCCTCTTATATCTTTATTATTACATATTCAGTTATGTGGCCGTAACACGCCTCGTTCATCCTGGGAGAGTTCTTGAGTAGCCGGTATCAGTCATTTCCTTTTTATATTGTCGGAATCTTTCATCTTCCTGCCGAGTTAACTTATCCTGGCCAAAAGATCTGGTTGGGTCTCAATAGAGTGTATGGATCCTCCTAATATCGTTTGTAGGTTAGATCGTTCCACCCTGTCTGGTTTTCCGTAGTAGGTCTGGTTACTCTTGATGTCAATTCATCCGAGCATTCCCGATCAAGTGACATCTTGACTATTTGGAGGTGAGAGTGTCGATGCATGCTTCTCTCTCTCTCTTTTTTTCCTAGCTCCGGGTTTGTTGGCATGGTCACTTGTGAGGGTGATCAATTTCTTCTCACATTCCAAACTTGCCTTAAATGTGAGAAATTCCTTTTCATAATCTGATATTGCCTTCTGCTTGGGTAACCAAATTACTCCAAGGATGATGCCCTGTCCTTACCTTTCTTAGTATCAGCAAACTGGCCTTGAACTTGATTTCTCGGATGGTTGGTTCTAGGTCCTCGCACTCAATTTGAGTTGTCACTCGATTTCCAGGTGATTGGAACACACGACGATTGATAGTGTTTGTTGCTTCCATTGCTTCTTTTGCATAAAACATGGTTGATTTTTTTTCCTTGAAAATTCTTTGGGCGTTCTGGCTTCTGCCACTGGAATTCTGTCCTGACTGTACTGATCTTCTTCCTTGTAGTAGATCTTGCTGGTGTTGCTGGGGTTGGTAGGGAACTATCTGTTCATCGAATGAAATGGAGTTTGATGCTTGTGTTTCGACCACTTCTGCCGGCAAATTCTGACTTGGGTAAATTTTTTTTTCTGACCTGTCTTGTTTGTTCACAATGAGGGCGTCTTGTTTTGATTTCTGGGGCAATTGTTGGCGTACTGGTTACCTTTGTAGTTGAAGTATCGCTCTGCGTCGAATTGAGTAGCGGTGGGATCTCCAAAGCCTTGTCTTTTTACGGAAAGTCCGAAATCAGGGGTTGGCATCCTTCGCTTACCTGATCCTGAGTTCTGTATTCTAATCTATCGTATCTTCCTTTTTCAGGCGTCTTCCAATTCGTTACGGTTCTCTTTTGTAATTGTCATTCTGTCTACCATGGTTGTCAATTCTTTGAAGTCAATAGTTGCAACGTGAAACTTTAAATTTCTCTGTAAACCTTCATAGGACCTTTCCCTCTCTTCTTGCTTCTGCATTCACTTTTATTGGAGCGTACCGAGGTAGCCGTTTGATTTGGTGGGGATATTTTAAGACTGTTCTCCCACTTTGGCGCAGAGCTCAAATTTCTCTTCTTTTAGCTGTCATCATGCTTGCAGAGACGTGGGGTTTTTCGGAAGGTTTCCTCAAATTCCTGTCTTATTGTATCTTGTCCATTCTTTCTTCTTGAAAATCAATCCACCAAGCTGTTGCGCGGCCGTGTAGCTGATGCGAAGCATATAATACTCGTTCCTTTTCTGAATACTGAATTGTGTCAAGTTGCCTCTGATTGTCTCTCATCCAATCCTTTGCGGCTAGCTGTTCTGTAGGGCTCGAACAGACTGGGGGTCTGATCTTCTGAAAATCCGATTATCTTGGTCTCCCAATATTTCCTTTTGGTGCATAGTGACCATGGTGAGGGTGTCCGTGTGATCTGGCTGCGAGCTGGTCTTTCCTTTCCATCAGCTGTGTCTGGTGTATCTCGGTCTGGTATCGGTTCCTTTCCATCATAGATAATACTTGTACCAAGCTGGTTGGGTTTCCCGTTGATTCTGATTCTTTGCTCGTGTCGTGGTGCGATCCAACTATTTCCATCTTGCTTTTTCTGACTCTTATTCGGTTTTGCAGCAGGTTTTGGGGCAATCAGAAGGTAAGTAAGATTTAGAGTATGGGGTAAGAGTAGAAGGAATAGGTGAGGGTCTCAGACGAGATGAGGGAGTCTTTTGAGTTGGGTAGAGTTATACGGACATTTTAAGACCAAACAAAATATCAGAAATTAAGGAACATAGTTTTTCATATATTATGGAGTCATACTTAGTACCGTCATAAGGTCCAGTACAACCCATGTTACACTACCAGAAGACTTATCACAATAGTGGCGCGATCTAAATCTAGCGATCTACCACGGCGAAAATCCTTGTCGTCGACGAGCTGGGTCAGGTCCATCACCTAAAAGCGACTATTTGAGAATTTCTAGGGATGAGGAAAACCTATGCGTCATCTGCTATTACGGAAGTTTTTGAAGTTAGTTGAGAACAGAAACCTTAAATCAATTTTAGAAACAGAGATTTAGGTAAGGCAGAGGGAGGCGAGAAGAAAGAGATAGCAAATATGCTTATATGTTTTCGTAATCTGTTTTGCTTAAGTTTAAATAACCTTTTTGAGAAACAATTCCTAAACCACCTTAAGGTCTTGATCTACTAGTCAAGTCAGGCTCTGATACCACTTGTAACGGACCACCCTTTTCAGGGGATGCGTATAAATACCTTCACAGCTACCCAGGATTTTACCTGTAGGTAACCAAGTGCACATTGCCTGATAAAAGAACAAAGGCGAATATTTTACAGATAAAATAAGAGCCTAACGGCCAAGGTTTTACAAGAGGTGCGGCTGGCACCGAATACATTACAGAACACCCACAGGAAAGGCTTGAGCAGATAGATCAAGACCTTCAAAAACCAAATAACTTCGTCATCTACGACCTTCTGGAATCCTGTCATCTTCTTGGAAATCTAGGGGGGGGGAGATTAGGAGCAAGGGTGAGTACACAACCGTACTCAACAAACCACACGAAAATTCTGAATATTACATGCAATGGTAAACAAAGGCAGGCATAGGTTTTAAGTATTTGTGGATGCAAGTTGCAAGTATTAGTTTTCATTTTACATTTGAAACACAAATCATAATTAGCAATATATCATGGGGGGTCATTTGCAAAGTTCACTTTCACGTCAAGTTTTAATTATAAAGCTACAGGGGCGCAGTTACAAGAATCACCCTAAATTAACTCAGCTTCATTAAGGTAATGCAGTATTGAATATCATTGATATCACTCTCTGAGAGGTGCTCGGCTTTACCCACAAGATATCATCACCGTTAGTGCCCGCGCGAACAACATGCAACTTAAATGCATGCGCCGGCCGGATAATCATAGCATTTCGTTGGACTTCCTTTCTTAGCTCCTACCCGAGGGTGCTTGGGCCCCTGATACCCAGATCCCACGGGCGTCGCGGGATTAGCGTCCGGTTACGGTGGACACCTCATTGTTAGAGAACCGATGGCCGCATCATTCCCGTTCCACCCCGGTCGCTTAGCGGCCCATTCTCTTCCTAGAATCGGGAGCTACCTCCTGTAGGTATTCAAAAGGGGAGTACAATGTACCGAGCTATGTTGGGCCAAGTCAACGGGATTGGCCAGCCCAACTTGTGGTTGAGCGGGTTCTGAAGTTATTTACCTTGCCCAAGACGTCGGTCCTTAAATGCCAAAGACTCGGCCAAATGACATACCACATCCCGTTGGTACCAACTGTACCACCGCCACACCACAACCTGGCCTCGTCATCGGTAGGGGGCTGGGCTAGCATCCACCTTCCGTGGTCCGCCCATACTCGGGCCCCCATACCGTAGCAATTTTTGGAAAATCACCCGAGCCATCCCTCGGAGATTTTAAGCTAATTCAACTAAGAGTGGGATTATAATTATTGCTATTCTACGGTGGTTCAATATTTTACAACCTAAGGTTAAAAAGGAGTTAGGGTGTAACAATTGGGTTAACATTTGGTATTATCTAAACATGTCATTCGAAACTACCACATTTTCTAGTTCTCTAAAATACCAAAATAATGCAATACAAAAATATGTACATATAATTGTAACGGAACTGGGTTCAACATGTTCAAGGAGTGTGGCTTGCCTTGCGTGTCGAGGTTCGCCTAAAAGGAGTTGGTCGATGTAGGTATGCGGCCTTGAACGGCTCGGCCCAAGTATAGCTCAACGTCGGCTCTGCTCGAGATTCGTGCTTTACCGGTCGTCTGGCGTCGAATCTAGCGTGAAGAAACGCAAACAATAACTAAAGGAATAAAACAAAATCAAAAAAAAGAAACGGAAAAGAAAATGAAAGAGAAAATGGCTGGATTAGGGTTCAGGGGCATTTTAGGAATTTTCTAGACTTAGTTTGGCGGAACGGAGATCATTTTTGGACTCAGCGGCTCGAAACGGTCAAGAATATATATTTTTGGGAATTTTTGGATTTTTGGGGATTTTTGGGATTTTTCTGGGATTTTTTGATTGACTTTCGGATTTTAAATCGAAATAAAATCTGAAAAAGAAATAAAGAAAAGCCAAAAATGATTTCGGCTGCACAGTGAATGCGTTGGCCCACGGCCTGACGCGCGGGCCTGCATGATAGTGGGATCGAGCGAGAGTCAGGCGAGCGGGAAAAGGACCTGGCGCGTGGGGCCGGGATGGCAGAGAGACAAGTGAGGGGCGAGCGCGCGTCGACCGGATTTGAAGAAGACGGCGGTGGATCCGGCGAACGGGGGTTCAAGGCGAGGAAATAAATGGCGGCGGGGGGGGTAGAGAGTCACACGGCGAGTTCGGGAGTGGGGAGAAATGAGTGGGAGAGTGACCGGCGTGGCGTGGTGGCGAGGAGTAACCGGAGGCGAAGGAGGTGACTTGTGATTCGGCGAAGTAGCGCGAGGGAGGGCGAATGGATGGGTGGGAGGGAAAGAGGAGCTTTCGGCGAAGCCGGAGGTGGAGGAAAATGTGTGGGGGAATGAGTGGAGGCGCGTGGCGGCGGGTTTGGCTGGACACGGAGAAGACGACTGCGGGGCGAGCAAATGGAGGCGCGAGAGCTTGGAAGGGATAGCGGCACACGCGGAGGAGGTTGCTACGGTCCCGGCGCAGCGAAAATGGAGGGGAATCTGGGCTTCATACGCGCGGGGCAGAGAGAGAGAGGGTGAGCTCGGGCCGGGGAGAGAGAAATGGCATCGGCGAGCTCGCTGCAACGACGGGACGAGTCATTCATCATGGCGATGGCGAAAATGAATGCGGAGGGGGCGGGTGAGGCGACGGGGGTCAGCAATGATGGAATGGCACGCGGTTGCTCAAAATAGGGCGCGGCGATTTGCTGGCGAGCGGAGGCGACAGAGGATACTTCGGGGAAGAAGACAAGGTGGCGAGGTAATGGCGACATGACGCGGTGCAGGTGGAGGCGGGATTCGCGGATGAGGAAGCGCTTGGACCGATCGGAGCAGCGGGGCAAGCAAAGGACCGGGCGCAAGGCGAGGTGGGGAAGAAGAACAGGAAAGTTGGCTCGGTAGAGAAAGCGCACGGGCGAAAGAGGGAAAGCGGGAACTTGGGGTTTTGCCGAATTGGGAAAGGGGCTCAAAAATAAGTTAAAGACATCTGGACATAACTTGCAAAAATTTCAAATAAATTCAATAAAATCGAATGCACCCATTTTTGAAATTTTCGGGTTATTTCACAAATCTAGAAGACTAGAACTAGTTTTTTTAGTAGCATTGGTGAGAAAGGTGATTGTAAATTCCTTCATCCAAATAGCTTGTGCGGATTTTTAACATTTACCATTCATGAGGAAGACTAAACAAATGATGAGTCCCCCCATTTGTGCACTTACTCCTGCAGAGTCTGCGTATTTGTCTATGTGAAGCTTCAACTGCACCCTTCATTTTGTCGTGGGATTACCCTATGCGTTGCATGCACAAATGTTTGAAATTTTTATAATGTTGAGTTTAACCAGTTTATTAACTAGTTTAAATAAATTTGAACTGAAATTTAAACTAGAGTTTCCTTATTTGATGGTAGTTTGACCGTGGATATGTGTTGATTTTATATATAAACCAGCAAATGATGTGATCTATATTTGTTCAAAATCTTTGAATTGGAGTATATATTTTAAAAGGTATGTGTTTCATTTGAATTATTATAGAAAGATATATGCCCTAAGACTGGAATTTTTGAAAAATATACCTGAATTTAACTTGAATTCGCGTTTTAAAACCATGGCGCCCCATTCATGGAACTCGCAATGTTCAACCGTTGATATCGAGGTGTGAAATATGGTAGAAATCTAATACCGCATGTAGGGGTGGGCATTCGGTTTTTCGGTTTTTCGGTTTTTAAAAAATTCGGTTTTCCAAATACGTAAACCGAACCGAATTACCGAATTACCGAAAAAACCGAACCGAATAAACCGAATTAATTCGGTTCGGTTTTTCGGTAATTCGGTTAACCGAAATACCATGCAACAGGCAACATTCAACATTCTCATTTCTCAATAGGCAATACTGATTACTGATCATTGAGCAAATAACCAAACATTGAAACACCAGGCAGCGTGACCGTGACTAATGAGTCATTACAAGCAACTAAAATTCACACATCAATACTCAATTTAACATCACACATCAAAAATTCAAAGCATGTAGAATACTTGAAGAAGGCATGAAGCATCAAGCTCTAGCAGACTAGCAAAGTAGCAAGCACAGCACTGAAGACTGAACTACTGAAAACAACACTTCTCCTCGGTCGGCTCCTCCAGACTCCATCACTCTCTTCAAGCTCGCAATAATCCTACTAACAGCATTAATCAAGATCAAGCAATAAGAACACACAGCATGGTTATCAGTTATTATTATCACAGAACCAAGGAAGCCTAATACTTCAGTACGAAAACAAATCCCTAAGCAGGGGAGGGGAGGAGGCGACCTGAGGACGGGCCGGTGGAGGGGGCCGCACCGCCGCGCGAGATGTGGGTCAGAGGTCCCGGCCGTGGGGGCCAGCGAGGGAGGCGGTCGCAAGGCCGGGGTCGGGCACTCGGGCTCTTCGTCCAGGCTGTGGGAGCCGAGCGCCGGCCGCCAGGAGGGCGGAGCCACGGAGGGCCCCCCGGCCGGGAGGACAGACGGGCGGAGGCGGCCCAGGCGAGGACGGAGGCGCTGGGAAGACCGGATCTGCCGTGTCCGCGTCGCCCGTCTGCCTCTGCTAACTGCGCCGCTGGCGGCTCGGGAAGTGGGGATTCTGGGAAGGGAATTAGGGATTGGATGGATTTGGAGAACTAGGGTTAGGGTTGGGGATAGGGGGGTTGGGTTGGGCTGTGCTGTGCTCTTGCCTCTTGGAATGGAATGGGCGACAGGGGCCAGGGGGTTGCCCGGTTGGGCCGGTTGGCGCGAGTCACGGGTGGCTCACTGGCGACTGGCGAGTCACGGGTGAGGTTTTTCGGTAAACCGGTTTTTTCGGTTTTCTAAAGAAGAAAACCGAACCGAAAACCAAAAACTGAATAGTGCTGAAATAAAAACCGAACCGAAAACCGAAAACCGAAAAAACCGAAATTTTCGGTTAATTCGGTTCGGTTCGGTTCGGTTTTTCGGTTTCGGTTTAAAAGTGCCCACCCCTAACCGCATGAGCCAACTGTTTATAGTTTGTGTTTAGCGTCTGTTTTTTTTTTACTAACATACGTATTGACCACGCTTATATGGTGCGCGTCTTGCATGTAATCTCACTGAAGAAAACAGTGCTCAATTGCTCGTCTTTAAGTGGCTCCTAAAGTTGTGCCAAATCACTTGCTGCTCCAAACATGAATGTAACTGATACATTTTTGTCTTGTTTATCAGAATCTCAGCATCAGGAAACAGTTTTTTTTTTAATGATGCTGATAGGATCATGTGGCTTCCTGTGGGATCATGTGGACGGACGGCAGGCTGAATTGCTCGATCGTCCTGTTGACACACCGGTAAGAGTGGGAACTTGGAAAATCCCATCTTGACACACTAGTGGTGGTTCATACCTATCAAATCTTAGTTTTGCCCCTCGTCGTATGCTACCCGACGCCCTGTTGACACACTAGCGGTGGTTCATACCCATCAAATCTTAGCTTTACCCCTACACCGTATGAAACCCTATTAAGGGTCTGTTTGTTTTTATTTTTGATTATAGATTCTAGCTCCTAAAAGCAGAATAAAAAATAAATATCCCAATTTTAGAAATAAATTCTTACGATCCAACTTACCTATATATATTAAAATCTATAATTTATTTCATATGGCTTTTTAGATTCCTGCTTTTTGAGAATCAGCTTCTATACAACTACCTATATACATTAGAATCCACAATCCATTTCACATATTTTTTTGGATTCCTGCTTTTTGAGAATCAGCTTCTCTACAACCACAATCCAAAATAAACTTTTAGTGAATCTAAAACAAAAATAAACAGACCCTAAATTACGTGTTCGATCCCCATCCCTGTCAAAAAGAAAGAAAGAAAAGAATAGAAATATGCCGTGTTCAAGAGGATACGCATGAAAAGAAAAGAAAGATGCCGTGTTCAAAAGGATACGCATGCACTCGATCGATCATGGCGCACGAATCACCTTAACTTGCCATCGATTCATCTGAGCTAGCCTAAGATACGATGTTCCCGTCACCGTTCCATCACTGTGTGGCCGGCGACTGTACACACACTACGCACAACGAAAATGTCGCAGCTGGGAGATGTTACATATTCCAGGAGTGCGACTCCCTCGAATGCCTACAGTCAGATCCTATTAATTTTGATTAAAAATATTGCTTAGATATATGGCTTTGATATAAGAAGAAATGGTACGAGTGAATTTGTCGTCAAAAATAATCTCGTAATATTACACATTTATAAGTTTTTTGAGTATTCGATAAAATAATTTAACGGTCAAACGGGCATCTTTTAACTTTGAAACTTAAAAAGTATCACTCTTTTATGGCCAAAGAGAGTACTGCGTTAACCGGTATTTGAGATCTGAGTCCTCTAGAATTTTTTAATAATATATTTTTAAAAAAATTATAGAAATAATATACCATTTAAAAATTTTACAGAACTACCGTTCTGCCGCCTGTTGGAATGGCGATATTGCCCCTATCACCGCTCCAAATGGTGACAAAGACCTGTTGTCAATCCAAATGGCGACAGAGCATCCTACCCAACAGCACGCTGTCGGTCAGAACACTACATTTCACATCTACACAACTACAAAAGGGGTTCTATTAGACACATCATCACTAATTATTTTTTATAAAAACCGTCAAGGATGAGTCTCGGGCATATCGCAGATAGTTTTTAGCTAAAACCATCTATAATGAGGGATACATCACTGGCGGTTTTAGCCAAAAAGCGTTTGTAATGTCTCGTTACAGATAGTTTTTGACTAAAATCGTCTGTGATGAGGAGCACATTCCAGACTGTTTTAGTAAAAAACTGTCTATGATGAGGATGGGAATATCACAGATGGTTTTTGGCTAAAACTATTTGGGATGTGCCCCTCATCACAGACTGTTCTATCTAAAAACCATCTGTGATGACTATTTCTAAGAAATAAATACAAAGATCTCGACCTCCTCTATATTTTTAGGGTTTTCCGAGTTATTTTTGAGGTGGCTGCGATTAAGAGACGATCTAGTGGAAAGCGACCCTGGATTTGGAGGTGTGATTGTAGATCCTTCGGTTCTAGGTCTTCTAAGATTAGTAATTGATTCAAATCTGCATTATATTGAAGATCTAGCTTGGTAAAGAGGGAAACGAAGATGGTTTCTCGATCTAGCTTGGTGTAGATCCATTTGTTCTTCGTGATATAAAGTAGTAATTGGTTGTAATTGTATTATACTCAATACGTAGATAGTTACTTAAAGGAAGGTGATCTATGCTAATAATTGGTTGTAATTGCATTATATTCGAGGTATATACATCTAACTTGACAAAGAGTGAATTGGAGATAGTTTTGATATAGTTTGGTGTAGATCCATTTGTTTTTTTTATCTAAAGTAGTAATTAGTTTTAGTTGCATTATACTCAAGATATAGATAGCTATATAAAGAGAGAATTGAAGATGCTGAGTTTAAATGTAGCTTTTATATATATATAGGCAAAATATTTGGTGAAAACCACCAATTCCATGAAAACTCTATGGAAACCACCTGTAGAAGTTTTGAAAAAATCTCAAAAAATTACCATATGTAGGGGAGGTGAACCTCTACAACCCTACAAAATTTGAAGTTGAAACTCAATCGCATTTGAAAGATATGAAAAAGAAAAACAGCAAAAAGAATAGTGCCAAAACAGTAAAAATTACTATTCATGCTGACTTTGTCTTTTTCATATCATTCAAATGCGATTGAGTTTCAACTTCAAATTTTGCAGGGTTGTAGAAGTTCACCTCCCCTACATATGGTAATTTTTTGAGAATTTTTTAAAACTTCTACAGGTGGTTTTCATGGAATTGGTGGTTTTCACCAAATATTTCGCCATATATATATATATATATATATATATATATATATATATGGGAACATATCCAGTGCTAATGGGCTACTCGGTGTTAAAATGCTAACTCCTGTCATTAGCTATCGGATGAAGAATCAGCTGATCTAATTGAGCAAGATGGGAATCCCCTGTACCACTTAATCCATTTTACACAAAACCCCCTGAAAACTATTCCGCCTCTCACGTCCTGCCTGTTCGTCTTCGTTCTCTCGTGCAAAAAAACTCCCCGATCGCGTGCTCCTCCTCCCCGTGCAAACTGATCGCGTGCGGGGCATGCTCATCGTCGTCAAACCTTCTAATGGGCAGCCAATTCCAGCCCAAAGAGCCATCCTGGTGAGTCTGTCTGATCCATGCAGATATCTCAATCTCATTCGGCTTGTTGGGTCTAGTCTGATTTCATTTCTAAGGTGGCCAAGCCGCACATGCATATCAGAGCCGCCAGGTCGGAGGTGTTCGGCACATCCTCTCCGACGACAACGGTGACCAATGCAAGGCCCCGCGGCGACTCCATCTCCCTCCAGGAGCTCGACCACGACGAGCTCTCGCACCTCCTCGCCTTCCTCTACACCGGCGCCCTAGACAACGCGTGCACGGAGCGGCACCTACACGCGCTCCTCATCGCCACCAACAAGTACGACGCCCCTTCCTAGGGCGAACTGCGAGGCCTTGTTGGAGGCGTGCGTGGAGGTGGGGAACGTCTTGCGGACGCTGGAGGTGGCGGGCTGAGCTTCAGCCTTGGCGCTCAAGGAGCGGGCCATGGACACGGTGGTGGAGCACGCGGAGCAGTGGTGTTCTCCGCAGTCTGGCGACTTTGCGGTGAGGAACGCGAGCTTTGTGCGTGGAGATCACGAGGGCGCTGCTCACTAATAAGTCCACCAAGAGCAAGAGATCGGGGAGGAGGAGCACGCCCCGCACGCGATCAGTTTGCACGGGGAGGAGGAGCACACGATCGGGGAGTTTTTTGCACGAGAGAACGAAGACGAACAGGCAGGACGCGAGAGCGGAATAGTTTTTAAGGGGTTTTGTGTAAAATGGATTAAGTGGTACAGGGGATTCCCACCTTGCTCAATTAGATCAGCCGATTCTTCATCCGATAGCTAATGACAGGAGTTAGCATTTTAACACCGAGTAGCCCATTAGCACTGGATATATATATATCCATTTGTTCATGGTGATGTAAGGAGCTATTTAAGTTAATCAGCAAGTTTAAATGCAGCTTATATGTAGTATATGTGTGCATGTGCACTCCTAGAGTACTTAATTCATTATTTAATACCTCTTGTTATATACGTAGTATAGATGGACCGAAATTGGATGTAGGCTAAGAACCATGAGAGCGCCAAATACATTAATGGCATCTCCGCTTTTAGAAGAGCTGCAGAGAAAGATATATTGAACAAGTGGGTGGAATTTATGCCTTGTCCATGCATTGACTATGAGAATTGAGGATATTTCAAAGCCCATCGCAGATCAAAACACACTTGATTCTACGGGGTTTCAAAAGGGGTATACATGTTGGACCAATCACGGTGAAGAGTAGATTATGTAGGAAGCAAGTAGTACTAATATCGTCGATGAAGTCAACGATACTCTGGATGATATCGACTGTGCTTGATAAGGATAGGTTTTACGATGACAATCTAGATCAGATGCTACGGGATGCAGAAGGGAACCGTGATGAGCGGGAGTATGTAAAATTCCGGGGCTTGATGGATGACTCGGAGAAACCTTTGTTCATGGGCTGTAAGCCCAAATACACAAGGGTGTCATCCGTGCTGAAACTACTGAAATTAAAGGCCAGCAGCGGTTGGTCCGACAAGAGTTTTATCGCGCTGTTACGTATGTTAGCAGACATACTTCTGGAGGGAAACGAGCTATCGACAACCACCTACAAAGCCGAGAAGGTTCTTTGTCCCTTAGGAATGGAAGTAGAAAGAATACATGCCTATCCGAATGACTGTATCCTCTACCATAAAGAGGACACAAACTTGCATGTATGTCCGTTGTGCAACGCATCCCGGTACAAGCTTAAAGATAGATCAGATAATGATGACGAGAGCATCGAGGTGAAGAAAGGACCATCTGCTAAGGTGACGTGGTATCTTCCTATAATTCCCTGTTTGAAGCATTTATTTGCGAATCCAAAAGAGGCAAAACTACTTTGGTGGCACTCGAATGAGTGTAAGAATGATGGAATGATAAGGCACCCTATTGATTCCACCTAGTGGAGAAACATCGATAGGAGATTTTAAGAATTCACAGTAGATCCGAGGAATATACGGTTCAGATTGAGTACAGATAGAATGAATCCTTTTGGTAATATAAGTAGCCGTCATAGCACTTGGTCTATGAATCTCTGTATCTATAATCTTCCTCCTTGGTTGTCTATGAAACAGAAGTACATTTTTCTGTCTATACTCATTCAAGGCCCAAAGCAACCTGGGAATAATATTGATGTGTACCTAACACCATTGCTGGAAAATCCAAACACATTGTGGGATTCTGTAGTACAGCCTGTTGTTCTACATTATAAATGAATATTCTGCCCTTCCTAACTTGTCAGGGCAGAGAACAGAAGAGCCAAATCCTATACTCACTGCTTGGATGATACCGAGAGTGTGTGGCTGATCACTTGTGCAAAACCATGTATATATGTCACCATAGGTTCCTTTAGAGGAATCCTCATTCTATAAGATAAAGAAACAATTTGACGAAACAACCGAATACAGTTTAGCTCCAAAGCTTTAAGCGGGATAGACAATCATGATATGGTTAAGAACTTGGATGTTGTGCTTGGAAAGGGACATAAATCGAGAACCCGTGAGAAGAGCATATGAAAGAAGAGATCAATATTTTGGGACCTAACTTATTGGGAGCACTTAGAAGTTCGGTACTACATCGACGTGATATATATAGAGAAGAATGTTTGTGATAGCTTGATTAGTCTCTTACTAAACATTAAGGGCAAAACAAAGAACGGTATCAACGTATGTCTTGACTTAGTTGATATGGGCACTAGACCTGAGTTAGCACCAAAAGAGACCGATAAATACCGAACATACTGCGAACCTGCTTTTTACACTCTATCCAAGGGCGAGAGAACTAAACTGTGTCAGTGCTTGCATGGTGTGAAAGTTCTATCCAGTTACTCCTCAAACATAAAGAGACTTGTTTCGATGCAAGCTTTGAGTTTGATTGGCATGAAGTCTCATGATTGCTATGTGCTTATGACACAGATGCTCTCTATTGCAATTAGAAGTATTTTACCGAGCAAGGTACAGGAGAAAATCACAAGGCTATGTTATTTCTTTAACACAATTGCTCAAAAGGTCATCGATCTCAAAGGACTAGATACTCTGCAGGCCGAGATGGTAATGACTCTATGTAATCTTGAAATATATTTTCCGCTGTTGTTTTTCAATATCATGGTCCATCTCATTATTCACCTTGTGAGGGCCCATATTCCTATGTAGCATGTACCCGTTCGAGAGGTATATGGAAATTCTCAAGTCTTACACATGAAATCGATCTCGACCGACGGGTAGCATTATCGAAGGTTATACAACCGAAGAGGTTATCGAATTCTGCGAGGATTACATGGCTCAGGTCAAGATGATAGGTGTGCCTCGATCCCACCATGAGGGGAGGCTCTAGGGTATTAGGACCATCAGAAGAAAAGCAATCACACCTAATACAACTACGTGCGCTAAAGCCTATTTCACAGTTTTGAAACACATGACTGTTGTGACCCCACATATCTAGGAGCACAAGAACTAGCTACGGTAAGAGAATCTGCCGCGGTAGGAGTTCTGGATCATCAGATAGCATAACCTTTAGTTCAATAAATGGTTGAAGATGTGATAACCAATTACTAGAAGCTCAGCTAGAGATATGCTGACATGGTTGGCAAAAGGGCCAGCATTTACGGTTGTAACATGGAAAGAATACGACTTAAATGGGAATGCATTTTACACAAGAGATCAGGACATAAAGAGTATAAACCAGAACGGTGGTGTTCACATAGATGCATTGAATATCGCTAGGTCGATGAGGAGTTCGTACTATGAGTTCATTGATAAAATTTGGTAGCTCAACTACATACTATTCAAGATCCTCTTATTTCGGTGCCGTTGGGTTCACCTACAGCACATGAAGGTTGACAAGTACGATGTCACTGCTGTGGACCTCGAACGTGTCGGATACCAGGACGAACCATTTGTTTTCGCTAATCAAGTTGTTCAAGTCTTCTATATAACTGACTCGTTCAACAAAAAGTGCCACGTGGTTCTTCAGGAAAAGAGGATGATTGTTGGAGTTGAGAATGTGGTAGATGAGGAAGAATACAATCAGTTTGATGAGTTGCCTCCAATCGTTACTGATGTCACGGTCCAGGAAGAATAACCTGAGGAAGCTAGTTACACATGCGTCGATCATCATGAAGGGCTAATTTTTATACAAAAGAACAAGCAAGTAGAGTTATGATGAGGTCGTCATATTTATTTTAAGTGTACTTGTATTATAATTAATGAGATGTATTGAAAATGTATGTATTATAAAATTAATTTGGTAGTAGAAGAGATTAATGTGATGTATTACAAACTATAAACAACATTGCTTAAAAAACAAGCTTAAAAAAAATCAGACCTCGAGAAAACAAGCTTAAAAAACTATTTACAAAAAACATGCTTAAAAAACTACATAAAAAAAACTACTACAAAAACAAACTTGAAAACTACTTAACAAAAACTAGTTAAGAAAACAGGCGTAAAAAAACTACTTCAAAAACTAGGTTGTCTTGGGGAAAAACACGCTTAAAAAACTGCTTACAAAAAACATGCTTAAAAAACTGCATAAAAACTACTTGAAAAACAGACTCGAAAAAACTACTTAACAAAAGCTGGTTAAAAATAGGCCTAAAAACAACTTAAAAAACATGTTTAAAAAAACTCATCACAGATGGTTTTTATACTGAACCGTCTGTGATGAATATCATCTCAAATAGTTCGTTATCAAAACCGTCTATGATGGAGCTGAATTCAATGCAAAAAATAGTTTTCTTAGGATTTGAACTCGAGACCTCACGTACGCAAGCAAATGCACCAAGCCGGTGGCCAACTGAGCTAAATACCGCTTGTGAATCATCATACACACTATTTATATATGGTAGATTACACTGCAGATGGTTCTATACTGGAACCGTCTGCAATGTGCATCCTACAATTTCACCTCCCACGCATTCTTCCTCCGCCCGAAACCATAACCCTTAATTTGCCCCAAACCCTAGCTCCCCCCATGGCGGCACACATCCCCCTCCGTGGCGATCTCCCCCTCGCCGTCTCCCCCATGTCGGCGTCCCCCTCCACCCTCCGCGGCCCCTCACCGTTCGCATCACCCTCCCTCTCACCATCTTGCCCACATCGACTCTCCCTCTTGATGAGTTCTCCCCCGCACCCTATCCTCCTCCGTCTCCCCCACATCACCTGCCCCTCCGGTGAGTCCTCCCCACACCCCGTCCTCCCCTTCTACTTTAGGGTTTCGCTTCATTTCATACTTTGATTGGATTTTTATTGTGTCATGTTGTTCACAAGGTAGACTGAGGTGCTACTCAGGGTTTGTCCATTTTTTGCATTGCTAGAGGTTTTTCCCTCAAATTTTCAATGAACAAAAGTAGTGCTCATATTTACACTTACAGTGAGAAAAAGAGTGTGTTAGTAGGGCACCATGAGCTGTCTGGATACATAACTGATGAAGAAAAGAATTAATAAAGCTAAAGTGCAAATGAAATGAACTGGTAAAAAAACTCCAGTGAGACATAAATGACAACAGACCCACTAAGGCACAAAATTCTTTTAAAAGCTTTAGCTGTACTGCTAGCATCTGTTGTTACAATACTTTCACCCCCATTGTGTAAGCCATCCAGTATAAAATTCCATGAAAAGTACGAGGTAACATCACAAGAAAAGGTTTACAGCCGAAAAAAGACATGTGATAGATAGAATATTGAACATGATGCATAGCCCACTTACCAAGGTTAGAAATCTCAGCGAGATTTCGTGGTATCCTGCTGAGGTCTCATTCTCTAGACCTAGACAAAATTTATACTGCCAGCCGAATTCGAAAATTCAAAAAAAATCATATTGCTAGAGTAATCTCGTTTTTTTCAACGAGATACCGCCCGGTATCTCGGGTTTGGAAGCCGGAATTTGACTTTTTATACCTAGATTTGACCAGATTTAGCTCAATTACCCTGGGAAAAGTGATCTTCCATGATAATTTGTCGAAAAACCATTTTCTGAAACATTGTAAAATTTTAGTAGAAATAATGTTAGATTTTTATAAAATCTTATAGACATTTTCATGCGAAGAAAAATTTATGGAACCATCCTAATAAATTTAAGATCACAAAAAAAATTAAAAACATTTTAAGTTGATTTATTATATTTAAAAAATAAAAAATAGAGTGAGCATAAATGAGGCGATAGCGTCGTTAGAATTTTATAAATATTTTTCGGTTTGATAATGACCTAAAATTTTTAGAAGTGCTTAAGAATTTCCTCATAACAATTTTATAAAATTTTCAAAAAATTTGACTTTGTTTTGGTTGGTCAATGAAAAATTGTATACTCTACCAGCACACGCGCTAAAGTCTGAAAAGTGTGAAGTAGCACTGTCACATTATTTGGGAATTTTTTAGGTTTGATCATAATCTAAAAAATTTATGGGAATATTATGGATGGTTCATGACTATCTAAAATTTTTTTTCAAAATTTTTGCATCCTTAAACTATGCCAAAAAATCTTGGAAAAAAACGTCATGGAGGGGACTCGAACTCAAGACCTCCTCTTCCATCGTTTGTGACCTTACCACTAGGCTAATGCTGGTGTTGCTTAACAAAACTGAGGAACAAGGATATTTATCTATGCCTTGCAATCCTATTTACTTTAGTCACTGGCTCACTCCAATCATTCATTCACTGCAATCATTCATTCACTTTACCCATTCGCATGCACCAGCTAAAGCCTCGGCTCTGCATCGCCTTCCTGGTCGCTGATCCATTCCGACACATCTCCGGCCAACTCCGGTGAATCTCCAGCCATCTCTAGCGGTAGAGAGGGGAATCTTGACCGGAGAAATCGAGATCTCGGCCCAATATTCTGAGATTTTGCCCAGCATAGAAAATTTTGAGGTGATTAAAAAATCTTTTCCAAACCGATTAGTGTATGTATTTTTGGTGATATCTCAGTATGTATTGCTAGATTAGTGTATATATTTGTCAGATATGTGTATTTCTAGGCTGGATTAGTGAGCAATTGCATCTTGTTACCTTAGTCAGTACGTGTGGATGCATCTTGTTACTGTGAAGTATAGTAGACATTAGACAATCCATCCAACCAGCACATTAGTGAGAAAAAGTCAGGATCCACTATGTCATATATATTGTACGTAAGAAGAATTATTGCATTTATATTTGTTGAAACTGGCATTGCGATAATAATTTAATGTGCACATAATTTGGGTGCTTTCATGTACTGTCAGGAGATAGGACCCATGAATTTAAGAAGATATCATACCTAAATTCTAGTATGCTAGGTTTACTTTGCTCTCTTTTCAGCTATTTTAGTTCAACTAAAATTTATACTAAATCCAAGTTAACCTTTCTCAGTTATTTTTTGTCTCGTTGCAATTTCTCCTAATGGCAGATCATGTGGGTACCGTATGGGACTATGGGGAGCATGTCGAACTGGCTGGGTTGAAGTGCAACTACTACATGCATGTCATGAAAGGTGGAGGGGTGACCCGTCTGAAGGAACATCTAGTTGGCTGCGCGGTGATGTGAAGGTATGCCCAAACGTGCCTAACGTGGTTAATTAGGCAGGCCATGCTAGCATACCTCCATGGAGGTCGAGAGAAGAAGGAGGAGGCGGTGCACCTCCGTCAGGAGGATACTTAAGACAAGTGGGCCACCTTGGCCACAGATTACCGTACCGAGCAGGAGCAGCTCAAGATGGCCATCAGAGCCTCCAAAGAAGAGACCTATCTCAGGAGCCAAGGATTGACCCCAAGTTCGGGGTCCGGGAGTGGTGCAATGAGGACGGCCCAATCTACTCAGCAAAATATTCGGAAGGTCCAAATTGACACGAGAAAGCCATGCCTCCATCGATGTTGACCTCGCATGGAGTGGTGCCCCGCAGCAACCCCGTATTGACACTGCATTCAAGCAGGGGGGCGGCAAAAGCTAGGGGGATGGTCAAAGTGGTTCCATGCTAATGTAATTTAAGGAAGGAAGGCCGAGTGCCCATATTTCACAAGTAAAAAATGGTCATACGTTCCTCGGTTACAACTCTTGTGATGATTGTAGTAATCTCTTATAGCCACGATGGACAGCTGCAATTAAGCTGACGTAGGAGCTAGGCCCGGGGGTTCATGCACCACAAGGCCACGAGATAGACGGGAAGTACCTGGATGAGAACGAGTAGGAGATAATCCGGTACCTTCAAAGGTTTAGGGAAGACTAGGCTACATTTGGTGTTACAGTAATGTGTGATGCTTGGACTAGACCTACTCATCAGAGCATCATCAATTTCTTGGTGTACTGCAATGGGGTCATATTCTTTCATATGACCATCAATGCAATAGGTACAACATTCGGTTATGTTTTTACTCTTCCATAAGACCGTGAGTACAAGCTTCTGGCTTGTTCATTCACAGGTAAGGTCTAGAACCAAAAGTACTTGCTATGCGAGATAACAAAGGTCGTGCCAAGGATATTAGGGCAGAGTATGTCGTGCAGGTGGTTACTGACAATGGTGCCAACTTCAAGAAAGCATGCCAGATGTTACGAGTGCAGTACCCACGGATTATATGGCAACCATGTGTGGCACACACTGTGAATCTTATGCTGAAAGACATGTGTGATATCCCAGAAATCAAATAGGTTGTGGGATAGGCCAAGACGATTTGCAGATTCATGTACAACCATAAAAAATCTGCATGCACAGATGCAGTAACATATTGGGGGAGAGTTGGTGAGGTCAAATGCCACTAGGTTTGGCATGACCTTTATTTTCCTAGAAAGCTTCCACAAAAAGAAGGAGCAGTTCCAGCAGTGGATGACACATTCTGATTGGACAGGTAGCAAGTGGGCTGCGATAGGGGAGGGCAAATATGCATATGACCACCTCCTGAGCAGGGAGTTTTGGGAGTGGATGGAGTTGACCGTCTTGGCTGTAGAACCCTTATACAATATATTGAGGTTTGTGGATCAAGACAAGTTACCAACAATTAGTGGTATCATGATGCAGTACGCGATTGTGCGAAATGAGTATAACAACTGCTTGCGGGAGCACGGAGAGCATTACAAGATATTCTTGCACATCTTGGAAAAGAGGTTTACCGAAATAAGGGAAACAATATCCGTGCAAGCAGGTTAGTGAAATTAATATGTTCAGTTCTGTTATGGTAACTATGCAATGTTCACATCTATTACGCTAACTATATAATGATTTGTCCATTGCAATCTCCGTACTTGACCCACGATCTCAGTTCTCGTATAATATATGTAGCACTCTGTAGTAAATGTTGGTGTTATGCCCTTGAGGCAGTCATATAGATGATTGTAACATGACTATGCTTATGAATAATAATATGATTATTTGTCCAATGAATGTATATCATTATATTGATCAGCAAGTATGTGACTTGCTTATGAAACTCTCTACTTATTGATATAATTCTGTAAGTATCTCTGATCGGGTATCATCGTATAGGACAACGATGAATAGATTAGCACATGTATTGATCGATGATTATGTTTCATAGATCATAGGATATGGAGATATCATCAATACATTGTGAACTCATGATGAAGAACATGGGTTAGATAGACCCGAATGGGACAACTGCGAGAATGTTACATTCTTATGTGTCATCGATGCATCTCATACATAGTGGATGTATGATCCTTAGACTGAGATTGTCGCATTCCTACATGTGTAATAGTTTACCTTGGGGCCACCAAACGCTATTTCCTAATCGGATAGTTATAAAGGTAGCTTTCATATTTGCTATGAAACATGCAGAGGGAAGTGGGCGATCAAGATGGAATTTGCCACTCGATTATAGCGGAGATATATGTCTAGGCCACTCGTGTGATATGATTAAGGAAGTGCATGGCCATGCCGTGATTGAGAAGTCAATCACAACTTATTAATATATCACGGACACGAGAGATGGATTGAACTATCAAAGGATGACATACTTCTCGCCTTGAGTTCGATCTTCATATAGTTTGGCAAAGGGATTATTACATGAGTACTTTTGATCATATGCGTTTGGGAGTTGGCATGCTCGCAGAACCGCTACTACTATTGTATTGGAAAAAGGGTTTTCGAATCTATGTCCAAATGTATATGAACCTCTGGTCACACACTTAATTTGGGATGCATTAATCGGATTGGATCCGTAATTAATGGACCTCGTGGGCTTATCTTGTTGATGGGCCTGGCTTAGGGTTTCGTCGGCGTGGCTATATAAGGAGAGGGAAGGGTGGGCGTGCATGTTGTTGTTCACTTCGTAACCCTAGCCTCCACCTCTCATTGCCCCCATTGGCGACTCGGTGATTGCACGCACGCCTGCGGCGTTCCATCCAGGGACGTGTGGACTGCTATGGTGACGCTGCTGCTACTACGGTGTGGCCAGGACGAACCGCAGCGAGGATGATCCGCGTAAGGACGATCCGCGTGAGGACGATCCATGGCGAGGACGATCAGCGTGAGGACAATCCACGGCGAGGACGATCCACGGCGAGAATCGTCGATGATCGGGATCGCCAACCGCAAGAAATGAGGTGGAGGTCGGAGTGTTATGGGACCCTAGATGCGTTTCGCTCAAACGAAGGAAAAAGCGATCGTGGTGATGGCCGGAGCAAGACGACAACGAACACGAGACCGAGATTTATACTGGTTCTAGCCCCCGTGTGGGTAATAGCTCTACTCCAGTCGCCTTGCGGCGGTGATTCTTGTTATATTGGTGTACAGAGAAGTGTTTACAACTCAAGACAGTAGTGGTGACTCTAACTCGGTACATGGCGTGTCTTCGCGGCGTTGTCTTCGTTGTCCTTCGAAGCCTGCGCGTCTTGGCCTTTATACCTCCTTTACATGCAACGGCTTGGCGAGATCCTCGGGAAGTGGCCTTCATGCACGTTGAGGGTGATGCTTCGCCGGACTTGTCAGCAAGACTCTGTGTCATCCCTACGACTGCGCCTTAGTAGCTGCGGTCAAATGCTAGATCCGAAATCCAAGGGCGGTCCATGGCGAATGTGATCTCGCCGAGCTCGAGGTTGTCTTGGGCCACCAGTCGGGTCCACCGCGCTCTAGGTCGGCGATGACGCACCTTGGCCGTGGTCGGGGCCCTCAAGCTCGGGAACTGGCGACCGTGGCCCGAGCAAGGAATGCCCAGCCCTCGTCAGCCTTCAAGAAAACATCGACCCGAGCAAAGGCCGACCCGCACCCGAGGTCGCGCGGGGCTCGAGCTCAAGGCCGTCTTGCGCTTGAGGGCACCGCCGCTTAGCCGAAAGAAGAGCGTGCTCGGGGCCCGAGCTAGGGGCGCGTGATCTAGCGTTGACCGGCCAAAGGGTTGTCCAGGCCCCGATAGCTAGCCCCCGAGGCTCAAGGTCGCAGAGATGCACTCGGGGTGACCTCGAGCCTCATCCAGAAGTCGTCGGGGACAAACCTTCGTAGGTCTTGAAATCTTGGTCGAGGTCGGTGGAGACGCAAAGGTGATCTGACCGTGACACTGGCGCCCTTTGAATTCTATGTCGGAGGTACGGACGCGAACGGGCGGCGGACACCTGTGACGCCTCGAGTCCGCAACCCCAGCCCTAACTATGCCCGTCCAATCACGACAGGCACGCCTTTTGAGGTGTCGCAAGGCGGTTTTAGGCGTAACATGATGCAAGAAATCGCCGAGCCTACATAGCTAGAAAAAAGAAGCCCCAATCGCTGCGCCCTTCGTCTCCAAAGCTCTTGCGCCCAAGCAACGCCTTCTCTTCCTTCCCTCGACCAAGCGTACCGCAGCGCCATGACCAAGCTTGGGAGGAGCACCTTGTCGTCCGCGAGGATGAAAGAGCTCGAGACCCTGGAGATAGTGGACCCGGTGACATGGCGGTTGCCGGGTGGCGAGACCGAACCTCGCCCCAGGGAAGATGAGATCGTCTGCATGGAGCATTATTCGCTCCTTGGCCTGCGGACCCCGGAGAGCGAGTTTGTGGCGGACGTCCTCTCCAGCTGCGAGATAGAGCTCATCAATCTGGTACCAAATTCCGTCCTTACGCTTGCCATATTTTCTCATCATGCGAGGATTCACAGGAATCCTTCCCACTCCTCATTCTTCCGCTACTACTCCCTCTTAGCGCCGGGAAGGACCCGTGGTCGGATGCCTTTACTTCCGACTTGGACCGGCTCAAATGGTCCTTCCCAAGTGCGCGCTCGGGATTCTCTTGGTCCTCGCCCGGCGGTGGTTCTACTCAAGAAAGGGGAGCACGGGCTCTGACGTCTGAGGGGACCCTCACACCGAGAAGAAGAGACCCCGAGTCCAAGACCTTGAGGTCGACCAGGAGGCCATCGCCGCCATACATATCTGCGCCACGCGTGGCCTCACCGGGCAAGCAATCGCCGTCGACTTCACGGGCCGGGTGTCCCCTCTGCGGAGGAGGGAGCACCCGTTCTACAAGATCACGGGGCGCGACGACCCCACTCGTGAGGGCCTGACAGGCAAGTCCTTCGACCTTAGAACTCCTGCTCGAAGTTCAGCCTACAGTCCCTCCTGACAGCCCATGTTCTTGCAGCACCGAAGGAATCCTGGGTCTCTGACAGGATGTTTGAAATGTTCAGGAAGCTGGCGCATGGATACACCCTCGGTGATCCGGTCCCGAAGAACGTACTTCGCCGGAAGGCCGAGGTAGGTCGTCGCGACCCTGCCCTCGATTCTGCTTCCCGTGGAGGCCCTTCTGACCCACGCAGGCTCTCAGGACCATCAGGAGCTGTTGGAGATGGCCAGGAGGATGGTCCCGCTGCCTGGCGGGGGCAAGAGCAAGAAGGGGAAGAAGAGACTTGCCCCGGCTGGATCAAGTCACCCGGAGGCGAAGAAGCGCCACCTCGAGTGGGGGGATCGTGCCACGGTAAGGGTCTTACTGGTCGAGCCCTCGAGCCGGTGCCAATGTGCCCGCCGTTGTGAGCCTTCCCTTTTCAGCTGACAAGCGGCGGCCGCCGCCAGACGTTCGAGCCTTTCCCCGATCCTGGAGCCTCGAGCTCGGACCTCGAGCCCCCAGGTCGCAGGGGCACGCAAGCGAAGTGCCCCTTTGGCGTCGGGGTAGCAAGACCTGCGCCGACCCTCAGCGAGACGGAGGCTGGTGACCCAGGTAAACCTTCGGCATTTTGGACCGTACCGTCCCTTCCGTATCTTTCCGGCTTAGTGTATGCTTTTGATCGCAGACCTTGAGCACCCGAGCTCGAAACTTGCCCGTTTTGACGATGGCTATTGTCGTGGCGAGTCCGAGTCAGGAGGAGAACGCCTGAAGTGGTCCGTGCTTGTGATCGTCGCGGACACACATTCCTTCTGAAGTCCCGAGCCAGCCCCTGGTCGGCGAGTTCTACCAAGGGCTTGACGACTTGTCTGAGGAGAACGAGCCCGCGACCAGTGGGGACTTCGACACGGGCGAGGCCCATGACTCAGCCGCCGCTGACGACCTTCCCGAGGCCATAGTGAGGGAGGACGCTCAGGGCTTTGTGGCAGCACCCGAGGCGGCCTCCCGAGCTCCGCCGGCCATGACCGCTCCAGGCGTCGAGGCCGCGACGCCACCGGCCGCTGAAGGTGATCGGGTCGTAGAGGCTTCGAAGACCTCCCCAGCTGCGGTCGCGTCGAGCGCCGGGGTCGGGCATCCCGGACCACGGAGGTCGCGAATGCCGCGGCGGATTCGGCTGCCGCTCCCTTGGGGCCGGAGGCGAGCGGGGCTCCGACCGCGGAGGTCGGGGTTAACATGGCGGCTGCACCCTCTCCCGTCGATGGGCTAAACCCACCGAAGGAGACGGCAGTTGACCAGACCGCTCCCGGGGCAGGGGTTCAAAACCCCGGCCCAAGCGCGCCAGCGGTGGCCGGGACCGACCTCGGTACTGGCGATGCGGTCGACGAGGAGGAGGAAATCCCTCGCGGTCGTATCGATGACCGCGAGGAATTCACCTGCGCGCGCTTGGAGGGCCATCTCCACGGGGTACGTGTTCTTCGCGTATACTTCATACTTGGTAGTCCGAGCTCCTCGTCCCTCCTCACTTTGGGCTGCCTCTTTTGCTGTGCAGGTGATCGACCATGCCTCTCGAGGGCTACAAGGCCTCCAAAACGCCGAGCCGCGCCGAGGGCCTCTGAGCCTTGAGGCGCTGGGAAGTTGAGCGCTCCAGGCTCATCAGGACCATCGAGGTCGAGCAGGGGGAGGTCGAGCAGAAGGCCCAGGAGCTCGCCGACCTGCGCTAGACGATGAGGGCTCAGGAGGTGGCCCACGTGGCCGAGCTCGAGCAAGCCAGGACCTCCAAGCGCGAGCACGGCCTTAAGGCCGTGGAGCAAGAGCGCGCACGGTCGATCAAGGCGCTCGAGGCCGAGCGGGCCAAGATCGAGGCTCTGGAGAAGGCTTCTGCGGAGGCGTCATCTTCCGAGCTTGAGGCCAAGATCCTCAGGCTTGAGGAGGAACTCGGGCGGGCCAACAAGGCGCTCGAGGTCTTGAAGAAGGCCTCTGCGGAGCAAGCGTCCTCTACGCCGAGGGCGTCCCCCGAGCTCGAGGCCAAAGTCCTCGAGCTTGAAGGGAAGTTGGAGTGCACCACCAAGGCGCTCGAGGCCGAACGGGCCGAGGTCGAGGCGCTGAAGAAGGCTTCTGCGGAGAAGGCATCACCCGCGCCCGAGACCAAGGCCCCTGGGCTTGAGGAGAAGCTCGAGCGCGTCGGCAAAGCGGCAAAGAGCGCCCTGGCCCAACTTGAAGACGAGAGGCGCCGAGCCGCGGACGCTTCCCAGCAAGCCCTCCAACTCCAGAGCGAGCTAGCGACCCTGAGAGCGAGGGTAGCCCAGCTCGAGCAGGAAAAACTTGCCCGCGAGATGGCCGACCTGTAAAGAATATTAACAAGCAAGAAACGTACTGACGGAAACAGTTTATTTTTGGCGAACAAGGAAATCTCGTTCCAGTTTTAAAGGCGTAGTTCGGGGTCACTTGGAGTCTCTAGCCACGCCCGCGCTCTTCTGGCCATGCGCCGATGGGATAGCCTAACCCAGCCCCCGTTGGACCCGAGGTCGAGCGACGCGTGCCTTGGGCACAAGACGTAGACTCGTACTAGCGGCCACGACCTGCAGAGTTAAGGACAAATCCGCACAAGTAGAGTGACACAAAGCGAACTTGTTAGGTAGATGAGCATGCCCAGATGAGCGTTCGAACGACCATCACGGCCATACGCACTGCTCGTCAGTCAAAGTGGCGAGGCTCTCGGCTCGGGCCCGGGCACAGGGGAGAGCTAGATTGCGAAGAGGTTCGGCTTATGTTTAGCTCGTCCGCTGGGGGTGAACGTCAAACTCGCGACACTTAGACCCAGAGCGAACGCGCGGTGCATGAAAGGTTGTGCTCGGAGAGAAAGAATGCTCGGAAAAGAACAATAATGACACAGGTGGAAGCAAGCATAAAGAGCTAGAAAGGAACAACAGCTTTATTCAAATATAAGGCGTAGAGTTTACACATAAAACTTTCGAAGCTGATCTATGTTCCACGAGCTAGAGAGCTCTCTACCATCGGGCATCGCCAGCCGGTAAGCCCCCGCGCGATCTGTTGAAACGACTCTATAGGGGCCCTCCCACCGTGGGGATAACTTGTTGGTGTTGGACGAGCCCTGAATCCGCCTCAGGGCTAAGTCCCCAACAAGGAACTTCCTAGGTCGTCATCGACCGAGACGCATGTCTGCGAAGAGCTTGCGGTAGTGCGTTGATCGTAGCGATCTTGTGACATCTTACTTCTTCCGCGAGGGTGAGGTCGAGACCGTTCGTGCTCGAAGTCGACTTGGTCGACCAAGTCGACTCTGGCGAGCCAGCGTAACCTCGGGAGGCGGGGCGGCCGGTCTGCGAACACGAGTGGAAGGGTGTAGACCCCTGTGGCTCGGCTTGTCGTGGGTCTGAATATACCATAGGGCGGTGGGAAGTTTGTCCACCGGGCCTTGTCTTGAAGCGATCGAGCTCATCTCACCTTCGCTTCTTGGCATACTGGGCGATTTGCGGTTGGCGCGTTCTGTTGCTCCGTTGCTCTGGGGTGGCGGCAAAGCGAAGCAAATTTTGATGCCGAGTTCCTCGCAAAACTCTGGAACAACTCAGCTGGTAACCGGGTACCGTTGTCGGTGATAAGTTTACATGGAACCCCATACCGGTGACCACGAACAGCGGAAAGCGAACATTTTGCCCGGCGATTATGGTCGAGACCGGTTCGACCGATCCACTTGGTGAAGGTGTCGACAAGAACGATCGAAACCTCTTCCCCGGTTGCACGAGGAAAGGGCGAGATGTCCGGCCCCATGTCGAGAAGGGCCAGCGGCGGGATGGTGCGGAAGCGCGAGGGCGGGCTGATGCGACTTCCGGCGTGGAATTGGCATGCTCGGCGGTGTGGGCGATATCACGAGCATCTGAGCGCCGAGGGCCAATAGTACCCCATGCGGAAGGCCTTCCGGCCATTGTCTGTCTGAAGAGTCGCCTACGAGGCTGAGTGAATGTCATGTAGTAGGTACTTACCCTCCTCCGTGGAGATGCACGCGTCGGGATCTTGGAAACATTGCGTCTGTAGAGCTCTCCTTGACAAGCGTGTATAGGCTCGCCGGTGCTTGATCCGGCTCCTCTCGGCAGGGTCGGGTGGCAGGTCGCCCCGTGAGAGGAAATTGTGAATGGCCTCGGCCCAGGAGGGAATACCCTCGACCACAGCGACCATGGCCTCTTGGTCGGAAATCGACGGGGCCGACAGCGTTTCCAGGATGACGTCGGGTGGGATATCGTCGTCGGAGGAGCCAAGCTTGGAGAGGAAATCCGCACTGGAGTTGTCCCGCCTGGGGATGTGCTTGAGCTCCAAGTTCTGGAACCACTTCTCCATCTTGCGCACCTCGGCGAGGTACTTTGCCATCGAATCTCCCGAGCACTGGTAGTCCTTGTTAAACTGGTTGATGACGAGTTGGGAGTCGCCCTTCACAACCAGACGGTGCACGCCCAAAGCCTTGCAAGCTCGTAAGCCGGCCAGGAGTGCTTCATACTCCGCCACATTGTTGGTCGCTGGGAAGCCAAAACGAATTACGTACCTCAATTTGTCGCCGCGCGGGGTGAGGATAAGGACCCCAGCCCCCGAGCGCGTGAAGGATCTCGAGCCGTCGAAGAACATGACCCAGGGCGCCTCCTCTTCGACCTGAAGGTCGGGAGCGGGATGCGACGTCTGCTCGACCACGAAGTCGACGAGCACCTGCGACTTTATGATCGTGCGAGCCACGACCTGGACGTCGAACACCGCCAGCTCCATGGCCCATTTGGCTACTCGCCTGCCACCTTCTGGGTTCCTCAGGATGTCCTCGAGCGGGAAGTTGCTCGGGACGATCACGGAGTGCGCCTGGAAATAGTGCCGGAGCTTGCGCGAAGCCATGAGGAGAGCATATAACAGCCACATGCACAGGGGTAGCGCTCCCGGGCCGTGCAAGACCTCACGACATAATAAATGGGGTCTTCTTTGAGACCCCATTCCGCCACCAGACAGCACTAACGGCATGGGGGTGGCGCGAGATAAGCGACAACTTCTCACCAGGTTGTGGCGTTGTAAGGAGGGGTGGGGACAGCAGTGCGCCTTCAGGTCCTCGAAGGACCGCTGCGCCTCTGGAGTCCACTCAAAGCCCCCGTGCTTGCGCAGGTTTGGAAGAATGGGAGCCCTCGCTCACGAGCCTCGAGATAAACTCGCTTGAGGCGACCATGCGGCGGTGAGGCTTTGTACTTGCTTGATCGAGGTCGGGGGTGCCATCTTCTCGATTGCCTCGATCTTTTCTGGATTTGGGCCGACCCCTGAGCCCCCGATCATGTAGCCAAGCACCTTCCCCGACGCCATGCCGAACACGCACTTCTCGGGATTGAGCTTGATCTTGTGCTTGTTCAGGTTGGCGAAGGTCTCCTCGAGGTCGTGAACGTGGTCGCCCTCGGCGGGGCTCTTGACGATGATGTCGTCCACGTAGACCTCAAGGTTCCGTCCGATCTGGGGCTCGAAAGTCTTGGTCATCGAGCGGCTGAAATGTGGCCCCGCATTGCGCAGAACCGAATGACATGGTCGTATAGCAATAGGTGCCAAGCGGCGTGATGAAGGAAGTCTTGCTCGTTGTCGACCGCCCGACTTGATCTCGGTGGTATCGAGTAAGCATCCAAGAAACTTCGGCATCTTGGCATTAGCGGTGGAGTCGGCGATCCGGTCGATGTCGCGAGCGGGAAGTTGTCCCGCAAGCCGAGTTTAACCCGTATGGTCGGCGCACATTCTCCACTTTCCTCCCTTCTTACGCACGATGGCCGGGTTAGCGAGCCACTCGAGTAGTTAATCTCACGGATGAATCGGCCTTGAGAGTTTGTCAAGGTTCTCCTTGATGATCGCGACCTTCTCCGGGAGAAGCGGCGCAGCTTCGTGCATGCAGTCGGGGCCGGATCCCACCTGCAGCTTGTGCTCAATCACCTCCCTTGGGACGCCGGGCATGTCCGCGGGCTCCCAGCGAATATACCCTTGTTGGCGCGAAGGAAGGTGACGAGCTCGAGTTCCTATTTGGAACTCAGCTCGGCGGAGATGTGGGCACTTTTGGGGTCGCTCTCGTCGAGCGGCACGGCCTTTGTAGCTTCCGCTAAATTTGGATCGCCGCATATACGGCGGCGCTCTTCATCGTCGCCTCCGGCATGGCTGGGCAAAATGCCCGCAAGAGCCAGGGCCTTGTTCTCACACCCATGTGCCGCCTGCAGATCGCCTCGCACGGTGATGATGCCGTTGGGGCCAGGCAGCTTCATGCATCGGTGGCCATAATGGTTTGCGGCCATGAACTTGACCAAGCGGCCGCCCGAGGATGGCGTTATCACGGAGGTCGCCCTCGACCACCTCGAAGGTGACCAGCTCGGTCACGGAAGTTGTCGAAGTCGCCGAAGGTGACGGGCAAGACCCCTGCCCGGGGAATGGTCGAGCTCGAGCACGATCGAAGAAAGGAATGGCGATGCTCTTGACCTTCGACCGGGCAATCTGCATCCGGTCAAGCGCCCCTGCCTGTAGCAAATTAAGAGAGCTGTCGCCATCGACCATGACGCGACCGACCGCAGTATTGCTGATGGTCGGGGTCACGACCAAGGCGGTTTTCAGGTCTCGGGCCATACCTAGGAGAGCGTCCTCTGGAGAGAAGGTGATGGTGCCCGGCCCACTTGCGGTCGCTCGATGGGCTTCAATGCCACAGTAGATGGTCATGGCGGCTTTGACCAGCGCCTGGTGGTAGGTGACGAGCCACCGAAGATGACATCGACGGGCTTCGCCTTGCTTTGGAACTCGGATCGAGGTCGTCGTGTTCAGCGCGGCATTTACGGTCGGTGGTTGTCATCGCCGAACACGGGCATCTCTCCCCGCCCGTCATAGAATGCATCCAGCTTATTTTGCCAAGCCCTGTAGGCCCGCAGGTCGTGGCCGGCCGCCCTATGGAATAGGCAGAATTTGGCTTCGTCATATCCGCCGCCCTCGGCCCCCCTACGAGCATCATGCGTCGGGACCCAGTCGTAGCCCTCTGCTTTGGGCTAGTTCTTCGTCTGGTGAGGTCGAGGTCGACCTTGGCGAGGCTTAGAGTCCTCCCGAGCTTGACCTCGGACCTCGAGGACCTCGCGCTGGCCATCCGCCGAAACGATCACCCGCGGTAGACCTCCACCCCCCTGCGATCGCGCTTCCGCTTCTTGGAGGAGGTGCGTGGTCGGCGCCCACAGGCTGGGCGGCCGGCCTGTTTGGTTTAGAACGAGCTTACCTTGGTCGTAGTCACGTTTCCAGCGGACGGCGTCGTCCGCGTCCACGTACCGTTCCGCCATGCGAAAAAGTTTGTTGACGCTGAGCCTCGATGTGATCTCCAGGTCCTCGGTGAGGCGTCGATCACGGACCCCGAACTTGAAGGCCTTGATAACGGCCTCGTCAGAGATGCTCGGGATCAGGTTCCTCGTGCGGATGAATCACCGCACAAAATCGCGTAGCGGCTCATTCTTGCCCTGGATGACACGGTCCAGGTCCTTCTCCCTGCCCGGCTTCTCATAACAACTCTGAAAGTTGGAGCGAAGGGTGCTCTGGATTTGGCGCCACGACCTGAAGGAGTCGGGCTTCTGGTTAAAAAGCCAGGTCCTCGCGGCCCCGTCCAGCACGGTCGGGAGGTAGTTTGCCATCATGAGCTCGTCCCCCCCGGCCGCCAAGATAGCGGTCGAGTAGATGGACAAGAACTCGTCAGGGTTCTTGGTCCGTCAGAAGCTTCGATCGTAGCGGGCTTGAACCGAGCCACCGCACACGCAGCGAAGGCCGTCGAGTACGCCATGCGACCATAGGCGAGGCGGTGCCGCCGGTCGTGGTCGTCGCCGACAAGATCTCGCTGCCGGATTGAGTCGAGTCTTGTTCGGCAGCCCAACTGCGGTGGGAACGCCCATGGTGCGGGCATGGGAATCACGTTGTTAATGCAGCGTGATCTGGACCCTCTGGCGCTGGGCGGAATGTCGGGAAAGGTCCGCAGACTTGCCGCCGATTGACTTCGGTGTGGTCAGCTCGGGCGCCCTCCACTGGCGCGGTGCCGTGGCGCCAGTCGTCGCGTCAAAGCCTCATCCCGAGCCCGTTGCTCGGGCCGCTCTGTCGCGAGGCGTCCGCCGGGTGACGGCGTGGCGTGTTATCAATACTTCTCTGGGGCGGGTCCCGAGTGCGGCCGGTCTTTGCGGAGGTGCGACCTCGGTCGCGGCCCGTCGAGTTCTTCGGCTAGGGCTCGGCCAAAGACTCCGACCTCGCCCTATCGGGTCGGCCATGACCCGGCGATAGCGGAGGTGCTCCGGTGGGAGGGAGCACAGGCAGCCCGGAAGCGTGCTAGGTTTTCTCTGGGCCTCCATGGGAGAGCGGTTATGGCTTGGTTGATGGCAACCTGGACCATCCGGCGAGCGTCTTCAGGAGTCTGCGGATCACGGTCATCCGCTCCTCCCTCGGCGCCTTGAGCGTCCGCCATCAGAACGTGCTGCTCGAGTGGCGGCGGCGAAGGCGAAAACAGGGACACGGAGTCGGAGTCCGTGTCCGAGGAAAATCCATCGATGAAGTGCGCCATGCTCCTAGGATCCTGGTGTCGTTCCTGTGAAAGAGCAAAACAATCGAGCCCCACGGTGGGCGCCAGCTGTCGACGATCGGGATCGCCAACCGCAAGAAATGAGGTGGAGGTCGGAGTGTTATGGGACCCTAGATGCGTTTCGCTCAAACGAAGGAAAAAGCGATCGTGGTGATGGCCGGAGCAAGACGACAACGAACACGAGACCGAGATTTATACTGGTTCGAGCCCCCGTGTGGGTAATAGCTCTACTCCAATCGCCTTGCGGCGGTGATTCTTGTTATATTGGTGTCTGAGAAGTGTTTACAACTCAAAGGCGATGAGTGGTGACTCTAACTTTCGGTATGGCGTGTACTATGCGTTGTATTCGTTGTCCTTGGCTGCGGCGTCTTGGCCTTTATACCTCCTTTACATGCAACTACCGGGCGAGATCCTCGAAGTGGCCTTCATGCGTTGAGGGTTGGCGATCGCTTGCCGGACTTCTGCGACTCTGTGTCATCCCTCGACCCGCGCCTTAATGCTTCCGGTCAAATGCTGATCCGAAATCAAGGGCGGTCCATGGCCGAATGTGATCTCGCCGAGCTCGAGGTCGTCTTGGGGGCATGATCGGGTCCACCGCGTTCTAGGTCGGCGCTTGATGACGCACCCGGCCGTGGTCGGGGCCCTCAAGCTGGGGACCCTCTTGGCCGTGGCCACGGTAGAGCAAGGAATGCCCACCCTCGTCGACCTTCAAGGAAACATCGACCAGCAAAGGCCGCCCACACCGGTCGCAGGGCTCGAGCTCAAGGTCGCGGCGCTTGAGGGCACGGCCGCTTAGCCGAGCAACAAGCGTGCTCGGGGGCCGAGCGAGGACGCGTTATTAGCGTTGACCGCCAAAGGGTTGTCGGCCCGACAACGATCCAATACACCAGCGCGAAGGATTCATAGCTGCGGCGTCTAGTGGTAATCAATCTGTGATCCCTTTCTTGCGAGTAGCTTTTCTGGTTATGCGGTCGAAATTTTAATTTGTGCTAGCGTAGCATACCGCGTTCCCCTACAGTGGTATCAGAGCCATCTCGTGTAGATTTGTGATCTGGATGTTACATATGCGATATGTAAGGATAGTAGATTAGATCTATTACATGTTCTGCCGGTTCATATGATGAATTGGTGGAGGCAGCAATCGATGAGATCGATCGGTTTAGGGTTTGAGGGAAGTGCAGGACTGATTCAATCTTGATTTGGGTGAGTCCGTTCATGGTACGACATTGCCCTTACCGGTCGAGTTACCGCCATCAGGGTTTATGAATTGCGACCATATGGGACCAAGCCAATCAGATTGAATCAGATTGGTACAATTTGATTGATCCATGGAAATTTTGAGGACCGATTCAATCTTGATTTGGGTGAGTCCGTTCATGGTACGACGTTGCCCTTACCGGTCGGGTTACCGCCATCAGGGTTTACGCATCGCGACCATATGGGACCAAGCCAATCAGATTGAATCAGATTGGGTCAATTTGATTGATCCGTGGAAATTTTGAGGGCGTTTTTCTTTGACAGAAAACATGCCTCTAAAAAATTTCAAGGGCGCTTTGGACCCGCTTAGGCGCTGCCCTAGACCCACCAAGGGCGCGCCTTGAAACCCGACACAGAGAATCGCTTTGTTTAACTCTTTTTGCAGGATGTTATATGTGAAATAGTATGGCCTATGTGTATGTGATGCATGTAATGTTTACATGGCCTGCGTGCCGTGTCAAGCCATAAGGCTATTTCATTATCAAAGTTGTATAACGGCCTGCGTGTCGACTTGTGATGTTTGAAACCTTCATGTAAATTTCATTATCTAAGCTGTAAGGAGTTGCATCTACAATGATGAAGATTATGGCAATCAAGCATGATGGCTAGGTGAACAATCAAGCAAGATGGCCATGTGAACCAACAAGCATGATGATGGAGATCCTAATGCTAAAGGCCATACTATTTCACAGCTTAATCTTGATTTTCTGTGGATGTGTGTTTAATCCTTGCTATTTTCTTTATGCTCATTGCATGTGATGCCATGTTCATAATAGATATTGTTCATCCCCATAGTTAAACAAATTTTAAATCAAATATGTCCACCCTATTGTTGCACCTATCAAGAATTTAGATCATTATTGATATGATTGCCAAAGTAGTATATCAATGACTATCTTAATAGATGATAGGGACGTGTTGGACACATCACGCATAACAATGGTAGATTTAATCAAGCTATCAAAACGGTTTTGGGCTTGAAGACATAAGTGGTTGAGTTTTGATTTCAGTAATGAAGGAACAAATACAAGACAATTGGTGTCTAGGAAAACACACATGAGGCTAGGTTTCTTAATTGGCACCTGAAATCGGGAAGTGCTCCCTTCCTCATGTGAGCCCTAGGGCAGGTTGACCTGGCCATGAGTCGAGTTGACGGAGGCATTCATTACTTGTTTTCATGCTCAACCAACAAGAGTTACATAAGATGTAATTAGCAAAGATGTTGCTTACCTATGTCATTAAATCTCTAGCAGTGCTGCCAAAGCTCACTAGTGTTTGATGAATATGGATCTTGAATACTCACTATGTGTCCATAAAGGGGGCACATGATAGGAGTATCTTTTATTAAAATGTTTAATGAAAGTTTTACATAAACATAGTGCGTAGAAACTTTGCATGTTTTTATTGTAGTTCAATGGCACCTGCTACTCCTACTACACCTGGTTTTGCTTTGAGATCGGTTTTGGAAAAGGAAAAACTTAATGGAACAAATTTTGTGGATTGGTATCGCAACCTGAGAATTGTTCTCAAGCATGAAAAGAAAGACTATGTTCTAGAGAATCCAATTCCTGATGAACCAGCAGAAAATGCTTCTCGCAATGATAAGGCTGAGTATGATAAACATGTTAATGCCTCTGTAGAGGTCAGCTGTCTCATGCTTGTCACCATGGACTTTGAGCTTCAAAAGCAATATGAGGACCAGGATGCTTACAATATGATTGTGGGATTAAAGGACATGTTTGGGAACCAAGCAAGAGCTGAGAGGTATGGTATCTCCAAGCTTTTGTTTGCTTGCAAGCTGGCTGAAGGAAGTCCGGTCAGTCCTCATGTAATCAAAATGATTGGTTACATTGGGAGATTGGAAAAGCTCGATTTTCCCCTTAGCCTTGGTTTGGCTACGGATGTGATTCTCCGATCTCGCCTCAGAGTTTTGAGCCCTTCATTATGAATTTTCATATGAATAGCATGGAGAAAAGCCCGACCGAACTACATGGGATGCTCAAGTCTGTTGAGGAAAGCATAAAGAAAAACCTAATCATGTGATGATGGTTCAGAAAACCACTGCCTTCAAGAAGAAGGCTAAGGCTGGAAACAAAGGAAAGGGCAAGGGCAAGGTTGAGATCGCGAGTCTCAAATCTAAGCTTGAGAAGCTTAAGATTGGCCCTAAACCTGATGCTCAGTGCTTCTATTGCAAGAAGTTAGGACATTGGAAATGACACTGTGCGAAGTACCTGGCAGATAAGAAGAATGGAAGTGTGACTTCCACTTCAGGTATTCATGTTGTAGAAATTAATCTAGCTACTTCTAGTCTTGCCTCTTGGGTATATGATACGGATCGGTTGCTCACATTTGCAATTCGATGCAGGGTGATAAAAGTAGAGACTTGGCAAAGGAGAAGTGGATCTTGGCGTGGGGAATAAAGCAAGAGTTATGTTTGTTGCCATTGGCACCTACCCATTGCATTTGCCTTACGGATTAATTTTAGAACTCAATAATTGTTATTTTGTTCCATCTTTGAGTAGAAACATTATTTCATCTTCTTGTTTGGAACATGAAGGTTATGATTTCATAATAAAGGACTTTGTTTGTTCGATATTTTTGAATGATATGTATTATGGCCGATGCCCCATGGTAGATGGGTTGTACGTGCTTGAACTTGAAGAAAAACCTATCTACAACATTAATGTGAAAAGACTTCGGCCCAATGATGTGAATCCTACCTTTTTATGGCATTGTCGCTTAGGCCACATAAATGAGAAGCGCATGAAGAAGCTCCATGCTGATGGACTTCTAACCTCATTTGATTTTGAATCATTTGAAACATGTGAGTCTTGTTTACTTGGCAAGATGACAAAAGCCCCTTTCACAGGTTTTGGTGAAAGGGCAAATGAGTTGTTGGCCCTAGTACATACGGATGTATGTGGACCAATGAGCTCTAGTGCCAGAGGTGGGTTTGAGATTTTGCAACTTTTACCGATGACTTTAGTAGATATGGATATATCTACTTAATGAGGCATAAATCTGAAACATTTGAAAAGTTCAAAGAGTTTCAGAACGAAGTACAAAATCAACTCGGCAAATCAATAAAACACTTACGATCAGATCGTGGTGGCGAATACTTGAGCCAAGAGTTTGGTGATCATCTAAAGCAATGTGGAATCGTTCTGCAACTTACTCCGCCAGGAACGCCTCAATGGAATGGCGTATCCGAACGACGGAACCGAACTTTGTTAGACATGGTTCGGTCAATGATAAGCTAAACAGATCTGCCATTGTCCTTCTGGGGGTATGCTCTAGAAAAACAGTTGCGTTCACTTTAAACAGGTTCCATCAAAAGCCGTTGAAAACTTCATATGAGATGTGGACCGAAGCGCCCTCATTGTCATTTCTCAAGATATGGGGTTGTGAGGCTTATGTAAAACGTTTGCAATCAGATAAACTCGCACCTAAATCAGAAAAATGCTTCTTTGTGGGGTATCCTAAAGAAACAAAAGGATATTACTTTTACAAAAGGGATGAAAACAAAGTGTTTGTTGCTCGAAACGGTGTTTTTCTAGAGAAAGAGTTTCTTTCAAAAGGAGTTAGTGGGAGCAAGGTGCGACTTGAAGAAATTCGAGAACCATCAAAAAATGTTTCAACTCCCATTGAACCTTCACTTGATGTACAAGATGTTGTACAACCTGTGGAAGAGACACCAGCCCTATGTAGGTCGGGGAGGCCGCGTCATGAACCCATGAGATATGGACATGATATATTATTATTGGATAATGATGAGCCTACGACTTATAAAGAAGCGATGATGGACCCAAACTCCGAAAAATGGCTTGGAGCCATGAGATCCGAAATTCAGTCTATGCATGACAATCAAGTTTGGAACTTGGTTGATCCTCCTTATGGTGTAAAAACCATTGAGTGCAAATAGATTTTCAAGAAGAAAATAGACATGGATGGAAATATTCAGATATATAAGTCACGGTTGGTGGCAAAGGGTTTCAAACAAGTTCAAGGAATTGACTATGATGAAACTTTCTCACCGGTAGCCATGCTTAAATCTGTCCGGATCATTTTAGCTATTGCTGCATATTTCGATTATGAAATATGGCAGATGGACGTCAAAACAGCTTTCCTTAATGGGAATCTATCTGAGGATGTATACATGATACAACCTGAAGGTTTTGTTGATCCTAAATATGCTAATAAGGTATGCAAGCTTCAAAGATCCATTTATGGATTGAAGCAAGCATCTCGGAGTTGGAACATTCGTTTTGATGAAGTAGTCAAAGGATTTGACTTCATAAAAATGAAGAAGAGCCTTGTGTTTACAAAAGGCCGATGGGAGCGCACTTGTATTTCGATCTTATATGTGGATGACATATTATTGATCGGAAATAATATTCCTATGCTTGAAAGCGTTAAGACTTCATTGAAAAGAGTTTCTCAATGAAGGACTTGGGAGAAGCATGTTATATCTTGGGCATAAAGATCTCTGAGGATAGATCAAAAGGTTGATTGGATTAAGCTAGAAACGACATTGACAAGGTATTGAAGAGGTTCAATATGCATGAATCCAAGAGAGGATTCATGCCAATGTCACATGGTATAAGTCTAAGCAAGAATCAGTGTCCTTCGACAACTGATGAGCGAGACAGGATGAGAAAGATACCATATGCTTCGGCTATTGGGTCTATTATGTATGCCATGATCTGTACGCGCCCAGATGTCTCATATGCTCTAAATGTCATGAGTAGATACCAAGCGGATCCCGATGATGGTCATTGGACAGCCGTGAAAAACATCCTGAAGTACTTGAGAAGAACTAAGGATATGTTCCTAGTTTTTGGAGGTGAGGAAGAACTGGTTATAAAGGGTTACATCGACGCAAGCTTCCAAACTGACAAAGATGATTTCCGATCGCAATCCGGGTTCGTATTTACACTAAATGGAGGAGCGGTAAGCTGGAAGAGTTCCAAACAAAACACGGTGGCTGACTCTACAACAGAAGCAGAGTACATTGCGGCTTCAGAGGCCGCAAAGGAAGCTGTTTGGATAAAGAAGTTCATCTCAGAGCTTGGTGTGGTCGCTAGTGCCTTTAATCCAATGGACCTCTATTGTGATAATAGTGGTGCCATTGCACAAGCGAAAGAGCCTCGATCACATCAGAAGTCCAAACACATACTCCGTCGCTTTCACCTTATTCGCGAGATTGTGAATAGAGGTGACGTGAAGATATGCAAAGTTCATACGGAAGCTAATGTGGCTGATCCGTTGACAAAGCCTCTTCCACAGCCTAAGCATGAGGCGCACACAAGGTCTATTGGTATTAGATGCTTAATTGACTGACTCAAGTGCAAGTGGGAGATTGTTGGTGTTATGCCCTTGAGGCAGTCATATAGATGATTGTAACATGACTATGCTTATGAATAATAATATGATTATTGGTCCAATGAATGTATATCATTATATTGATCAGCAAGTATGTGACTTGCTTATGAAACTCTCTACTTATTGATATAATTTTGTAAGTATCTCTGATCGGGTATCATCGTATAGGACAACGATGAATAGATCAGCACATGTATTGATCGATGATTATGTTTCATAGATCATAGGATATGGAGATATCATCAATACATTGTGAACTCATGATGAAGAACATGGGTTAGATAGACCCGCAATGGGACACTGCGAGAATGTTACATTCTTATGTGTCATCAGTGCATCTCATACATAGTGGATGTATGATCCTTAAACCTGAGATTGTCGCATTCCCTACATGTGTAATAGTTTACCTTGGGGCCACCAAACGCTATTTCCTAACCGGATAGTTATAAAGGTAGCTTTCATGTTTGCTATGAAACATGCGAGAGGAAGTGGGCGATCAAGATGGAATTTGCCACTCGGTGTAAACGGAGATATATGTCTAGGCCACTCGTGTGATATGATTAAGGAAGTGCATGGCCATGCCGTGATTGAGAAGTCAATCACAACTTATTAATATATCACGGATACGAGAGATGGATTGAACTATCAAAGGATGACATACTTCTCACCTTGAGTTCGATCTTCATATAGTTTGGCAAAGGGATTATTACATGAGTACTTTTGATCATATGCGTTTGGGAGTTGGCATGCTCTGTAAGGAACCGCTACCAGCTATTGGATTGGAAAAAGGGTTTTCCAAATCTATGTCCAAATGTACATGAACCTACAGGGTCACACACTTAACGGGCTGGGACGCATTAATTCGGATTGGATCTGTAATTAATGGACCTTGTGGGCTTAATGCGCTGATGGGCCCTGGCTTAGGGTTTCGTCGCGTGGCTATATAAGGAGAGGGGAAGGGTGGGCGTGCATGTTGTTGTTCACATCCAGAACCCTAGCCTCCACCTCTCATTGCCCCTGCTGAGTGACTCGGTGCTTGCACGCCGATGCACGGCGTTCCATCCCGGGACGTGTGGACTGCTGTGGTGACATTGTTGCTACTACGGCGCAGCGAGGACGATCCGCAGCGAGGACGATCCACGGCGAGGACGATCCGCGTGAGGATGATCCGCGGCGAGGACGATCCACGGCAAGAACGATCCACTACACCAACGCACGAAGGATTCCGCAACTGCGCGTCTAGTGGTAATCCAATCTGTGATCCCTTTCTTGCGAGTAGCTTTTCTAATTATGCGGTAGAAATTTTAATTTGTGCTAGCGTAGCATACCGCGTTCCCCTACAGTACATGGGAGCGCTATTTACTACACTAGGAATTATGTCTGATGACGATGGTACCGCGGTGCAGGCCTTATGGGAAGCTGATGTATACCGTCTTAGGAAGGGACGGTCTGCTACCCAACTTGCATAGTCCAGTGCCGTCGATGACCGCATGACAGCAGGTAAGCATGTAATTTCAGTTATTTTTATAAGTAACGCACATTGATGATGTTGCCATATTGCCTGCAGCTCAATGGTGGATGGCATTTGGGAATGAGACACCAGCTTTGCAGAAGTACGCCTTGCGATTGGTGTCGTAGTGCGCATCATCGAGTGGTTGCGAGCGCAATTGGAGCACATTTGCCTTAGTGCACACGCAGCTCAGGAACCGATTAAGTTATGCGAAGCTCAAGAAGCTTGTGTTCGCGCACTACAACCTACGTCTTCGCCTGCGGGATTATGAATCCACCCGCGAGCCTCAGGAAGAGGACCCAGTCGATCACCTAATTGAGGGTGTGATGCATCCTGATAGTGACCCTATTGCAGAGTGGTTCGACTCATCCAGGTCTAGTGGAGAGCCTTTACTGGACGAGGACAGTGGGATCGATCCACCTCTCCCAACGAGATTCGTGGTAGACTCCATCCCGTCGGAAGAAATGAACAAGGCCACAGGTAACCAAAGTAATTATTTTTCATTTCACTTGTGAATCATGTATGCTAAAACCTCACAATAGTGTTAATATTACTTACACTTGGCCACAGGTGAGAAGAGTCTCCTAGGTTGGGCTGAGTACATGGCTAGTGACATGAACAAAGGGAAGAGAAAGCGTACAAACGACAATGAAGATCACGACATGCTAGCAGGAGCTTTACACAGATTGGAGAAGTTATCGGGTAGCCAGCCTCCTAAGGGAAAAGGCAAAGATCCAGCTGCTAATGAGCCTGATATCGGCATCGGCAGTGATGATGAGATGGCTACACCTGCTGATAATGAGCAGTGCCTTAGTAATAGCTCAGTGACAAAGACAGACTCTCCCAGCGACAATGGACAGAAATTGGCCAATGTACTATGTACCTCCGTTCACAGCCACAATCACCGCCAGGATCACAACAAGGGGTTAGCCCCTCGAGGAGGGGCTCACAGAGGCAGACCCGTAGTAAGGGGAAAGGCGCGTCGAGTGGTGGGGGTGGGCGACAGGCAACACAACCACAAGATGATACAGGCTCATAGTGATACAAATAGATATTGATTTTATTATCATGCAAATATGAGATAAATTGTCATATGTACCAATTTATTTCATGCCTATTCATTGTCATGCAAATATACATCGATTGTCTGCAATTGTGACTCTTCAAATCCAAATTTCAGTCGAAATGCTGCCAAAATTTCTAACTTCATGGACTGATAATCATATAAAAATTTTATGACAAGTTTAATGATGCATCACAATCATCCAATTAAAATTTCAAAATATTCTAACACACTTTCAACCATTTTCCATCTGGACATCCCTGCTGTCCAAATTTTTAAAAATCCCTCGAGCTTCACCATCATTTGACAATTTTATGGAAAGATTACTAATATGATAGAATCATGCACAAAAAATTACAAATATTTATAATATGGTTTGTCCTATTTTTCATTCAGTTCAAAATTGCCGGTCAGTATTTTTTATTAGGATAGTAGTCATCTTTTAATTTTTAAAAATTCCACAGGATTCATAATTATCTAAAATTTTTATGAAAACATCATCAATATGTTAGTGATCTCTATAAAAAATTTTAGATTTTTTTGACTACGTTTTGACTAGATTTCATGCTGTGCAATTTTGCCAAGATCTTGACAAAACCGACCAAGATCTCAGCAAAACCGACGAGATCTCGATTTGACCTGTAGCTTCAAAACCAGATTTAAATTTTTGTTTTTGCATTTCAGCCAAAATTTATTTGAATTGCCAATATTTCGTCAAAATTTCGTTCTCCTACCACGCACGATATTTCGAGTGAAATCGAGATTTCAATCCTTGCCACTTACGCACTTAAAGGGGTTGATTTTCCTGGCAAGTTGTATTCCTTCTGCAATATGAATTTTGGCCATGGATCATCACCAGTTGAAAAATCAACAGCTGCACTTGGACATGTTTTTACTTTCAAGTTTTAACAACCCTTTTTCAATTAGAAACTCCCTACTATTTAGTATTTATATATTCTTCTCCTTGCCAGTTTCAATTGAATTTGATATATCTCTAACAAAGGCATCCATATATGATATTGTTGGGACTTGTGATATGCAATTTAATTAAACAGTGCTGCACATGTATGATTATTTGTTTTTACACTATTATTTTTCATTTTGTACCTTTTTTATTTGTGTCATGGAAACTCCACCTTGTTTTTCCTCTAGCTATGAGTGCTGCTCCTCTGTGAGTATACATCCAAATTGCTCTCTCAATCTTCTATTGCTTGTTAGAATTACTCTGTGATGATATTGGGTAAATTGATGATAATGACAATTAATTTTGTAAACTAGGACTTGAATCAGTAGACTTTATATTGTTTTCTTAGTCTAATCAGTATTAAATATCTGCCATTGCTCACTATTAGTGTTACTTCATTGTCTTTATACTGCTCTATTCTATTGATTAGTTGGCTACTAATCTGAATATTTAAGCCTGATTCGATTGGTTATATTGCTGCTGATCTGAATAATAATTGCTTGGTAAAATTGCTAGTTAACTAATCTGAACTTCATTTGATGATTCGCTTAGAAAATATTTAATTTGCTAACCTGAAAGTATTGTCGGGACCCGAATATAAAAATCCGGACCCTCTGTGTGTTCTGCACTAGTCCGAGATCACACTAGTGCACATGGGCTCAATATAGATGAATATCACAATCATACCCAGCGATAACATTATAAAGACTACATCAAATTAAATATAATTGTTAGACAACCTTATGGTCCACCTTAGATGAATACGTCTTGCAAGGTTAAGACTGAAAAATAAATAAACTGCAGCAAAAATAAACTTATTCGTAGAAAATATTTCAATTTGCCACATGCAATTGATAAGGTTCGCACCCTAGTTATTCGCCTCCTCCTAAAACTCCTCAAAAGCATGTGTATCTTCTTCTCCAACTGGTGAGGTTTTGTTACAAGGGGTGAGTACATAAAGCACTCAACAAGTTGTGTACAGAATGCATTTCTAATATACTATATACATGGCTTATTACAAAGGATCGGTTGACATGCTTAATTTGCATAAATAGCATTTGTAAAAGAATAGCATATGTAGATTGAAAGACAATGAAACAAATAATAGCAACAATAGATTTCTCATTTGTTTTCCAACAACCAACTCGTAACCTTAACCATAATTCAACTTTCATACCTACATTTGTTTTGATAAAATATAACCCTTGACTGTAATTACGAGCAATGCTTAATACCGCGAGCACGGCTATTCGAATAGATTTGACATTCTGTAGAGGTTATACACTTTACCCACAAGATACAATCATATACCACAAAGGCAAGTGATTATAACAAAGCATTTCCAATGCTTGTCTAAATTCGATACTACCCACTAAGGTTTCAACATTGGTGGGACTGGTTACCACATTTAGGGCCCCACTCTTGCACCATGTGAGCTTACCTGTGCGAGGAATGGTTACCACAACCCGGGTCTCACACCACCACTAGTAGTACCAAAGCTTAGACATAATAAATTAATCAGCTATGTCTGTTCTATACCAGACTTGTGGTTATATGAATGACTTAATTCAAATTCTTGCAAGGTTAAGTTCTTAATAGACTAAGGCAAGACTAACAAAAAACTATCATTACCATAAACCATCAAATACCATAAAAAGCAATGCTACCGCCCAAATGCCATATCGGCCCACCACAAATCCTTGCCACTTGCCTCAGTCTAAATCATTTTACCACCCCAGTTATTTTACCATACACCACGTGCCATCAACAACAACATTGTGTGACAATACCTGACACACAAATTAATAAACATGTTCCATAATTATTAAGCAAGATTAATTGTTTTCGCATAAAATGATGACTCGTTGCATAGCTAAGCATACTACTTGCATTCTAAACACCCATATTGGCAATTATAGCTACAACAAATAAAGTAACCATCCTAGAGCGACAAACGAAATATGACATATGACAAGGCAAGGTAGATGTATACAAAGTAGACAATTAACTATTTTCAACATAATTGAAACAAGTGATAATTGAATTAACATACAATTCTTTAACCAATATAATATTTTAAAGTATTGGTTCAATATGATCAACGCACAACTTGCCTTCAAAGAACTCTGAATCCTGCTCTGGACCTTGTTCATGTACTGGCTCCTCGATCACAAACTCACCAGCACCTCGACGTCTACACGAAACAAGTGAGAAAACAATAAATACCAAAAATGAAGAGTAAGATTAACTCCAAAAATTAAATAAAATTCACCATTAAATAGAGCTCAATTTTAAAAATATTTGAAAACTGGAATCACTTTAATCAGAGTTTACATGAGGGAGAACGAGCTAAAAAAATTTTGAAATAAAAGAAAAATAGAAAATCCTAATTTTCAGAATTATTTTTATACTAGAAAATAACATTTATGATGTCATGCTAATGTTAGTAAAGAAATTATTTTTGGCCGAAATATTTTTCTACAGAAAATATTTTAAGGCATTTGGAACTCAAATAAAATATTTCTAACAAAATATTATTATAACTTTTCAATAAATGAACAAAAGCTGACAAGAGGCTTAAATCCATAAATACAAAATAAATTAAATGTTGAACTAAATATAATCTGTTAACAATGAGCTTGATTATCAGTTCTCTAATGTTCTTGTTAAGGTGGTAAGGGTTGGAGGCCTTATTCACTTAATTAGTTGTTTAGCCCATTTGTGATTGAGATTGAAGATTTAAGATATTCAACTGAGCCCTATTTCTGAGAGCAATATAAAACAAATTCGTCATCAATTTGTTGTATTAGACATGGTTTACTGCGTGAATGACATATTCAAATTAGAGGCTATCACCACTTAGTTCAATTGCTATATTAGCTAATAACAAGCACAACTATATTGCATGAATGAATTCTCAATGTTTGTTTGTTCCCCTGAAAACTTATAACTAAAATATCAAGAATTGTTTTGTATATTGTCACTTAAGCAATATTGATTCCCTTAACTTTGCTTCTCTTAATTTACCTTCTCATAACCTTATATATACAAAACAACTCTTAACGTACCTTCTCTTAAATTTTCTTCTCTTAACTTATCTTCTCTTAACCTTACATCATACAATTACAAATGTACTAAACAATGCTTAAATTTACTTTCTTTCCTCTTCTATGACCCTCTATGAGTTGTATCACTCTTTTATGGCCAGAGAGAGTACTACATTAACTGATATTTGAGATCTGAGTCCTCTAGCTAGGTGATTTCAAGGCAAAAAAAATGAGCACTCGCAGCAAAGCCTACAACATGCTTTAGCAAGGAATGACGATGCATACTTTTAGAATTTTTTAATAATATATATTTTAAAAAATTACAAAAATAATATACCATTTAAAAATTTTACAGAACTACCATACTGCAACCTATTCAAATGGCAACATTGCCCCTATCGCCACTGCAAATGGCGACAGAGCATCCTACCCAATAGCACGCTATCGGCCAAAACACCACATTTCACATCTATCGGCCAAGAGAAAGAAAGAGAAAGGGGAAGGAGAAGAAAAAAGAGAGAAAGAGTAGGGAAAGGAGGAGGAAGTTGAAGAATAGGAGGAGGAAGATGGAGGAGGAGGGGCCAGGGGTGGGCATATATAAACCGAAAAACCAAACTAAACCAGACCGAAATGAATTAACCGATTATTTCAATTTTTTTAATTTTTGGTATTCAGTTTGCAGGTTTTAGTTCGATTTTCAACTTCCGTTTAACTGAAAAGTGAACACCAAGTCTCTCCAAGCAAACAACTCCAAGGCCTAAGTGAATTGCGACCAAATCTCTCATGACCTCATATCCTCTGACTTCAAGTCCTCCCTCCTTAGAACCCTAGCCGCCAGCATCGCTTCTCGTCCCAAGCCATCGGCGAGGTTGGAGCAGGCTAGGAGGACGCTGACGAGGGTGAAGGAGGTGATTGGGTGGTCCTCATCGAGCATGGCATGGAGGGTAGCGATGGTGTGGTACCAACACCGAAAGAGGTAGAGTGTGGAGATAAGGGAGTTGAAGGAGACATCATCTCAAAGAGGCGGGGGCATGGCGGCAAAGAGGGCGAGCATGGCAGGGAGGTCACTGCAACAAGCATAGGCGGTAAGGAGGGTGTTGGCGACTATGGGGTGGGGCGGTGGAGGAGGTCCCATGAGAGCACGACAGCGTGGATGGTGCGGGAGGCGCGGGAGTCACAGAGTGCGATGACAGCTTCAGGGCGAGCATCACAGGAGTCACGAAGGGTGATGGCGAACTTGAGGGTAGGCGAGAGGGCGAAGTTATTGAACAGGACAGAGGGGAAAGTAGCGGTGACCATGGAGGAGAGCACGCGGAAGGTGGTTGCCATGAGGGAGAGGAGATGGCAACAGAGGTAGAAGGTTGAGGTGGTGGCATGGATGCCGGTGGGGTGACGGGTAGTGGGAGCAGAGACGCGTGGAGGAGTGGGGTGGCAGCCATGGATTGCAGGGAGGAGTGGAGGAAACTGAGCTTGGACTCTTGGAGAGAGTGGATAAGCATGCAGTTGAAGGGGGTATTTTGTTGTGCTAGTTCAGCTTGGTTAACCGAAAAAACTGAAAAATCAAACCAAAATATTTCAGTTAATTCGGTTCAATTTTTCATTTTGACTAGAGAAATTTGGCATACCGTTTTTAGAAACTAAATTATTTAAAAATAAAAAACCGAACTAAAAAACAAACAAAAAAAACCGAATGCCAACCCCTAGAGGGGAGGAGGAGGAAGAAGAGGGAGGAGGAGGAGGTAGAAGAGGGGGAGGTGGAGGAAGGGGAGAAGGGGAAGAAGTTATCAACAACATCCTAGGTATACTTTTTGTTTCTGTCAATATTTGCTTTAGCTGTATGAAGTAGCAATAGTTGTGTAATTATGTAGATATTTTAAGATTTGTAGCAGTATTTAGAATGTGTAGAATGGATCTAATTTGACATGAAAAATTACTAAAAGTATGTGTGATAGACAAGATGTTGTTATGTTATGCGTGTAATAACAATTTGATGAAATGCTCGATAGGGATGGATGAACGAGTACAGTTTAAAATATACTATCGAGAAGGGGTTCTGCACATGGGTGCACAAGGTGTGGAACTGGACCATTTTCCAAGTGTGGTGGTTGGTCTGTCATGTGCAGGGGAGCGTCCATGGGCACGATAATGAGATGGTTGTACTACCTGCTCTCGTTGGACCATGAGTTGTACGATCTGAAATTGCACCGGGTAGACTATCGGAGGTGGGACTGCACGTACTAGGAGTTACTAGAACTAAAAGAGACGAAGTCATGGAGCATATATGTAAGGTTGGTGAATGAGAAAGGATGGCCATTAGTGTTGTTGGCTCAAGTATTTCAGAAAGTCAATGCCAGCCATGTGACGTAAGAGAAGGCTATTGGTGCTGAATTGGAGGAAGTTGGGGAGAGTAGCCGAAGTGCAGAATGCTTAGTAGGATAGGATGTGAGTTCTAATCAGGAGAGAGCGCAAGCTAAGGAAGTTGATGTTGCATTGCAGGAGGGGCAGTAACCGATGACTGTGGCAGATGAGGGAGAATAGATTGAAGGGTTGGTGGAAACGATGGAGACTGAGAGCCATAACTATGAGGCTTTATCTAATGAAAAAGGTGATAAAGAGCCATTTCCTGTGAAATTTGAGAAGTACCAATTCGAAAGGATGGTGGCCAACGAGTTGAAGGTGTTGCATAGGAGTATGATTAGAATGAGGTGAGGCAAGAAACCATTTACAAGAGTAAGTGGGAGGTGTGGAAAGTAGTAGCAGTATGGGCAGTGTCATTGCAAAGAACCTTCAAGGTTGTCAAGTCAAATCCCCATGTTTATAATGTGAGTTGTAAGATGGAAGGTTGCTCATGGCGTGTCCATGCCTATTAGCATAAATGGGACACCATTTGGAAGTGTTTCATAGTTGTCCCGCACACCTGCGTACTAACAGAGTCTATGAAATTGTATAGAAATATCTCTTTAGACTTCGTTGCGAATGCAATGCATAGGGAGATTGTGGACAATCTAGAATTGGAGCCACATGCCATCATACTTGCAATAGAGCAGAGGTTTCAATATACCATCAACTATGCAAAAGCATGGATAGTGAAGTAGAAGGCCTTGGAAGTAAGGTTCCGGACATACGAAGACTCCTATCAGAACCTGCCTAGTATGCTTCAAGTGATCAAGGAAAGAAACGCTGGGACTTATGTCAATATTTGTGAGCAGCATTCACAGCGCTTCGCTGGGAAAATAGTACTAAAGTGCGCATTATTTGCTTTTGGTGCATGCATCAACGCCTTCAAGCATTGCCATCCATTGCTTTGGTTGAACGGAACATTTCTAACTGAAAAGTACAATGGATAGATTTTGACTACCATAGGAGTGGATACTAACAATCAGGTTCTTTTCATAGCCTTGGCGTTTGTAGAGGGTGAGAACACTAACAGCTGGCTCTAGTTCCTAAGGAATGTTAAAGCTGGCATCATCGATGAGCGGCCTGGAGTGTGTATCATATACGATCAGTATTCTGGCTATTGAAGATGATCTTACAGTTGCAGCAAGGGGCAGATGAGCTACATGCATGGTCTAATTTGCAAAGTAGGTGGTGCAAGTGCCACATAAGTGCCAACTTCTATAAGCAGCTCAGGAACAAAGAGTTCATGAAGCTATTTAATAGGCTGTGTGATCAGAACCAATGGGAAATGTTTAATGCACTATAGAAGAAGTTAGACGAGCTAACAGCAAGGCATATATCGAAGAAGGCAACGACTGCCATAGGAGAGTCCCCAGTTGCGCTTGAAGAGTTACCCCTGGACCCTTTATAGTTGGTTTAGAGGAACTGACGGGCACTAAATGCTTCTCTGAGTGGATAGAGCATGAGCCTAGGGAGAAGTGGTCTCTGCTTTATGACACCGTGTTAGGTATGGCGTCATGATGACAAACCTGGCTAAGGTGTACAACTGAGTCATGTGGGTCTGAGGCCCTTCCCCTAGTAGCTATAGTGGAGAGAGTTCTTCATAGGATCACGAAGTACTTCGTGGATCAACATGCCAAGTCTTTGGTCCACATGAACAATCCTTTTATCAAATACTCTAAAATGATCACTCCATACATGGAACAAAAAGATAGCAAGGGGGGTATTCATAAAATAGTGAAAATGGAGACAAGGGAGCTTCATTTTGAGGTATTGTATAGAAACAAAGCTGGGCATGGCACAAATAGAAGAATAGTTGTCCATGAGTGCCTCATTCGGAGGCAAACATATTCCTACACATGCAACAAGCCCCATCTATTACACATGCCATGCACACACATCATGGCCAGCTGCTCAACAGTGCGTATAGACCTGGGTGTATTTATGTCAAACTACTTCATGAAGGAAGCGGTGATGGCAAGTTAGAGTAGAGAAATGTATGGGTTCCGTGTGGTCGATTCATTCACGGAGCATCATAGTTGGGACGACACAAGGTGGGATTCAGACATGGGGAGGTGAAAGGGCCTTGGGCATCGATAGACAAGGCGTATCAGGAACAACATGGATGAAGCGCAATGTGTGTGTCGAGTTAAGAAATGTTCGCTTTGCAAGGAGACAGACCACAATTTCAAGAATTGCCCAATGGTACAGAAATCATGAAAGGTGGTATGGGCATAATGCAGTTTATATGTAAACTTACTGTATATCTTTCACGTGTAAAACTACTATATAGAATTTGAATGTTGTATGCATTTTTTTGTTCCAAACAATTGCATTACCATGTCAAATTATTGTACTCAATTGTTGCATTTCTACATCAACATATTGCATCACATTGTCCATTGCTTTGTCAGACGAAATGGACATCACACTATCCATTGTTTTTTCAACCTAATTTCACAACACACTACCCCCCTCACTTTGTCAAACAAAATTGATAACACATTGTCCATTGCTTTGTTAGCCCGATTTGATAACACGCTACACTACCCCACTCTATCAGCCCTGAATCAACTACACATTACCTATAAAACCATTGATCACCCAGCCAGCACTTCTTCACTAGCCCAACGTCCACTGCGAACACTCTATCTGTATCAACGCCACAACCAACACTCTCCTAAACCATGGGGGTTGTTGATGTCCAACTACACTGAAGGATCGAGATGGCGATCAGAGGGGAGTGAATAATCCCAATTAAAATTCCCCCCCCCCCCACTCAAAATAATTCAAACAAGCCATCAAACAAAAATAATCAAAAGAGACAAATAAGAATGAGCTATTTGCTCTGTATGGCCGGTATGATCACAGGGTCTCCAGTATGACCGAAGTTTGGAATGACCGGAGAGTGAGCAGTATGATTGGGCTCAAGAATAGCAGGAAAATCAACACAAGCTCCAAAAGCAAAAATGATCCAATTTTTGATTGGATGATCAAAAACTCACAAAACTTAGTAGATGCCTTCCTAAAGATGTCAGAAACTTATTTCAACCTTCAATCGCAAGGATTGATGTCAAAGTTTTGACCTTTTTTACTTTGAAGGAAGAACACACCAAGTTTGAATAAAAACTCAAGAACTTGATCTTGATCTTGCTCGTGGGGTTTTGATAATCAAGATGATCTTGGATAACCTCCCACACATCAAGGCAAGCAAGAACACAAGTCCAAAACTTCAGCAACACGATCTAGAAGAATAATTCACTCAAGAATACAAGATCGGTTTCTTTGCAAGAAAAACGCATGGATTACCTAGATGATTGGGATATAATCTGGAGAAGATTCATCCATCAATCAACATCTTTGGCACAAGAAGCAAAAGCATGTAGAAGGAGGGGAGGCAAATCTAAATTGCGTAAATGTAAATTGCAAGAATGTGCATGTGGAATTTAAGTGCAGAATTTAAAACATAATGTAAATGCATAAAGTAAATTCAAGCATAAGAAAATGTGTTTTGGATTTTTGGAAAGGAGGTTTACAAATCCTCACTACAAGGTGGTCAAAGCTCATAGGAGTATCAAAAACCTCAAAATCTTCAAGATGGGGAAAGCTATCCCTACCCCTCTATTTATACTACTCTTGGGCCACCTACCACTCTTGGATGAGTCCCTCAACCCTAGGGCACTCTATGAAGAGCTAGAATTGACCCACTCACACAGCCATGCAAAGGCTAGCCCAAAACTCACTAAATAAACCAGGTTTTCTTGTACGTTTTCAGAGTAGACTAACTAGACCCGCTATCCTATCAACTAGACCATGATCCGATGGCCCTCCTCGATCTATGCAACATCCAGTTAGCATCTTTTCCTTTTGTTGTCTTCTAGGCTTGCCACAACTCCGTCTCCGATTATCTTCCGGTGATCCACAACCATCTGAACCTCTGGCGCACTTCGCCTAGTCTCGGTCATTCTTTGCCTCACCATGATCTAGCTTCGTCGTCCTTCAACCATAAAAATAAGGAAAATACCCATCACATATCAATGCACATAAGGATATTCAATAATATTGTAAAAATCATAATTTTAAATGCATTTGCATTCATCAGGGCTAGTGCTACCACCCTAGGGCCGATAGCATCACCCTACACCCAAAAACAGAAAAAACGCTCTCTGAAAAAATGCACTGGCCTACCACCCATGCCCAGCGCTACCGCACCCCGGCAGGTGCAACTGGACCTCGGTCGGTCATACCTCCCTTGACTGGGCAGAAAATCGATTTACTCCAAATTTGATTTAAACTCTAAATCCACTTCAAACTCAAATACTATAAGCTTAAATAGTATCAATAACTCATCACAAACACGGGTAGACCTCCACATGGTCTTTCATACACGGAGATTCTTCGAAAGCGGAGGTCGAAGCTTGGGAATGTGGCATCCTACCTTGGTAGTTCTTGCAAAGATGCATCTGTGACCCTAAGTTTCCTCGACCAAACTGTGATTGCGATCTTCTAGCATGGATCACGCAGTCCAGGCACGTAGACACCGCCGGTTGCGCTTTCTACAGGTGTAGCGAGCTCCTTGTAAGTTAACAATAAGCAGCTACATTTTATAATGCATGTTGTGCTCCCCTAAACTCTAACTTTATCCACACATAATCCTAGCAAAAGACCAGATGCTACTTCTTTCAGTGGATCGATGGGCCAGACAAGTATGACAGGACGTTTTATGAACACACTCACTACCTGCACTACCCAGTAGCGCCCAAGCAATACAAACATTGGAAGTCTGAGCCTCAGACTACAGAAGACAAACCAAAGCCACCGTGCCACCACCCTGATGAAGCGCACTTTTGGAAGGCACATGAGTAGCTTCAAGCACATCGGAAGGTGATGAAAAAGAAAGATGAAGTGGCATATGTACGTGCGTGGGAGGAGTCTAAGATCGCGCCTGAAGACTATTATTGCATGGATGTCTACAAGAGTAATTGGAAGAAAGCCAAGGCCCTAAGCCTTGTGAAATCAAAGTGGAAGACACCGATGGATCCTTCTATATAGGGTCTACGCCAGCAAGCATGACTTTTTTCTAATTCCAAAAGGTGTGCATGTACCTTACATGTAGCTTCTGTTCATGGTTTGACCATGTCATCACGCCATATCTCTTTCGTCATTTTCTATGTCAAGCTATGTCATTTTCTCTATCATGCTATATCCACAATGTCATTTTCTATGTTATGTTATTGATGTACTTTTTCTTAATTACCGTTTGTTTGACATTTCTTTCATACTTGTTACCGATGTCGTCAACCTTTTTCATTTCTTACTGGCTTCACCGTTCCGAAGCAATGTCCTTCTCTAATGCATTGTACGTCAATATTGTCATACAAATTACTATTTCAAAAAAACAAACATCTTCCTTCATTTTAAATGGGATAATAATAAAATTTGTACAAATAATATGGCAACAATTCTGAGTAGAAAAAACTGCACAGATTTTTTGTAGCACAAAAATACCAAAAACACCTATCGCCTTTTCAATTGGTGACAGGGCTCTATCTCCAAATGGAATGGTGACAGAAACCTACCCTACTGGCGAATTGGCGACAAAGCCCTTTCACCAAATGAAATGTGATAGTAGGGTAGTTCTGTAAAATTTTTAAATAGCATATTATTTCTATAATTTTTTTAAAATATATTATTAAAAAATTTCATACTTTTACAGGTAAAGCCACCACCGCATAAAAGTGAAAAACTCCACTTATCCAGGGTTAAACATAAAGCAAAGCTGGCTGGCTTAGGTCCTATTTGGGTGGGGGCTATGCTTCAGCTGGGCTCCGACTTTCGCTGGAAGTCCCCCAAAACAGGACGGCTTCGCAGCGGCTATCCAGCTGAAGCACAGCCAAAAGCCCCCTAAAATCCACAGCACCCCGAGACATGCTTCTCCTGCTCGGCTGTGGCTTCGCCTCCTCCCCGCTCAACGTCTTCTCCCTGCCTCCCCGCTCAGTGCATTGTCCTCTCCTCCTTGCCCTGGTCGCCGTCGGCTCAGTCGCTGCCTCGGTCATCGGCTCCATCCCCACCTTCTCGGTCCCCACCTCCATCCTCGCCTCCTCGTTGCCCGCTTAGCCTTGGCGTCATTCCCGCCGCCACTTCGGTCCTTGCCTTGGTCATCGGTCCCCGTTCGGTAGCCTCTGTCCTCGCCCTGTTTGTCGCCTCCTCCCCACCTTGGTCCCCGCTCGGTCGCTGCCGGACCACCTCTGTCCCCGCCTCCTCGCCCTGGTCGCCTCGGTCACCGGCCCGGTCGCCGCCTCGATCCCTCGTCGCGGCCGGTGCCCTCCAAGTCATCTTCCCGGCCATTGAGCTCCTCCCGCCTCATCGCGCTCATCCCAGCCCGCCTCCTCCCCAGCTCACCTTCGCCCTGGCTAGCCTCTGGCCCTAGCTGGCCTTTTCCCTGGGTTGGTCTCCTCCCCACTCGGCATCTCAACAAAAGCTAGCAAAAAGCCGGTTTGCCAAACGATATCTCAATCAAAGCCGCAGCCGCCACCTAGTTGCTTTTCAGTTCAGCAAACTAAAAGCAGCTTTTCAGTTCAGCAAACTAAAAGCAGCTTTTCAGCCCAGCTACAACCCCCAAACAGGATCTTATTTAGCTATGGATGGCACTGAAATAATTTAAAATTAAATACATTAATCACGTAACAGCTACTCCAAATAAACAAGTCAAACCAACCAATCCTTGGTGTGTAAATTAACATCTAGAGCATGTAAGCTGTCGATTTCTCTCAATATAGTAAGATCCCGGAGAACTCTATATAAACCACAGATCGAGAACCTCAGTTGCAGCTCATCACAGGCCACAAGCTAGCAGAAGCCACTTATTAGAGAGGCAAAGCTAAATACACACACACACATGGCTTCTTCGCACTTTTGCTCGTGCTCCTTGATTGTTGTGTCTCTGGTTGTCTTGCTGGCGACGCCGCAGTCGTCTTGCGTCGTTGCGGCGGGGGCACCCAAGGCCGGCGACCCGACGGAGGGGTTCACGGCGGTGAGCCTCAGCAACTCGAACTTCGAGGTGCAGCGGCCGTACAACGTGCCGATCAACAAGCGATACAGGTTTGATGGCACCGTCAGGCAGCTGTGGGTGCTGTCCAACGACACGGCCCATACCCCCACGAGCAAGACCGAGCCAAGGACAGAGATCAGGATAAGGGTACATACTAAGTAACAACAGAATAATCATCATGTGTGTATACACTTCTACTAAATTTTATTTATTATATTAGTCCTGGATGTGGTTTCATCTGTATATTTAATCTGCTTTCCACAAATATAATTGCGTTTTAGAAAGGCTATGCAATTAATTCTAGCTAACAGAGGGGAAGCACACCTAAGATCAAGAATTCTTGACGTTTTCAACTTTATCGTAAATGCATATTTCACCATTAATTTTCTCTTTATTACAATATACTCCCTCCATCTCTAAATTTAGGTTGCCGTGGGATCCGTGCAATCAACTTTTAAAACTTTGACCGTTCACATGTGTGCACCTTTATGGAAATACAAAAATAATATTATTGGATTTGTCTTGCAAAGTATTTTTGAAAATTGTTAATTTGAGGGCGCTCTCATCAAATCTTTGTTGAAGATACTCTCTCGTTGTGATAAATGGCAGCACATCCTTCCTTGCTCCACTTCCTTTCTCTCTTAAAGGCTCTCTCATTGCGACAATTGGCGTCATCCCCTTCCTTTCCCCATTTACTTCATCTCAAACTTAAAATAATTTTTGTTTTTCAAATCCCCCAAGTTTTTGAATCGAAACTTTTTGAACCAAAAGTTTTTTTAATCGAAACTTTTCAAACCCAAAGTTTTTTTAATTGAAAATTTTTGGAGCCGAAACTTTTCGATTGCAAAAATTTTGAGTTGAAACTTTCTAATTTAATATTTTTCATGCTAAAACTTTTTTATTTTGAAACTTTTTGAGTTGAAATTTTTTAAATTCAAAATTTTTGAGTTAATTTTTTTTGAATTTTTTGAGTTGAAACATCCTGTTAAAAATTTTACGTTAAGATTTTCTAATTTGATATTTTTTGTTAGAGAGAAAATTAAATAATATATAAAATAAACTACGGGTCAATGATAGGAAAAGCATTGACCGCACACATTACACGGCGACAATAACCATTTTATGAAGAAAGGCAACATTGCGACTGGTTGACTAGTATGCATGTATTGTCTACAAAGAAACCCGAGATTATTCGCGATACAAATAGAGATTTCTTTTATATAAGATTATGTAATTTGGCATTTTCCCTGTAGGGATACAACTACTCTTCCGGCGTGTGGCAATTCGAGGGCTACGGCTACGTGCCGTCCGGCACGACGGGGGTGTCCATCATGCAGGTGTTCGGCTCCAACGAGACCGCGACGACGCTGATGCTGCACGTCTACGACGGCAAGCTGTGGTTAGGCCACAAGCAGCAAGTGATCGAGGACGGAATCTACGACCGGTGGTTCAAGCTGAACGTGGTCCACGACGTCGAGGCTCGACGCATACTGTTCGTCGACGGGGTGGTGAAGTGTCGCGCCGCCGGCAAAGGCGGCGAATGGCACTACTTCAAGTTCGGCGTGTACAAGCAGAGAGACCACCCCTCCAGCTGCATGGAATCTCGCTGGAAGTACGTCAGGATCCTCAAGAAAGATTGATATGGCATTCAATTCGTGTTAGAATTTACGACGTCACTTAATTCCGTGTGCAAATATGTTCATGCATGCGTGATGTGATTTGTCGTGCTGTATGTCTGTTTTGTGTTCTTTCCTGTGATGTACAAGTTCCCAAATAATGTGACGATGTAGCAGCTTCATAATCTTCTTGTTTCCTTTTTCCTGCAGCAACTGATTCAGTGTTCAGAGATGGACACTTAGTTACAGAGTTATGGTTGTAAACTGCTCCCTCTGTTCCAGAATATATGTCATTCTAACTCTCAAATGTTGTGTCTAGATACATATCGTTCTACAATTTCAAGATAACTTTTAATTGATTTTTCTATTGCGTACCTCCAATATTCATTATTTCTAAAGCTATTTGCTAGTGTAGATTAGAATAATACACACCACCCAAGAGTAATAAATGAGCTAATGAATGAGGATGATTTAGTTATTTCCACACATGCACTAGTTAAAGTGTAAAATCCTAAAACATCATCTATTTAGAAACGAAGGTGGTAACACTTAGTCGTACGAGACTTTTTACCATCCTTGAGTGGTACTAAAATTTACATTGAGCTGGTATCAAGAGGTATTTTGTTATCAATCAAGGATGGTGAAATGTTTCTAGTTATATTCGATCCTCAGGGTAATAGTACTATATCGACCACTGCTGCAGTGCCTGAGCTATCATCATCGCCGTCGTCTTTAGCAAACTTGCGCGCCACAACCGTTATCGCGCCGGAAGATGACATTCTGCTCTGTATTTACGTGTATAAAAAAAATCGTAGTTGAGAAATTCAGAGAGAAATGAGCTGACCATTCTGGCTGCAGCTGATTTCTTCTCAGATTCACAGACTTTCTCATTTCCTACAATTGTCTTCTGCAAACAACAAGGGAAAAATTAGTCCAGTGACACTCAATTCGTTGCCATTTAGCGATATATCTATGACATGTAGGTCCATTTGAGTCTATGACAGTGGGTCAGAGTGTCATAAAGTGAATCACGAATTTTAAAGAGTGTCAGTGGCGCCAATCTCCCAAACAACAAGAGGGAGAAACATTTCGATGGACACAGTAACGTAGGTGCATAGTATCATTACGGTAAAACTAGAGATTGCGCAGTATCGTTTCGTCAGTTTACCCTTGAGTTGAACTCCTCTACTTCCAATGTTATGCCCTGGTGGTTGGCGTTGATGGCCGCCCTCTTCTGCTTCCTGCTGTCCTGGTGGTCTCCTCGACGCATACTGCGACGTAAATGATCGCTTATAGTACTTTGGGACAGGTTCTTCAAGACTGAACAATGTATAGATGTACATGGAGAATGTGATGGAGCGATCTACTTCTCTGTGGGGCCGGGGGTTTGCATTTCAAGACTACCTTTTCATATGACTGACGTTTTCTGTGTAGGGTTTGCAGTTACCATCTTTGTTTGATTAATTCAGGACGGCAGTTCACGGTGTGACAGAGTTTCTGTCGTGTTAAAACTTAAAATAACTTATGGCGCTCTTCCGATCATTAGTTGCTGGAGCATGCCCAGGTACTTGAAGGGTGCAGTAGCTTGCTACTTCATGACACTGAAAACGTTCTCTGAATTCCAGGAGCTCAGTTCAGGGTGTTCTGCTTATATTGATGCTTGAATTATTGTAAAGCACTAAAGCTAATCAAAATTTGTCAGATTGAAGTAATAAGAGAGATCGGTCAATGGTTGCTAGCTAGCCGCAGTGAACCCTGACCCCGTGAATCTAAGATGAAGACCCCACTTGCTGAGTACGAATCTTCGGGCCCATACAAAGATTAGTAGTTCAACTAAGATACCATAAATTATTACTCTAGTTAGACCACGTACAATAGGAGAGACGACTGTTGTCTTTTTTTGGATAAAGGAAGCTTTTATTAATTTCAAAGACATTACATCGAGAGGATACAAGCCCTTGAAACTTCTTCCGGCCTCTGCTTAGCAAGAAGCACACAGCCCAAAAATAAAAAAAATAAAAAAAGAACACAACAGAAACAAAAATAAAACACCCTCTCTAAGAGCAAGTAATCCGCAGGTTAGACCGCCATCCAGAAGCCTGGGAGAAGAAAGCCATGGCCACCTACATCAATCGTTGCGAAGCTTGTACCAAAATAGTTCGCAATTCCAACTTGCGCAGAATAGCCCATGCACTGCAGACCAATGGTGCGAGCTAAAATAACTCGCAAAGGAATGGGGTTGATTTCTGTCAAACACAATTTCATTTCGTGTAACCACAGGACCAACAGATAGTTGCAGCTCCAAGCAACACAATATTTTGATATCCTTGTCAAAAGAGGCCAGCCAACTCCCAAACATATGAGCTGCACTAGTTGGTCTTTCAATGCCAAAAGCTAGATACAGGAAACCCCAGACCATATGAGCAAAACGGCAATGAAAAAACAGGTGCCTAATTGTCTCCATTTCGTGACAAAAGCAACACTTTGTACTACCTTGCCAATTACGTTTTGCCAAATTGTCTTTAGTCAGAAGAACCCCCCTTCTAAGGTACCACAAAAACACTTTGATTTTTAAAGGGGCTTTTAACTTCCATAATCTCCTAGTAAAATTAGGGACATCACGTCTAATTAGCGCCAAATAATGAGACTTCACTGAGAATTGTCGAGATGGACTCAGATTCCAATAAAATTCATCAGCATTCTGTGTCAACTGTAAGTTACCGATGCGTGAGAGCAAATCAGTCCACGCCGTGAATTTAACACCAACCAATGAACGTCTCCAAACAATGTTTGGTTGGCAGCCGTTCATAAAAACTTCAGCAATAGTGATGTATTTTTTTCGTACAATACTATATAACCCAGGGTATTGATCTTTTAACGCGCTTTGTCCAACCCAAGTGTCTTCCCAGAAACGTACCTGGAGGCCATCATTAATCCTGAATGTGCCAAACCGAAGGAAATCTCCCTTTACCTTCATCAAAGAAGACCAAAAATGCGAGTCTCCCGGTTTCCACTCAACTTGTACTAACGGCTTAGAATGAAGATACTTATTTCTAAGAAGTCACGCCACATACCATCTCGTTGTTAAAAGCTTGAACAACCATTTACTCAAAAGAGCAATGTTCATAACATTGAGATCAAGAATTCCCAACCCCCCTTGTTGTTTGGGTTGACATACAATATCCCATTTAACAAGACGATATTTTCTTTTACCCTCATCGCCTTGCCAGAAAAAACGAGATCTGAAATAATCAATTTTCCGAAGAACCCCTTTAGGTATATCAAAAAAGGACATCATATACATTGGGAGACTACTTAGTATTGAATTTATAAGAGTTATCCTACCTCCAATTGAAAGATGCTTCCCCTTCCAACTGCTGAGGCGCTTTTCAAAATGCTCTTCTACCCTTTTCCAATCTGAATTTCGCAATTTTTTATAATGGATAGGAATTCCTAAATATTGCAACGGAAATTCCCCTTGTTTACATCCAAACAAATCCATATATTGCTCTAGTGCTCCTTGGGCCTCCCCAAAGCAGATTAGCTCACTTTTATGGAAATATATTCCTAAATATATACGACTGTTGTCTATATACTACTCTATATCATTTAAAGATAAAATTAAAGACAATAGATATCATCTTGAGGTTGTCGCTATGTCATAAAAAGTATTTATTATAGAAAATAACTTATATAATAGTATTTTATAATGTTTATATAGTCTCTCTTTACATATCCTTTCTGTCTTCCTCCCTTCCGTATTAACAAAAAAAATCTTATATAAGTAATATCAACCATTATATGGCGCCTGGAATTGCCGTCCAACGAGCGTGCCCACGTGTAGGCCTAGCCACATTTGCGAAATCCCCCCTCCGTTTCTTGAAATTGCGGATAGGTCCCTGGAGATTACGAATAGGTCCTCCGCGATTTTTTGTGAGGGGAAGATTTTTGTTTTTTTTCGCATTCGGGTCCCTCGCGCGGTACTTTACGGAAAAAGCCCCATTAAATTCAAATTGCGGACATGCCCTTTTCTAATTTTTCAGGATAGCGAACAGGTCCAAAAACGTAACAAATAGGTCCTCACTCCTTACGTCTAGATCCTTTCCCCGTTTTTCACGGAAAAAATATTTTCATCACCAGAAATATTTGTGCATCTCTAAGAAGGTTGTCATCACGTCTAGGTCCTTTCTCCGTTTTGCCCGGAAAAAATGCTTTCGTCACCAGAAATATGTGTGCAACTCAAAAAAAGTTGTCGTCGCTAATAATTTTTCGCCCTTTTCCCTCTAGACTATTTTCCCACCTCGTTTTTGCACCTCGGTCTCCGATATTTCCCAAATAATTCGTCGAAAGAGATATTTCTACAGCTGTGTGCATCTCTAAGAATGTTATCATCATGTCTAAGTCCTTTCTCCGTTTTGCCCGGAAAAAATGTTTTCGTCACCAGAAATATATGTGCAACTCAAAAAAGTTGTCATCACTAATAATTTTTCGCCCTTTTCCCTCTAGGCTGTTTTCCCACCTCGTTTTTCCACCCCGGTCTCCGATATTTCCCAAATAATTCGTCGAAAGAGATATTTCTACAACTCTAACTTTTATTTTTTCTCCCGTAACTCGGTTTCTGCTGTTTTCCGGTATGAGAAATATGTTGAAAGTCGCGTTTGCGTCGTTTCGTTGATTTTTCCCCCATACTCACACAACACGGCGTGCAGTCGCACGCTACCATGCCTAGTATATATATATATCACAGGCAATACATCAAACATTACTCTGCTGTACGTGTCTTTTAAGCCTTTCATAGCAACTAGATGAATACGCATGGCAGCACACCGCACACTTGCACCGCGACATCGCGCGAGGGTGAGTTTCTGAGTAGTCAATGAAATTTAAATGCATCAGTAGTATTGTCAGAATTCTTAAAAATCGCACAAATTTAATCATGCTCTGAATTTTTTATAGTAGCTTAGGCATGCTCTAGAAATCAGTTACACCACCAACACGTTTTAACAACTCAATTAAATCAGTGAAGTTACTTTAAATGCATTAGCACCATTGTCAAATTTTTTTAAAAATTTCACAAGTTTAATCATAATCTAAAATTTTATGGTAGCTTACACATGCTCTCAGGACCCTTCTCAAAAAGTTTTAAAAATCAAATTCATTTGATGGTTCTGGAAAACCAAAAATAGTGAAATTTAAATGCATTTGATTTTTTTAAAAAAAATCATGCAAGTTTAATCATGGTCCACTTTTTTTATGGTAGTTTATACATGCTCTATGGTAGTTTATACATGCTCTCAGGATTGTTATAAAAAAGTTTCAAAAATTTTAAATATTATTTATTATCTCAATAAAACCATTGGAGTCACTATGAATGCATTAGTAGCATTGTCGGAGTTTTAAAAAATTGTACAATTCTGATTACGATTCAAATTTATGGTAGCTTAGGCATGCTCTGAGAACCTTTAGAAAGTTTCAAAAATTTCTAACATCATTTGATAGCTCAATTAAATCATGAAAAAATTATCTCAAGACCTAAACATAATTATGCATTCTTTTAAGGGTTTCATGGAGGGAGGACACGTGGGATGCGGCACACTATGGAGTATAATAAAACTATCTTCAGCGGCATCCCTTCAGCCTCCAAATCTCTTCGTAGACAAATTCCAAGCACTCCAACGAATTCCCTTTACGGTTCCCTTCGGAAGGGGATTTGAAGTGAGAATCTCTTCAAAAAAGGATTCTCTCTCCAATTCCTATACAAAACCCTTCGAGGGGATGTTGCTGGAGATGATAGGAATGAAGGGAATAAATATGGAGAAGAAAATAAGAGAAGAGAAGGAAATGAAAGAAAATTGCTGAAGATAATCTAAAGGTATTATTATTCCGTTCTTGTTTTCAAGACGGGTATTCAGGGAAGCAGATTCTCGGCCGTCTTCAGGGTCCCTTCTTGCTTTGTTTGCCGCGTTACTTCAATCAGGACCGTTAATTTCTGATCGGACGGTTGTCTCAAGGCCGTGCCGTGGGTGATCGACCCGGACGGACGGCAGAGGATACGAATGCCTCGCCGGAAAGCGAAACCGCCGCATGTCTCTTCGCCTCCTCCCTCCCCCTCCTCTCCCCTCTCCGCCGCCACGGCCGCTGCTCGCTGGCGCCTACTCCTACGCCTCTTCGGAGCATCGCCTCAACCATCCCCACTAGAACCTTCAGTTTCTTCGTTCTCCCCATCCGCGCGTTCTCCGTCGTCTCAGGCATGGCGGCCGGCGCGCAGGAGCAGCGGAGCATGGAGGTGAGGGAGAGCGTGGAGCTGACGGAGAAGGAGGAGCGGATCTTCCGGCGGCTGCTCGACGTCGTCCGCCACTTCGGCCTCGGCACTCAGCTCCGCGTCGCCGGCGGATGGGTCAGGGACAAGGTGAGCTTTTTTTTTTTTTTTTTTTTTTTTTGACAAAAAGGAAGCCTTTCGTTGTCTCACTGGAAGTGGAGTACAGGGAGTGTAGAGAGTAGCAAACAAATTAAACAGCTGGTTGTGTTCAGGGTGTCGGGGGCTTTTGTGGGGGTTTAAGGTGTGATTGCTCGATGTTTACACGAAATGTGGGGAATTTTTCGATTGTTATGTCACGAAGTTTTGCTTTCTTATGGTAATTATCGTTTTGCAGTTTTTGTGGGAAGGAATTGTTGGATGATGCCAAAGATGAGCTCCATTAGATTCTTTAGTGTTCTTACTGGGATTTGGGGAAGTAGTGTTCTATGAACTGCCGAGTGCTGACTAAGGGTTGGGTCCCATTACTGTGTTTTTACCAATTGTTCGATGATTATTTGGGATGGATGCTTTCGTAGAGGGTTTAGGGTTTTGTGTGGGATTTTGGAGAAACTGTTCAACCGTGTCATGAACAAAATTGTTTGCTGTTAGTGGGGCTTTGGTGGAATTGTTCCGTAGCTGTGTGGAGAATTTGGTTATTTTCTATGTTTAGGGTTTATTGCAGGGGAAGTTGGTCACAATTTGCATACTTATGAATTGTTAGGCTGATGGGGTCAGGGGTTGCCCCAATCAGCTTCTTTAATGGTCTTGGATTATTGGGGTTTACGTGTGAGAAAGTCTATGTTTCCCATCGTATTTCAGCAGAAAATTTTAGATGTAACAATGTGGCATGCATGTGACATAGGATGACTGACGGGTATCTCATATGAGTAGAGAAGTGAAGAATTTACCACTATGTCTGGTTTGGGCTTCTATTGGGTTGTGCTATGTGAATGTTGCATTATGTATATAAGGATTGCACGATGATTACTGTATAAGCTGATTAGCAGCCACAGGAGATGCTGGAAGACTTAGAATGGTCTCATGAACTTTCACCTGTTTGCCAGAAAAAGAAATTTGCACTAATTTTGCTTCCTGTAGCTTGTATTTTATGAAATACTAGCTATGTGCCCATGCGTTGCAACAGAAACTCAATTTGCGATAAAAAGTTTATTTGTAAAGAGCACTAACAGTGACAAAGGCGGGTAATTAAAGAGCAGTGGTAAAGATAGGTAATTAAAGAGCAGTGGCAAAGGTGGGTAATTTTGATGAAGTGACGTAGGAAGAAACTCTTGCTTTATATAGTAGAGATAAGTGTTGGGTAATTTTGTGACCTAACTATTGCCTTGGCATAATTTTGGCAGCTATTGGGGAAAGACTCTACTGACATTGACATTGCACTTGATAATATGACGGGCCGAAATTTCTGTGAAAAAATAAATGAGTATTCAGAGTTGATGGGTGAGGAGCAGAAAGGAATTGGTGTTATCCAGTGGTATGCAATCTTTTATGATGCCAATTCTGATAATTATCCTATTACTGTTATTGCTAATTTTGTTTTATTATTTACTTGGTCAAACTCAACACTACCGATCAATATCTGAGACTCACTGTTTATCAATTAACTTTCATGGCCTTTATGCTTTTATACATTTCAAATTTGTTTGAGTTGAATTGCATGCATGAGAAGAAAAGAAAATACGTACCTGCACATAGATAGAGGCAGGGGAGATCACACTTTAATGCAAGCAGTGTGTGTTCTGAAGTGTATCATGCTTGCCATATTGGCATTTGCAGTTAGCCAAATGCCTACTAACATGGAGTTGTGATATTTTGTAGTTTCTTGCAGCAATCCAGATCAATCAAAGCATTTGGAAACTGCAAGAATGCTTATATTCAACATCTGGATCGATTTTGTGAACTTGAGGTCTGAAAAATATGCTGAAAACAGTCGTATCCCTACCATGGTATGTACATGATTTAACACTGCTTTGCATACTCATTTTGGTGATCTTGTGTACAAAATACACATATGTTTGCATGTATGGATTATTTGTACTTTTGAAAGACATTTACGATGCCATTTATTTTTTGGGTGTGGCTTATCTTTTATGTGGGTATAGTACTACCACTAGTAAACTGTATATTGACTCAATTGCAACTGATACCCATTGACATTTTGGGCAGCTCAATGTTTGCAAACTTTGATTTCCCCATCACTTTATAGACAATCTGTTGCAACCAGTTTAAGGCAATGCCATGTTTTTCAACGCGCAGGAGATTGGTACTGCCAAAGAAGATGCATACCGTAGGGACCTAACAATCAATAGGTAATACTATGAAATTTCATTTTTGGATGAGTTTTTTTTTGTGTCTTTAAAGTTATGCTTTGATTGGTACAATGTTGATTTTAATTTAGTACCCTATTTTGTCTTGACTAAAATTCAATCTTTGACAGCTTATTCTTCAATATTAACACCAGCTCAGTGGAAGATTTAACTGGAAGAGGTGAGTTTGGTCGTTATTGCAAGTTTATAACTTCATGCAACCATGTTCTAAAGTTCACTCTGTTATGTAATCATGGTGATCTCATACTCTGTGAAGGTCTTGAAGATCTCAAAAAAGGTCTTATTGTTACTCCTTTACCTGCTAAAGCTACCTTCCTGGATGATCCACTTAGAGTTCTTCGAGCAATCCGATTTGGTATTCAAGCATCCTCTGATTGAGCTCTAGTAATTCTTGTGAAAATTATATGCTAAATTTGTCATAACATTACCCTTATCTGTACTTTTAAGATTACAGAGGTGTTGTGATAAGTTGAAAATGTCTTACATGTAAAGCATGTGTACTGGGGTAATCTGAGATGAAAACGAAAGAAATTGCTTCTGTTTTGGAAGTTAGATGCTTTCTTTTTATGTTCATCAGTATTTAATTCATACCCACTTTATTTGCTTATGCAAATGGATGATCAAGAAATGGACACTATTAAGTGACTTGGAACCTTGTATTTTCTTTTCATACGCTCTCTCACAGCCGCTAGATTCAACTTTACATTAACTGAAGATTTGAAAGAAGCCGCTTCTGATGAAAAGGTGAAGTCTGAACTTGGTAGCAAGATTAGCAGAGAACGTATTGGTCATGAGGTTTGATTCTGCACTACTTATTGCCAAGTGCCAATTGATCTTTCCTTATTTCTTTCCTGCTTTAGTGTATAAGTAACCGAACTTTATTATTTGAATATTTATGGAGTAATATCATGCAATTCTCTTGGTCACCAATTTTATATGTTTGTATATTGTGCAGGTAGACCTCATGATGTCAGAGAAACATCCTGTTAATGCAATGTGTTATATCCGTGATTTGGGATTATTTTATGTTGTCTTTGCTTTTCCTGAGAAACCTGACCCTCCAGTTCATGACAAATGTGATTGGTGTGTCCTTGTTCTAATTATTTCATGTTTCGAATTCATGCAACTATTTGTCACACGATTACATATCAGACCTCTGTACTTGTAGAGCTATACAAGACATCAGTATGCACTGTCTGATTATTTCCATTAGCATATATATTTCAGTTTAGTCTCATCTCCTATCTTTTGTTGAAATGCAGGCATTGTGTTTCACATATTGAAGTGGCATGGAATCTTGCACATTCTATTGGCTGCTCAGTGTTCAGTGGTGGTTCTGATTCCAGATCACAGGTCTGAGATTTTTCAGCATATATGTTAAACGACATACCCTGAAATGCTTCTCTTTGACATGATTTGTATGTGTTTTTAGCTGTCCCGTGCTTGGCCTTCAAAATGGTTATATCCAGAGTGATACTTGCATAACTTCACTGCAAGTAATTGACACAAACCAGCATTATCCTGATTCTTTTCTGGACATTGTGTCGGATTTGTTGGTACTACTAAATTATTTAGGTCATTTACAGAAAATTTTGCACCTGGTTGAACCATGATGGTTTGGAGTACAAAATAAAGCTCTTTCATTGTTCCAATATCTGCGTATATATTCAATTATAGTCTTATAGATGATTTAGCATGGTATTGTTGTTATTCAAAACATCTGTAATTTAACCTTCTCACTACAGTTTCATCTTACTTTTTTTTTCAATTGATGGTTCCTACGTTAGGCAACTTCACTACACGCTCTATGTTATGGGCTATAAATTGATATCTTTTTGTTTTCCTAACATTAAGATTTGTGATGGTACCTAGGATGAACAACGCAGGCTTTGCCTGTATAGTGCACTATTTACTCCAGTTCGAAATATGGTCTACTTGGACAAAAAATCGAAGAAGGTAACATCGAACTCATGCATCCTCCAGATGTCCTCAATTCAAACACTTTCAACTATTTAGGCGGGCAAATTCTGTGTATTTATGATCTTGTTTATGAACTAAATCATTCACTTTTCTGCAAGTGTATAAGTGGCTAAACTCGATTGACCAGACGATTGGACAGAGAAGGCTTGGTGCATCATGGCCATACTTTGTTTTTAGTACACTGAACATTAGAAGCATCTGGCCTGTGCATTATCCTAACCTTTTTCAAATCCAAACAGTGACTGTTTAAGCAGGCAAACCTTTTTTTATTGCTATATTATCTACTTGGATTGTGCAAATTCTTCACTGTTGCGCAAGTGTTTAAGTGAGTACACAGTACACTTGCTTGTTAAGTAGTACTAGAATCACTGGTGAGAACAGACTTAGTGCATCATGGTCACAATTTTTTTTAAGTATGCTGAAGCTTAATATTAGGTACTAACCTTTGCCTGAAAGTCTATATTAAATTTTGATAAGATGGTGGGTTGTTTATGTGGTGTAAAAGATTCTACATAATTTATAACAAAAGAGTAGGTTATTAACAATTTCAGGTGCATATGTATTTATAATTTTGATTCTATTTTCTTTGTTTACAATGTAAAGGCTAGAAGGTATCTTCTGTCTTCTGCTATTTGCATTCCTAGATATCCAGATTCATTTAAGTATATTGTCCAATACACCTTTCAGAGCATTACCTTCCTATGACACCAACTTAAATTCTCCAGTAAACCTAGTTTCTCATTGGTAATAACCACAGGGTTGCTACCTACCATCAGGTCTATCACTGTCAAGAGTTTAACTTTGTAGCATCCAAATAATCAGATCAGATTTGAAAATTCTGTCGTTAGTTTTTGCTACATATACCTTATTCCTGAAGTTCTATTTTGTTAGCATGCGTCAAATTTTTAGAAGCTGGTTGGTGATCAACCTTGGTTACTAAGGGCATGTTTGGTTCATAGCCACACTTGACCAAGCTTGCATGTTGTATCACGAAATATTTGGTGCTTTTGTTAGGTGCTGCAATTATGCCTGACTTCCATGCAATAAATGAGTTAAAATGGAGCACATTAACAACAATAATTGTTGAAGCAAAAGAAACAGTGGACTGGCATGCCATTCTTGGAGGGGGCTTAATTTATTCACAAACTAAAGAGCTCCTTAATCTCTACATTCCTTTGCCCTCTATTGTTTTTTAGTAAGTACACTAACGAGCCTGTTGCTTCATCTGCAGGTTCCCACTGCTAGTTATATTGTTCGGGACTCTCTAAAGTTGAAAGCTAGTGATGCTAACACGGTACACTTTCTTGAGCAGGCCTCAACAGGGTTTACAAAATCGAATAGTGGAGTACAAATGCAAATTCAAAAAATTTGAAAAAATTTTATCAAAAAGTGCTAAATTTTTTGAAGATTTTTGTGTGAGGTCCTGAGGCAATGCTAATGATGCTATAAAATTTTTAGATGATTAGTAGACCTATGTATTTTTAAAAAATTCTGACAATGATACTGTCAAAATATATGCTCTTCAGTTTTCGATTTTCTAGGGGAATTAAATGAAGTCTAATATTTCTTAAACTTTTTGTGCGATGTTATATGGTAATGCTAATGATGTTATAAAATTTTCAGATGATGATTAGACCTGTGTATTTTTTTAAAAAAAAACTGAAAGTGCTACTTTCATTATATATGCTCTTCTGTTTTTTATTTTATATGGAAAATAAATGAAGCCTAATATTTTTGAAAATTTTAGTACATGATCCTTGGGCACTAGTTATGGTTACATTAAAATTTTAGAATATAATCAATCTTGTAAATTTTTATAAAAATCTGACAGTGTCTCTATTCCTTTTCATTAATTGATATTTTTGATTTTTTAGAAGCACTAAATGATTTCAAAAATTATTTAAATTTATCTAAGGTGTTTTATAGATTAATTGGGATTTTTTGTAATTTTGTAATTTTTTAGAATTTTTTTGATATTGTTTTCAATTTTCCTTTGGTGTGCTGAAAATCGAGAAAATCGCTCGAAAATCACAAATAAAAAATCAGTCGAAAATCAAAGAAAACCGATTGAAAATCGGTGAAAATTGCTCGATTTTTGTTTTTTCGCCATTGTTTGACCACCGAGTTCAAAAATTTTGAATTCAAACTTCATCGGTTTCAACCTATTTTCGATCGATTTTTAGCAATTTTCGAAACTAAAAAATCGTTTGAAAATCAAATTTTCGATTTTGTTAACCCTGGGCCTCAACTGCATTTGTCTCTGCTTGTTCCAGGTCTTGTGTACTATGATAAAATTTTTAACTTCTCACACTTTGTTCTTTGTTTAAAGATTGTCAATATACATGTTGCTAGTGAAATGCTTGCCGAATTAGTTATTCTCATTGAGTCAAATGAAAATCTGGAAACTGTCAAAGAGAAGCTGGATGATGAATATCTCGAGATTCCAACAGACTTAGTAAAACGTGTTTTGGCAGGTCAGTGCTGAGCATGGTGATTTGTAAATTTGAAATGTGTTTTAAATTGGTCGATCCTTTATAATCCAATGTTTCTAATGCCAGTTGCCTAATTTGGTTTTCAATATACATAATCTTCGTACAAGACCAAATTTTTTGGCCAATTCTTTAGAATACTTGCTGGTTCTGCAACAACTGGATTGATTCTTTCGTAATACTCTTATTTGGTTGTTATGAAACATTTTGCACAAATTTTTTGACAGTTTTAGCATCTCAGGACTTATACTTCGTGAAATAAAGGACTTTTGGCGTGTGGCATTGTTTATCTCCATTCTCTCCGATCCAGAAGTTTATGATGCTAGTGATTCCCTCAGCCAGCAGGATGAGCTACATCGAAGGAAAGTGAAATACATCAGAGTTGAGCGTTCAATAACTGACCTAGGTAAAAAATTACCTGATGGCTGCAGACTTCTTTTCAATTTCCTACCATGATAGTTAATGTGTTTTCTCTCATAGCTACCAGTTTTTGAATCTACTTGCTCATATATTTGTTTCATTGTCCTGGTTTATACCTTATTGTTCCACTTCTCCAGATCTTGATGGTGTATGGAAGATGAAGCCGTTGCTTGATGGGAAATCCATTATGGAGGTAATGCAAGTCAAGTCAGGAGGTCCACTGATTGGAAAATGGGTATACTACGACGCTGCCCCTTCCCTTTGTAACTGATCACACTATTCTATTTCCTGAGCATTCTTGACACAACATTTGTTCCTTCTGACAGCAACAAAGGCTGGTGAAGTGGCAGCTCGCGCACCCGGAAGGAACCATGGACGAGTGCTTGGAGTGGATGAAGCAGTCGCAGTCCAAACGGCAAAAAGTAGAATGCAGCAGCTGATCACCATCAACATTTTGAGCCTAGGCAGTCTTGAGAACTCAGGTCACGAACTTCTCATGGCATTAGTTTGCGTGGTAGCCATATATGCTGCCCCAATGTCCCCTTCGCCTGATGTAAAAATGTCTTCATACTTAGGCCGTTTTTGGAATGCGTGTTAATTTACAGGATCTTTTCATGAAACAGTTCCCCTCATTCAAAACAAGCCCATAATAGGTAGCTTATCCTGAGTTATTTTCGTCACCTCTGCAATGCACTAGTATCGGGATGGAAAATAGCCGATACGTATTGCATACAGGTTTTCGAATTCGCTTTATTTTTTGTTTTGGCACCCACCGAAATTTTGACGTAATTTCGGGATGAAATGGTTGGACAAAAACTTGAATTTTTAATAAATTTTGACCGAAACTTGAATTTTTGGACAAAGTTTGACGAAAAGTTGATTTTTTGACAAAATTCAAATGAACCCACTGAAATATGAATGGGACGTGTATTTTAGCACCCACCGAAAGAACTTAATTTTGCTGAATTTTGGTGAAATTTGAAACCCTTCTTGCATACAGGTACGTGAGTTTACTTGTTTTCTTAAGTATCCGGGTATCTTAGAGACTAGTGCTCAAGCTGCCAGCTGCTCCCTCTAGCTATAAAAGAACAATATTTTGGATGTTGACATAGTCTCTAAAACATAACTTTGATCGGTAATTTCTATTATATCAGATTTATAAAACCTAATAAAATTATAATTTTGTAGAAGTTCTCAAGACAAATACATACATACATACATATTATTTTAATATATGTTCAATCTAACAGGCGGTGCACAACAAGATTGGAGAAAATCAATCCTGACAGGCGTAATAAAAGATTATCAACAATCGGCGATGTGTAACTTTATTGATCAAATCGAGTTACAAGAGTCTAAATTACAGGAGCTACTCTTAGTCAACAGGAAAAACAAAAGTAGAGTATCCGTTGATTGGATTGTGTATTGTTTTTCGCCTACCCTTGACTATCTTTTATACCCGTTGGCCGATCGTATCCTATTACAACACATTACAAAACATGATCCGTATCAGCCTCAATCCAAACGATTTTTCCTTAAAATCTTTATTGTAACCATATATCTTTGAATATTTCCATACCACACGTCGGTTACGATACGTTGACATTATCCTGCAGATTTTGATCACACCTGTCAAATTTCGGTGCAAACATATGCCTCTATTTTTAGAAGATAACTTGTAATCTTCCAAAAATCTTAACTATTGGCTTGTATGACATCGGCTTGGTAGGAAATCTTTATCAGTAACCGCTGCATTAATAGCACTGTAAAAATCTCGATATACGTATCGTGCGTTTTAACTACACGTGTCGCTTAGAAATCCTTCCCGCCGTTTCACTTTTTTACCCCTTGTATAAATATGCGGCTCTCACATGGTCATTTTCACGCACTCGAGCTCTCTAAACGTTTGACAACACTTAAAGGATGGAGAAGTTGGTACATCTGGGTAGCAGCCCAACAGAGAGAGATATGGGAGGATGGGAATAGCTGAGTGCCTCCTGCTTTTGCTTGCCGATCTAGAGGTTAACGAGCTCTTAGTGACCACGGCTTGTTATTTCTAGTTGAACAGCTTTAATGCTTTTCTATTACGTACTAGCCTTGTCAGCCCAACTCTCCTAGATGTGGCCCAGCTGTGCTATCTCAGGCTAGATGGGGAACAAATATCGGCTTATAGCGGCAAGCAAGGTACAAGCTCATCAAATCCAAAGGTGAAGGATAGAGCAAGTATATTGGCAACAACAATAAGGTGAATGGGCCGGTATCGGATGAAGAGCATGTTGTTTTTCTTAACCTTTGGCTGGATTGCTTTGTATTCTGTGGAGCTTCTCTAGGGCCAACTCAAGTGTATCAGACCGTGGCAAAGCGCTGGTAGAAGACCATCGACTAGCCTTAGGAAAAATGTTGCTAGGGCCAGTGTACCAGATGTTATACATCATAAGGAGTCGGCTTTTTACTGGGTTTGGGTAGTTTGCCATCGGCAACATAGGAGGACCAATGTGGTTTGTGCAAATTTGGTTGTATTGTTTATTCAGTTGGTCTTTTAATCTAGACCCAGCTAACGATACCCCTTTTCCAAGAGAAGAAACTCCTGAAGGTATGCAGCCTCAGTTTAGGGAAAGCCGATTCTTTGGCAAGAGATTTATCATGTGCCCTGGAAATGAGACAAGAATAACTCCCATCGGCTCAAGGAAGTTTTTGGCCTTTTTTTCTTCAGCTTGATAATGAGGACTACTTTAAGTAGCAGGATTTTTAGCTACAGTTGTGCAGCTGACTTTCCATGGCCTTCTTTTCTTCACCTAGAGGCCAACAACTCCTTGATGCCTCACAAGACTTTGAATTTTTATAAATTATTCATTTCTCCAAGTGTATTGCATGTTGTCCTCCACACCAAAAATCGGACGTTTCAGTCTTTATATGAGTTTTATCACCCATCAATTTATGCTAGGCAGCTGGGCTTTGGGCAAGTGATTCCTTCCTTTCAACTTCTTGATCGACTTCAACCCCAGGCCCAAGTTCACAATGCCGCAACAGCTGGGATTGTCCTGGAAATAGCCGATGATTTTCAAGTCCAGGATCTGCATCATTTCTTTTTGAATGCCCGCTAAGCAAGAGATTTCACATCGTGGTGGTTGGCTATTGCAGAAGCATTATATTTGGAAAAGTCACCGTCGGCCATTATTAATGAATTCTTCTTGAATCTGCCAGAGCCAACGGTAGTCTCTGACAGTGATTCTAGCAGGAAGCTAGTTTGTCAGGATATACTAACTCAAGCTTAGTAGACACTAGTTCAATGCCCGTGCGTTGCTACGAAAAATAAATTTGGTAATGAAACATAAAGGTCAAACAATAAAAAAAATTATGCTACAAGATCAAACATCTATTTCTCCTGATTACACAAGTTTTTATGGTTTCTCCTCCGACATGAATTTAGGCATTCATGATATTAAAACAAATTTAGAAATGATATTCTTGGTATACATCCCAAAACTGAAAATAAATGGTTACATTGCAACATGACTTGGATAACATGTTGATCAAAACCTTGTCTATGATATGAGTACTTCTCTGTAGACAATGTTTTTCGTGAGATTCCTGTGTGTTTTCTTAGACTTTCGGCCCTTATCCTTCTCCTTATCTGTGATAGCAAGTATCTTGATGTTGCTTCTAGCGGTGGTCTAGATAGCGCAACATATAGTTGCCCATGAGAGAAAACCGGTTCAGGGAGGTAGACACTGACATTCGGGATGGTCTGCCCTTGCGCTTTGTTGATTGTCATTGCAAAGCTGAGCCTAACAGGGAACTGCTTCCTCTTGAATCTAAATGAGAACATCTCATCATCAGAGGGACATAGAGGTATTCGAGGTAAAAACACCCTCTTCCTGGCGTGCTGGCTAAGCACAATCTCAGCATCTATAGCATTCTTTTGGAATTCCTGCACTACAAGTCTCGTCCCGTTGCATAGTCTATTTGCAGGGTCAATGTTTCGCAGTAGTCTCACGAGATAGTTAATCTTGAGCTTGAGTATATGTAGAGGTAAACCGTTAGGGGTCAGGGTGTTTAGAAATTCAGGAGGGTAGAAGCTATGGGGATCATCCTCCGCAGAATCGAAGCTATGGTACACCATCTCCCCATGAAACAGGTCAATCATCTTCATATTGATCCTATCAATATACTCATTTCGGGTCGACAGGATGGCTCAAGTCGACAGGATGGCTCAAGATGTGATATAGTTGGCATCCGATAGGTTGTCATCCAGCATAGGAAAAATACTCTGTATGAGTTTATCGATGTCTGTGCCATTTTCTGTATAATGGTATACAGATCTGGTCAGGAAGCCGCACATAACCATCCTCATTAGTCTCCTCAATACCATTCTCGATCCGCAATAGGTACTATGCATACTCAAGATCACTCTAGGCCCTCATGTTACATAGAGCCTTAGCTGTCGCATACAATCCCATAGGTATGACTTACACATCATTGTGTCAATTATTTGTGGCCTCGTCCCCTTACGGACAACCAGTAGAAACTGCTTGAAGTCTCCTCCAAACACGATCGTTTTCCCACCGAACGGCAGATCACGTCGGCCCATGACGTCCCACATGCTACTGTCCAGGGCCTCCATCGCCTGTTGCCTTGTCATGGAGGCTTCGTCCCATATTATCAATGATGCTTGCTAAAGAACTTTAGCAGTCCCACTTTGCTTTGTGAAGCTACAGACCGCCCCACTTATAATGTTGAGTGGGATCTTAAACCTCGAGTGCGCTGTCCTACCTCCAGGCATGATGGATGCGGCTACGCCCAACGTCGCGGTTGCCACTGCTATCTTGCCATCACCTCAAACCTTCGCAAGTAAAGCTTTATATAGGAATGTCTTTCCGGTGCCTCCCGGGCCATCTACGAAGAAGACACGTCCATCGCCACTGTCAATCGTAGATAATATGTCAACGTACGTTACCATTTGCTTAGGGTTGAGGGAGGACGATAGAGATATATGCTCATCATCAACCTAGATTGTTGACTCCTTGTATATCTCTCTGGCCTCTATATCGGCGTTGTTGTGAGACTCATCTATAGCAGGGAGAGGAAATGATGTTATGTCCTTCCCCATCAATTGCAACATATTTCTGATGTCCAACAGCACCATCTGCTCAACTGTCTGTTGGCATGCATGAGAACAGCGATAGTCGTCTGACATTCCCTCAAGGTGCCTTTCCCAAAGTCCACACACGTCGCTTGGCTCGCAGAAGACCAGTATAGCTGCAAAGAGCCTCCTGAGCAATGATGGCATCTGGAATAGCTTAGCCTTCAGTAAGACACTCCTCTAGGGTGTTGTCAGCCTCGATTAGTCCTCTCTTCTCAACGGCTTCATGGAAGAATGAGTAGACTACACTGTTCACTGTCCTGAGTTCTTCAAAGGAGGTGGCACCATGTACATGGTTTAGGAGAACCCTTAGATAGTAGCGCTCCCCTCGTTTAGACAAGCCGACACAATTCTGCCAACTTGTGTTCGTTCTACCCTCTTCTTCCACTGCTTTAGTCCTGGTTGCCAACTAAATGCCTCTGGAAAATCCCTGTATAAGATTCCTCGAGCCTCCTCGCATGTTCAGTTCATCTTGAAATACTCTATCAGCATTGTTCTCTCAACGCCATGCTAGGCAACAACATCATGAAGATCTTGGCCCGCGAAGAACGAGACCATGTGCATGTTTGGTAGATGTAGCTGCATTTGCATTACAGATGGGGAGATCTTGCTAAGGTCGAAGCTGTAGATCCTCCAATTGATCTATTAAATAGTATCGCATAAGGCTTAAAAACTTTTATGGTAAGTACAGTTTATGCAGTCAGTTGAAGATGAGGGACAAAACATACCTTGAGAGCAAATGTAGAAAGGAAAAGGAAATCTTGGGAGATGGGATGATCGAAAATAACTCCCCACTGCAATGCATAACAAAGGTAATAGATTAGAACAAAATTTGTATACAGTGTTAACTTTTTTAAAGAAGGAAAATGGGAAAACCTTGCACAAATAGAAAATATAGTTCATGAACCTTGAACCAATAGAAATTCCATATCCTTTTTACAAAACCAAATAATCCATTTAGATGTTCTGATCAACAGCTTATTTTAATCTATGATTAAATTGTCATCAGCACAGTAGTATTTGGCTAATTTGATTCAGTAGATTCATCTAAACCTGGCTACAACTATATATTTGAGTCTACAACTTGTTGGTTCTGACCATGTAGGGTTGTGTTGGTATTATGAATCTATAATTTGAGAAGCATCTGCATGTGTAGCACTGCAATCTATAATTTGAAAATTGAACTTGTAATAATGCAATATAATCCATGAATATAGAAAGTGAACTACACGAACAAAGTTTACATAAAGGTAGGCTTGTATCAAGTGGTTCTCCAAACTGTTTATGGATAATTTTTCCCTCTGTAATGATGTATTCATAGTGCTCATGCTCTTGCTGCAAAACTTCACGCAGTAGTTAGAACCATCTGGTAGGCTTAGCTGCAGCAAAACTATAGAGTTCATGTAACATTAATATTTGAAAAATACTTTCATGTGATAATTTTGTAGGATTTTGAACACAAGGGCTTGTATCAGTTCTTTTAGTTATCAGGAGCGATTGAGAAAAGAAGTGAATGGAAGTAGGCGAGTGCATTTTAGAACCAATTAAGCATCAACGTGTGGGCCTTTGGTTGTGTAAAATATAGCACAAATATGCAGCGTGCCATTTAATAACAATGACACCAAGATATAGCACATGTTTTCAATCCGAGAAAAAAGTTCTAAAAGGCTGGACGAAACAAAATTGAGGATAGAATCAATGAAGTTAATACTGTTAAAGTTCTGATGCAGCTCTTCTTAGAATATTTTCGACAAGATGCATGATCTCGAATAAGGATGGGCAGCTATTACAGAACATGATCTTGTTGGACCAAGAAATTTTATGCGTTGCTTCTTTAGGAGAGCTCTTAGGCACTTTGAATGATCAACATCTTTTCCTTCCCCAACATCCAGCCTACATATGAAAAAAGACTTGCTTATATTGCTGTGAAATTAAACACACCAGAGAGGGAGACATGATTACTTCTCAAAAGGGAATCAAGAACCCAACGGAGAGGGAGACAATGACTGAAGAAAGGGGCACGCACACACGCACTGAAAAGACTAACTTATATAGAGTGATTCTAGTTCCAAAGACTGGAATAACACTTATCTAATGTGGCTTCCAATAGAATAACAAAAATATGATAAGTTAGTAGTAACAAACTGATTATCTGATAAGTGAGTTGAAACAAACCGTGATAATTATGGAGATTGTATCGGCCATGGTCAGTGGTGAGCTTCCCCGCCATGCCATCCGCCAGATGCTGCGGCAGTAGCGCCTTGCACTTGCCGCCGCCACAAGCATCCTTCTTCGAGCCCGCCACCGTGAGGCCTTCCACACCACCCCCTCCTCCTCTTCCTTCTCCTCTCCCTCCCCCAGATCTAAGCTGACGTCGTGCCGCTTGGACCCCCTCTGACCCTCCTCCTCTTTGTGCTGCATTGTGAAGGTATGTGTTGTGGCTGGAGGTGCCCGTAACAGCGGCGAAGCTCGCAGGGCTTCACCATCGGAGTCCCTCCTCCAGATCTGCGCTGACATTGCACTGCTTAGACCCCCTTTGACCCTTCCGCGCCATGCCATCCATCAGATGCCACGACAGCAGCGCCTTGCACTCACCGCCGCCATAAGCATCCTTCTTTGAGCCCGCCGCCGAGTCCGTGGGCGACCGGGACCCACCACCAGAGAGAAGGATTCTTACCGCCGCCGTTGCAAGAACCACTCCTGAGGCTGCGGCGATCCATCATCGGTGGCTATCCTTCCACTGCACGTGCCGCTTGGACCCCTCTGGCCCTTCCGCGCATTATGCCACTAAGCAGATTGGGAGGAACGAGGAGTTAGGAGAACTATGGTTTGTGCCACCGAGCAGATCAGGAGAAATGAGGAGTCAGGAGAACTGTGGTTTGCGCTATCGTGAGGAACGGAAGCGAAAAAGAACACCATTTTTTCCGGCCGGTTCGTTTTTTTTTACGATTTAGAGGTGGGTTGGTGGTGGAGAATGGACGTACCACCACCAACTCCTAATTAGAAGTAGTACAGATTACCAGCGAGGTATCGGCTTGAATAAGTTTCTCCATTACATGTACCTTCCAATTTTTCTGAGTAACTCCTAGCTAATCGGTTGAATTTTCACTTTTTAGACTAAGGTAGTTGGGAAGAAGCCAACTTCGGGCCCATCGAATGGTGGCCAAGCCAAGAGACCGCACCAATCGAGTGGTCTAATGGGCTACACTTCTGACTTGTTGGGCATCCAAAGCCCCTCACTGTCAAAGTTGGAGAAGTAGCAGCAGCCCAGTAAGTCCTTTGATTGACTACTCTCCTTTATTATCTCAAAACGACAAATTCTTACTGACTAATATTGATAACCGATCAATTTTAGAGAAAAAAATGCGCCAAGTACACAAAGGTCGCTGCCAAAAGAGGCTCAAAGCCTTAAGAACAGAGTGGCAAAAGCTCACCGCACACGTCGACCACTGTAGAGGTAGGTTTTCTGTTTGAATTTCTAAATTATCAATATATTTACGTATTGGCCTTACCCATTTTAATGTCTTATCTCTAGCCAACTCCAACGGTGCAGGTAGCCAATATCTTGGCTAATCTGCCCACCTCCTCTGAGCTTTCGCCACCATCCTCCCAACCAACACCGCCAGCCCCCGTTGTTGCCACCATCGTCCCAATGTCGTTCGACCCGACAAACTTGTTGGGTTTTACTCTTGACAACCTTGAGCACCCGAAGGTGATGGCCACGACAACTGTCTAGCCAACATTAGGAAGATACTCAAAGTATCTATGGAGGTGTCGGCTGCCGTGACCTCTGCTCGTGGGATGCAGGAGAGACTAAACAAGCTCTTTGAAGAAGTCATGAAGCCTTAAGCCGATCTCCTCTAGAACACCCAACCTCTTTGGGACGCAATGGTAGCCATGGAAGTCGATCTCCCTCTAGAGACTATGAACGCGCTTCTAACTATATGCCATTTGGATAGCAAGTCGGCAGAAGTTGAAGCGGCTAGGGCCACGATTACAATGAGGGAGGCGCAAGACGCCAACCAGTGGCTACTTGATAAGATGGTGGCAGCTACCAAGGCAAAGAAAAATAAGTTTGATGCTGATACCCTGATCCTCAAGACCAACAAGGAGGCTATTCAAAAGCTGGAGTCGACCAAGAAACTTCTTGAGGAAGAGTTGGCCAACTTTAACAAGTGGATAGCTGATGGCCAAGCCAAGCTCACTGTGATGGCCTTATCCATCAAGGAACAAAAGCATGCAATCACTCTAGCTGTTGCAGGAGTTAGGGAGCAGTCGGCTAAAGTGGTTCCTATACCTGGCGTTTTTTAAGCTGAACGTCATCATCGTCCATTCAAACAACCCTAAGGCCCCAGGCATCTGAAGGCTATTTTGGGATATCAGCTTCTGCAATGAATGTCTAATTGTATCTGGCATTTCCATTAAGAAAGCTAATGATCTTATTTCCCAATGCGGCATCGATAAGCATATCGGCTATGGGCATCGGATACTCATCTTTCAGAGTGGCCTTATTTAAATCTATAAACTTGATGCACAAACCTAGTTTACCATTTTTTTCTTCATAATAGGAACGATATTGGACACCCATTCAGCATATCGGTAAGGCTTGATAAACTTGACCTCTAGTAATCGTTCAATATATTCTTTTATAACATTGTACAAAACTGGATTAAATCTTCGAGGAGATTGTTTAAACGACCGATAGCCTGGCTTTATAGGTAGCTGATGTTCAACTAGCTGTCGGCATAGCCCAAGCATTTCATGATACTCCCAAGCGAAACAATCTTTATAGTTTCAAAGAATCTTGATTAATTTTTCCTTATACTTTACATCTAACTTTGCACTAATAAAAGTTGGCCTTTTCTATCTCCATCACCTATATCGACCTCTTCAAATAAATCAGTTGATGAGAACCCTTGGCCTAACTTTTCGATTTCTTGGAAATCTTCGATGGCCTCATAGCTATCTGTCTTCTGTCGATAGCTTTGCATTTTGTCATGTAGGGCCTTCATTGTTTGTTTGGACCCCATTGGCACAAAACTTCACTAGTCTGATCCAATATGCTAGGCCAGGCATTGATCAGCATAAGCCCTGTTCTACTGATGCAAATGAAATCACAATCGTCCAATATTTTGCCCGATATGCACTCGGCTTCCTCATGCTTCCAATTCGCATCTGAACTGGCCATAACAATATAGACTGATGAATCGGCTGGAACGACTTTGATCGCATCGCCGTTCCATTGGATAAGTAAAAGTAACTGGTGCATGGTCGACGGAATGCAACAATTTGCATGAATCCAATCTCGCCCAAGCAACACATTATAACTACCTTTGGCGTTGATTACAAAGAAAGCAGTCGGCGATGTTTACTACCGACAGTCAACTCTATCATCATGATGCCCTTAGCTTCAATGGGATCACTTGTGAAGTCATTTAAAACCATGTTGGTTCTGATTAAGTCTTTATCGGACTTACCTAGCCTTTTGCAGGTCATATATGGCATCAAGTTAACCGTGGCTCCCCCATCCACAAGCATCCTCGAGATCGACTTACCATTAATGTGCCCTTTCAAATACAACGACTTGATATGCCGATGAGAATCATGGGGTTTTTCAAAGACTACGTCTTGAGCACCCAAACACAGTTGAGCAAAGGATTCTTTAGTCGATTCAAATTTTATTTTGAACTTGGCTGACAGCGTGAACACCATGTTGATGTCCATTGGAGGAGTGTCATCTCAAATCATGGGCGAACCTAAGTCATCGGCTGAATCTGACTTCTCCTCAACTTGGTCCTTCCTCCACCATTCTTTCTTCACAACTTCAATCGGCTGAAGCTCATTGAACGCTTACTCCCTTTGTTTCTCTTGTTTGGCCTCCCTGATTTCTTGGGTCCTTATTCTTTGAAACCGTCTACGATGTGATTAACTAAGACCTAGTGGGTACCATCTAGGTTTGGGTTCAATCGACTTACAGATCCTTCCAGCTAAATCTTCCTTTATTGCAGAACTTGACTCCTCTACCTATGCCTTAGCCTAATTCGGTGCTGAAATTCTTTCCTGACTTGGCCTCCTATGACTTTTACTAGGACGATCCGTATGGGTCCAAATAATCTACCTTTGGCCGACTGCCTTGGCCAATCATCCTGAGGATAATGTTCTATCGAGCAGATGTATGGTGATGGTGCCATGTGTCGGGACCCGAATTTGCAAATCCTTTGGTCGGGACCCGAATGGTGATGGTGCCTTGACTTTTACAGATGTATGATGTTCTATCCGCCTTTTGCCATGTGTCGGGACCCGAATTTGCAAATCCGGACCCTCTGTGTATTCAGCACTAGTCCAGGATCACGCTAGTGCACACAATCTCAACATTGGTACATATCACAGTCATAACCAACGAAATAATAAGTACTTTGATTAAATACTCAAACTAGTTGATCGACCTTATGGTCAAGTTACAAAGATCGCCTCAGGCTAAGACTTATTAAAATATTCAAATCGCAATGAAATAAAATAAACTCGTGGCGCCAACCAATTTGCCACGAACTCGACCGTGGCTCGCTCCTAGTTTGTCGGCTCCTCCTGGTACTCCTCCTCTGGCGGGGTTTGCTTCTTCTTCAACTGAAGTTGTGTTGTTGTGGGGTGAGTACTTTGAGCACTCGACAAGTCATGCATGAGAATGCAATGCTAATATACTACATGCATGGCTTAGTACAAAGGATAGGCTATGGTTCATGAGCGACAAAGATTCAAGGTAAACAATAATAGATTGCAAAGCGATAAAAACAGTAGTAAGAATAATAGCTTTCACAAACATTTCAATCGTAAATCCTTTTTCCATCCTAAGTCAAGTTCCTCATTACCAACCCAAGCATTTTTCCATAAACAATTCATTTTATGAAAATCTAACCCTTGATCAGTAATCATGAGCGATGCTCAATACCGTGAAACCTTTGCTATTGAATAGGTTGTACACTCTGCAGAGGTTATACACTTTACCCACAAGATCTGATCAAATATCACCAAGGCAAATAACCGTAACGAAGCCTTTCCAAAGTTCCATCTAAACTCAAGATCTTGCCGCTAAGGTTTCAACCTTTGGAGGGATGGTTACCACACCAGGCCCCCTCTTGCGCCATGTGAGTTCTCATTCCGCTTCTCCGGGCCTCACACCACCATGACAAGACCAAAGAATAGATTTCCCGGTTTACTCATTAAGCCCGTCCCATTACGGAGCTTGTGGGTGTATGAGAGACTCAGTTCAAATGCTCACAAGGTTAAGTCCTTAGTTGACCGAGGCAAGACTTACCAAGTGTAACTCAAATGTCCATGTCCAATAAAAACCAAATACGACCGCCCAGTTGCCACTCTTGGCCCACCAGAAACAATCTTGCTATTTGCCCCAGTCTAAATCATTTTCCCATCCCGGTTCTTTACCATTGCACCACGTGCCATCATCAACTCAATAACACATGTCTCATTCACAAAACGTGTTCCATATCTCATTAAGTCATTATTTACTTTGGTGTTCCAAAATCACAAAATGTCCACGTGGCAGGGCTAAGCACACTACTTCGGTCTACTCAACCCATGTTGGCAAATTATTAATGTCCAACTATTAATTCATAACCTAGGGTGACAAAGGATTCATGGCCTACAATTATATATGACAAGGTGGCATCTGACAACTAGGCATTTAACTAATCCCAAACTTATTCAAAGTCATTTCTATCAAATTAGCATGCAATAGTTTAAATCAAAATAATTTGCCCTAATAGGTTCAACATGATCAAACACAACTTGCCTTCAAAAGTGCTGGTTCGGTTCTTGAACTTGCTCTGGGTGAGAACTTCTCCTCGAAACCGTCGGGGACTTCAACGTCTCTGATAGCGTATACACAAAACAATAAAATAAATAAACAGTAGACAAACAGTGCTCAAAAATTCAAATAAAATTCATAAACAGAAAGATCACAATTTTACAAATTTATAGAAATTGGAATCACTCAAATCGGAGTTAAAAGCGCAAAAGTTATAAGCATTTGAAGTTTCAAAATATATTTAAAATCAATATACCGAATTAAATAAATATTTTCTTTTTTTGGAAAATTAATTATTGCGTCATCGTGACACGTGTCGCTACAGAGAGTGACACGCGGCCTTGCCGACGTCAGCCACGACCAAGCTATTTGACGACAAGTGGGTCCCGTAGTGGCGTTAGCATGGCGTCAATGATGGCGTCACACGCACGGTGTGTGCGGCGACGAGTGGGCCCGTCTTTGTCGGTGACTCATGTGCACGATGCTTTCGTGCGGTGAGGCCGACATGTGGGTCCGCCTTGTCGGCGACTCATGCGCCATGATGCTCGTGCGGTGAGATCGACATGTGGGTCCGCTTGTCGGCGTCACGTGCGCGATGAGCGGTGACGTGGCATGACGGTGGCCTCGGATTTGCATCTAACGGTGGAGTTTTGAAGATGGGGTTCTTGTTTTCAAAGCGGCGTGGCGAATCGAGGTCGTTGATGCGCGACGGACGGTTGTGGGAACTCGGCGCGGCGGCGATGGCGTGTGGCGAGGTCTCACCGGAGCGGAGGAAAACGGCGTGGCGGCGGCGTTTCCGTGCTTCTCCGCATGAAGAAGTAGCCCTCGGCGCGCTTGACGTGAGGAACTCCAAGGACCAACGGCGACGCGGAGGGTCACCGGCGGCGCGAGCGGCTCGAGGAAGTCGGCGGATGGTCTCGGGACTTGGCGAGCTCGCGGGCGAGGCGGCGACGTCTCGGCGATGAGAAGTGTACGGAGGTGCGGTGCGAGTGAGGATCACGACACGGGTGGCGGCGCCTTAAATAGTGCCCTCCACGTCCGTGAAAATCGCGAAACCGAGGCCCATACGGTGGCGTGGCGAATCCGACGGAACTCGGGTTGGGTGGCGTGGCGCGATGAGAGCCGTCGGATGAAGATCGGACGGCTACTGGCGCTAGGGTTTTTTCAAGTGGGCGCATGATGTTGACCCAACAACATTCATCCGATTTTAATTACTTTTTCGATTAAAAATAATTCGAAAATAAAATAATCCATTTGGGGCATTAAAAATACTAGAAAAATTCGGAAAAATTCTCATAAATATTTTAGGACATTTGTGAGTCAAATAAAATATTTTTATTTTAACTTTTCTAATATTTAATTGATTTGATAAATGGTTTAATTCAAAATAAATTCAAATAATTCCAAATAAATTCCAGAAATTCCCAAAAATTCAAAATACCATTTAAATGCAAGAAAAGCAAAAATTGGGGTGTTACACCATGTCTTCTTCCCCAGCTCCAGTGGATTAACGACGCCGCCTCGCCGTCGACCTCCTCCGATTGGTCCTGGCCGTCCGATCGCCCGTCGACGTCCCGGATCGCTCCATGTCTCCCCGCGTCACCGCGCCTGCGCCCTTGTGTCTCCGCCGTTCGATCTGCACCGAGCCGCCTTCGGATCAGCGCCGCGTGTCTCACCCGGTAAGCTGCCGAGTCAGCCGCCTCGTCATCCACCGCATGGCCGCCCCGTGGCTGCCGCGTAATCGCAACGTATGCCCTAGCCTTCCACGTGGCCGTCCTCGTCAGTGACGCCTCGTCGCTCGTGCCGCGTTGTGTCAGCTGCCACACGGCGCCTCGTGCAAGCCACGTCCGCACCACGACATCGCCACCTTAGCCCTAGCCCCTGCGTGGCTGCCACACCAGCGTGGTCCGCCACCTCGTTGTCGGTTTCCTCGGTGAACTCGGTTCATCGTAGACCGAGCCACTGACATGTGGTCCCCACATGTCAGTTGGCATTTCTTTTTATTTTCTGATTTTCTGGGAAATTCCGAAATCCAGCCAATCAAAGCTTGCCACGTGACACCCCTTAGTAATTTTTCTGATTTTCTCTCCCGAGAAACTTCCAAAGGCCCGTTCTCCTCCGTCCGAACTCCGATTCGAGTGAATCAAATTTATAAATTCGTCTAAATTCATGCTCTATCTGTCAGTGCCATTCTTTTGATTTTTGGATTTTATTTGAATTTGTTTTATTTATTTTATTCTCATTTTACGTGTAGACGATGCAGTCGAAGCGCAGGCGAATCTTCTGGCAGAGGTAGAACCAGTGGGAGGCATTGAAGGCAAGTCTTCCTTGAACATATTGATCCCAATTTTATGAAAATATTATGTTGTTTCTAAATTATGCATGCTTATTACTTTGCATAGCATACTTTAAATTCAGTTTTAAGGTTTAGCTAAATCCCTGATTTGTTATGCCCTCATTGACCTTAATCATGACAACCTTTGACAACCTAGATAATATTAATCGCTGTAATTGATGATAACTAATAATGTAGTATGGGACGGTAGAATTGCTTAGTCCTACTTAAGCGTTTCGGTATTTTGCCATTATGGAAAATCTTTTCAATCACTGTTTAAATTGAATTATGAAATTATGGCAATTGGTATTGCTGGTATTATTTAATTGAAATAAAATGAAAATGGTTTAGACCGGGGTGGATGGATGGTTGGTGGGTGCGGGATATACGAGATCTTGTATAGTGTTTGTTCCGCCCTAGTCAATTAAGGACCGAAGCGTGTGTTACCTTGGACCGAGCTTTACCGTACAACCACAAGTCTATATGGGTACGACCTGGCTAATTAATTTGTGCATATCGTTATTGGCTTCGTCATTGGGTTGAATCTGGGTGTCGGATGGAGACACTTGCAAGGCGCAAGAGGGGGCTTCTGTACTGGGTGGATTTAACCCTAACAGTAGTGAAACCTTAGCGGACGAAGTTGGTAGCGGTGTCGTACATTGTAAAGGCCTTGTCATGATCTCTCTGCCGACACACCAAAGGAAGTGTGTTAATTGCATGGCAACAAGAGTCGATCATATCTTGTGGGTAAAGTATACACACTCTGTAGAGTTAAAACTACTTAAGTAGCCGTGCCCACGGTCAAGCGCAGGCGAGGTATGCTAGCACATTGTAGATTTAATGGTTTTGGTTTTAAATGAAAATAATGTTTTGGAAAAACCGTGAGTGGATGGAACTCTCGGGTTTTGGTTTGGCGGTTGGAGCCAATCGGGTGGTTGGACCCTGTGTCATTGTTATACATCAAATTCAATTATTATTTTATTTTCATTTTGTCAAATATTGCTTTATGGAATTACTATTGGTATTTTCAAGTTAAATTCTGATTTATGTAAATGCACCGTATTATGCTTTCAATTGTTCAGCCTTGCATATAGTTGTCATACATTATGTTTCCAAGACTTGTGGAGTACGGTGTGTACTCACCCTTACGACATCCCAATTTTTCCCCGAGGAGTTTGCTGAAGCTGAAGGTGATTATGAGTTCTATGCGTGTGGATTTGATGAAGGCGATCCGGACTACTAGGGCGTGTACTTATCGATTGCCTATTGGGCATATGGATGGGCTCATCTTGCTACTCTTGTTTTATTTCCGCTGCTTCTTACTGAACTTAAGCCATAAGGCTTGTTTACTTGTAATAATGTGGTTACAAAGCTATCTCCTTTTTGCTTAATTAATGTTATCTGCTTCATGATATGACTGCGTTATCATCACTGTTTCCACTGTGTGTGCTAGCTTTTCCTGGACTAGCACGGGTAAACACAGAGGGTTCGAATTTGAAAATCTGGTCCCGATAGAGGTGGTATCAGAGCCATATCGACTGTAGGTCGCCACCCTAGTTAGAATGGTCTTCTTAGTAAGAATTTTAAAATTATTTTCTAAATCAAACCAACAAATTGGTATTTACTAGTTTATCTCCTCTCACCTTATTCCTAGGTTCTTACTTCTTTCCTTTGCTAAAATATTATTTTGAAAAATTTAATTTGATCTTATCTCCTGAAATATCTCAAAGCCTTCGGTCTTCTGCTAGAATTCCAAACAAGGAAGATGATGATCCGTGCTCTCTTCAAGACCAGTGGAAGGAGCTGCTGGAAAGATGAAGTTGACGAAGGAGTGCTCAAAAGGAGTCTTATGAAGAATAAGTTAATAGTGCCCAGTAGTGTTAGAACATGTCACCCCTTCTTCGCTTAGTAACGTGTAGTCTGAGTTTATTTGGTTTTTGTTGCTTGCTTGTTGGGTGTGTTGTACACTTGCCCTAGGCATTGTGCTGCAGCCACCTCTCGTTGGAGTTTTAGTTGCTTGTTTTGCCTTGGAATGGCTACCTCCCCAGTCTCCTTACCTTTTGTTTTTCCCTCTCGTCTTTTGCTAACCTTTCCTTGGCCGTTGCTTCAGATGGAGAGTCAGGGAAGAGGTCGTGGAGCTGGTCGCAGAGGCCGTGGTCGTGGCCAGGCAGTGCCACAAGATCAGCTGGATTCTTCAGAGCAGCAAGGAGAGTCAGAGCAGGAATTGCCACCGCCGCCACCCTTCCAACCTCAAATGGCAGATTTGCAGCAGATGATGGCAATGCAGCTTCAACTATTGCAGGCCCTTGCTCAGAACATGGTGAACAATCAGCACCAAAGACCGCTGACACCGATGATCAAGGACCTCGATCGCCTAAGCTTGGAGAGTTCATGAGAACCAGACTTTCTACCTTCTCAGGAGCAGGTGAACCCTTGGAGGCAGACGATTGGCTAAGGGATGTGGAGAAGAAACTCCAATTGGCTCAGTGTGATGACCGCGAGAAAGTGCTTTATGCTAGCCACCAGTTGAAGGGGGTAGCTGCTACCTAGTGGGACAACTTCTGTGCTGCCCATCAGAATGCTCAAGCTATCACTTGGGAGGAATTCACCAAAGCCTTCAGAACTGCTCATGTGCCTGCGGGTATCATTGAAATGAAGAAAAGAGAGTTTCATAAGCTGCATCAGGGAAACCAGAGTGTTTCTGAATATCTCAATCGGTTCACTTAGCTATCAAGGTATGCACCAGAAGATGTGGCAACTGAAAGTGCTAAGATCTGGAGGTTCATGGAAGGACTTGACCCCGACATCAAGGTGCAGCTAGTTGCTTTAGATTTTCCATACTTTCAGCATATGGTGAACAAGGCACTAGTACAGGAGGATGCTCATCGCCAGCAGCAGGAGTCACGCAAGAGAAAGATGGCATTCCAGGCTCAGCAGGGAGCGAGTGGTTCTCGTCAGCGCTTCCCACCTCAGTGAGTCAGCAGGACACCTATCCATGGAGCACCCTGTACTCCTACTTTTGGACCTCGCCCAGTTGCTCATGGACCTCAGCATGTTGCCAGTGCTCAGCCATAGAAAGGGAATTCAAATGCTGCAGGAGTTCAGTGCTTTCACTGCCACCAGATGGGACACTATGCCAACAACTGTCCTCAGAAGCGTCAGCTAATGACTCCAGTGCCATTCAACTTGGGATTCAGTTCTGCCAAAACTCCAGCGCAAGGACAAGGTCGTGGAGCGCCTCACACCCCAAGAGCTCCGCAATCTTTTGGAAGAGGGCGTGTCAACCACGTGACTGCAGAGGAAGCTCAGGAGGCACTAGATGTGGTTCTGGGTAAGTTCTTTGTCAACTCAATACCTGCCACAGTATTATTTAATTCTAGAGCATCGCATTCTTTTATATCAAAGAGTTTTGTTGAACAATTTTGGATGGGAAACATTTACTCTTAAGAGCCCTATGATCGTTCAATCACCGGGAAAAGAGATGAAAACTAATTCGTTGTGCCCAAGTGCAGCCATAAAAATCAATAGGGTGGAATTCCAAGCGAATCTTATCATTTTGGATTCAAAAGGAATAGATGTCATCCTAGGGATGGACTGGTTGACCAAGTTTAAGGGTCAAATATATTGCGCCAGTAGAGCCATCACCCTCACCAATTCAGAAGGCACTTGAGTGGAGTATATGCCTGATGAGTCTTTAGGTGAAAAGTGCACTTTAAATAAGTTGAAGGAAATAACCTTGGAAAGTGTGCCTGTGGTGAGTGAATACCCAGATGTATTCCCTGAGGAATTGCCAGGCATGCCGCCTGATCGGGAAGTTGAGTTCACCATAGAACTAGTCCCTAGCACAGCTCCTATCTCCAAGAGACCCTATCGCATGCCAGCCAATGAACTAGCTGAGATGAAGAAGCAGATTGAAGAGTTGCAAGAGAAAGGATTTGTTCGTCCCAGTTCGTCACCTTGGGGAGCGCCAATTCTCTTTGTGAAGAAGAAGGATAATAGTTTGTGCATGTGCGTGGACTATAGAGCCCTGAATGAAGTCACCATCAAGAACAAGTATCCATTACCTAGGATTGATGACTTGTTTGATCAGTTGAATGGAGCTTGTATTTTCTCTAAGATTGATCTGCGATCTGGATATCATCAGTTGAAGATAAGGCCGCAAGATATTCCAAAGACAGCCTTTGCTACTCGATATGGATTGTATGAATTCACAGTCATGTCTTTTTGTCTGACCAATGCCCCAGCTTATTTCATGAATTTGATGAACAAGGTGTTCATGGAGTACCTGGACAAGTTTGTGGGGGTATTCATAGATGATATTCTTATCTATTCCAGAGATGAGGCTGAATATGAAGGACATTTGAGGATGGTGTTAGAAAAGCTCAGAAATCATCAGTTATATGCCAAGTTCAGCAAGTGTGAGTTCTGGTTGAAAGAAGTTGCTTTCTTGGGTCATATAATTTCTGCTGGAGGTGTCTCAGTGGACCCTGAAAAAGTGAAAGGTGTGCTTGATTGGAGGCAGCCCAAGTCAGTGCCTGATATCAGGAGTTTCCTTGGTTTAGCGGGATACTATCGAAGATTCATCGAAGGATTCTCAAAGATTGCAAGACCGCTTACCCAGTTGCTGAAGAAGGAGAAGAAGTTTGAATGGACTAAAGCCTGCGAATAAAGTTTTTAGGAATTGAAGAAAAGATTGACTATAGCCTAGTGCTCACTTGCCCAGATATTCGGAAAGACTTTGAGATTTACTGTGATGCTTCAAGACAGGGTCTTGGATGTGTTCTGATGCAGGAAGGTAAAGTAGTCGCATACGCCTCGCGGCACTTGCGACCACATGAAGAAAACTATCCAACCCATGACTTAGAAATGGCTGTAGTTGTGCATGCACTGAAGTTATGGAGGCATTATCTCATTGGGAATCGTTGTGAGATCATCACCGATCATAAGAGTCTGAAGTACATCTTCACCCAAGCAGACCTCAACCTGAGACAAAGAAAATGGTTGGAGCTAATTAAAGATTATGATGTGGGAATACATTACCACCCTGGCAAAGCTAATATGGTTGCCGATGCCCTAAGCCGAAAGAGCTACTGCAATAATTTGATGATTCACGAAGGACAATCTGCTCTTCACGAGGAATTTCAGCGTTTGAATTTGGAATTAGTGGAGGAAGGTTTTGTTGCTGCTTTGGAAATTCAACCAACCTTGGTGGACCAAATCAAAAAGATGCAAAAGTCGGATAAGGAAGCTGCTAAGATCAAGGACAGAATAAAGGAAGGTAAAACCCGAGGATTTTCAAAGGATGAAGAAGGAATAGTTTGGCTTGGAAAAAGTATCTATGTGCCAAATCAGAAAGAAATCAAGCAGTTGATATTAAAGGAGGCGCATGAGTCAGCGTACTCAATTCACCCAAGCAATACCAAGATGTATCATGATCTTCGAAGTGTGTATTGGTGGCCCAGGATGAGAAAGAAAATTGCAGAATACATAGCTATGTGTGATGTATGCCAGCGAGTTAAGGCTGAACATCAGAGACCTGCAGGATTGTTGCAACCACTAAAAGTTCCTGAATGGAAGTGGGAAGAAATTGGAGTGGATTTCATTACAGGACTTCCAAGGACCAGATCAGGATATGATTCAATATGGGTAGTAGTGGATCGAGTGACGAAAGTTGCACATTTCATTCCTGTGAAGACAACCTACAAGGGAGATAAGCTTGCAGAGCTGTATATGTCAAGGATTGTGTGTTTGCATGGTGTGCCTAAGAAGATTGTTTCAGATCGAGGAACACAATTCACATCAAGATTCTGGCAAAAGTTGCAAGAAGCATTGGGTACCAATCTGAATTTCAGTACCGCCTATCACTCTCAGACAGATGGACAGACTGAGTGAGTAAATCAGATCCTCGAGGATATGTTAAGGTCCTGTGCATTGTCCAATGCGACCAGTTGGGATCAAAGTTTGCCCTATGCAGAATTCTCATATAACAACAGTTATCAAGCAAGTTTGTAGATGTCGCCGTTTGAAGCCCTGTATGGAAGAAAGTGCAGAACACCTCTCTGTTGGAATGAAATAGGGGATCGCCAAGTCTTTGGTCCCGATATTTTGCAAAAGGCTGAAGAGCAAGCGAAAATGAATCAAGAAAGGTTAAGAATAGCGCAGTCAAGGCAAAAGAGTTATGCTGATAACCGTCGAAGAGAATTAACCTTTGCTCCTGGTGATTATGTGTATCTGAAAGTCTCCCCGCTCAAAGGAATGCATCGATTCCAAGTTCGTGGAAAGTTAGCACCAAGATTCATTGGACCGTTCCCAATCCTAGCCAGAAGTGGAGAAGTGGCTTATCAATTGGGGTTGCCACCGCAGTTGTCAAATGTGCACAATGTTTTCCATGTGTCGCAGTTGAGAAAGTGCCTCAGAGTGCCAGATGAGCAGATCCAGTTTGAAGATGTTGAGCTGCAGGAGGATCTTTCATACCCAGAGTACCCGATTAGAATTCTGGATGAAGCAGAGCGCAGGACAAGAAACAAGACGACCAAATTTTGCAAAGTTCAGTGGAGCAACCATTCAGAAGAGGAAGCCACCTGGGAGCACGAAGAGGATCTTCAAGCGGAGTACCCCAACCTTTTTCCCTGGTTAGTCCAAATCTCGGGGTCGAGATTTTCTGTTAGCGGGGGAGGTTTGTAACAATCCAAATTTGGAGTTCTTGAGTGTCTGATTTTCAAAGAGAACCAGTTGAATTTTATTTGAATTAATTCCAGCTTAATCTAAATTTTCAAAATTTCAAAAGGATCTAATTTAACTAATTTATACCTCAAATTAAATTTTTTCTAATTTTATTGGGTTCCTTGTGCTTCATGGATTTTTTCTGTATTTTTGGAGTTTTTTCTGAATTTATTTGCTCTTATTCGGATTTTCTCGATTTTTCTAAATTTGGAAATCATTTTATTTCCCCTTTTCACTCTTGGGCCAAATCTCCCGCTCGGCCCATTCCTATTCGCTTTTTCCCGGCCAGTTCTTATTTCCCGGTCGGCCCACTCCTTCCCACCCCGTCGGCCCAGTTTCCCCGGCCCAGCTACTACGCCTAAACCCTAACCCAAGGCCAAACCTCGACCCCTGGATTCCAATCCAACGGCCGAACCGCGCCCGTGTCGTCTTATCTCAGCCCGAAACCCTAACGCCCCAGCAATTGGATCCCGATCCAATGGTCGATCTTCGCACCGCATTTTACACCGTCTGATCAATCTCCACGTGAACGTCCGCGATCACGCCACGTCGCTCGTACTGCCGCCACCGCCCGTAACCCTAGCCGCGTGGTCGTTCTTGGCTTTCGTGCCCTTCACGCCTTCCCAGGCTATTTAAAGCCACCGTCGCACCCCTCCCGAGTTTCTCCGCGTCGTGCCGCCCACTTTGCCCCATTGCTCACCGGCTGGGACGCCGCCGTGTGCCCGCACGCCCTCGCCGGAGTTCCTCCGCCGTCGCGAAGCTTTCCCCACCGATTTTTCTCCCCGTCGGTGAGTCTCCGCCGTAGTTTTTGGTACCGTTGAATTCGTTTTGTCGTTTTCTCTCTAATCCGCACAAACCCGTGCCCAATCCACTGCTCCTCCACCTTTTGCCATGTCTTCTTCTCCAGCTCCGGTGGATTAACGCCGCCACCTCGTCGTCGACCTCCTCCGACTGGTCCTGGCCATCCGATCGCCCATCGATGTCCCGGATCACTCCACGTCTCCCTGCGTCACCGCGCCTGCGCCCTTGCGTCTCCGCCGTTCGATCTGCACCGAGCCGCCTTCGGATCTACGTCGCGTGTCTCGCCCAGTAAGCCACTGAGTCAGCCGCCTCGTCATCCACCGCATGGCCGCCCCATGGCTGCCACGTAATCGCCACGTATGCCCTAGCCTTTCGCGTGGCCGTCCTCGTCAGCGACGCCTCGTCTCCTGTGCCGCGTCGTGTCAGCTACCACATGGCACCGCGTGCAAGCCACGTCCGCGCCACGACATCGCCACCTCAGCCCTAGCCCCTGCGTGGCTGCCACGCCAGCGTGGTCCGCCACCTCGTCATCGGTCTCCTCGGTGAACTCGGTTCATCGTAGACCGAGCCACTGACATGTGGTCCCCACATGTCAGTTGGCATTTCTTTTTATTTTCTGATTTTCTGGGAAATTCTGAAATCCAGCCAATCAAAGCTTGCCACGTGTCACCCCTTAGTAATTTTTCTGATTTTCTCTCCCGAGAAACTTCCAACGGCCCGTTCTCCTCCGTCCGAACTCCGATTCGAGTGATTCAAATTTATAAATTCGTCTAAATTCATGCTCTATCTGCCAGTGCCTTTATTTTGATTTTTGGATTTTATTTGAATTTATTTTATTTATTTTATTCTCATTTTTCGTGTAGATGACGCAGGCGAATCTTCCGGCAGAGGTAGAACTAGCGGGAGGCATTGAAGGCAAGTCTTCCTTGAACATATTGATCCCAATTTTATAAAAATATTATGTTGTTTCTAAATTATGCATGCTTATTACTTTGCATAATATACTTTAAATTCAGTTTTAAGGTTTAGCTAAATCCCTGATTTGTTATGCCCTCATTGACATTAATCATGACAACCTTTGACACCTTAGGTAATATTAATCGCTGTAATTAATGATAACTAATAATGTAGTATGGGACGGTAGAATTGCTTAGTCCTACTTAAGCGTTTCGGTATTTTTGCCATTATGAAAAATCTTTTTAATCACTGTTTAAATTGAATTATGAAATTATGGCAATTGGTATTGCTGGTATTATTTAATTAAAATAAAATAAAAATAGTTTAGACCGGGGCGGATGGATGTTTGGTGGGTGCGGGATGCACAAGATCTTGTACAATGTTTGTTCCGCCCTAGTCAATTAAGGACTGAAGCGCGTGTTACCTTGGACCGAGCTTTACCGTACAACCACAAGTCTATATGGGTACGACCTGGCTAATTAATTTGTGCGTATCGTTATTGGCTTCGTCATTGGGTTGAATGTGGGTGTCGGATGGAGACACTTGCAAGGCGCAAGAGGGGGCTTCTGTACTTGGTGGATTTAACCCTAACAGTAGTGAAACCTTAGCGGACGAAGTTGGTAGCGGTGTTGTACATTGTAAAGGCCTTGTCATGATCTCTCTGCCGACACACCAAAGGAAGTGTGTTAATTGCATGGCAACAAGAGTCGATCATGTCTTGTGGGTAAAGTGTACACACTCTGTAGAGTTAAAACTACTTAAGTAGCCATGCCCACGGTCAAGCGCAGGCGAGGTACGCTAGCACATTGTAGATTTTATGGTTTTGGTTTTAAATGAAAATAATGTTTTGGAAAAACCGTGAGTGGATGGAACTCTAGAGTTTTGGTTTGGCGGTTGGAGCCAAACGGGTGGTTGGAACCTATGTCATTGTTATACATCAAATTCAATTATTATTTTCTTTTCATTTTGTCAAATATTGCTTTATGGAATTAGTATTGGTATTTTCAAGTTAAATTCTGCTTTATGCAAATGCACCATATTATGCCTTCAATTATTCAGCCTTGCATATAGTTATCATGCATTATGTTTCCAAGACTTGCGGAGTACGGTGTGTACTCACCCTTGCAACATCCCAATTTTTCCCAGAGGAGTTTGCTGAAGCTGAAGGTGATTATGAGTTCTATGCGTGTGGATTTGATGAAGGCGATCCGGACTACTAGGGCGCGTACCCCAGTCGATTGCCTGTTGGGCATATGGATGGGCTCATACTGCTACTACTGTTTTATTTCCGATGCTTCTTACTGAACTTAAGCCATAAGGCTTGTTTACTTGTAATAATGTGGTTACAAAACTATCTCCTTTTTTCTTAATTACTGTTATACGCCGTGATATGACCGTGTTATCATTCTTTGTTTCCCTTGTGTGTGCTAGCTTTTCTGGACTATGCACGGGTAAACACAGAGGGTTCAGATTTGGAAATCCGGTCCCGACACATTGTGACTGAATCATCCCTAGAAACTTGGCAAAATCAAATATTTTGAAATTGTTCGGATAGGATATGCAATCTATATAATCAGGATACGACTTTTTATAGTCAATAACTTTGCCCTTTGGCTATATGCCAAATTGGTCCCTCAATATGGTAGAAATCCGGTAGGCCCAATTAACATTGTTGGCCGACGGAATATTAAGGTCTTGCCAATTATAATCATAATTGGCGTTACGCTAAGTGCAAGTTAATTTGCCGATTAGATTGAGCCAATGGATATTGAGGGAACTAGTCATATCGATCATTCCTTCTAACTGGCTGGCCGGTAATGGAATAAAAGGTTCTGAATAGGTTACAACTTTGTGCGAGGCTGTATTCCTTGGGGTGAAACTGATTGTGGAAAGGTATAAAACAGAGCCGATGGCGGTAAACTAGTCGACGCATCTAACTTTGCGACATCCGTATACGACTGGTAATGCACAACCCCACTTGGTCGAGGATCTCATGGCCATATAACAATCAATTGGGTTGGCATCAACAATGGGTTTGCAGCCGATGGTTTTTGGTCAACCATCGTGCTCTAAGCACTTTGTGCCACCGAGTACACAGCGTAATTTGGCAATGTTTGTAGTGGGTCAAGCAGGCTCCCAGATGTAGCCAACTCTTGAGCAATGGACTTAACACTATTGGCAATCATCAGCTTAAGGGTTGTAACCAAAGTCGATGACTGGATAACTAAAGCATGATGAATAGATTGATTGATCATAGCTGATAGATCGGCCTATGCGGGTAGATACCGACTTATAGGGCTATTTGTGATCCCTGCATCGTTGAGGGCATTGATCATCAGCAATACGGTCTTTTGCATGATGTCACGTTGGGTTTTCTAGTAGCAACCAATCAGCAACTCTTCCAGAGCAACTTTCTAATCTTCAATCTCCTTGCGTTGCTCCGCCGTCAAATCATCCAAGGTAGGGATGATTATGGCTTCAGTGTTGAGGTCGGATGGCGGAATCATTCTGTCGGATGTAGATATTTTTTCTAGTCCCGCTGGGCATGCCAAGAGTGTGTTGATGCTAAAAATGTGAAGTAGGGTTTATCGGCCACAACAAACCTGACAAACACTAGGTTCTGCGATTCAAAGCGTGCCAACCGATTTGATCCTGCAATCGATAAGAAAAATATAAAATACGCTTAAAGCCAATCTTGGAGATCAATCGGCTTGGATCTAATAAGCTAAAAACCAATCGGACCACAGATGATTGATAGGTCTAATTAGCTAATTAGGGCTAATCAGAGGATAAAGATAGATCGAGTTCGAAAAAAGCAATGCACAACAAGATCGGAGAAACCAGAAGATGATCAATAATCGGCGATGTGCAACTTTATTGATCAAATCGAGTTACAAGAGTCTAAATCACAGGATTTACTCCTAGTCGATAGGAAAAACAAAAGTAGAATATTTGTTGATTGGATTGTGTATAGTTTTTCGCCTACCCTTGACTATCTTTTATACCCATTGGATCAGATTGCTTTGTTGAAAAATATTGCAATTGTTAGTATTATGAGAAAAGGAATAGTGCCATTTGCAATACCTTCATTTTTGATCTCATCAACCGATGGTATAACGTGTCCCTCAAGTAATCGTATAACCTTTTCTTGTAGCAGTAAATAAAAAATACGATCACATTTGGATACGTCTAACGCATACTTTAATTTTGACTTTTTTGTCGGCTTAAGCCAACAATAGACCAACAATTTTCTAGACCCTTTGATCCATTCAGCTATGTTGACCTCTACTTCATCATCTCTAGAGGACTTACTTAAACAATATTCGACCATATTAACCTTAGCTTTGTCTTTTTCCTTGTTACCATTCACTTTGAACTTGTCCCTGAATCCTCTATTATCAGGAAATCAACTTTCTTGGGCCGACATGCGATGAAGCAAGTGGCTTAAATCTATAAATTCCTGTCCGCCAAACTTCTCTCTAAGTGGGGGAATTAACCCCTGGAAAGCTAAATCGGTTAATTGATTATCAGGTAACGTGATGCTAAAACACCGATTTCTAACTTTCCTAAACCTCTTAATATAATCCATTACCGATTCCCCAAATTTCTGGTGGATAGAGCTTAGATCTAAAACCCTAAGTTTCAAACTGTCAGAGAAAAAGTACTCGTGGAATCAGCTTTCTAAATCGTTCTAAAAACAAACAGAATTCGGAGGTAAACTAGTAAACCAAGTGAAAGCAACCATTGATAATGACAATGGGAACAATCTAATTTTTAGCCCATCGGACCGAGCTACTTCGCCGCATTGAGCGATAAAGCGTACGACATATTCCAACGTTGTGTAACATTCCAAATTTGGAGTTCTTGAGTGTCTGATTTTCAAAGGGATCCAGTTGCATTTTATTTGAATTAATTCCAGCTTAATCTAAATTTTTAAAATTTCAAAAGGATCTAATTTGACTAATTTATACCTCAAATTAAAGTTTTTCTGATTTTATTGGGTTCCTTGTGCTTCATGGATTTTTTTCTGTATTTTTGGAGTTTTTTCCGAATTTATTTGCTATTTATTTGAATTTATTTGCTCTTATTCGGATTTTTTGGATTTTTCTAAATTCGGAAATCATTTTATTTCCCTTTTTCACTCATGGGTCAAATCTCCCGCTCGGCCCATTCCTATTCGCTTTTTCCCGGCCCGTTCTTATTTCCCGGTCGACCCACTTCTTCCCACCCCGTCGGCCCAGTTTCCCCAGCCCAGCTGCTACGCCTAAACCCTAACCCAAGGCCAAACCTCGACCTTTGGATTCCATTGTCTTATCTTAGCCCGAAACGCTAACGCCCTAGCCATTGGATCCCGATCCAACGGTCGATCTTTGCCCCGCATTTTGCACCGTCTGATCAATCTCCACGTGAACGTCCCCGATAACGCCACGTCGCCCGTACTGCCGTCGCCGCCCGTAACCCTAGCCGCACGGTCGTTCTTGGCTTCCATGCCCTTCACGCCTTCCCAGGCTATTTAAAGCCACCGCCGCACCCCTCCCGAGTTTCGCCGCGTCGCGCCACCCACTTTGCCCCACTCCTCGCCGGCTGGGACACCGCCGTGTGCCCGCACGCCCTCGCCGGAGTTCCTCCGCCGTCGCGAAGCATTCCTGGCCGTTTTTTCTCCCCGTCGGTGAGTCTCTGCCGTAGTGTTTGGTACCGTTGAATTCGTCTCGTCGTTTTCTCTCTAATCCGCACAAACCCGTGCCCGATCCGCTGCTCCTCCGCCTTTTGCTATGTCTTCTTCCCCAGCTCCGGTGGATTAACGACGCCGCCTCACCGTCGACCTCCTCCGATTGGTCCTGGCCGTCCGATCACCCGTCGACGTCCCGGATTGCTCCATGTCTCCCCGCGTCACCGCGCCTGCGCCCTTGTGTCTCCGCTGTTCGATCACACCGAGCTGCCTTCGGATCTGCGCCGCGTGTCTCGCCCGGTAAGCTATCGAGTCAGCCGCCTCGTCAACCACCGCATGGCCGCCCCGTGGCTGCCGCGTAATCGCCACGTATGCCCTAGCCTTCCGCGTGGCCGTCCTTGTCAGTGACGCCTCCTCGCCCGTGCCGCGTTGTGTCAGCTGCCACACAGCGCTGCGTGCAAGCCACGTTCGTGCCACGACATCGCCACCTCAGCCCTAGCCCCTGCGTGGCTGCCATGCCAGCGTGGTCTGCCACCTCGTCGTTAGTCTCCTCGGTGAACTCGGTTCATCGTAGACCGAACCACTGACATGTGGTCACCACATGTCAGTTGGCATTTCTTTTTATTTTCTGATTTTCTGGGAAATTCCGAAATCCAGCCAATCAAAGCTTGCCACGTGTCACCCCTTAGTAATTTTACTGATTTTCTCTCCTGAGAAACTTCCAAAGGCCCGTTCTCCTCCGTCCGAACTCCGATTCGAGTGAATCAAATTTCTAAATTTGTCTAAATTCATGCTCTATCTGACAGTGCCTTTCTTTTGATTTTTGGATTTTATTTGAATTTGTTTTATTTATTTTATTCTCGTTTTACGTGTAGACGACGTAGTCGAAGCGCAGGCGAATCTTTTGGCAGAAGTAGAACCAGTGGGAGGCATTGAAGGCAAGTCTTCCTTGAACATATTGATCCCAATTTTATGAAAATATTATGTTGTTTCTAAATTATGCATGCTTATTACTTTGCATAATATACTTTAAATTCAGTTTTAAGGTTTATCTAAATCCCTGATTTGTTATGCCCTCATTGACATTAATCATGACAACCTTTGACACCCTAGATAATATTAATCGCTGTAATTGATGATAACTAATAATGTAGTATGGGACGGTAGAATTGCTTAGTCCTACTTAAGCGTTTCGGTATTTTGCCATTATGGAAAATCTTTTCAATCACTGTTTAAATTGAATTATGAAATTATGGCAATTGGTATTGCTGGTATTATTTAATTGAAATAAAATGAAAATGGTTTAGACCGGGGCGGATGGATGTTTGGTGGGTGCGGGATACACGAGATCTTATACAGTGTTTGTTCCGCCCTAGTAAATTAAGGACCGAAGCGTGTGTTACCTTGGATCGAGCTTTACCGTACAACCACAAGTCTATATGGGTACGACCTGGCTAATTAATTTGTGCATATCGTTATTGGCTTCGTCATTGGGTTTAATGTGGGTGTCGGATGGAGACACTTGCAAGACGCAAGAGGGGCGCAAGAGGGATTTTACAGTGAAACCTTAGCGGGTGGATTTAATTGTAAAGGCCTTGTCATGATCTCTCTGCCGACACACCAAAGGAAGTGTGTTAGTTGCATGACAACAAGAGTCGATCATGTCTTGTGGGTAAAGTGTACACACTCTGCAGAGTTAAAACTACTTAAGTAGCTGTGCCCACGGTCAAGCGCAGGCGAGGTACGCTAGCACATTGTAGATTTTATGGTTTTGGTTTTAAATAAAAATAATGTTTTGGAAAAACCGTGAGTGGATGGAACTCTAGGGTTTTGGTTTGGCGGTTGGAGCCAATCGGGTGGTTGGAACCTGTGTCATTGTTATACATCAAATTCAATTATTATTTTCTTTTCATTTTGTCAAATATTGCTTTATGGAATTACTATTGGTATTTTTAAGTTAAATTCTGCTTTATGCAAATGCACCATATTATGCCTTCAATTGTTCAGCCTTGCATATAGTTATCATGCATTATGTTTCCAAGACTTGCGGAGTACGGTGTGTACTCACCCTTGCGACATCCCAATTTTTCCCGGAGGAGTTTGGTGAAGCTAAAGGTGATTATGAGTTCTATGCGTGTGGATTTGATGAAAGCGATCCAGGACTACTAGGCGTGTACCCAGTCGATTGCTGTTGGGCATATGGATGGGCTCATCTCGCTACTCTTGTTTTATTTCGATGCTTCTTCTTGAACTTAAGCCATAAGGCTTGTTTACTTGTAATAATGTGGTTACAAAGCTATCTCCTTTTTGCTTAATTATTGTTATCTGCTTCGTGATATGACTGTGTTATCATCACTATTTCCACTGTGTGTGCTAGCTTTTCCTGGACTAGCACGGGTAAACACAGAGGGTTCAGATTTGGAAATCCGATCCCGACACGTTGTGACTGAATCATCCCTAGAAACTTGGCAAAATCAGATATTTTGAAATTGTTCGGATAGGATATGCAATCTATATAATCAGGATACGATTTTTTATAGTCGATAACTTTGCCCTTTGGCTATATGCCAAATTGGTCCCTCAATATGGTAGAAATCCGGTAGGCCCAATTAACATTGTTGGCCAACGGAATATTAAGGTCTTGCCAATTATAATCATAATTGGCGTTCTGCCCCCCAAGTGCAAGTTCAGGCTGCCGATTAGATTGAGCCAATGGATATTGAGGGAACTAGTCATATCCATCATTCCTTCTAACTGGCTGGCCGGTAATGGAATAATAGGTTCTGAATAGGTTACAACTTTGTGCGAGGCTAGATTCCTTGGGGGATCGGTTCATAGTATTGTGGGTGTCTCCTAGATTCAATCGGCTGTGAAACTGATTGTGGAAAGGTATAAAACAGAGCCGATGGCGGTAAACTAGTTGACGCATCTAACTTTGCGACATCCGTATACGACTGGTAATGCACAACCCCACTTGGTCGAGGATCTCATGGCCGTATAACAATCAATTGGGTTGGCATCAACAATGGGTTTGCAGCCGATGGTTTTTGGTCAACCATCGTGCTCTAAGCACTTTGTGCCACCGAGTACACGGCGTAATTTGGCAATGTTTGTAGTGGGTCAAGCAGGCTCCCAGATTTAGCCAACTCTTGAGCAATGGACTTAACACTATTGGCTATCATCAGCTTAAGGGTTGTAACCAAAGCCGATGACTGGATAACTAAAGCATGATGAATAGATTGATTGATCATAGCTGATAGATCGGCCTATGCGGGTAGATACTGACTTATAGGGCTATTTGTGATCCCTGCATCGTTGAGGGCATTGATCGTCAGCAATACGGTCTTTTGCATGATGTCACGTCGGGTTTTCTAGTAGCAACCAATCATCAACTCTTCCAGAGCAACTTTCTAATCTTCAATCTCCTTGCGTTGCTCGTAGTCAAATCATTCAAGGTAGGGATGATTATGGCTTGATGTTGAGGTCGGATGGCGGAATCATTCTGTCGGATGTAGATATTTTTTCTAGTCCCGCTGGGCATGCCAAGAGTGTGTTGATGCTAAAAACGTGAAGTAGGGTTTATCGACCACAACATACCTGACAAACACCGGGTTCTGCGATTCAAAGCGTGCCAACCGATTTGATCCTGCAATCGATAAGAAAAATATAAAATACGCTTAAAGCCAATCTTGGAGATCAATCGGCTTGGATCTAATCAGCTAAAAACCGATCGGACCACAGATGACTGATAGGTCTAATTAGCTAATTAGGGCTAATCAGAGGATAAAGATAGATCGAGTCCGAAAAAAGCAATGCACAACAAGATCGGAGAAACCAGAAGATGATCAATAATCGGCGATGTGCAACTTTATTGATCAAATCGAGTTACAAGAGTCTAAATCACAGGAGCTACTCCTAGTCGATAGGAAAAACAAAAGTAGAATATTTGTTGATTGGATTGTGTATAGTTTTTCGCTTACCCTTGACTATCTTTTATACCCATTGGCTGATCGTATCCTATTACAACACGTTACAAAATATGATCCGTATCAGCCTCAATCTAGATGGGTTTTCCTTAAAATCTTTACCGTAACCAAATATCTTTGAATATTTCCATGCCACATGTCAGTTATGATACGTTGACATTATCTTGCTGATTTTGACCACACCTTCTAAATTTTGGTGAAAACACATATTCTTTTGTGATTGGAGGTATTCAGGTTTCATTTCTTTGCAGGACAATACACAAAACATTGGGAGGCCATCACATTTAGGCGGTGTTTGGTTCAAAGCCTATAAACAGAACTGTAAAGGGAATGAGATTACCAAGATATTCAATGTGTAATGGAGAATTACTAATTTTTTGGGTCCACTGGGGAGTGGAATTGTTACCATTGTGTTTGTTTTCCCTTGCAAAAATGGTGCTGGACAAAGCAGAGGATGAGTGGGTTGGGTTTGTAAGATGAAAGAAGTCAAGAAGCACCTGAAAGGGTGGAATATTAACTTGATAGGGGATAGTAAAGAACAAAAGGCACTACTTACAAGAGGAATTGCAATACCTTGAAAACCTAGAAGAAATTCAAGTTCTAAACTCACTCAAATCGAGAGAAAAGCTAAAATTCAGCTAGAACTTATGCACATATATGCTGAAGAACAATTGTAGTGGTACAAAAGATCCAGTGCAAAGTGGTTATTACAAGGTGATAACAAAACTGAATATTACCATCGTGTGGCCAATGGTAGGGGAGGACCCACTCTCACCTTACAAGATGGTGATGAACACACTGAAGGTGATGGACACCTTTTAAAACATGCAACTAACTATTATAAGACCTTTTTGCCCGCTGAAAAAATCAGAACCTGCATTTAAATCCTTAAATTTTGGGGGTAATGAAAAAAATTAGCAGGGAATATAATGAATATATAACTAGACCTTTTGAGGAAGAAGAGGTGAAACAAGCTATAATGAAAAAGGAAAGAAATAAAGCCCCTGGTCCATATCATATTCTAGCTGAATTTTATCAAGAATGTTGGGATATCATTAAGAAAGATCTCATGAACCTTTTTCTAGATTTTAACGATCACAAACTTTTCAACCTTACAAAACCTGAATGCTTTCATAAAACAGAGAAACATTATGGATGGTATTTGTGTTTTCATGAAATCATTCATGAAACAAAAGTAACAAAGCAGAGTAGGGTCATTTTGAAACTTGATTTTGAAAAAGCATAGGAAAAGTGAATTGGGGTTCTTATTTGACTGTCTTGAAATTGAAGATTTTAATGAGAAATGGTGTACTTGGATTAAATAATTTATAAAATAGGGAACATTATGTGTCAAAATAAACAATGAAATTGGTCCCTAGTTTCAAAGTTGTAATGTTGTTAGGCGAGGGGATCCCCTATCCCCCTTGTCAAAATAGGTGAAGAGATTGGTAAAAGACTTTGCATAGACCAAACGTTGCATAGAGCACATCTGTCGGTGTACTTTGCACCAGTACCCTCTCCGCCGAAGAATTAATAGGCCCAAGAAGCGGCCTAGCCCACGTGGCGGCCTAACGAGCAGGTGGGCGGTCACGCCCTGCCCGCCGGGCGGTAAGCCCACGTGGCGGCCCGGACGGTGGGCGGTCGAGCCTGCCGCTAGTGGGTGGGAAGCCGCGTGGGCCTTACCGGCGGTGGGCGGTCACGCCACCTGTCGGGCGGCGGCAAGCGTAGTCCCACGCGGCCTGGCGGCGGTGGGCGATCACGCCACTTTCGCCGGCGGCGGCCGCAGGCGATCAGCGGCGGTGGGAGATTATGCCCTACTCGCCGGGCGGTAAGCCCATGTGGCGACCTGGCAGGCAGGTGGGTGATCAAGCCCTGCCCGCCGGCGTCGGCTAAGGTGGCGGCCTAGCAAGCGGGTGGGCGTTCGGGCCCCCTTTGTCATGCCACGAAGGCAACCAAAGGAATAAGGAGAAGGCTTTGCCTCGAAGCCTCCTTCCCCTGACACCCTATATCAGGGCCATTGATTGCGAGGAATTTTGCTATCGACTCGATGACGGCTCATCCCTCTGACGTCTCTCACCAAACCCGTCGCAGGAGCATCATATCCCGGACGGATGGGCGAAGCCACTCAGCGGCATTAAATGGGGTTTGAAGGACAAGGCTATAGTGATGGGTGTAATAAATGAGTCGTGGGTCGGTCTAAGGCTGGAATGATGGGTGTAGTTAATGAGTTGTAGATTAGTATAACGTCACCTTCTCACCTGCCCGAGCCAACCCCATCTATATAAGGGCGCTCTGGTGCATGGAGAAAGGGGGCCAAAAAATTGAGACTCGGATCTAGAGAACTCACCCAAGCTCAAGACCAGAAGAGCCATTGTAATCATTTCCATATTTCCTCAACAAAGATATAGAAGGACGTAGGACTATTACCTACGCTGTAGGGGCCTGAACCTGGGTACATCACCATGTCCATTTGATCTGTTGATCCCTGGAATCCCCCGTGCGAGAGCAATTAGGGTTTCCAATCACGAAGACGCCCTCTACCGAACCATACCCTCCATCTTGGGAGCGGTCAACCATGTTCATTGACGGGGTCTTGTCCGGCGAAATACGCCGACAGGGGCGCGCCAGGTAGGGGGCTAGTGGTTGGCTCACCCAGCCATCTCTTTGGCGGATTTCGGTCTTCTATCCGAAAGGAACTTGCATCTGGTGATGGCGGGTTCGCACTCGCAGCGGCAAGAGGTGGCGGAGGCTAGCAGCGCCCAGAACACGACCCAGCGCTCTCGCCGAACGAGGGATCGCCTCACGCCACCCCGCAGGAGGGCGGTGGTCCCCTCGTGGTAGCGGCCGAGCTTCCGGTTTAGCGTCGGCTGGCCATGGAGGCAGCCACTCCGGCCCAGAACCTGCATACGGTCCGTCTCCTCTTGGACCACCCCCTGGTGGAACTTGCAGGAGACACCCCGGCTACACCATGGCTGCGGGATATTGCTGGCCTCGTGGACGCGACCCAGCTCCGCGTAGGGATGCCCGACCGGTCCGGGACCATCGGTAACCCTCAACCAAGGGTGCATGTCGATCGCACCCAAGCTTCCAGTCACGCAAGCGGGAAGCGCTCTGGCCAGGAGGGTCAGAGTAAGGGAAAGGGCATGCAAGAAGAGGGTCCTGGCTCTGCGAGGAGCCGTGAGGACCTGCGGGCTCATCTGGAGCAGTGTCGCCAATGGCGCGGTGGTGATCTACGTGATCACCTGCAGCGTCGTCGTGCTCACGACGGACGGATGGCCCCTGGGGGTGAGAGTTCTTCTCGTGACTCTCGCCCCCAGAGCGAGGAGGAGGTCCACTCCTCCGACTCTTTGGGGAGTCGCGATCCGCACTCCCCAACCGCGATCTCGGGCGAGGTTGAGTGTCTGGCAGATTCCCCTCGGCGTCGGATGCAGCGTTCTCCGGCGAGCTGGCGTGTGGCGTGGCCTAAGAGGTTTCGCCCGGCCTCCATCGAGATGTACGACGACACCACCAACCCCGAGGAGTTCTTGCAGATCTACACCACGGTGGTGCGTGCCGCTGGCGGGTCTGAGAAGGCCATGGCTAACTACTTCCCAACGGCCTTGACGGGGTCCGCCCGGTCTGGGTCAAGTTGAACCTCCATGAGGTCGGTCGGCGCTCGTGGGAAGGGTTGTGCGGCCTCTTCGTCACCAACTTCCAAGGCTCCTTCGCACAGCCAGGCGTGGAGGATGATCTCCATGCCCTCGAGCAGGAAAAAGGGGAGTCGTTGCATGACTTCATTTGGTGATTCTACCACTGTCGCAGCACGATCCCCCGGATTTCAGAGTAGTCGGTTGTCATTGCCTTCCGAAGAGGCGTCCGAGACCGCAAGATACGGGAAAAGATAGTGACCCGCAACCTCGCCACCACCTCCGAGCTCTTCTCCCTAGCACACAAGTGCGCGCAGGCAGAGGCTCGAGTCGGTCTGGCGAGGAGGCGAGGGATGAAGCCGACCTCCTCGAGCCCGACCTGCGCAAGAAAGCAAGAAGGCGCGAGGCGGTTGAGACCAGGTGGTACCACGCCATCCGGGTCCATGAGAGAATACTGGCAGTAGGCGACCTAGTCTTGCGCAGAATTCAGATGCATGCCGGGCTCCACAAACTATCTCCCCGGTAGGAGGGCCCTTTCAAGGTGGTCTCAGTATCTCGACCCGGGGCAGTTCAGTTGGCCACTGAGGATGATTAAGAGCAGACCAACTCCTTCAACGTGGAGTTGTTGCGAAAGTTTTACCCCTGAGAACTGTAAGTACCCGGTAGTTCGTTCTGATCGGCTGTGTGGGCGAGTTTTCCCCTGGCTGATCGATGACTACTAGCGGTCAATAAAGTTGTTTGCCTTAAAGGCTTTTGCTTTATTTTCCTTTCTTGTGCCCTGGTGGCTAATCTTTCACGAGGGTGTCATGGGTTCCAGCAGTTTAGCCGCTCCTTGTCGATCTGTGGTAACACCCGGTGTTTGCGCCATGCGAGGACAGGAGACCAGGGGTGTGAGTGTGGCACGATGACTCAAACGCGGCTCGCATACCTCAGGTTGGCTCTGTGAAGCACCGCTGGCCCAATACCACCGGCACAATACCACCTGAAACCTACGCCTTGTCGCGCGCAACGCCCGGGCAGTTCGAGTCACAAGGACCTAAGTCCCAAAGAAAGGAACCATGACATACCCGCGCAAGAACTCACGTTCTCCAATATATTTTCTGCATGCTCTGCGTAATGCCTACTTGTGTTTTTCGGTGAGATGAAGAACACTAACCTAATTCAAACATCGCAGATGAAGGCCTTGTAGGGTCGAGGCACCTGAGGGGGGTGAATAGGCCTAATTCAAACATCCAAAATGGTCCTATAAAAGATATATGGCGGCTAGGTTTTGACAATTAAAGCCTAAATCAACTAGGCTCACTAGTGCACTAACTAATTTATGTCTCTAAGCGAGAATTGCTATATTGAATAAACAATTTACACTAAGCAATTCTAATACATTCAAGCTATTGATCAATATACAATAATTAAAGTGCTTGAATATAAATGAGACAAGAGACAACCGATATTTTTCAAGTGGTGTTAGGAGACTTGCGGGTCTCCCTAGTCCACGTTGAGGCAAGCCCAACCACTTGAACCGGCTCCGCTTGAGCACCGCCTCTTTCCACTAGTCGTGGTTTTTCACGCTCGCACGTGAGGCTCAACCCGAACCTTCACAAACTTCGTGGGGCTTCTCACAACCTTGAGAGCACCACAAGACGACATCCACGCCAGTCTAGAGTCGGCAACCTCCAAGAGAAACAAGCCGCTCCTTCACTTGAACTTCACCGAGCACAACGAATGCGCTCCCGGTGATCACCAAGTGCAACACATGCACAAGGCCTCCCTCAAGTGCAACACATGCACAAGAGGCTCTCAAACCACTCCCTAATTGCAACACATGCAATTAGTCTCACTCTTAAACTCAAGAGGCAAATGGAGAAGAGCAACACATGCACACAACTCCCACACTGCAGCAACAACTCGCCCCAACACCCCAAGGCCTCCTTTTATAGCCACCATGCCAAAACTAGCCGTTGGGGGCGATTGGGAATCGACAACTTTGCATTACTACTGCGCCTCATAGGGCGGTAGGCCAGCAATAGCCTCAACTGGCCGCCTAACGGTCACAATCCGGTACTCTCGCCCTCTAAGGGCAGTAGGTCAAGCACTTATGTACTACCGCTCTCACGAAGCGGTAGTGCCACCTCAAAGACCTCTGAAAAACTTGCTCCATCGAAAATACCTCTGGGTGCCTTGGGTCGTGTAGTACAGATTCTTGTACTACTACCATGCATACTGCAGTGGTGCCGGCCCTACTGGAGAAAAACCAATTCGACTCCGAAATCCATTTCTCAAAAAACCGAAACCCATTCTTTGAGCCTCTAGATGATCAACACATGATCAAACACTCATGCAAAACACATTTGCATAAATTTAGCTCATGCTCAAAGAATTTCAACCAAATTGCAAAAACACATTTCGCAACCAACTCAAAGACTATTTACAAAACGTATTAAGCAAATCAAACTCGAGTTTATGAGATTAATCCCCCTAGCCACGTGAAGGTCAACACAAGACCCGGTCAACTTGCCAACACCCGTTACAAGCCCCACTCACATGCTTTTGGGATTAGGACTCATAAACCTCGGTTTATTCGCTATGAACTTGCAAATAACACAATAAACACATTTCATGCTTGAGCACTACTCTTTGCAACACATGCAAAAGTCTAGCTCCAAGCAACATCAAATCAAGATGCATGAACTCTTCTAATTGCAACACATGCAATTCTCTAGTTCCATGCAACACCAAAACCAACTTCACACCAAAACCAAACATTCAACTAAAACCAAATCCACACGTATGAGCTCTTTACTACTTAACACATGCAAGCCTCTAACTCCATACAACCACACAAACATCAAATCATGCTTGAGCTCTCTCCTTTTGCAACACATGCAAAACTTAGCTCCAAGCAACACCAAGGTTTTATAAAGATATTTTGAAACGGAAAACAAAGCATGAAGCTTCAACTAATGCAACACATGCAAAGTGAACTTCACGCAAAAGCCAACGCACTAGCTTATCACTTCTTGCAACATATGCAAATCAAAGCATTATGCGAAAACCAAATGCAACCAAGCATAAGTTTAACCCATTAGCAACACATGCCAAATGGTTAAACCTCATGCAAAAACCAAGTCACAATGCCGCCATCTGTTCGCACGTCGGGCTTCGTCTTTGGGTGGTGCCGCGAGGGGCGTTCGGAAGCGCTTCACCAAGCTTCGCAAGCGGCGACTTCAGCGGAGGCGCGGCGAGGAAACGACGCGGCTGGCGATGCGGCACCGCTACGTCCATTCTAGCGCCGGGGCCGCGATTGCCCTGGCGAAGTTCGCTGCGTCTATCGGCCTGCGGATGTCGTGGCGGGCACCTTAGCGAGCTGCCCTTAGAGGAACTTGAGTAAGGAGAGCGCGGACGTGAGCCCGCCGCGACTAGCACGATTGGAGTTGGCGCGTGGAGGTGGCGCCAATGGAGTCGGCACGCCGGAGTTAGCGCCGATGGAGTCGGTCTTGTTGAGACGCCGCCGCGAGTTGAGTGTCGGTGTCGAGGCCGCGCCGGAGGAGGCGGCGGACGTCGTCGCCCAGATGAAGCGTCGCCGCTCCGGCGCTCTTGGTGAAGCGGGAGTCGGCGGCAGAAGTTTAGCCACCACAAGACAACCATTTGAATTTGGTTTGAGCTCGAGTGAGCGCGAATGAGATCACCAACACATGATGAAGCTCAAGCTGAAACAACCCTCTTAATAGCGGCGATAAAACCTTAGACTCAAAGACTACAAAAGTCCTTAGCCTATCTAATTATACCTTCGCCATACATGGCACGAAGCAATCCCTTTGGGGTCTTTATGATCATCACTTATTTTCTCCCCCGGGATCATCACTCGACTCCTCTTCTTTGACTTCGGGATCCACTCTTGACGCCCATCAACTCATGATGCCGTCCTTGTCCCGTTTTCATCATCTCATCCATCTTTGGACCTAACTCAATCACAACTCATAAAATAGTTAGTCCAAGATGCATGGTTGTCTCAATTATCTCTTGCACTCCATTAACACATAATGGATGCCTTTAGATCAATTGAGCACAACTTAAATCAATTGAAATGATTAAATGTGTCTTAAGTATAATAATGCAACACATGCTTAATTATACTTAAGAACTATCCATTTGTCCTTAATTAATCACAAAACACCATCAACACATGATGAAGTGTTCTTTAATAATTAAGAAGACAAATGAACTCAATTAAATTATCATTTAAATTGATATGAGTATATATATTAACTACACAAGTTTTCATATACTCATGTTGATGAAAAGTAATGATCCATTATGTGTAGGCTATATGGAAATGATCATTACCTAAGTCATCAACTCTAGAATACACCCCACATGTATATGTGCATAAGTATGATTGACTTGGATATAATATGCACATATTCAATTTGATCGTATTGGAGTATGTCCTATATTTCATGAGTATACTATAACTAGGCAATTCAAATATATCTTGAAGGATTTAGTTTCTTTGTCTTGATTGGCGATGCAAGTGGGTGACCACGCCCTGCTCACCAGGCGAGAAGTCCACGCGTGGGCCTGGCGGGCAGGTGGGCGATGAGGCCCCGCGCCGGGCTGGCGGCGGTGGGCGTGAGGCAACCACGCATACACGCTTTCGCCGGTGTTGGCTTCGTGACGGTCGGGGTTGGTCGCCCGGTGGCCTATGACCAAGATAAGTTGCTCGCCTTGGCAGTATTGGCTTATCTTTTGCTTCTGCACCCTGTTGGGTTAAGTTATGCATGGTTGCCTCTGGCCCTGCTAACCTGATGGCTCCTCGTTGGTAAAAGGAAACGCCCAGCGTCTACGTCGCAGGGACAGGTGACCAGGAGTGCGAGTGCGGCACAGTGACTCAAACACGAATCGCACACCTCGGGTTGGCTCCGTGAAGCACCGCTGGATGTCACCGTGAGCACCGTAGGCCCAATACCACTCCTGGGAGCCCTCGCCTGTTGTTGTGACGGCGCGGTCGAGTTTCAAGAGATCATGAGGATATAAGCTCCAAAAGGGCAGGAGTCAGTGACAACCTTACGCAAGGACTTAGGACTTTGTTTGCCTGCATTCTGCATGTTTTGCGTAATCTTTGTTCGCGTTATTGCAATCACTCAAAAAACGCCTAAGTATCAACCTAACCTGAGTGTTTAGGTTCGCATCGCGACAAGGCTGGGGGCTGATCGCCCGATGATTGAGTTGAGCAAACACAATCAAAACGTGAATGGACAAACATGCACAGGTAAAACTCGAAGATGCCAACTTCGTTACAATTACTAAGATTGTTCTAGCATACAAAAAAAAGCAGGAACAAGACGAAACAAAGAAAATGAAGGAAGCAGCTCGGGCCATTAGTTGTCATTGGTGACTTGGATGTGCTCGTCGTCTTCCTCAGCCTCCGGCTTCGCTGCCACCGCATCGAGGTCTGGGCCCTCTGCCGCCATCATGTCGGCGACGTGCTCCGCAACCTCGCGCATGCGCGCCTGCCTGGGCCTCGTCTCCCTCAATGCTGTCCGCGACGGTCATTGGGTTGAAGGCGACGTCGCGGCTAGCGTAACACGCCAGCACGAAGGTCGCGGTGGCCGCGGCTACTTGCCGCCCTTCCTGGATGGAGCGGGTGGCCTTGGCGGCTGGTAGGCCGGAGAGCGCCGCGGCAACCCGGGTGATGCAATGGGCATACTGCATCGCTGTGGTCTCGAGCGGCTCCTAAAGATCCACTCCCAGTGGCTCCAAGGCCCTCGCCATGTGCTGGTAAGCTGGTCGGAGCATGATGGCAAGGTTGTGCAGCGCGTGCCGCTATTCTTCCACCGCCTGCCTCTGCGCTGCCTCGGCCTCCTGCGCCGGGTGAGCAGGGTCGCCCTGGTGGCCCTCTCTTGGGTCAGCAGCGCCTCCTTCCTCTCCAGCTCCCCGCGCAATGCCGCCATCTGTTGCGACGTCTGGGCTTCGTGCTGGGTGGCTGCCGCGAGGAGGGCGTTCGCGGCTGAGAGCGCTTCACCAAGCTCGGCAAGCAGCACTCAGGCCGGAGGCGCGGGCAGTGAGAACGACCGAAGCGGCCTGGGCAGAAGTGCCGGCACCAGCTACGTCCATTCTAGCTGCTTCAGGGCCGCCAGTTGCCCCTGGGCAGAAGTTCCCGCTGCGTCTATCGACGCTGCGGATGTCTGTGTGGCCAGGGCACCTTAGCAGGCTGCCCTTAGAGGAGACTTGGAGCTGAAGGAGAGCGCTGGGACCGTGAGCCCGCCCGGGCGGGCACTAGCAGCAGTTGGAGTTGGCGCCGGTGGAGGTGGCGCCAATGGAGTCGGCACCGCTGGAGTTGGCGCCGATGGAGTCGGTGCTGTTGAGGACGCCGCCGCAGGAGTTGGTGTCGGTGTCGGCGCAGCCGGCGCCGGAGGAGGGGCGGCGGACGTCGTCGCCCCAGATGAAGACGTCGCCGCTCCGGGCGCTCTTGGTGAAGCGGCGGAGTCGGCGGCAGCAGAAGTTTGGCCTCTGGAACAGGCCCTCTTGGGGTCCGCGCATGGGGCGTCCGGGGCAATCTGCCGTTTGCCTGCGCTTCGGTCGTCGGCCGGGGCCTGGTCCCTAATCACCAAGGAACCGCGGGCCGGCAGCACGGCGGGACCGGTGGAATCCATCGCCGAGAACGACTTGATGATCCGAAGCCGCTCCGCGAACTTCAGGTCGCAGAGCGGTCGGGCCCCAACAGGAAAGTCCAAGCCGCTCGGCATTGGCGGGAGCAGCCCAGATAGCCACCTTGAGATGGCGGGGCCATCCAGATTTCTCTCACCTGGCACAAAAGGAAGACAAAGATATTAACTGATGGTGACCGCGAAGAGGAATATGTATTCAAAAGAAGGGCGACAGAACTTACGTCACGAATGCGTCGCGCGTCATGTCGTCGTCACAGATATCTTTGCCATGCGAGCGAGCACGACGACGAGGCTAATCCTCCGAACCCACGAAGTCCGGACCACGGCGCCCGGTCGAGCCGGCATCCCTGGCTGGTTGATGCGGGCTGCCATTGCCAGGAGTTCTACCATCTCCTCGACGGGCGAACTCCAGCTTTCACGGACTTCCGCCCACGCGCAGGGCACCCCGAGGAGGTCAACCCCGCTGTCGTCGCCGGTATAGAGCCAGTCGCCCCGCCACAACTTCCAGTTGGATCTTGGCTGGAAGGAAATGTAGCGCTGACTCATCATGGAGACGGAAGTGGCAGCTCCCCATGGTTCCACTGTCAGGGGAGCTGCGGCAGGTGAAGAAGTAGCGGAAGAGAGGAAGGTTGGGCATCACCCCTACGAACATTTCGCAGAGGTAGGCGAAGGTGGAGAGGATGACGATGGAGTTGGGGGAGAGATGGAGATGATGGATCTCGTAGAAGTGAAGAACAGTGAGGAAGAATTCAGAGAATGGCGGCACCAGGCCCGCCAAAAGCCCCCAGGCGAAGACGATGATCTCCCGTGGCTCGCAGCTCGGCACGAGGGTTCCCTGGCGAAGGTGGAGGGAGCCCTCGGGTGCCATCTTGGAGAGCAGACCCACCCTGTCTCGTGCCGATGGTGGAGGGGAGAAGAGGCTGTGCCATTGGAGCAGAGATAAAATTTTTAGGCAAGAAAGATGAAAAGGCGAAGGGCAAAGTGCGCAAAGATCAGGAGGCGTAAACTGCTTGTTGGGGGCATGCATATACATAGGCCCCCCGCAAGGACAATTCGCGAATAGGCGAAAGGGCGCGACGTTTCGGGTCCCAAGAAAAATCGGCGGAAGTGGGGAGGATCGAGACGGTTGCGTGCTCAGAAGTGGTGGGCCCATCCAGGAACGTACCAATATTAAATGAGGTCTAAAAAGAAACTGGAGCGCGTTCCAGGATGGCCCCGGGGGCTACTGTTGGTGTACTTTGCACTAGGGTACCCTCTCCGCTGCAGAATTAATAGGCCCAATAAGCAGCCTAGCCCACGTGGCAGCCTGGCGAGCAGGTGGGCGGTCACACCCTCCCCGCCGAGCGGTAAGACCACGTGGCGGCCCGACGGCGGTGGGCGGTCGGCCCTTTCGCCGGGCGGGAAGCTTCGCTGCCCCCTGGTGGCGGTGGGCGGTCACAACACGCTTTCGCCGGGCGGGCCGCGTAATCCCACGCGGCCCCTAGTGGCAGTGGGCGGTCACGCCTGCTTTCGCCGGGCAGCGACCAGCGTAGTCCCGTGGCCCCTGGTGGCGGTGGGCGGTCACGCCACCTTTCGTCGGCGGCGGCCAGCATGGCGATCTGGCGGCAGTGGCGGTCACGCCTTGCTCACCGGCGGCGGCTGCGGGCGGTCTAGCGGCGGTGGCGATATATGCCTTGCTCATTGGGCGGTAAGCCCGTGGCGACTGGCGGCAGATGGGTGATCAAGCCACCCGTCAGACTTTGGCTAAGGTGGCGGCAGCAGCGGTGGGCTTTGGGCCCCCTTGTCAGGCCACGAAGGCAACCAAAGGAATAAGGAGAAGGCTTCGCCTCAAAGCCTCCTTCCCGACACCGTGTCGGGGCCATTGATGCGAGAATTCGCTCTCGATAAGGCGGCGGCTTATCCTCGGCGCCTCTCACCAAACACATCGCGAGGCGTCATATCCTGGACGGACCGGGCGAAGCCACTCAGCGGTATTAAATGGGGTTTGAAGGACAAGGCTACAGTGATGGGTGTAATAAATGAGTCATGGGTCGGTGTAAGGCTGGAATGATGGGTGTAATTAATGAGTTGTAGATCAGTATAACGTCACCTTCTCTCCTGCTCGAGCCAACCCCGTCTATATAAGGGCGCTCTGGTGCATGGAGAAAGGGGGCCAAAAAATCGAGACTTCGGATCCAGAGAACTCACCCAAGCTCAAGACCAGAAGAGCCATTGTAATCGTTTCCATATTTCCTCAACAAAGATCTAGCAGGATGTAGGGCTATTACCCGCGCTGGGGGCCTGAACCTGGGTACATCACCATGTCCATTTGATCTGTTGATCCCTGGAATCCCCCGTGTGAGAGCCATTAGGGTTTCCAATCACGAAGACACCCTCTACCGAACCATACCCTCCATCCCAAGAGCGGTCAACCCTATTCGTTGATGGGGTCCTGTCCAGCGAAATACGCCGACAACATCTTACATAGACTTCTATGTTTTCGGTTTTGCTATAGAATCACGATACAATATATTGAATATTAGTTGTTACAACAGAATGAGATAATGTAGTTAGGATTCTCTAACTACTTTGCTGAACATTTCTATCAACTAATTACTCAAACATCCCCCCTTTAATCACAACTTACCAGGAATCAAGTTGAGATTGTATCTAAGCCTTCTAAACATATCAACTGGCAACGCTTTGGTGAAGATGTCAACAAGCTAATCATGCGTACTGATGAACCTGATATCCAAAGCTTTTTGCGCTACTTGTTCTCGAATGAAGTGAAATCCACTTCGATGTGCTTTGTCCTAGCATGAAATACTATGTTAGCAGATAAATATGTTGCCCCTAAATTATCACACCATAAGACCGGTGATCGTGCTTGTATGTTACCAAGTTCTCCCAGAACTGACTACACCCAAATAATCTCTGCCGTAGCATTTGCAATAGCCTTATGCTCTAACTTAGTACTGGATCGAGAAATAGGAGCTTGTTTCCTTGCACTCCATGACACAAGGTACTGATTTAATGGGAACCCAATTAACTATATGTGTGGCTGTCTTTAACGCTTCAATCCACAAACCAACTGATAAACTAGAGTAACTCATCATGCTTTGCACCATATCTATAAGGGTGTGGTTGCATGTTCTAGCTACTCCATTTTACTGAGGTTCACTAGGTGTTGAATATTGGGCTATTATGCCATTTTTGAAAGAAACTTAGTAAATGGACCATGAATTTGTCCATAAGGAGTGTCTCCCATAATATTCTTCTCCTTGATCTAATCTGACTACCTTAATCTTTAAATTGTGCTAATTTTCTACTTCAGCCTTAAATATTTTAAACTTATCAAGTGATTCAGATCAATCACGAATGGAAAAAACATAACTATAACGGGAAAAATCATCAGTGAATGTAATAAAGGAGTCATACCCATCCACTAAAGTTACAGGAAAAGGTCCACATATATCAGTGTGGATTAATTCTAAGATCCTTGTGCTTCGTGTGGCTCCTTTCTTAATTTATTTTACATATTTCCTCTTAATACAGTCAATACAGTGGTCTGAATCAAAGAAGTCTAATGAATGGAGTATCTCTTTCTTAATGAGACGCTCCATTCTCCCCTTCAAAATGTGGTCTAAATGATAGTGCCACAATTTTGATGAAGTCTCATTACTTATATTTCTCTTTTGCTTATTGGTGGTATCGCACACATTCATTGATATAGGGGATTCAGAGAGAGGAAGCATATAGAGTTTATCTCGACGAGTCCCGAGACCAACATTATTTGAATTAAAATTTATAATATATTTAGGAAATTTGTTTAGTGCGGCTCGGCTCCACAGATCCGTGGATCTGGTGGGCTGGTTTTCTAGCTCCCAGATCCGTGAAATTGGAGCTGTGAGTACATTAAGAATGTTTAGATGGATCATTTTGTTTATATTTTAGGCCAAAATATAAACTTAATTTACTTTATTTTAGCCTACAAGTTTGAGATCTCGGAGAGGCGGGATCTAGAAACTCTACCAAGCAGGCCCTTATTATCCCTAAAGGTACAAATGTATCCATCATCATCCAAAAGAGCAACAGAAATAAGGTTCCTCCTCATAGTGGGAACATAAACAACATTATTTAATTGAAGGGTGAAGCTGCTATCTAATGCTAATGGTAGTGTGCCAACAACTTCAACTTCAGCATCCCTTCCATCAGCAACTCTAAGATTTCGCTCCCATTTTTTAGTGTTCTCACAATAAGGAATCCCTGCAATGAATTTGAAACGTGCACATAGGCATCAAAATCAATCCACCAGGTATTAGGGAAAAATCAGCAAAAAGGGTTTTATCAACTGTAGAGATTATGTCATTACCCTTCTTGACAAGCTAGTTTATAAAACCCACACAATCCTTCTAAATGTGCCCACTGTTCTTGCAAAAGCGACATATGGGCCCATTAGAAGTAGAGTTAGATGCAGCAGAGGCCTTCTCCTTTGATTTGGGCTTGCTTGAGTCAACCTTAGGGGGGAAATACAGTTTTTTTTTGGACTTAGACTCCCATTGGAATTTTCTTTTACCATGGCCAACATGGAAAACTTGGTCCTTCTTCTCACCCTTAAGCCTCTCCTTCTCTTGGACACACATAGCGATCAACTCACTCATGGTCCACTGTTCCTTCTGATATTATAATTAATCTTGAAGGTATTGTACTCAGAAGGGAGGGAGGTCATAATAAAATAGACCAAGAAACCATCAGAAATGACCATGTCCATGCCCTTGAGTTTGGCAGTCATATCAATCATCATCATGATTTGCTCACGAACACTACTAGGCCATCATACTTAGTCGTGAGTATCTTCATGATTAAAGTACTGACATATACTTTTGAAGAGCCCTTGAATTGCTTCTCAATTAAAGCCAAGTATTGCTTAGCATTATCGAATTCAGAGATTGCTCCCCTTATCCCTACAAACATGGTGCTCTTCATAATCATCAAGGACATATGGTTAGATTGCTCCCACTTTTCTGCTGTTAAGTCATAGAGTTTCTTTTTCTCAATGAAACTCTCATCATCAGAAGAAAGAGCTATAGAGCGTCCTTACCTAAAGCATAATCTAAGTCCAAGACTCCAAGGACAATCAAAATCCTCTCCTTCCAAGAAGAAAAGTTTGTCCCAGTTAGCTGCTCAATGTCGTTCAAGTAAGCAGCAATATTAGTGTTATTCATGGCTGAATCAAAAATAAAATATAACCAATAAACATTGAAAAATAAATGTCTTGCATGAAAATTAACCCTATGTTGGTCTGAATAATAATCATGCTAATGACAAGAAAATTTAAAAGTTCTACTTCGCATCACTATTAGGCATAAACGAAAAGGAACTAAATTATCTGATGTGTGACACATGTTCATAAACAACATTGGTCATAATTTGATCATGGTCATAACATAATCCCAATTTTTGACATTAATAATAATCTCTAACCAAAACTTCCGTTAGTTCCATTTTAATTAGAGACAATACATAGAAATAATCATCGCATAAAAAGTTAATTGCCACATTAATCAATTATCCCAAAAATTAATCATAACATAAATGCCCAAGAAATAATAATTAAATATAGTACTTATTGCTAAATATATAGAAGACTGAATGAATACAAAAATTAAAGGATTAAACAATTTAAATCCCAACCAAAAACATGCGGCCCAACAACGAACAGATTCACCCGGGATGAATCAAAATGGTGCGACGCGAGAAACCTTAACTCATTTCGCTTCGTGCTCCCAAAAAATCCGCAGCGAGCGAGAGGGCAAGCGATGGCGATGGCGCCCGCGCACGGCGGAGCTGAGGCCATGCGTGGCCTCAGTAGAGGGGGAAAACAAGCTAACGTGGCCGCGGGCGAAGCTAAGGCCCGCGGAAGACGACGGTGAGCGCGCAGCTGATGCCACACGCAGCTCCGGCGAGAAGAGCCGCAAGCCTCGGCACATGCTCAGGCGAAGCTAAGGCCCGCAATGGCGGGGACAACACCGAATGAGGTAAGCCCGAAACCCACTCTTAGATCATTAGGATTTGCTTGATTTGGGGACAAATAATGGGATTAGAGTTCGAGGATTTGCTAAATCATCTCCTTCTAAGTGCTAGCCGAAGCCCAAAAAACCCTAATGCGACTTTTACTCGACAAACAACAAGATTCAAACCGAGCTAAAAGGGATCAAGCTTAGACTAGGTTGCTCTGATACCAAATGTTAGACTTAGGTAAACTAAAACACGAACATTAGCTAGTCTAAAGCAAGATCACGGAAACAATAATGTGGAAATAAATCGTTAGATCACTAACCCAGTGAGGAGAAAGATGCCATTAGCGCTCGGATAGTGCTCTTCAGTGTCGGTGAGAAAGAAACACCGACATAGATGCGCGACAACACTGATGCGCGATGAAGAAAAGGGGGCACCGAGATGCTCTCGATGATGGTGAGGATCTTCGGTAGCCTCAGTGCCAAACCCAGATTGGATGGGTGTGTTGGGAAAGATGGCAAAACTCAAGAACAAAATCTCATGTCTTTTGAGTGCCGGTCTCTCCCTATTTAATCTGGCGCTAGCTACCGGGACCTAACCAAATTTGTTGGAGAGCTCCTTATCAGAGCATGGGCATGCGTTAGAAGTGGGCCATGAACCCAAAATTTACAGGCAGAAGAAAACGACATTTGGTTTTACATATGGAGATCAAGACAATACATTTCAAGTAAATTTTAAATTTTATCATCATCAATTTCAACAAATGCAGGCGCCATAGGTATATGGTTGGATTTGGAAGAGAAAATGTGTCATGAAATTAAAAGTACTAGATAAGAAAGCGCGGCGGCACGCCGCGCCTGTAGTTAATAAGATTTAACTAGAAAAACATGGAAAGACATATCGTGAGACGTCATGCAATGCAAGCAGTTAGGATAGCATGTCTACAGCGATCACCGGATCGCATTTTGAATAGATCGATGATAACAAACGTTTTGAGTGATATCGCAGTTCATACGAGCATATATTATATAAATTTATATTTTCTTGCTTATCGGCGTTTTATTATTTAAATCGTTGAAATAATGAGCGTAACCGGGAAAAAATAGAGAGCTAAAATTGTAGAAATATCTCTTCGATGAATTATTTGAAAAATATTGGAGACCGAAATGGAAAACCGCGTTCATACGAGCATATATTATATAAATTTATATTTTCTTGCTTATCGTTTTATTATTTAAATCGTTGAAATAATGAGCGTATTGAGGAAAAAATAGAGAGCTAGAATTGTAGAAATATCTCTTTCGGCGAATTATTTGGAAAATATTGGAGACCGAGCTAGAAAACTGATTGGGGAAAGAGTCTAGAGATAAATTTGAATACATTTTTACGGTGGCGAAAACTTTTTTCCCGAGAAAAATGGAGAAAGGACCTGGGCGTAAAGAGCAAGGACCTAAATGTTACGTTTTGGACACATCGCTATCTGAAAAATTAGAAAAAGAGCTTGTTCGCGATTTGAATTTAACGGAGGTTTTTTCCAGTAAAGCGGCATACGAGGACCCAAATGCGATTTAGAAAGGAAATCTTCCTCACAAAAATTACGAAGGACCCATTCGTAACTTACAAGGACCTATCCGTAAATTAAAGAAACACAGGGGGGTTTTCGCAAAATGGCCAAAAGTGACACGTGGATAGGCTTCTGATTTCAGATCGTTTGAACACAAAAAATTTGCTGAGGAAGAAAGCATTATCACATTGAAAATGATCACACATGTGTCCTTTGTCATGATGCACCTGAAGAATCTCTCTGCCATCTGTTTTTTGATTGTCAATTCAGCAGAGACTGTTGGCATTTCTTAAACATAACCTGGCCGCAAAATGATAGTGTTGTCGCTATTATCCAACAGGTCAAGCAGGAAGTACTAATCGACTATTCTTCATAGAAATCTTCATAATAGCAGCCGGGGCCATATGGAAACAATGGAATGGAAGGGTGTTTGAGCATGTCATTCCCTCCTTCAGATCGTGGAAGAGAATTTTTGCAGATGAGATCACTTTACATTTGCATAAATTGTCTGAAGATATTCGTTCTGTTATGTTAAACTGGCCTGAGACGTTTTGTAATTTTGGGCTTGTATGTTTGCATCCTTATTATATAATTAACACAATACAGTAGGAGAGGCTCCTCTCCTACTGTTTTCCATAAAAAGAAGATGCAAAGGTCATTCGTTCCCGGCGACCATGGCGCGGCCGCGACGGGACCTTCACGTCGGCACGATCATGTCGAACGTCGCCTCCGAATGCTACGCCTGGATTCGCGTGTTTTGTTCGTTTGTTTTCGACATATTACGCGTCCCACAGACACCGATCACCGGCCGGCGTCGCCGACCACCCGTCGCCATCGACGCAAGGAGCTCACTACCAAAATAGACGTTGCTATGCTAGTATTTGGATACTATAATTTTCAGCGTGCCTAATATGTTAATCTGGTACTACTTACATGGCAAAATTTTTACTGGACTAGCAAATAATGTCCACAGTTGGCTTATCCCCAGAGTACAACACAGCCTATCACAGCATTGAAAGCGAATTAACTCTTAGGCCATTCCCAGAGGAGAGTTTCATTTCACGGTTTCCAAAATTGTCATATCATCTAAAGAGATTTGAGTAGATGAATGAAACAAAGACCACAATGCACAGTTTCATTTCACGGTTTTATATGCTAACCATCGCATTTAATTGTAAGGCACAAGATTAGGTGAAGTTGGATGAAATGAAACTCTATAGCCCCCAGTGCTAGTTTTAACAGGTTTCATAGTTTTGGAAACAGTGTACACCCAGTTTCATCCTGATGAAACTCATTCCCTCTCTCTCTTCATAATTACCATGCCATGTCATCCAAATTGCTGATGTATCACATCATTTAATGGGAATGAAACCCTCATGAAACCTCCACTGAGAATGGCCTTATTGTGCGAAATTACTACTACATGTCATGCTCTAGAATGCCAAATTCCCAATACTTTCCACATCTGGCTTATGGATCCAGACAAGTCATTTGATTAAGCACACTTCCTGATTTGGCATGTTTCCTGATTTGGGTCAGGCTCGAGACCAGGCGGGCCTGCAGTAGACTTGGGTTGGCATGAGGTGGGCTTGGGCTATGGTCCGGATAGGCCTCGATCGGACTAGGACAAATCTCTATTTTTTTTCATGTCCGGCAGGGGTAATAATAATATTCTAGCTTTTACAAAAAATAAATCACTAGAGCATCTTCGCAAAAAAGGGAAAAATATCACTGTAGCAATACCAGTTGAGTTTGAAGCTTGAATGCCAAGCCAGGTGACCAATCAGACAAGCACTGACGAGGCTTGCACCGGCTCCCTATATATTTAGGTCTGCCGGTCACTCGGACAGTGAGGAATCTTGGGACCGGGACCCTACAATACCGTAACTTAAACAGTCATTCACGCGCCGTCTAATAAATAATGACGATCAGGATTTTTCAAAAAAAATATATAAAAATATTGTGCCGATTTTCTCACTATATCAAAGTATTATAGCGTTCAATACTTTGATCGGACGATCCTCGTCTACGATGAAAAAATAGCCTCGATCGGACGATCCTCGCACATAGAGAGCGTCCAATAGGGACCGCAGGAGAACCCGGTCCGGAATCTTGTTATCAGAAAGAAAACTTCAGCGTGTTGATTTGGATATGAGTTGTTTGGTTCCCATGGAATGGAATTGATGAACTGGTGGCGTTGGCGGCAATGGGCCACGCATGAAATCCACCTTCTGTGGGTCTCCCCGAATCCAAATCACTCACTTTGCAATCATAGAACGGCTGCCATGGCGATGCATCCACACACACAACGTACAATTTGAGCAGGTCGAAGAAAGAGCCAAGGCACTTCACACATGTTTTGAACCTTTTTCTTCTTCCCTAGGTGGCCTGGGCTCTCCAAGCTGGTAAACTAAACCGATGAGAAGCACGAAAGGAAAAACATGTAGGAAACTCTTTCACGGATGGATGATAGCTAGGGCTGGAAAAAAAAAAGCTCGGTAGTGGGGCTCGTTGGTTCGGTTCAAAATTGCTCCAATTACACTTGTTTATTGGTTAAATATTGAAATGAATCAATTTTGCATGAAATTAGATTTTTTCTCGACTCGGCATTTCATTTCGTTGGCTCGATTCTAAAAATACATCCAAATTATAGATAAAATGATATTAAATCAAACTATATCAATTTTGAAAAAAACTCGAAAAAACGAGAACTTGGCTCGATTTCCACCCCTAATGATAGCCGTCACCTTCATCACACCCTTGGCTACTGTAACAATCGGACATATATGAAATGAGAGTTTTTACAGTTCTTGTTCGGTATCACGAGATATGAGGAACTCTTCACCGGATGACTATTAAACTATGGTACGCGTGGGTACTTCCATCTTTTAAATTCTTAGTATTTCTTGCTGCTGACTCAATAAATAGTCTAGTACTTGCAATAACAAAATGTGTCGTCTAGAGTAGTGAAACAAATAACCAAAAAAAGTCTCACCTAGAGTTGTGAAACGGATAGGAAATACTTCAGGTTATGAGAAGGGAACATTATGTACAGTGACTCTGAAAGAGACCTCTTTCTTATGCCGTCTGTTTCTCTTGCCGCGATAAAGCAGTTGGTTGTTGTCGACGCAAAGAAGCACGGACTAAAAAAACGGAGCCAAACAAATATCTGGGCCAACATGCGGGCTGCGCCATTGGATATACCTCGAGATCCACGCAGCAGCAGGAAGTACCGAAAGCTGACGCGACAGGCAATAATTAAAGGAAGGGTTAATCCAACCTGCGTTACCACCCATGCGAGATAACGACGGAATTCGTTTGTTAATTTAATCCCATCAGCTGCGAAAACGCCATATTTCTTGCCTCATTTTTTTTTTCAGCTTTTTTAGTGGTTTCTTTATGTCCATGCATGATCAGCACCGAATTATCCTTATATGCTGAGCTCTTCATCATATAGACTGGTGTTTTCACTTTTCTTTTGCCCTCGTGTGTTTCCATTCCAGTAGAAATGACGTGCTCTGAGAATTTGTTTGGGAGGCTCATTTTCAATTAGGATATCTGTGGATAGGTCGGAATTTAGATAAATCTCGGTTCATTCATAAAATCCGGCTAAAAATAGACCTCGCGAACAAGGTCTTAAAAAAACTTTTGTTGACTTGGAAAAGAGATCCTCTTCTAATGCATGAATTAATATAGCGAAATGAAATCTATGTATGTGCCGAACACATAAAGCGCTACAATAGTACAAAGCATTTTTGTCAATGCAGAAAAAACAAGTTAAGATTCATGAGGGTTCGTCCTAAATCCACTCGTAAGGGCTTGTTTGGATGAGGACGATACTATCTTTCAAAAATTGTGGGCATGTTTTGCATGTACGAATTTTATATAAATTTGGCAGGACCTACTATATTCCCCTGTAAAAATTCTGCTTAATTCTTGGCTTTCCAAACAGGGCCTAAGCTCGGACACCCTAGAATGTCCCTGAGAAACATTTTTCGCAGAAATAACATGTTTCCGACTTGACATTTAAAAAATTTGAGAATCCACCGGGTGGATTAGATTTAGAAAGTGGCCAGCAGATCGCTCCAAATGCAGTTACATCTCCAAATGAAAGAAGAAATGCTGCTGCAGTTTGCTACTACAAGTAGTACTGTACAGTGACTTCACACTACAGATGGTGGTGGTAGGCTAGCGACTAGCGAACATGACTAGATCGCAAGGTGATAACCACAAAGATTTAGGACAAGACAGGAGCACAGAAGAATGCCAGAATGAAAACAAATCATGGAAAGAATGAATGAAAAAGAACTAGAATTAACATTGCAGCATAAATCATGATCAACTGTACAAACCTCTCTCTCTCTCTCTCTGAAACTCCTTTTCTTGGCCCTCCTAATTTGGACCCGCTACTAATCATCACACCCATCTCAACAAGACAAATCATTCATCATACATCAATCCAAAAAACGAAACAAAAAAAAACCCAGAAAAAATAACAAGGCTAATGAACTAGCGAGAAGTGTTGTTCACTTGTTGCATTGGCTTCAGCTGCTGCTTCTTGCTTCTTCCATGCCATTCATTTCTCCAATCCTCCAACCCGATCCAGTGATGACCGCCTCAGGCAATCCCAAGGAAAGACAGTAAAATTCTAACCCCCTGCAGGATGCTAGTACTAAGCAGTGACCACTAGCACAATCACGATAAATGATCATGGCGGATTCAGGGTCGTTGATGTGGTTGTAGTTCTTGCGAGCTGCTTACTGTGAGCTGTTATTGCCATGGTCTTCCTCGCCGCTGTCGTCGCCGTCTTCGTCGTCCCCGTTGCCGCCACTGCCGCGCTGCTGGTCCATCTCCGGCTGCTGCTGCTGCTGCTTGTGGTGGTGCTCTCCGGTGCCGCCTGCGCCGCCGCAGCTGTAAGCATTGAGCGCCGCGAGCATGCCCAGGTTGGTGTCGGACATGCCGCCGCCACCCATCCCTCCGGCGCCGCTGGGGTAGTTGACCCTTGACATGAACTGCAACGGCGCCTGCACGGTGCTGCTACCCCCGCCGCCGCCGAAGGACCACATGTGCTGCTCGGTCGGCCGCGCCGCGGCGGCTGAGCTCGCGGGCACGGGTAGCATCCAAAACGGGCCACCGGGCGCCGCGCTGTTCGGCGCCACGGCCCACATTGCAGAAACCGCCGCCGCCTGCGGCTGCGGTGTCGTCGGCTGCTGCTCGCGCGCCTTGGGCGCGCTAGGATCTTGGCGCTCGTCGTCGTCCTTGAAGAGGTCCTCCCTGTACCGCTTCCTCATGAAGGCGCCGGCGTTGGGGCCTTCCGGCGGCTCCTGCGGCGGCGGGAGGAGGTGGTGGTGGTAGCCAAGCATGGCGGACACGTCGTGCTGCGTGCCCGGTGGCTGGTGGTGATTGGGGTGGAGCGCGAGGGCGGGAAAAGGGGCGGCGCGGGTGGGGTTGGAGGCGGAGGAGGCGGCACCCGAGCGTATGGAGATGTTGAGGGAGGAGAAGTTGGCCGGGATGGTGCCAGTGCCGGTGGCCGCGAGGATGGCCGGCTCCGCCTGCTGCAGCAGCCACTCGATGGTCTCGCCGTCGGACTTGTGCCCGAGCTCCCGCGTGAGCTGAAACACCCGCGCCGCGCACAGCGCCGGCATCCGTATCCTCCTCCCCCGGCCGTCCACCTTCGTGTGCCGGTCCTTGGACGGCCGCTTCGCTGGCACCACTGCCGCCAGAGTCGCCGGTGCGACCGCCTTCTTGTCACCCGCTGCCGCCGCAGCCGACGACGCCTGGGCCTGTTCGGCGGCCGGGGTTATGGCGAGTGCTCCCATGAACGGCAGCGGCTGCTGCTGCTGCACGGAGTTGGGCGCCGCCGGGCCAGCATAGTAGAAAGGGTGGTGCGCGTGGTGGTCGCCACCCGCGCCACGACTCCCACTCGTCCCCCCAGCGCTCCCCCCGCCGCTGTTGCTGCTCGAGGGCGCGCCACCCCCACCCCCGCCGCCGCCGCCGTGGTCCATGCTCCCGCCCCGCGTCGAGCACTTCTCAGATAAAGAAGGACCTTCCCTGCCAAGAACCAACCAATGGAAAGGCAGCTCCTTTCGCTCCCCGGGTGGTGTGCGCGCCCCGCGTCACGCTGTTTCGTGGTCGCCGGAGTTAAGGCGGAGGATGAGGAGGAGCGAGTACGTGCCGGCCACGCACGGTGGGGGAAGGCGGGGTGGGGTTGGGAGGAGCGGGGAGGGGGCGGGCGGAGGAGGGAGAGGGGGGGAGAGAGAGAGAGAGAGGTGGGGTTCCCTTGCTTATTTGCTTATGGCCTTTTTCTACGATTCTATAAACCCTAGAGAAGATACTGGGTACAAGCTACCGTTTTCTTCACTTCTCTTCTCTAGATTGGGTGGGGGCTGGGGGCTGTAACTAAAATACTCCCCGGCGCCATCCAATCGAACCAACAAACAGTTTAAATTATCGAATATTGAGTAGTTACTATAGTAAAAAAATCGGTATATTATTTTTGCTACAACATTCTCAAAAGATTTGAACTGTCGCTCTTTATTCCGACACGTGTACACGCAGCTGTTATCTCTTTCCCTCTCGTCTTTCCACTTTTGTTGCCTGAGAATCGAGTTTCTTTTTTTCACTCTGAGAATTGGAGTTTCTTTTTTCGCTATGAGAATTCCAGTCTTTTATTGGTTGGTGCCTTAGTGGTGGGGAGCTCTAGTCTTGTTCTCAAAACAAGCAGAGCTTGAATTTGGTTACAAAGAACATCAACTCACCTGTGCCTATAATCCATCTTAGAAATTTGAAATTCCAAGCCGTAGTGGTGGTGTCACTTTTTTTTTTCTCCTCTCTTTTTTGGGTCCTGTATAATTATTTCCTGCTCCAGAGCGGCCAAGAGAATGCCACTCGTGGGACCTCGGAATGAAGAACCCAAAAGAGATCTAGCGGCCTTGCTGCTTTCCCGTTTGCGCCAAAACGCAGCTAAAAGCCTCTGAAAAAGATCTAGCATCCCCAAATTCTAAATATATTAACACAGAAATCAACAGCTAGCTAATCGTATTTTTTTGGGGGGTTTGGTGCAAACCTACACACACCACACTCACGTCATGCACGCACATACATATATGTATGCATCACACACGTTAAGAAAGTGATTAAAGGCTCTATAACCTCCGTAGCGCAGCAACAATCAGCCTCACTGAAGTTTTGGAAAAGCATGTACGGGAGGTCTGGAATGTTTTTAACGTGGGGCTTCTGGCTTTTCATCGACGACTCAATGGTTGTTGATTAACTTTTTTTTTCTCTCTTTAGTCAAGTGTCGCGGTAAAACTAAACCAGCTCACATGTATTTCATAATGAACTTCTGGCTTTTTTTTTCTCACACTGTGTAATAGTCAATTAGCCATTGCTGTTCTTTTGCTTCTTTGTTCGCACAGTTTAGCCATAGAAAAGTAAAGCACTGAAATGTAGTGGTGTTCTACTTCCTACAAAAAAAAAACTTAAAAATACAGTAATACACAGCATTGTTCGCTCTTATATAATTGAATCGTGTAAAGTTAAGAGTTGAAAGTATGAACCAATTAGTGCCACCATGTTTTATGTAACTTTAGCATGATTGAGTGGAGTGTTTTTCTGTAAAAGGGTTCTCAGTAGCTTGAGTGAGTAGCTTGAGGGACTGCAACTAAATTGTCCACATTCGTTAGATCCATTGTATCAAGGTAAAAAATAGTTTGGATCGCTCAATAACGATAAGCTACATGCTTGCTATAGTGCATACTACAGTATAAAAATCGGTATAATATTTTTAAATAATATTCAGAAGATCCAAACTAATGCTTTTTAATCCAACAGTACACAAACGGAGTGGCTGCATTGGATCTGTATGAGTTTTTCTGGTGTGGAGCAAGGGGGGTAAGGAAGCCATGGGAGACACTGCAGGTGGGGGTGTGTCAGGGAAGGGAGCATCTAATGCTGCTGACAGCTCACCCCAACAGCACCAACTAGCTTTCTCTCTCTCCCTCCCTCCCTCCTGTACTCCACAACTCTGCAGCATTATAGCCTCCCTCTATACCTCTATTTGCAACATGAAATTATGAATTTCATGGACAAATTTCCCCAAATTAACTTGTCAAAAATAAAGTCCTTAATCTGAAAAGGTGTTACTGGTTCTGCACTAGGAAAACATTCAGCATGAGATGAGTAGATAGGTAATTAACAACAAATGAAAAGGAAGATCAGAGCAAGGAATATCTATGCGTTATGCAACGATGATATGAAAACTTGACCACACAGAATGTTCTTTTACCTGTACGCAACATGGCAGAATAAAAAAGTGTGGAATATATTATGAAGAAAATCCCACGAGGCAAATAAACTAAACAGGAAGAGCCGAAATGGCTGGAAAAGGGTCTCCTACCAGTCAACTCCAGGCTGGCCCACCTCCCCTTGCATTAAGTAATACAACACAAGGAACCCTGCATTCCATTCCATATTGGGTTCAAAAAGAACAGCTCGGTTTCACACAGGGTCAACATTGGTGTCTTGCCACGATTAGAATAAAAATGGAGAGAGTAAATAAAGAGAAGGAAAGGTGATATTATCTATGCACATTCCATCAATCCCTGTAGGATCTGATCATTTCTGGCAATGTCGTGCTATACAAGGACAGGTGTACGCTACCTGTATATACCATAAATTTCATGCTACGTAGTCTAAAATTTGCAGGAGATTAAGTGTGAAACCATCATTTTTCTTGCTTCGTGTGTAATTTTTTTACAAATTTAGCTTTTTTTTAAATACAATTATAAAAATAACTCTATCCCTGACCGCGGAAGCGTCGGAAGGTGACACGTGTCATCTTCCATGTTCCTTTACAACAAAAGAGCCTCTTCCACAATAGGGAAAAGCAAAAGGTGACACATGTCACCTTCCGATGTTTCCACGATCGGGATAGGGTTATTTTTATAATTGCATTCAAGAAGAGACTAAATTTGCAAAAAAAAAAAATAATAGTTTGTCAAGAGGCTACAAAATTGATGACTTCATTGTGTGTACCATCAAAATGTTGGAGTACTTGGGTTTTTTCCCCAAATTTCTAAAACAAAAAAAGAAGGCCATCTAGGCCGCGCCGACCCTTAGGACCAAGTCAGCCCACTTGGCTGGGATAAGGCACTAATACAATGCCCCACCACCAGACCAGGAGGCTCAAGCAAGTAGGGTGCAAGGGGTGGCGGCTAGCGATCGCGTCTCTTGTTGTGGCTCTCGCGTGGGGGGCGGCTCGATGCGGCCTTCCCGATGGCAGTTGCTCCTCCTCCTCCCTCTCACGGGCTCCATTTATTCTTGAGGTTCGTGTTCCTCTTGGTACACATAGAAGAACTCGAAAAATTCCCTATTCTTGGCTGGTTGATAATCCACTGCTTGTTGTGTTCGTGTGCAAGACCTTGGCCTTCTTGAAGCTCTCTTGTGTTTCCCATCCTTAATCTGAACTCAATCAGCCTGTGGATGCCACTTTTGTGAGTAACCCGAATTGATTGGGTAGAAGATTGTGTTTTTAACCAAATACTTGAGGTGCTAAGAGGATTTGAGGAGCACATAGTGCTCTTGGTGGTCGTCCTTGAGCTTGCTGGGGCTGCTTGCTCGACTCCTTGTGGTGGTGGTTTGGCTCAACTATGTGCTGTTGTGTGATGAGCAAGTTCTTAGGAACCTGCTGATTTTGTTTGACATATTCATCCCTTTGCCCAAGGTGTTGATTCTGTGGCTTTGAGTGGTGCTAGCTACATCTCAGGTCACTTGGTGAATTGCCTCACTGTGCGGATTGCGGCTTTGTATCTCCAGAACAATCATCGGAGATTCTGCAACATTGCAATGGCAATATCATTTTCTGGGACAACAACTTTGACATGCCTAGCTGAGTAACACTAACAGCCTATCGGTGTTTTGTGAGTATTCTCAAACTCCTGTTATTACTCTCTTTATTGTCTTTGCAAAGGGGCTAGACAATTCATTGTCTTAGGGACCTTGCATAAGTGCAGGCTAGTGTTCAATGAGGATTTTGGACTAGATATACTAATTGTGACAACACATATAATTCTCACTTTTCATTTTTCATATATTTGATTAGCACAATTGATATTCTATCATAAATGCTTATGTTGTGAATCTCTAGCTTACTGTTGTCTTTAATATTGCATTGTCAACGGACACTGTCACTTGCTATTATTGGATATACTTGTTGTCGGCGTATTTCGCCGGCCAGGACCCTGTCAGCGGACAAGGTGTCCTCCAGAGATGGAGGTTATGGTTTGGTAGAGGGCGTCTTCGCTGTCGGAAACCCTAATGGCTCTCGCACAAGGGATCTTGGGGATCAACAGATCAAAGAATCTGATGATGTACCCAGTTTAGGCCCCGGTGTGGAGTATGACTCTCGTCTCTTTGGATCTTTGTTAAAGGAAATATGGAGGCGGTTACAATGGCTCTTTCAGTTTGTTCTGTTATTTTTTCGCTAAGTCTTTCGACCCCCCTTCCCCGTGCACCAGAGCTCCCTTATATAGACTAGGCTAGCTCGGGCAGGTGAGGGGGTGACATCATACTGACCTATGAGTCATTTATTACACCCATCACTGTGGTCTTATCACACTGATCCACGACTCATTTATTACACCCATCACTATAGCATTGTCCTTCAAACCCCATTTAATGTCGTTGTGTGGCTTCGCCTGGTTCGCCCGGGATGTGACATTCCTACGACGGGTTAGGTGTGAGGCGTTAGAGGGATGAGTCGTCGTCGTGTCGACAGTAGAATTCCTCGCAATCAATGGCAATCAATGGCCTTCTTCTCATTATTTCGTGTCGACAGTAGAATTCCTCGCAACAAGGTGTCAGGGGAAGGAGACTTCGAGGCGAAGCCTTCTTCTCATTATTTTGGTTGCCCGCGTGGCCTAGCGAGAGGCCTGGATACCGCTTGCTTGCGAGCCGCCCGTGGGCCACTCGCCCATGAGAGGGCTTAGGCGCCCGCTTGCTCGGCGAGCAACCACGTGGGCGGCGCCGCGAGAGAGGCCGAGCGCACCGCTCGCCGAGCCGCCCTCTGAGGCCGAGGCCGATGCCCATGGCGAACTGTCGCTCGCTTGCTCACGAAGCCGCATGGGCCGACGCCAGCAGGGAACTGATCGCCACTGCTCGCTAGGCGCCTCTGAGGTTAGCGCCAATGGCGGTCGATCGCCTTTGCCGCCAAAGCCGCGCACTACCGCGCGCCCGTGAGTAGAACTGATCGCCCGCTGCTCGCTAAGGCGCCTATGGGGCAGCGCCGCGGCGGAGAACTCGATCGCCGCCCTTTCGTCCGGCCGCCACGGGGCGCGCCGCAGCAGTAGGGCTCGATCACTGCTGTTCGCCGAGCCGCCAGTGGTCTTACTTATCTGCGACGGAGAGGTACCTGGCGTAAAATGCGCAAACACTTGTGTATTCCAGTAAGCTTCCTTGTTGTTGATTCACTGTTATTTGCATATTACTTGAAGATAATCAATGGTTTAGGTTTGCATAAACTGTCAAGTATTGAAAATTGGTAATTGAGGTAAGGTTATAATAAATTAGTCTATAACTTGTCCCTAGTGGCGAGGAAGGTCTTTTAAGGCAACCTAACATCTGAGAATACCATAAATCAACTTTAGCTTTATGCTAGTTGTTTTGCCTCCATTTTTGTTCATGGATATGGTTTGCACCTAGATTTGGCAAGGCATAGTTTATTTGTCAGGCTAAAGGATAGAATAGATATTTCTAGCCGATATCGATTTAAAAGGAAAAGTTAAGTTAAAATGGGATTATGACCGATGTTGATTCATATGGAATTTTATCTATGTAGAGGCCGATACAGGTCATGGTTGGCAACGTATTGGAAATGGATACGATCGGCTGATACACTATAAAATGGGATCGAGCAAGCAGAAAAAATAACTTAACCAGTCAAACAACTCGCATCTACTTTTATTTACTTTTCTGTCAACTAGGAGTAGCTTTATAGTTTAGAATCTCCCTTATAATCCAATTTTAATCAATAAAGTTGTGCATCGCCGATTGTTGATCATCCTCGATTACGCTAAGCAGGTTTGATTTTTCTTTGATCTTATTGCATATCGTCTTTTTCGAAAAATCTACATTTACCAATCATCTAATCAGCTATAACAAGCTGTTTAGACTTATCATTACTTTTTGATTTAATCAGCTTCGGGTAGCTGTTTATATCTTTGCCGATTATCTCGTTAGATTAGCTTTAAGCGCATATTTTCTATCTTTTCAATTACAGGATCAAATCCATTGGCACGCCACGAACCAACTTGAACTCGACATTCTCGTATGTTTGAGCCGATCAATCCTTCGTCATATTTTTCGGCACAACAGATATGAGATATGCATATGCTTATATCTTTGATTATGGGTATATTTATGAGCATATGCTTTTATGAACCTTTTAATCCATGGTTTTTCTTTATGTTTGGCATTAATGTCATAATAAATTTACTAATACTGCAATTTATAAAATACAAAATCCCCATATGCATAGCCTAGAAGGAATGCATTAAGGCCAGTCACAGTGATAGTTTCATTATCATTTACAAAATCCCCATATGCATCCCCATATTTACCGACAGCACATTGGACCTTGTTGTATTCTTGAGTGATTAGTTGATAGAAGGAATGCATTAAGGCCGGTCACAGTAAGAGTTTTATTATCATTTAATGAGATGACACATCAGCAAAAATAGTAATATAGCAAAAAAATTATGAGGAGAGAGAGGGGATTAGTTTCATCTGGTTGAAACCAGATGCACAACATTTCCAACACATTGGAAACTGAATGAAATTACACTGAGAGCGCATCATTTCATTCCATGCATTCCCACACATTTCATTCCATGCATTCCCACACACTGAAACCGAATGAAATTGCACCAAACGGAACATTTGATCACAACACCATGCAACAATTAAATGCTATGGCTAATCTATGAAACTGCGAAATGAAACTGTGTATTGGGAGGCTTTATTTCATTTATCAACCCAAACCCTTTTAGATGATGTGGCACTCCTAAAAACCGTGAAATGAAACTTGCCACCAGAAATAGCCTAACTGAATCTTTTCAACAAGACTACGATAGGGTTTCTTGCTGTGTTATTGGACCATAGCAAGTCACGTGTTACGCTATTCAACGGTAAGACTCGTACCACCATTCTATCTGACCACAACAACTTATGCTGTCAGTCTACCTGACCGCAACAACCAATCCTTTCTCACTCACTGTTGCTCTCGTGGTGACACCGATATGTATACCTTATATTATACTGGGAAGAATTGGCGCCCTCCCAAAACGGGCCACCTTAGCCACCTCGTGGTGACACCAATATGTATACCTTATATTATATTATGTTTATGTTTATGTCCCTTTGCGGTTTATGTTTAGATCCTTTTGACGATTTTTAGCGGAATGGACCCAAAAAAACAAACAATACGTTTAGGTTCGGTTTTCTTCTAAAAAAACTGCAGATTCGCCGACGGTTTATAGCCGTCCATAAATTCACCGACAGGGTCTAACGCTCAATTTTTTTTAAAAACAAGAAAATCTAAATTATTATATAATAAAATTTCGCACGACGAATGCGTATCGCATAACACTGACTAATACCTACGAGAGGACACTTAACTGCCACTCCTCACGATTGAGGAAGAGACAAAAAATGCATGCATATACGCTCGAGGACCAATTCCACGGTAACAAAGCGCCGGCGGCATAAACGCGAAGGCTTCGTAACAGTGAGCCAGCGATGACCGACGACTCTGCTGAACAGTAGAACTGACACGCGCGTTTGTTGACTCGTATCCGATGGGCCGGAGAGTCTTCTGACTCGGCCCGCCTCCGATCCGGATCTTCTACAGCACCTGCGCCGTGTTGTCCGTCAAACGCCCGTCTCAATGTCGATCACCGTGTAGGCGCAGAGGATACATGGATCATCTCATGTACCTCACCGTATCCTCCCAGTCCCGGACTCCCGGGTGTGTAGGGGTGAAAACGGTATCGGTAATTCCCGAAATTCCGAAAACCGTTTTCGAAATTTTTTAACCGGACGTGTCGGTATCGGTAATTTTCGGAATCGGAATCGGAATCGGAATCGGTAATTTTTGTCGGAAACGATAACGGTAACGGTTTTGATCGGTTCCGACCGTTTCCTTCGGTATCCGGAAAAAATCGGTAAATTCCGTCGGTAATTACCGGAATTATTCCAGCCCACAAATCACACTCCTTCGGTCACTAAAACGCCCATAACTTTTTACTCGAACTCCGATTTAGGTGATTTTGGACTCTATCTGAAAGCTTATCACGAGGGCTACAATCTCCACTCATTTTCATGATTTAACCAATCATAGATATTTTTAAATATCATAAAAATAAAACTCTAATGTAGTCATTCAAGTTTAAAATATGATGTGTGTTCATCATAAATTTGTGAATATTTATTAATTACTAATTTCTATGTGGATGTACTATTTGTGTGAATTTTTGAAGTCAATTGGTGGTACATGTCCTTACGGCGTTCTGGGTCTCTTTTTCGGATTCGATCGTTACCGATATATATTTTGTATCGAATTTTCGTTTCCGATATTTTCAAATTACCGATGCCATTTTCGTTTCCGTAGTTATCGATTCCGATATCGTTTCCGAGAAAAAATATGAAAACAAAAATAGTTTTAGTGTTTTCCGACCATTTCCGACCGTTTTCACCCCTACGGGTGTGTGTTCATCGAAGATCGTTTGTTCATCTAAAAATTTTTAGCCAGTTTGCTCCGAAGATAAAGATGCCCAAGTGGGAGGCGAGTGCTATACCTTTAATTGATAATTCATATAACTGATATATTAGTATCTGATACCATATTATATATGAATGCGGTCCTGATATGATCGGATGTAAATATCCTATTGTTTTTGGAAAGAAAATCTAATACTTTCATGGTACCTCTCAATCATAATGCATCTATCAATTCAAAAGGAAATAAGTACTGTAATTGTTTATTCCCATTTCGTAGCCTTCTTCTCGCTCCCCACATCACCGCCCTACTTCTGTCTTCTCATAGCCTCCCACATCAACATTCATCTCCCCCAATAGACGGTGGACGCACGGCACCTCTCTTCCTACCAGAGCAATGGTGTCTCTATATCCTCACGCATAGTGAATCCTTTCGCTAGTCCTTTTCTTCCATTTTGACTATGGTAACATAGTATACTCTCAGGCAGTCAGCAACAACTAGAAGCTAGTGAGGCAACGGCTAGGAGAGAAGATATATGATTGTGGTTGACAGGAATAGAAGCATACAATTATAGAGACGTTTATGACATCAATAGACTAAATGCACTAAATCGTTTGCTATGGGTCGATAGGTTTGCGAGATGATTTGGCCTATTTACTTCTTTATTTTCTTCGTTATTTTGTCTCTTTTATGTCTATTTGTGTGTGAGATATACACCATATTAGCATATCTAATATATATTTCTCTATGCTATTATTGTTGTCGTTGTTATTATATATATACAAACACATACATCATCGTATTGGTGTTTTTAGAAAATGAGTAACGTGTATCCGTAGTGATGTATCCGGGTTCCGGGCATCCTAGGAGAGCAGTACCAAAGGGAAGAAGCAGTCGCACCAGGAGACCATCGATGAACAGACGGAAGGCGCTAACCTCGACTCCATCTTCCCCGTGCTGTGTCCCCTAAACTCCAATTCTCTGGTTCCCAGTCCTCTTCTTCCAATTCCCAGCATGTCTAGAATTACTCCTCCTGGTCCATGCTTCTTCCCATGGTATCCCCAGATACTTGATACTAGTGTTGGGATTGGCAATTTTGTTCTTGACATTGTTGCCGATCCACGGCCTTCATGCGCTCCCTCCCTCAAAGCTGAAGCTGTTGTCCCCATCCTCGTGCCATTCCACAGTTCGTACGTAGTAAAATAAATAAAAACGAATTGCTAAATGGCACTCAACTTATTTTTTGATTTGTGAGTTTTTTTGTCTATTAGATATTGGCTTTTTTTTAGTTTGGGAGCACTTAGTTTTTTTATTAGATATTACTTTATGATCCACGTTATGCTTTATCATTTTGATTTTATAATCCTCGTTTTTTGTTTGATGCGTTTCTTATAGTTTGTTTTGTTTTTAAATTATCATATTATTTTTTTACATAATTTAATTTGTGTAAAACTAGTGTACAATTGATTAAAAACCATGCATAAAAGAATAATTTTCTTTTTTCCTTTTTACAAATTGTCACATCATTTTTACATAATTAATTTGTGTAAAACTATCATATAATTGATCTAAAAAACCATATAGAAAAGAATAATATTCTTCATCTAATACCTAAATGATCAAGTGCTTCTTGATAAAATAGTACTCAAATGGGAGGAAAGCAGATAAATTGATTTCATCTAATAGATCTGCATCTAAAGACTCAAAATTTAAATGCAATTTAATAAAAAAAACACTCGGATTCTCTTTAAATACCCCAAACAAAAAAATTACTAAACCTTCCAACTCGATGATCTCTCGACGCATTCGCATGCACTTCGTTCTCACTAACACAGTATTTAGTAACGCGGTAAAACTAAAGCTCGACCAAATTTTATCCAGCGGAGGAGGCGACCGCGGCGATTGCTGGTCCTTGACTCCTTGATGGCGAGCGGCGACGGTGACAATTAACGGTAGAACGAAGCCGGCCGGCAGAGTGGCTCAGGCAGGCAGGCAGCAGGAGCCACAAATAATGTGTTGTGTTTTTATCGGGTACGTCTTGGATGTCTCCCGTTAAGCCGGTGATCGTGTGTGATTATGGTGTTGGCACCAAAAACGTGAAGGGGGGTTTCTGATTGTAACATACCGGACGAACACCGGGTTCAAGTGTGCGCGAGCGTGCCAATCGATTTGACCTTGCAATCGATAAGGAAAAGAGTTGTAAAATTCAATCAAGCCGATCCTCGAGGTGAATCGGCTAAAATCAAGAATCAGCCAGAAAGCCGATCAGAGGGGTAACTAGATTAGCCGATTAAGACTAATCCGGGGGTAAAAGGTAGATCGATTCTGAAAAGGCGATGCGCAATAAGACAGAATAAATCAAACCTGAAAAAGCCAATGACGATCAAACAATCGGCGATGCGCAACTTTATTTGATCGATGTCGATTTACAGAGGAAAGATTACAATGCTAAAAAGACCAAGAACTACAGAAAGCAAAAACTAGTAGATGTGTTGATTGATGGTGGATGCCTCTTCAAGCAGCCTTGGTGCGCCTTATATACCCGCCTAGCCGATCCGAGTCCTGATCTAACACGACAACGTAGTCCGAATCGGCTTTGTAGTTTCCTATCTGGTCTCTAGTTTTCAATTATTATCTGCACGTCGTATGGGATTTCCATATGCTTATCCAAATTTCCACAGATACTTTCGTATCTTATCCAAACTCATGCTTTTCTGCCGATTCTTCTGGAAATTTCCAAAACTGGTGCAAACATATGCCCCCCATTTTTTGGAAGATAACTTGTTATCTTTCAAAAAATATGTATCGGCTTTTTCATCGATCGGCTTCTTTGCCCATCGGCTTGTTCACTGTTGACTTAGGGAACCGCGTCAATAACTGCCGCGCCGTAAAATCTCAGTGCGGTTTAATGTCAGGTGTCACCTCGAATTCATTTCCCGCCTTTTCACCTTTTCACCGTGCTATATATATGCGGGTCCCCCTCTGTCATTTTCACGCTTTCCAGCTCTCACAATTCCTGCAATCGGCTTTCATCCTTGATGGCGGCTTCACCTTGGTCTTCTTGCACAAACAATCAATCCCCTTTTCCCCAATCAATTTGAATGGATTCTTCTCAGTCTTGATCGATTCTGGCTTAAGATCAATACTACCTAGGACCGATAGGAAATTCCACTATCGATACAGTTATTAATGAGGAAATTCCTAGACTCCCTTTATCGGCCAAAGGTTATAACATAACGGAATGGGGAAAAAGCTTTAGAAACCGCCGACGCGAGTAACAAAGGTTGGAGAAAGTTGGTTTATCCGAGTATCGGCCCAAAAGAGGTCTGAATGGGAAAACATGGGTATAGCTGAGTGTCTTCCACTGAGTCTCGCAAACCCTGAAGCCAATGAGCCCTTGGTGGCCACGACCCGTTATTTACGGTGGGATACTCTTAATGCTTTTCTTTTCCGGATGGTCCTATCATTAACCCTCTTAGATATAGCAGAGCTTTGTTGCCTCGGGCTAGGCGGAGACCAGATATCGACTTTCAAAGTGGCAAACCAAGGCCTGACTAATCCGATCAAAAGGCGAGGATGGTCCAAGTATATCCAACACAATAATAAGATAAATGGCTTGGTATCGGACGAAGAACACATAGCTTTTCTAAATTTGTGGTGGATCGATTCCTATTTCTGGGCCTCCAGGTCCGACACAAGTTTTCGGTTTGTGGCGAGCAGCGGTGGTTGAAGGCCGTCGGCTGCGCTTGGCAAAATGCTTCAGGGTCAGTATATCAGATGATGCACGTTATCAGGAGTCGGCTTTTTTCTGGGTTCGCTCAATATGTCGTGGGCAACGTCGGAGGCCCTTTATGGTTTATTCAACTATGGCTTTACAGTATTTTTAGCCAATCACTAATTCCGGAGCTGTCGGAAGGTTCAGCTTTTCCTCGTGAGGACTACCCTGAAGGTACTACTCCCCAATATAGAGCCAGCCGATCGCACGGAGAAAGGCTTGTGATGTGTACCAGTGGTGATGTCAAAGTCACTCCGGCCGATTTCAAGAAATACTTGTCGTTTTTCCTCAATTTGGACAACACAGTTTTCAGCCAGCAAGACTTCTTCCCTTATACTAACGAAGCCGACTTCCAGTGGCCCTCATTTCTTCGTTTAGATGCAGACAGTTCTTTGATGTCAGAGACAACCTTAGAATTGTATCGGGTTTTTATTTCCCCATGCATCCTCTTCGTCGGCTTAAACTCCCGTAATAGGACTTTTCAGCCGTCGTATGGTGGCCAAGTAATACCTAGTCTTCCTCTCTGGATCGTCTTGACCAAGATCCAAAGTGGCTTATTGTCCAAACCGAACTACTTACGACATTGTCAGATGAACTTCAAGTCACTTGGCACGCCACACACTTTTCTTGAATTCGGGCAGGCTAGTCATTTTACAAATTGGTGGGCGCCCATATCGAAGCCCTTTATTTGGATCGCTGCAGTCGGCCATTGTAGAAAAATTCCTACCGGATTTACGTGGCCGGCGATAGTCCTTCTAGCAGCGATTCGAGTGAAGATAGTTTCGGACCCTTCCAATTCGTCGGGTTATACTAACTCATCCGTATTTGTAGAGGTATCGGCTTGTTTCACAAAATTTTATGCCTGCAAATTTGATGTCGCTTGTCTTTTAATCACCTAGGCACTTTGCTTTCTCAGAGGATCTTTCTGCGGGAACAAGGACATCATTGACCCATCGGCTGGTGGGTCCAAAGGGAAACGCCCCCACCAATCGACCGACTTGACTGGTTACACCTCCGGTAATCTTGGAGTAGACAGTCCTTCTTTATCGGAGATTGAGAAAGAAAGAAAGCCTAGTAAGTTCTTTATTATAGCCGATAAATATTTTCTGCCTATATCCTTGCTCATCCCGTGGTTTGTTTTCCAGAAAAACCCAAATCCACCAAGGTCCCAGCCAAGAAACACCCAAAGCGCAAGGAACAAAGCGCTGAAAGTTCTCCTCGTCCGTCGGCTTTTAGTGAAGTAAGTACCATACTATTTTTACGCTTTCCAAGAGTTATCAACCTTAAGTTTCTGACCTTGTAATACTTCCTTTTCAGGCATTGACGTCTGTTCAAGTGGCGGTATTTTGACCGAGCTTGAGCGCTTCGCTAGTCTCCCTGCGGCTTCTAAACCTCCAACTCCTCCATCTCCTGCTCAGTCAATTCTTCCGGCGCCTGATGTTGTCCCGGATGGCTGTCCAAACCTTCTTGGGTTCACTACAGACGAACTAGTCGACCGGAGGTGATGGCGACGGATAGCTACGAGGACATCAGAAAAATCCTGAACATCTCCATGAAGGCATAAACGGCTTGTTGTTAAGTCGGCCAATATGCGGAAAAATTTGAATCATTTGTTTATGGAATAACCCGGTAGGGCGTTTATTTAATGGCTCATCGTCCCATCCGCGCGCTATGGTACATTGTCGAGCCGACCTACCGCCGAGGCAATGGCGCACTTCTTAATGTGTGCCATCGGATGAGAAGAAAGGCGGAGGTTGATCTTGCTAATGCTAGAATCATTGAAACCGGGCCCAAGAAGGTGACCGACATCTTCGAATAAGCTGATTTCAAGCCAAAGCCGAGAAAAGAAGTATGAAGCCATTGCGTCTTTCATGGCTGCCAAGTCTTACCTTTCGGCTGGAACAAACCAAGAAAGCGACTTGAGGAGGAGTTGGCTAAGATCAACGGCGATTAGCGATGCCCTTCTTTGTTTGACGCTCTGGCCTCAACCTTGAAGGATCGAAAAAAGAACATCGGCCAAGCCGTTACTAAGGTTAAAAGCAATCGGCTAAAGTTGTCTCGGTGCTGGAGATGCCAAGGCGATGAAGATCTTGTGTATGGTATCACGAAACTTTGGGCAAAGGCTGCTGCTGTGGCTAGCCGAACTGGGAGCTAGGCTTCTGGATCTGGATTGTAAATCTACGGTGTCATTAAAGCGGTGTTTTTGCTTCTGCTTTTGTAATACACTTTAATCATTGTTTACCGATTATCTTTGTCTTATTTGATCGGCTTTTAACCGATTTGTTTCTAAATTATTTGCATTGTATGTTTAATTACACAGATCCAAAGCGCTAGGGTAGTACCGCTTTAGATATTTTCCGTTGATTGCCTTTGGCAATACTAACCCTTCAAGTGTTTGAGTATATCTGGCGTTTCGCTTGAGTGATTTACTTTATCGGTCCTTCGGTAGGTGACCATTTAAGAATCGATTATCCTTAGACCGATCGGCAATATTGTTTTCAAACTAAATCGGCCTCCTTTGAAGGACTTTGGCACAACCTTTTGTTGTAGGCTCTGCAACTCTTTCTTTATTCTTTTTAAGCCGATTTAGAGTACCGGTCTTAGCTCCGTCAAGTCGTCCAAATTATATAGCATGAGTTCCTTGTATTCATCGGTAGAGATTATTACCTTCGCCACTCGCATCGACTCAATGTTTATTTCTCACGGGCAACACGGCCTCCTGGCCATATACTAAGCGTCTGACGATAATTTAGTTGATCCGTGGAACGCTAGCCGATAAGCCCACAAAGACTCCGATAGTGTAGAGTGTCAAGTTCGAGGTTTTTCGTCAATTTTCCTTTTAATCAACTTGATCAAAGTTTTGTTGGACGACTCGGCTTGCCCATTAGCCTGAGCGTAATATGGTGAAGAGTTAAGCAATTTGATGCCCAAGCTTTCTGCGAAGTTCTTAAAATCGTTGGACATGAACACGGTTCCTTGATCGGTTGTGATAGTCTGAGGAATACCGAATCGATGGATAATGTGTTCATTAACAAAGCCGATAGCTTCTATACTGGTGACTTTTTAAGCGGAGCGACTTGACCCATTTGAAAAGTAGTGCATTGCTTTGCGAGGATAAACTTATGGCCCTTGCTTGATGCGGGAATATTTGACCGATTATGTCTATACCCCATCCCTAAGCGGCCATGGCTTAATAATCGAATATAAAGCCGATGCGGTGCAAGTTGCACATTCCCAAACTTCGGCTGACTTTGGCACCCTTTGTAATACTTGAGGCGGTCTTCTAACATAAATCGTCCAAAAATACCGGTTCGTCTTAAGATCCATTTCATTTTATGAGCCTTGATCGATGCGCGTATAAATTCCTTCATGAACCTCACCCATGGTTACCTTTGCTTCTTCATCGCCTAAACACATGAAGCAATCCTTCTAATGTCCGATAGTATAGCTCCCTTCAACACAACATATTTCAAAGCTCTTTGTCGAATCTTGCGAGCGGTGGGTTTGGATGGGTCCATCAAGTAGGCTTTTATTTCGGTTCTCCAATCGGTGACGTCAACGCATAGTACTGCTTTGTCAACCAAGTCAAATGTTTCATGTCGGCTGTATTCCCTATAACTTTGTATTGCTTGAACTAACGTATTGGCTTTATCATTCATTTCTCTAGGCACATATTGTCTGAAGCGATGTAAAGGAGTCTATAACTTCAAGGCAATGCTCGGATATTTTGACAACACTTCATCGTTACATCTAAATTCTCCTTTAATTTGTTGTATCACCAGCAATGAATCATAGTAAGCCTTCACATTACTCACTCCGATACTTTCCAATAATTGGAGTCCCTTAAGTAATGCTTCATACTCGGCTTGGTTATTAGAGCATCGGCCCTTGAGCCGATAAGCAAACTACGTATTATGCCCTTTTGGCGAAATCAATACAACGCCTATCCGCTCCTTCTCGCAAAACCGAGCCCGTCAAAATATAGTTGCAAAGGAGCCCGTCTACTATCCTGCTATGGTATCATGCCTGTAATGAAATCGGCTACGGCTTGACCTTTACTTGACTTTAGCGATTCATATTGCAGATCGAACTCGGTTAAGGCATATGCCCATTTCCCAAGTCGTCCTCTCAAAATTGGCGCAGACAGGATATACTTGATGATATCGGTTTTGCATACTATTATACAAGTCGATGCCAATATGTAATGCCTTAACTTGGTGCAGGCGAAATATAATGATAAACATAGTTTTTCTATATAAGGGTACCTGATTTCAGTTTCCAAAAGTCGTCGGCTGAGATAGAATATCACGCGCTCTTTGCCATCGACTTCTTGCACTAACACGGCCCCGATAGTTTCCTTTTCAGCCGACACGTACAGCTTGAAGGAATCCCTACGTAGTGCGGCCGGGTGAGTGGTGATGCCAAGTATTTTTGATGTCATCAAAAGCCTTTTCTCGTCGGCTTCCCATACGAAATTCTCATTACTCTTTAATTTTAGTAATGGCGTAAAGGCTGAATTCTTCGGACATATTTGAAATAAATCGTCTTAAATAATTGATTTGGCCGATCGGTTTTGTAACTTCGTTCTTGCATGTCGGTGGCTTAGTGTCTACTATGGCCTTAACCCTTTCCGGTTGACTTCAATACCCTTTGATGAACCATGAAAGCGAAGGCCCGACCGGTGATCTGTGCTAACGCACATTTCAAAGGGTTCATCTTTAACCCATGGGCCCTAGTGTTTTGAATACTTTTTCTAAATCGGCTAAGTCTTTGGCGATCATCTTTAGATTTTACCACTACATCGTCAATGTATATTTCAACAATGCGGCCGATTAGGTCATGAAAATCAAATTCATGGTAGCGTTGATAAGTGGCACCTGCATTTTTTAAGCCGAATGTCATTACAGGCCATTCATATAACCCTATCGCGCCAGGGCATCTGAAGGCTGTTTTGGGGACATCGGCCTCCGCCATGAATATCTGGTTATATCCAGCATTCCCATCAAGAAAGCGATAATCTTATTACGAGGCAGCATCGATAAGCATATCGGCTATGGGCATTGGATATTAGATCCTTTGGCGTGGCTTTATTTAAATCTCTGAAATCAACACATACTCGAAGCTTACCGTTCTTTTCATGACGGGAACAATGTTGGAGACCCACTCGATTATATCGGCAAGGCCTTATGAATTTGGCCTCTAGCAACCTTTCAATTTCTTCTTTATCATATCATATAATTCGAGGATTAAAAGCGTCGAGGTAGTTGCTTATATGGCCGATAACTTTGGTTTGATAGGCGGTAGATGTTCAACTAAGCTATCGGCTTAATCCGGGCATCTCATAGTACTCCCAAGCAAAACAATCCTGTATTCTCTAAGTATTTTAACCAACTTATTTTTGTACTCTAGATCTAAATTTGCACTTACAAAAGTTGGTCTTTTCTATCTCCTTCTCCTATATCGACTTCTTGAGCATATCGTGAAGTGAAACCTTGACCCAATTTCTCGCTTTGGAAATCTTCAATGGCTTCACGAACTTATCATATGCCGATAGTTCCTTGCTTTGTCTTGTAGAATTTGAATCATTTTTGACTCCATCTTCTTAAGATTTCGTTCGCCGATCAAGCGTGCGCTACGACAGCGATGGCGTAAAACCTGATTTCGATGCATATGAAGTCGCGATCGTCTAGTGCCTTACCGATATGCATTACCTTCTTCATGTGACCAATTTGCGTCGGGCTGGCCATGGCAATATGAGCCGATGTATCGCCGAGACAACTTCAACTTCATCTCCGTCCCATTATGCGAGAAGTTGGTGCATTGTTGAGGGATCTGACAATTGGCATGTATCAATCTCGCCCAAAGTACTGCTGTAATTTCCTTTGGCCTCGATCACAAAAAGCGGTTGGCAAAGTTTTTCGACCGACGGTCAACTCCGTAACCAACACTCCTTTGCTTGATGGGATCACTGTGAAATCATTTAGCACCATGTTTGTTTTGATCAGGTCTTCGTCGGTTTCCCCAACTTTTGCATGTGGAGAGTGGCATTAAATTCTGATAACTCCCGTCCACAAGCATCCTTGATATCGGCTTTCCATTGATGTAACCTTTTAAGTACAACGGCTTTAGATGCCGATGTGGATCTTCGGTTTCTCAAACCTTGCGTCTTGTGCAGAACGAGTTGAGCAAAAGCGTCTTTGGCGGATTCGGTTCTAATTCGAATTCGGTGGTAAGGTGAACACCATATTGATATCCATAGGAGTGCCATCTCGAATTATTGGTGACATCAAATCGTCAGGAATCGATTCATTATCGGATTGTTGTTTTTCCTCCACTCCTTTGTGACCCGCTTCACGGGCGCAATTCATTAAAAACTTGATCTCTCTGTTTTCTTCTTGACTTCTCTCATCTCTTGCGTCCTTAAGTGGCTGGAGCGCCTAACGTTGCGATCGGCTAAGTCAGTTAGGCACCATCTAGGCTTAGGTTCGTAGCTTACGGATCTTACCAACCAAGTTCTCAGCAGTCTTTTCATTGTCCTGGCTCAGTGCACCCAACCTTTCTTTCATCGGCCTCTTATGTCCTGGCTCGTCTTGATTCGGCGTTGGCCTAAATAGGCGCTCTTTTGCCGATCGCCTTGGCCCACTCTGCGGGTAATGCTCCATGGGGCATGCTCTTGAGGATGGTAGTGTCATACCTTTTTCCCAGCAAAAGCGCCAAAGGACATCTCTCATGAGCTCTTTGCGTTATTTGGCGATCTGATTATTTGGCGAAACGCATTGTTTGGCGTCTGATTCGTTTGGTTGGCGAGGCTTGTTTTTTGCGTGGCTCACTCTCTCATATTTCTCAAGCAAGCTGTGAGAAAGTTGGCTTAGGTTTGAATGCGGCTTTACGGCGGAGATCTTCGGCTTTGTACCACCGTCAACTTGTAATTCCCTTTTGGTTTCGGTTCTTGAATTCTTCCCATCTTGATCGGCTTCAATTTGAAGTGAGGCGATTGTTATCTTCGATGTTTCCCCTTGCGAGCTTGATTCTTTGTTAACTTGTCGCGTCGTGAGGTCTTTCATCGGCAATCTGTTTTCCTTTGCCGAAACACTGAACCATGTTGATTGGGAATGGGTTGACGTCGACTTCCATTGCCGGTTCTTCTGCAAACTTGAGCCGACCATCTTCTATGGCCGACTGTATCTGTTGTCGAAAAATATTGCGATCGTTAGTGTTATGAAAAGGAATGATGCCACTTACAATATCGCGCTTCTTGATTTCAATCGGCTGAAGATGCGGTGTGCCCTTGACGATCGTGTCGATTTTCTTGTAATAACATGTCAAATATGCGGTCGCACTTGGATACATCAAGCGTACTTCCGACTTACTCTAGTCGGCTTGAGCCATGAACAGACAAGTGGTTTTTAGAACCTTTTATCCATTCGGCTATGTTTATATGCGCTTCATCTTGAAGTTTCGCTTGAACTATACTCGACCATGTTCACTTTAGCTTTATCTTTGCCATTGTTTAACCTAAGTCTATCCTTGAATTCTTTATTCAAATATCGGCTTTCTTGTCGATACTCGATGAAATGGGTGACTTAAGTCGATGAAATTCTTGTCCGCAAGTTTTTTCTTTAAGCGGGGAATCAACCCTTGGAAGGCTAAATCGGATAATTGGTTATCCATTAATACCATTACTGAAGCGGCGATTTCAGCACTTCTCTAAATCTTCTAATGTATTGAAGCCGATTCACGATTTTTTGTCGAGACTGACACTTAGGTCTGAAATTCTCAACTCTAAGCTACGGAGAAAAAGTATTCATGAAATCGACTCTCTAAATCATTCCAAAATGCCTTGAATTTGGAAGCGATTAGCAAACCAAGTAAAGCGGTCCTTGATAAAGACAAGGAAAAAGCCTAATCTTTAGCCCATCGGATTGAGTCGCTTCACCGCATTGAGCGATAAATCTTCCAACATGCTCTAAAGTAATGTTGAATCATCCTGAAAACTTCACAAAGTCGGGAATCCTAAAGTTATGGGGATACGGTATGCGGTCAATATAATGCAGATGCGCTTTCTATAGCGATGGTCTTTCCTTTGAAACGTAAGCCAAATTGATCTCTTAAGACTATGGAAATTTGATCGGTCCAATTAATATTGTTGGCCGATGGAACACTAGGGTTTGGCCAATTATTTTGAGTAGTATCTGCCCTAGAGTGTAAGCTTCGGTAGGTCGGCTTGCTCTAGCCGATGGATCTTTCTTGTTGCCATGATTCGTATCCATCGGCTCCGTGGTAGTAACCTCGGGTAATGGAGCAAATGGCTCTGTATGTAACTACTTTATATGGAGCGGTTCTAGCTTGGGCTAGTCCTTGAGGTTTATAATTTCCATTTAATTCAATCAATTTGAGAAGCGATCGACGTAGTGAGTCCCCGTGATGGATCAACTTTTGCGTCGGTATATGCATGAATATGAGTAAGCGGACTCGGCGGGGATTTGGTGGAGTCAACACGGTGAAATTTGGGTTGGCATTAGCGAGGGTGTGGTGCCGATGCTTTGACCGTGTTGGTATTTGGAGCCACAGAATACACAAGGTATGTTGGGAGTGGCTGCAATGGGTCCATCAATCCCCCAGTCGTAACCAACTCTTGTGCAATCATTTTTACGCTGTTCTCTATCGCCGGCTTCAATGTCGTGACCAAAGCCGATGATTGATTAATTAATGCATGATGCACAGATTGTTCAATCATAGCGAGATAATTCACTTGGTGGCATGTATCGGCTTACTGGGAGTTGATGTGGCGCCCGGCCGCTAAGCGGATTCGATGTTGGAAGTGCCATCTTCTGCGTGACTCCCCTTCGGGTTTTCGATAGCAACCCAACATTAATTCCTCTAAAGGCAGCTTTTCGATCTTCAATCTCCTTGCTGTTGCTCTGAGTTAAATCGTCCAAAGTGGGGACAATTATGGCCGGTGTTTCGTCGGATGGTGTGATGATTTACTGCGGTCATCTTATCGTCGGGTCCCACCGGTCATTGCAAAAATGTGTTGGCACCAAAAACATGAAGAGGGGTTTGGTTGCAACACAGGACGAACAGGGTTCAAGTGTCTTGTGGCGTGCTAATCGATTTGACCACGCAATCGATAAGGGAAAGAGTTGTAAAATTCAATCAAGCCGATCCTCGAGGTGAATCGGCTAAAATCAAGAATCGACCGAAGCCGATCGGAGGGGTAACTAGATTAGCGATTAAGACTAATCCGGGGTAAAAGGTAGATCGATTACGAAAAGCGATGCGCAATAAGGCGAGAATAAATCAAACTGAAAAAAGCCAATGACGATCAAACAATCGGCGATCGCAACTTTATTTGATCGATGTCGATTCTGAGAGGAAAGATTACAATGCTAAAAGACCAGAACTACGAGAAAGCAAAAACTGGTAGATGTGTTGATTGATGGTGGATGCCTCTTCAAGCAGCCTTGGTGCGCCTTATATACCCGCCTAGCCGATCCGAGTCCTGATCTAACACGACAACGTAATCCGAATCGGCTTTGTAGTTTCCTATCTGGTCTCTAGTTTTCAATTATTATCTGCACGTCGTATGGGATTTCCATATGCTTATCCAAATTTCCACAGATACTTTCGTATCTTATCCAAACTCATGCTTTTCTGCCGATTCTTCTGGAAATTTCCAAAACTGGTGCAAACACATGGGCTAATATAATTTTTTAGATAATGGAAACAAAATTTCCGGCTTCATCTCTTCAGAAGAGAATCAGACCAACTTATTACAAACTTCGACTCAAAACCAAACCGACAAGCAAACCAAAATTTCAAACAGTATAACCAATCCTCGCAACAAAAGGCCAACCAAACGAAGTAAATAAGCACCAACGCCGATGTTTCCAATTTCGCGCAGACATCCGAAGACACTCTTTGTTTGAATCACTTTCTGTAATTTGGCCCAAGTCTGAAGCCATTGCGTTCCTTTGAACAAGACCTGCAAGAAAAAAATTTGGTTTACGCTTATCAAAAACGGTTTCATTCCTAGTGAGCCATAAGGCCCAACAAATTCAAGCACTCTGAAAGTAAAACATAAACTTGGTCTGACCCACCCTGGTTCACCTATCCATTAAATAAATGATGAATATTTACTGGCGGCCAATACCAAAAGTCATGTAAACTACATACGAAATTTAGCATAACAACAATCTATAAACAAGTGGTGTATAGATTCAATAGAACTACCAATAACGACAAGATTTATCCCCATGCCAATTAAGCTAACAAGATTGTCTTTAGTAAGTAACACCCCTTCTTAAGATACCATAAGAAAATTTTAATCTTCAAAGGTAGCAAGTATGCCAAATCTCGAGAAACTTTGATGCCATTAGTAACCAAAAATTGTACATCAATTTAGCAGAGAACATCACTCTTGTGCAAATGCCACTTAAAAAGATCGGGACCTCTGATAAACTAATGTTCAACGTTCTCGACACCAGAACCCCCCATTCTCTCAGTTTATCACCTATTAAGGATCTTCTGAAAGACACATTAAGAGGAGATGAACCAAGAACCTCAGCCACCGTTGCGTGCTTTTTCCGAACAATATTAAACAAGGAAGGAAATTGTGACTTTAAGGCTGCATTTCCCAGCCAAGTATCTTCCCAAAACCTCATTTGAGACCCATCCTTTAAAATATAAGATCCTAGACTTAGGAACTTAGATTTTATCGCCATTAAACTGCACCAAAAATGGGAATCCCTAGGTTTCTTTTCTACTTGACTTAAAGTCTTCCCCTGCAAATATTTGTTCCTCAATAATTGCTGCCACATCCCTTGCTCATTACACAACTTAAACAACCACTTGCTCAAAAGACACTTGTTTTGAAGATTTAAATTTTGGATTCCTAATCCACCCTGATCTTTTGGTTGACAAATAAGATCCCACTTCGCAAGTCTGTATTTCTTCTTGTGTTGATCATTTTGCCAAAAAAAACGGGACCTATAATAATCTATCCTTTTGAGGACTCCTCTTGGGACCTCAAAAAAGGACATCATGAACATGGGCAAACTAGACAACATCGAATTAATCAACACCAACCTCCCTCCAATCGAGAGCAACTTACCTTTCCAACCACTCAATCGTTTCTCCACTCTCTCCTCCACCAACCTCCAATCAGAATTACTTAACTTCCTATAGTGCATCGGAATCCCCAAGTATCTAAAAGGGAAAGATCCTAACTTACACCCAAACAAATTAGAATAAACTGATTCATGATCCTTAGCTTGACCAAAACAGAATAATTCACTCTTATGGAAATTAATTTTGAGGCCTGACAATTGTTCAAATGCACATAAAAGGATCTTCATGTTCCTTGCGCCCTCAAAATCATGATCCATAAAAATCACAGTGTCATCCGCATATTGAAGAATAGATAAACCCTCATCAACCAGATGGGGAATCACTCCCGTAATTTGGCCATCCTCCTTTGCTCGTTCCAAAATAATAGCCAACATATCCACTACAATATTAAATAAGATTGGTGACAATGGGTCACCCTGCCGAAGCCCCTTTCTAGTCTGAAAAAATGATCCCATCTGATCATTGACCTTAACCCCTACATTTCCACCTTGAACAAAAGATTTAACCCAGTTACACCATTGTATTGAAAACCCTTTCATCCGCAACGTCTGTTGTAAGAAATCCCATCTAACTTTGTCGTATGCTTTCTCAAAGTCAATTTTGAAGATTACTCCATCCCTCTTTTTCTTATGAAGCTCATGAAGAGTCTCATGAAGAACAACGGCCCCCTCCATAATGTTCCTTCTAGGAAGAAAAGCGGTCTGAGAGGGCCTAATGACTTTGTGAACAACCTTGGATATTCTATTGGTAGCTACTTTTGTGAAAATCTTAAAACTTACATTCAACAAACAGATGGGCCTATATTGTTGAATCTGTTTTGCCTCACGAGTCTTAGGTAACAAGATTATAGTCCCAAAATTCAAGCTTTGAAGATTTAAAGAACCCTTATGGAATTCCACAAAAAGAGCCATCAAATCCTCTTTTATAATATTCCAGAAGACTTGATAAAACTCTGGCGGAAAACCATCGGGCCAGTGCCTTATTGCTTTCCATCGAAAGATAGCCCTCTAACCTCGTCCTCATCAAAACTAGAGGTTAGAATTTCATTTTCGATTCGAAACCGAGGAATATCATCAATCCTTGTTTCATCCAATGATACCTGGGCAGGATCAGAAGGACCAAACAAAGACTTATAATATTTAGTGATATACTTTTTAAAATCAGCCTCACCACAAATTAACCCTTCCTCTTGCTCCAACTGGAAAATGCGAGACTTACGATGCTTGCCATTAGCAACCAAATGGAAAAACTTAGTATTGGAGTCCCCTTCAAGTAAATTCTTTACCTTTGCACGTTGATACCACTTAATCTCTTCTTCTCTTAACAAATTAGCTAACCTCTCATTCAAAAAGTGTTTCAAATTTAACTCATTTGTTGACAAAGGCATATGCTCCGCCTTCCTATCCAAAACATCTAACTTATCAAGCAGCAACTGCTTTTCCTTCCTATATGAACCACTCAAATTTTTAGACCAATCCCTTAAGTGCTGCCTAAGGCGCCTTATCTTAGACTGCCAACGCACTAATGGTGTATCATCAGAAACCGTATTCTCCCATATATCTTTCACCATCTCAAAAAATCCATTCCTTAACAGCCAGCGAAGTTCAAATTTGAACGGCGACTGATTCCTTGAGATCGACGAGTCCCCCGTACTAAGAAAAAGAGGGGTATGATCTGAAATTTCTCTGTTCAGCGCGAGTAAAGTGGAATGAGGAAACTTAGTTTCCCACTCCGTACTAATATAATGATGATGATCGAGCTTGCGATGGACCGTCCTTTCTAAGAGTGCGTATAAATACCTTTACAACTATTTAGGATTTTAACCAAGTGTATATTGTCAGACAAAAGAGCGAAAGCGAATATTTTATAGATAAATTAAGAGCCTAATGGCCAGAATTTTACGAAAGGGTACGGCTGGCACTAGATACATTACCAAAACACCCATAGAAAAGACTTGAACAGATAGATCAAGGCCTTCAAAACCAAATATCATCAACATCTACGGTCTTCTGGAACTCGCCAGTTTCATTGAAATCTAAAGGGGGATTAGGTGCAGGGGTGAGTACACAACCGTACACAACAAGCTACATGAAAATTCTGAATACTACATGCGAAGGTAGGCACAGGTTTTAAGTATTATGGATGCAAGTTATAAATATCAGCCTTTTCATTTTACATTTGAAACACAAACCATATAATAGTAAATACCAAATAAGAAGATAATACCATGGGGGTTATTTGCAAAGTTCAAACTTACAACGAGTTCTATTTGTGAAAACTATAGGGGCGCAGTTACAGGAATCACCCTAGATTAACTCAGCTTTATTAACCAGAAGCACGGCGTATTCGAATACCATTGATATCACTCTGCAGAGGTGCTCAGCTTTACCCACAAGATATCATCGGCCGTTAGTGCCACACGTGACTAACATGCAACTTTAATGCATGTGGCCAGACCGGGATAATCATAGCCTTTTGTTGGATTTCCCTTCTTTAGCTCATATCCAGTAGGTTACGAGGATCCACAGTCTCCAAGACCCACTGACCAAGGCGGGAGACGCGATCTGGTCATAATATGGATACCTACTGTTATCAGAACCGGCGAATGGCCACTCCATTCCTATTCCACCCCAGTCGCTACACAATCCATTCTATCACCAGAATGGGAGCTACCTCCTATAGGTATTCCAAAGGGAAGTACAATATACTGAACTATGTTGGAACATGTCAACAAGACTGACCGCCCCAACTTGTGGTTGAGTAGGAACTGAAGTTATTTACTTTGTCCAAGACATCAGTCTTTAATTGTTGGACTTCCCTTTTTTAGCTCCTATCCAGTAGGTTACGAGGATCCACAGTCTCCAGAACCCACTAGCCAAGGCGGGAGATGCGACCTGGTCATACTGTGGATACCTACTGTTATCAGAACCGGCGAATGGCCACCCCATTCTTGTTCCACCCCAATTGCTATGCGATCCATTCTCTCACCAGAATGGGAGCTACCTCCTATAGGTACCAAAGGGAAGTATAATGTACTGAGCTATGTTAGAACATGTCAACAAGGCTGACCAGCTCAACTTGTGGTTGAGTAGGAACTGAAGTTATTTATTTTGTCCAAGACATCGGTCCTTAAATGCCAAAGACACAGCCAAATGACATACCACAAGCCATTGATACCCACTGTACCAACCACCACGCCACATCCTGCCTTGTCATCTGTTAGGGGTTGGGCCAGCGTTCACCTCCTGTGGTCCGCCCAACACTGTCCCCCAAACCGTAGCAATTTTTGAAAATCACCTGAGCCAACTCTCGGAGATTTTGAGCAATTTAACTAAAGGTGAAAATTATATTAACTGCTAATCTACGCTGGTTCAATATTTTATAGCTTAAGGTTAAAAAGGATTTAAGGCGTATCAACAGGTTGAATATTGGGTTATATCTAATCATGTCATTCGAAACTATCTCCTTTTCTAGTGTTCTAAAATAACAGAAATAATGTTGTACAGAATATATATATATTACTGTAATAGAATTTGGTTCAACTTGTTCAAAGGGTATGGTTTGCCGTGCGGGGACGAGGGTTCGCCTAGTAAGAAGTAGTCAATGTCGCGTCTGGTCTCGAACGGCTCCAGCTTCGGGATTTGCTCCAAGGGCTGCTCCATCGTCGGATCTAATGCGAGAAAACACAACCAATAAATAAACGAATAAAAACAAACAAACAAAGAAAAAACGGGAAAAGAAAATTGGAGAGAAAATTGTCCGAACAGGGTTCGGGGGTATGTTAGAAATTTTCTGGACTTGGTTTAGCAGAATGGAGATCATTTTTTAACTCAACGGCTTGAACTAGTCGAGAATATGTATTTTTGGCTATTTTTGGATTTTTAGGAATTTTTGGGATTTTTGAGGATTTTTCTGGAACTTTTAATCTATTTTTCGGGTTTTAAATAAATCAAAATCTGAAAAATAAATCGAAACTGGTACTATTACGAATGGGTTGCCTGATAGCAGGCCCATTCTTGTCTTGGTTGGGCGATGACCACACAGTACTTTTCGTCTTGTGAGGCGAGGGAGGCCGCTAGGCCACGGCCTGGGCGTGAAGGCCGTAAAAGGCGTGAGGGGCGGAGGCGATCGTGGGCACGGGAAAAGCAACGATGGGCGGGGCCGCATTGGCAGAAGAACGGAAGAAACCTTGTGGCGAGGACCCACTCGGCAAAGAGAGAGAGAGAGGGGAGGCTCGGCAATATGGCGGAGCAAGGGGAGTTGGGGAGACTCACTCGCGCTTAACGAGGGCGCGAAGGCGAATGAAGTGGGAAAGAGAGCCTGACTCATGGTCGAAGGGCGAGGCAAAGCGGGAGGCGCGGGCTATTTATAGTGGCGCGGCGAGGGGAAGGAGGACGGTGGCCGGTGAGGAAAACGGCCGGTAGCAGCAACTATGATGGGTGGCGGAGTAGCGGAAAAAGGGAGTGTGTCTGTGCGTCCGTGGCGAGATAAACGGGGTGGGAGTGGTTGGCGGAGGCGACGACCGTCCGGACGGTTGACATCGGCGCTGAGGACGAAGGTCGGACCGGGCGGAGCGGTGAGTAGGTGGGCGAACGGCGAAGTGGCGCACTGGGCCGAGACGTGGAGTGGGACGCACGGGCGAAGGCGAAGCAAGCCGGGGGGGTGGGTCGGCGTGGGGCGAAGCCTAGGTCGGGAGGGGAGGCGGACGGGCCAAAGGCGTCTGCCGCGGAAGAAAACGGGAAGGGCCAAAAGAGGAAAGCGGATTCGCAGGAAAATTTCCAAAAATGGAAAGATTCGAATAAATGCCGAATAAAATCGAAATAAATTCCGGAAAATTCAATTAAAATCCAAATAAATTAAATAATTTTTTTTTGAAATTTTTGGGGTGTTTCAGAGCTGAACTGAGCAGGGCAACTTTGAAAAGTCCAACGATCTCGCTGCCAAGTATTGTTGGTCGCGTTTAGATGTTTTTAGGAAGAGAAGTAAGTGTCTAGACATAAATGAATTGTTAACCTATATATTGCATGGGTGATCTAATTTCCATGCACGTACGGCTTTTCCTTCGTAGTATTCGATTCGATCGACCGCGCTGAGGTTGCATACGTGACTGCCCGCAGGTACGTACGTATGTACGTTCGGGTGTATGTACGTAGGTAGGTATAGCTGCCCTTGCAAGTACGTACGTATATAGTTGCGGTGTGCAACAAGCAAGCTAGTCCACTGACTCGTCGGAGTCGGACGTTTACGTGAAGCTGCTGCCATCCGTGCCGTCGATCGGGGACGTCACGTCCTTCACACGGAATCTTACAGCAAATCTGAAACTCGTCACTACTACCGGATTAATATATATTGCAATAGATTCTTTTTGTCATCACAGTCAATTCTGATGATAACAGTCATTAGATAGTGCTGAGCGGGGCTATCACAGTCGCTTCTCGTTCGATAGAGATGATATCTCATCACTATCGGTTTATCTATGGAATCGATACAGATGACAAGAGTTTTTCAAAGGGTTTGTTTATAGAACCGACAGATGACGTGTTTTTATAGTTGTTTTTTTGTGAAACCGATACGCATAATCATTTTTTTCCAATCGGTTTTTACAATGTAACCGACACTGATGGAAAACTATCTCTATCGGTTTATTTATGGAACCGACACAAATGAAAATAGTTTTTTCCAATCAGTTTGTTTATAGAATCGACACAGATGACAGATTTTTGTAATCGGTTTTTTATGAAACCGACACAAATAATCACGTTTTTCCAATCAGTTTTTACAGTGTAACCGACACTGATAGGAGACTATCGGTTTATTTATGAAACCGACACAGATGACTATAGTTTCGGTTTGTTTATAGAACCGACACAGATAACATCTGTTTGCAATCAGTTTTTTATGAAATCGACACAAATAATCATGTTTTCCAATCGATTTCTACAATGTAACCGACACCGGTAGAAAACTATCTCTATCAGTTTATTTATAGAACCGACATAAATGATTATAGTTTTCCAATCGGTTTGTTTATAGAACCGACACAGATGAGAGGGTGTACTGTTTATACATCCTCCAAAAACAGCACATACTACACACACAGTATGCACATATCATATTCACACAATATAGATTATACGGTATGCACATATCACATTCATTCACAATATAGAACACAAACATGCTTAACAGTCAGTACATATGCATATCGCATTCACATATATAATATTGTTTACATATGAACTAGTAGAAGCTTTTAAGATCTCTAAACCTACCGTCATTCGATATAACTTCTACTCAGTACCACTAACATAAGTGATCTCGTAATTTGTTGAATTCTTTGCTTTATATGCTCTTTTGGAGGATATCAGTCTTCTGCAAAATAGAAATGAGTGCTCTAATTTAAGTTTTAAAATTTTTATGTAAAAAAGTAAGTGTATTATTATGCATGTACATATACCTTAGATAAAATGTCTGCACCGCTGACCACGAGCAACATATGCTGCATGACGTAGAAATCGCAGATGATACGGTGAAAAAAGAAAAAGAAAAAGAAATTAAGAAACGAAGAATAGATGTCAGAAAAAATCAATCCTATATATGCTAAGCACTTGTACTTTTAAGCGCTTATACTCTAGCTTGGAGCTCTTTTTGTCATCGTGTGTCTCTCCTTCAGCGACATAGACCGAGAAACCTCTACATATATTGGAGATATGCCATTGTGTAAAGAATAAACGTAGTTAAATTCAGAAAGTGTTAGGTAATAGTAGTGCACTTACTTCTCTAAGGCAAGCATGATCGCGTTGGCCATCGGTGTAATTTCTCTCTACGTCCCGCAATATTTGATCCAAATTGTCCCCCTTAAATATATCACGCTACAACTCGTCATCAGGTTCCACCACATCTTCATTGCATACCGAAAGGATACTACATGTCTCTCCATGATGGATCTAATATATGTAATTCCTCATGAAGCCATGTCGAATTAGGTGGTCCTCAATTTGAGTTAAGTTGTTAAGTCTCCTGATATTGGTGTAATCAATATAAGGACAATACATAAAGTTTGCACCCCTCTTCACCATATCTTTTTTTGTAATTTTTTTGAACTACTTAACACCCCTCTGAAATTTAGCACTCACACAGTTTTTTTGATGCATTCATTCTTCATAGTGCATGTTTAATTAAACTACACACAATTAGTTAAGGAAAAACTGGAGAGATATCTAGCTAACTATTTCAAATATTGAGACATCATTTCATCAATATTACCTTTGCAAAATAGAGGACGGGTTTTAAGATATATAAATGTTGTCAGTGTACTTTGCATCGGGGTACCCTCTTCGCCGCCAAATTAGTAGGCCCAAAAAGCGGCCTGGCCCAGCATGGCGGCCCGATGGGCGGTGGGCGATCAAGCCCTGCCCGGGCGAGAACCAGCGTGGCCTGGCGGCGGTGAGCGATTGCGCTGCTCGCCTGACTAGCGGCAGCGTGGCGGCTTTGGTGGGCGGTGGCGATCAAGCCACCGCGCAGGGTGTTGGCTTAGGCGGCCTAGCAAGTGTCGCGGCGTTTGAGCCCCTTGTCGAGCCACAGAGGCAACCAAAGGAATAAGGAGAAAGCTTCGCCTTGAAGTCTCCCTCCCGCCACATGTGTCGGTCATTGATCTGAAGCATTACGCTATCGACACGACGACGGCTCATCCCTTTGACGCCTCTCACCAAACCCATCGCAGGAGCGCAATATCCCGGGCGGACCGGGTGAAGCCATGCAACGGCATTAAATGGGGATTGAAGGACAAGGCTACAGTGATGGGTGTAATAAATGAGTCATGGGTCGATGTAAGACTGGAATGATGGGTGCCATTAATGAGTCATAGATCAGTATAGCGTCACCTTCTCACCTGCCCGGGCCAACCCGTCTATATAAGGGCGCTCCGGTGCATAAGGGAAGGGGGTCCTAGGGAGAAAGCCGAAGGAAGAAAAGAGATAACTCACCCAAGCTCAAGAACCATTGTAGTCGCCTCCACATTTCCTCAACAAAGATCTAGCAGGATGTAGGGCTATTACTCGCGCTGAGGGCCTGAACTTGGGTACATCACCGTGTCCATTGATCTGCTGATCCCCGGAATCCATCGTAGAGAGCCATTAGAGTTTCCGGCCACAAAGACGCCCTCTACCGAACCATACCTTCCATCCTGGGAGTAGTCAACTCTGTTCGTTGACGGGGTCCTGTCAGGCGAAATACGCCGACAAATGTACTCCCAATACCTTCTTCCCTAATTAAGAGCTTCTAATTCCCTAGTTAGAAGACATACATTTAGAACATCAACAATGATATTGAATAACCTAATTTATGTAGTATCTCTCAAATCTTTTGACTTCAATGAAAAAAAACAAGGCTACCAACGATAACTCCTAATCTCTAAATAGGTTAGGTCCTAATCCCCTTCGAGGATATGTGGTTTGAACAAGTTCTTAAGCCATTGTACAACTCTAGAGAAAAATTCGGTAGCATCTTTCTGTTGTTCTTCAAATACACATCTCGACAACAGGTCCAGAGAGGTGTATACCCGGAGACCACCAGAGAAATGCTATCGAAATCTATTCTGGAGTTGTACAACAGCTCAAAAACTTACCCCAATCACATATCCTCAAACTGTTAAAAAAACATGGATAATTGTCGACTGCTTGCTTATAAATATACCATTTCAATCGGCATATTTATAAACAAGCACTCTCGAACGGGAGATATAGGTTACTCTGTCTAAACTCTAGCATTCATCATATGACAACAACAATAATTCCAAATTAACACGAGAGCACTATAAAGATAATTAATGGATATGTACTAGTTAAATAAAGGGTGTGAAATCTGATATGATACATACAATTCTAGTGCAACCTAGACTTTTTTTGTGACATATCGAAATTATCTAGTGCAAAATTGATAAAAAGGTTTGAAGGAATGCTTATATTTTGAAGAAAACCACAAATGAGGGAAAAAAGAGGGGAAATCTCCTCAAGTTAGGGCTTCAAATTTACTCTCTTAACGCCCAACCTTGATATTTCAAATTTTCTCACCTAAGAATTACTTCCAACCAGAATATGTGCTATTTTTTTAGTTGATGGTGAAGAAATTTCATCTGGAACAACAATAGAGGAGAGTTCAGCCCAAAAGGTATAAATAACCTCGATTCTGATAATAATGTGCACATGCTCATCACTATCGCTTCTTAAATGAGAACCGATAGTGATGTGCAAACTCATCGCTATCGTTTCTTATGTTAGAACCGATTGTGATGTGCCCAGTGTTACATCATAATCGCTTCTAACCTTAGAACCTATAGTGAATATTATTAACACCCCTCCTAAGTCATTTATCACCATCGTTTTTTCTACAAACTTAAAAACCAACCCATATAAAGCGATAGTGATATACCAAAATGTTGTGCATGCAGCCTTGCAAGATTTCACGTGAATATTTTCCCTAAAAATTTCACTCTCCCCAGCATTGATGGTACAATCTCCTCCATACTCAGCATCGGACGGTCCAATCTCCTCCGTGCTTACACTACTATAGAATAGGTCATCACTGCCGGTTCGTCCGCCATTCTTCTGCAGGTTATGGGCGCGGCGATGATTGATCGGCGATGATACTCGGGGTTATCGCTTTAAGCTCAGAACCCGGCGGTGATAATAGATATCACTCTTGGTTCATTATACAACGGCGGTGATATTCGACTATCTCTGCCGGTTTACACTAGCATCGGCGTTGATACTCAACTATCTCTGCCGATTCAACCTAGAATCGGCGTTGATATATGTATATGCTCTGCGGCTTATCTGAAAAACCGGCGGTGATACGTGTATATCCTCGCTGGGTTCGGAACTAACCGGCGGTGACAACCGGTCTGAAAAAAATTGTAGATGTACTTCATAGATTACTCTACCTATGTATAAAATTGCGATTCAAATTCAATACATATGAGGACTTACAAAAACTGCAATTTTATACATAGGTAGAGTAATCTATGAAGTACATCTATAAATTTTTCGAGTTTCGTGACTTTTATTAGTTGGTGTGCGCGATGTGTACACGGGAAGGCTGTGTGCACATGATATGTTGCCTTCAAATATATAGTATATAAAGCGTCGTTAGATCATAATTAAAATATATTAAAGCATCACAATATTTAGTTTTTACAATAGTCTGTTCACAAATGTAGTGTGAGTACATCTCGTTCACTTTGGATCGAGGTCATTGATCGTGGAACTCGCCCTTTGGATCGATGACACATTGGTCAATGAATCAAATGATATGCTCTTGAATTGCTAAAATTTCTTTTGGCGATGGCGATTAGTTCTCATCTTGGAAGTATTTGTTATTGAAGAAAAGAGAAATTTAATTAATGATGATATATGTTAAATGAAAGAAAAGTAGGCATGAATGTGTAATTATATACCATGGCCGTTATAGCGACACTCTTCGTGACAATTGCATGTAAATTTGTACATACGTAGTATCTTATAAACTATTTCCACAGTCTGTCTCATGCATGGAAAGTCATTATTATTTTGAAAGTTTTCTGTAGGGAAGATCACGGACCACCTTTCTTGCAATACCGTGTGAATACGTGTGAATGATTTTAAATAGTAATTAACCTTAAATACAATAGAATAAAATATTACTAGAGCAATAGCATAACGATCGAGTTTACATGCTCATCATCTTCCAAAATTATGTTCGTACTCATCAAGTGCTTTTCTCATCGAGTCCAAGACAAAACCCTGCTAGCTTCTAACTCGATGTGAGGAGGACCCAAATGATAACTAGACATATATGTTAACATAGCCTATTAGTCCCACACCGTGTCACATAAAATAGTAAAACAATATTAGAAGTAGGGTAATACGTACTAAAAGTTATAGGGTACAAGTACGGAGGTTTTTTTTTCAAGCTTGTAGAAAGTCTTAAATAAATAGTCTTCAACAAACTTTGGGTCATCACGAGCGAGTTTCTCGTTGACAAGCCCCGGATCGAGAAATTCTAAATCTTCATTCTCACTTCTTCTACATATCTGTATCTCCATTCTACATATGTAAAAAGAAGTTAGACATACAGATTGAACGGTAGAAGAATATACAATAATATAAATAGAGACTTACAAAGTCCACAGTCGACGAAAGGGCGTCGAGCATCCGCGTTACAACATATACAATTCACGGAACTCTAGCTGAACATGCCATCCCCATTGTGAAAATCCGAATCTTTGTATTTCACTGGGACCGCCCATACCCTCTTGGCTTTGCTGCATGTAATCTTGATGGGCGACCGCAATTTTGTTGTTAGGTTCTCTAAATCTTACGGGGAGCGGCGGTTGCCCCAAAAATACTTCGAGTTAGACCTAGCTCGTAATTACGGCGTTGTTCAGCGAACATCTTTTGAGCTTGCGACATCGCCTATAGCACTAGCCATCTTCAAGTTTTGCTTTACGGAGATGCGCTCGTAGTCCGACATTTCGAAGGTTGAAGCCCGCCTACTGTCTCTTTGGCTTTTGCCATACTCAAGAAAAAACTCCTGCGCATTAGCATCGACTTTAGTCTTCTCGGGTGATGGCACCTTTTGGAAGTGAGATGTTACCTCGGCCTTCGTTTGCTCTTATGCGTTCTTCTTGATCATATCGGTGGTAATTTCTTACGAGGTCGTTGCCTTCCACGATGACCGAGATTTGGTACAAGACGATCGCGGACTTCGAGATGGTGCCGATGTTCGATTCTTCTTATGTGCCGGTGAGGAGTTGGACTTTTCTGGTTGGTGCCGAAGGAGGAGTTGGACTTTTTACGGATGGTCTTGGCGGAGGAGTTGGACTTTTCTTTGTTTGGCCGGTGGCGGAGGAGTTGGACCTTTTACGATGGTGCCGCGAAGGAGTTGGACTTGTCCTAAGCGGTGCCGACGGAGGAGTTGCACTTTCGTGGCGGCAGTCTGCGTGTGGAGAGTGCGGCTCATCATCATCGTCGTCGTTATCGGCCTCATCGTCCGAGCCGAACATAATCAAGCTCTTCGCCATCGAGAAAGCCATGCACGTTTCTCCAAGTTTGTTTTTCCGTCCTCGCCAGAATCTCTACCTCCATTTTGCGATATTGTCGGACTACATTGTCTACTTCGACCTGGCGAATCCCGGTGATGATAGGCGGCGGTCGGAGTAACCTGCGAGGAGGCGATGGCCAAGCCCTCGCCATCGCCACCTTGATGGTAATGCCATGTCGGACAAATGCAGCTTTGCGGTGTCGGTTACGTGATGTCATCCATCGGAAAATGGAGTCGATGCTCTCCGGAATCGTTGTGGGCCTTGGTGCTCTTAAGAACACCGTGATTGAGGTTCCGAGGGTCGTCATCGAGTGGCGGTCGTGAGTTAGGAGCTTTCGATCTTGCTTGCTCCACAACTTGATCGACTTCGCTCTCTCTTCCTCTAACGCTCTTGCCACAAACATCTTGTATTTGACTTTGCGGTTCATCTTCTCTTATTCTTTTCGCCGCTTGTACTCCGATCGTCGTCACCGGGAAGCCTTCTTTCCACGGCACCAAACCAACTCCTCAGTGCGCCGAGGATGATCCTCGTTACCTGTGGCAACAAATCGACTCATCATTCTCCTTCGTGGCTGAAAAGCCCTTGGGAAGACTCCACGTGAGCATCGATATTTTCGCGACACCTCCGGTGCTCTATCGCTCCTGGCTCAAGCTGCCATCTTCGAGAGAAGCCCCCCTCCCAAGCAACCCGATGCTTTGATGGAAATGCGATGAACTCGGCCGTCGCGAGAGTGCGCCCTTGAGGATTAGCTCTTGTTCGCGGCTATCCCATGCAGGTATTTTCTTCACGTAGCCACCAGTGCCTAGTGTGTGAGGGTACATATTCTTATCCGCGTTAGCCTTGTTCTTCTGACTCACTGTCTGGGCTTCTTCAGAATTCCTGTACTCCACAAAGTCCTTCCAAAATTCCCTTATCTTTGGAAACATGTTAAAATTTGGCGTGACATTCTTCTTCACATAGTTCTTATTCAGCTGAGTCTTCCAATTCTTCCAGCATGTGCACATGATACTTAGTGCACGTTTCTTTGCAACCAACTCTGACCCTTGGGGGAAATGGAATACGTGTTTTAGCTTGCCCCATAGCGAGTCCTTCAGGTCATCGGGAACCACCCACTGATCACCTTCGCGGCCGGTCCATGATCTATAGCTGATGGGCACGTTATCCCTAGCAAGTACTCATGAGTCGTCTCTGTCTGGCGCCAACACCGACGCAGTATAGCAAGTTCCCGACTTAGAGAGTTGGACTATGTTGTGAGCGCCTTAGGCATCTTGCTCGGCCACGACTGCTTGCGCGGCTTTGTTCACCCGCGTTTGAGCCTACAATTGGATCTTGTTATTAGTCGTATGACCCTACAATATTTTGGGAATCTGGCGTACTAATACTTTACCTCGCCCATGTTAGTCGCGCCGGCTTGGTCCATAGCGATGGCGTCGACCTGGCCCATAGCAGGGCGTCGGTTTGGTCCATTGCTGTGGCGTCGGCTTGGTCCATGGCGAGGCGTCGATTTGGTCCATGGCTATGGTGTCGAGGTTGCTCCATAGCAATATCCTCAGTAGCCCCATTCCTACTTGCGTCTACATTCGAGGGCGAACTCCCTCGGCACTTGTCCCCGATTCGAGGCCATTCCTAGCAATCCGAAATGTTATTGGGTTAATTATATTGCATTCATTTATGGTTGCTACATGACATCAAACTTGTGAATTCAAGCGATGGTAATTTGCTAGAGTTGAGAGGAAATCAAGTGATGTTGTGACCTCATGCTACAAACATGTGCACATGTAACTTTCAAATGATATTTATACATTACAAAAAAATCACATGATACATATACATCTCGAAATGAAAAATAATATGAAAAAATCATATATTCTTAGAATATATTCCACACTAAAATGATTTTAAAAAAAAAAGCCCTGCAAGTTCAAGAAGCATGGATGTCACGAGGCGTCCGGGTGCAGAGGCGAAGCCATGAGGAGACATGCTCGCTTGAAATAGACTTGGTTCTTTGTCTTCTTCCGCGTACCACTTGTCCATAGGCTTCCTCCTGCTCCTCTTCTTCATTGATCTGGAGTACTTACCTCTCACCGATTCGATGAAAAATATGAACAAAATCTTGACACAAAATTTGGCGGCAGACTCTCTAGGAAAAATACACCGAGCAAAGCGCTCCTCTCTTACGCCTACCGGGAAATGCGTCGGTCGGTGAAGATTGCTATATAAATAGCTTATCACTACGGCTCTGCGAAGAACCGGCGGTGATAAGGTCATATTACGCGGAAAATACCTTATCACGCTGGTTCTGCGCAGAACCGGCGATGATAAGGCCATACTGGCGCCAAAAAATTACGTTAGCGGGAAAATACATATCATTGCCGTTGTAAATTAAACCGCGATAATATATCACTACGGTTATAGGTATCAACGGCGGTGATAATCGATTATCCTTTGCGGTTGGTAATACAAACGGCGATGATACTTTAACGTTCAACGGCGCCCGACCAGCCGTCGCACATGCCCTTTCCTCTACAGTGCGCTTGCCCATTCCTCTGCCCGCGCCAACCGTTATGCTTCACATTCTGTGCTAACCGTTGCCTTCCCATTCACAATCCACTTTTGTTGCGCTTCACATTCCTCTCGCCAACTATTACTATATAATGCCATTATTGTTGCATGAATGGCAACCCCACACAATCCACTCTTGTTGCAAGAATGGCACCCCCAAGAAGCGTGCGTGTTGAGCAAAGCCCCACTCCGTGCTAGAGAAGGAGGAGGAGAAGAAGGAGGAGGAGAAGGAGGAGGAGGTGGAGGCGAGGAGGAGGAAGAGGGGCATGGGAGGAGGAGGACGGCGGCAGCAGCAGCGGCAGCAGCGGCAGTGGCGAGGAGCTGCGGCGTTGGGGCAAGATCAACTCCGCCACCGAATCGGATTCGGATGAGAAGGAGGGCGAGCATCGTCGCACATCAGCAGCGGCCCGGCGGCGAGGAGGAGGAGGAGGACGGCGACGAGTTTTGGATATAGGGCCCGGCGCCATTAGACTATTATAATTAGGACTAAATATGTAATGATGGACAAATTATGTTTTGTAATGTTATTTTAATTAATACATATCCCGCAAATTACAAATTTGCTTTCATATATTCTTTTTTAACTAATTATGCTTTCATATGTTCTGTTTTTTAACTAATTATGCTTTCATATGTTACATGCGAGATAAATTACAATGTTTCTTATGTTACATGATCGAACTAATAATGGGAAACGATAATATCACTGCGGTTCTATAGTAAAACCGGCGGTGAAAATAATCTTATCACTGCGGTTTTACTATATAACCGCAATAATAAATCACTACGGTTTTACATATAAACCGGCGGTGATATCTTCTTATCTTTGCCGATTCTCTATTAAATCGGCAATGATATTACCTCCATTCTGCGAGAAATTGATACTATTCTTATCACTTTGCCGATTGAAGTTTGAACGGCGGTGATAATATTATCCTTGCGGCTCGGACCTACCCGGCGGTGATGGGGGTCGCGGATGAGGCGATGCAGTAATAGTGTTCTGCGTCGGCGATGCCATTCACCATCGTGGGTCCTCTCACTGCCCTACCATCCCTCTAAATCCAGACCTTAAACCCTAACTCGATGAATCCGTACCCTAATCCGGTGAACCTCAACCTAACTCGCCATCATTGCCGCTGCTGAAGATGACTTCACCGATCAAACCACGAATCTAAGAAAAATCATAAGGTCAGAAATTCAACTATTTTTTCCTCGAAAAACATGCGATATCCTTTTAGCAATTCCGTTAATATACATGTACATGCAAGGCTATTATAAGTTATGCTAGCACACAAGCATGCAAAATCTATGTCATGGTAGTTACGCCTTTGAATATCTACGAGATCATATCGAACGTGAACGACTCGATCCTAGATATGCATAATCTGGACGGCCCTGATCGATGGAGAACGTAACCATGGAATGTATATGTATACAGTGCACTAAAACATTGCAATTGTCTGCATAATTAATTATCGATCAGAGGAGAATTAACTAGGTGATCAAGTTATTAAGTACTAACCAAGGATCAATCACTTGAGCATAGAGACCTATAACGGGCCGGGACATGCATGTTTAGCATATGCATGTACGATATTCGAGCACCGTCGATCCTGGCAACTTGGCAATTAAGGGCCACCCGATGGAGCCGGCAGAGCAGACATGTACATACGTGCTGACCATTATGTGGACTGAATTACTATAAGCATGGTAAAAGCAATTTTCTGGAAACAGATCATTCAATTTAACGGCTAACAGCAACAGTACTAAGGGTTTGTTTGTTTTTGTTTTGGATTATCTAAAAGCTGATTCTAGATTATGGTTGTAGAGAAGCTGACTCTCCAAAAGCTGGAATCTAAAAGCACATATGAAGTGGATTGTGGATTCTAGTATATATGGGTGGGCTAGATTGTAAGAATCGGATTATAGAATCGGTTTGTTTGTTTTTTATTCTGCTTTTGGGGTCAAAATCTAGAATCAAAAGTTAAAACAAACAGGGCCTAAAGTAAAAAAACATACTCGGAAATAGATCAGTCCATCATTCAAGAAACTACTATGTGGGCAAGAGCTTATAAAACTAAATCAGGAACAAGAGCTTCACACAACAGCTTTATACCTTGATGCAACTCATCATATTGCTATTGTCAAAGTATTTATTTCAGTTCTAATAGACTAAAACTACTATGTGGGCAAACCTCATTCAAGAAATGATAATGAAACTGAAATGAGATGATTGAATTGATTTGGGTTTTAAGAAAACCAGATTTTTACTAGCAGCACATAGTAGAAAACGAGACAACTGAGTTTTATGGACTAAATATCAAAATACGAAACCGGTAATTTCCATATCAAGGTTGAGTGTCAGTATGTGACTACAAAATGATGTTTTCCAATAACCAATTATCTTTAGACCATCTGTACACAGAGTCGCAGATTGATAATCCACAAGGCAAACTGTAAATACTTACTATTTTCATTGAACTGCTTTTTCTTATCTACAATAGTTTTCAGATAAATCGCAAGCCCTAACCAAACAAAGTATATTGTTTTTTCAAGCACAAGTGGATAACCTCAAGAGATCATGTACATGCAGCAACAATATCTACTGACCTCTGTGCAATGTGCACAACAAATTCAAGACTGCAGAAATACCATGAGCATATGATCTGTGGAACATTTGTCACCAAAAGAGAAACTGATATCGCCTGGCTGGGCTACTGCCTTTGCATCACCACCAGTTGCAATGGCATTAGCCATGAAGGCTGCTGGTGCCTCTGGGACAGAAACAATAATACCTCCAAGGAATACCAAATTTGTATGCCCATCTAGGGGCACATATAATCTTGATTGCATGAAAACTTCACCAAATTTGTTATATGCTTATATATTATCTAGTGAGATATGTTCGAAAAACACAATAATCACAATCCAGAAGAGATCATCAACCCAAGCATGAAAAAATCGTCACCTTGTGAGTCACCGGTTGGCCCATGGGAGGCAGCGCGATGGGGGCTCCGATCTGGGGTGGGGTAGTGGAGGGACTCTGGTCCGGGGCACGGTGGGGGCTCCGATCTGGGGCGGCGCAGTGGAGGACTTTGTTCAGTATGCGGTGGAGAAACTCCATGGGCGTGGGGAGGACTCCTCGAGGTAGCATGGTGGAGGAACTCGGTGCCAGGGCGCCAGGCGGTGTGGTGGGGGCGGCTACGTGGTACAGCTGATGCCTAGGGTGGGGGCGGCGCTGCCGACTCAGGAGGACGGGGGACTGGGCGAGGACACCGCCCAACTCGACTCGACTCACCAAACCTTAACTCGAGCATGCACCGCATCAGCTTCTCCTCCAAACCCTAGCACGAGCACGAGTGGCGGTGGAGCTGTGGAAGGAAGGAGGATGGACAAGCCAAAGAGGTCTTAGCAGTGGGTGTGGCTCCGCGTGCTGTTACTAGGTTGGGTTTTAGGTAGCTTTTGGGCCGTTCAAAAATTCGAAATAGTTTATATGGAATTTCCATTTCGTTTCCGTTTTCGTTGGAACTGACTCTTCCGTTTCTATTTCTGTTTTTGCTTCCAGAAAAAAATTTTGTTTCATTTCGCATCGATACTTTTCATTTCTGAAAAAGAGCTTTTGTTTTCCTTCAGAACGGTTAGAAGGTTTCTGTTCCGTTTTCATCCCAAACGATACATATGTGGTACTCTCTATATTGAGAAATATAGAGTGTATTTAGCTTTACATAAGGATTACAATGGTGGTGAAATTTTCTAGAATATAATCAATTTTTATGAATTAAATAAAGTCTAAAAGACTTAAATATAATAATTAGAAACTTGTAGGGTTTAAACCGCAAATTTACATGCAGTGAAAGCCTAAAACTTTAAACCAAAAGCTTCAAGGGTTTCTTTGCAAAATTTCACCTCAGGGACCTAATTTAAATTGATTTGGGATTTATACATAATTCTCCAAGATTACAGGGTTTATGCAAAAGTTCCATTGTCTGACCGATATTGATATGGATCGAACCTGCCTTTCCGCCCGAAAAATTTTAGGGTTAATAAACCCAATTCAATCGATCCCAATCGGGACTTCAACCGTTGGTGACAACGCCCCCTCTTCCCCGTTGTCTCCAGAGATGGCCTTGATGTCCTAGTTTGCAGGGCACGCACAGCGTTGGTGGCGCCTCATCCATCCACCACCCCAGGTTGTCTTAATGGCATTCCAGCATCCTTGCCACTGTGAGGCACGCTACAGTGCATGCCCACAACATGTCCCGTTGGCCAGCTTATGACTATACATAAGGCACAACACGGTGTCGATCATGCCATGGCGTGATCTGACGGCAGGTTCATCGATTTGGTCATGCCATGGCACTGCCCGATGCCTAGATCTATTTGACGGCCATACCAAGGAGTGACACAGACGCCGATCAAACTAAGGTGTGAACCAACGACTAAAGAACCAAATGCATACTAAGGCATGAAACAACATCGATTGCACTAAGACATAAGATGATGATTGGGTTTGGTCAATACTAATACCGCTCAAGGTGAGACATCAGTCAGATTAGAAGAATAAAAAATTAGGAAGAAGCCAAATAAATACAGCAACTGATATGACCAAGATAGATCAAGCAACAACATTTGAGTCATGAAGGGTCTTCTCTCGGAAACACTCTCGTACTAATAACGTGTTATGTATTAAGATCATTGATCGCATAAACACTAGACCAGAATAGAAACAAAAGATGTAGATTGATAGTTCTCTCCTCTTTATTTATATTTTCTAGTATATATACAATGTGTCTCTATACCTCCACTTTTATAGCAGGAGAGGAGACTTTTCTTGCAAGTTAAGTATGGATCTAAAGTAATATACTAGGACTCTCAGATCTCACTAGAAAACTCCCATGAATTCCTCTATCAAACTTTCAGGAGTTTGTTATACACACACACACATACAAACATACATACATACATACATACACGCACACATATATACATATACATATATATATATCTGTATGTGTACATTTCTAAACGAACTCCCGAAAGTTTGATAGAGGAATTCATGTGGAGGAGGTGGGATTCCACTTAGATCTGAACCATTCAAGTTTGATTCAATGCCCCTATTTGATAAGTTTCACCATTTGTCCACTTTCACAGTATACTTCCTCATATATATATATATATATATATATATATATATATATATATATATATATATATATATATATATATATATATATAGAAAATGATTCCATACTCCTAGGTGTATGTACTCTCACTTCAATATCTGATTTAAATGATGTTGTTATACCTCTTTATCCTTTTGAGTATACTCTTGTCGGCGTACTTCACGCCAGGGTACCCTCCTCTGATCAAGAGGGCCACGAGTGTCGGCGTCGCATTGCGGCACAGCAGCAGTATGGGCGTCGAGGCCACAGCCTTGACTACCATCGCGTGGAAGCATAGCGGCAGTGGGCGATCAGACTGGCAGCTAAGCGCCGCGTCGCATGGCGACTGGCGGCGGTGGGCAATTAGGCCATGGTGCTAAGCGACCGCGTCGCGAGCAACTGGCAAGTAGGTGGGCGATCGGCCCCGACGCCAGTGGCAAGGCTCGTGGTCGGCCGACGAGTCGAGAAGGTGCTCGGGGGTCCTTGCTACGCCAGCGTGGAGGCGACATCGAAGGAATGGGGAGCTTCACCTCGAAGTCTTCTCCCCACACACCGTCATCGAGAACCATTGAATCTTGCGTGGCTTTCTTGACGGACGATAGCTTATCCATCGTAGATCTGCACCTAACCCGTCCCCATACAAGTCGCTCTCAAAGTAATCCCAGGCGGAGTTGGACGATGGTGCAAAGAACGAGGCTAGAGGATGGGGCTACAACGACTGATGTAATAAATGAAGTGTAATCAGTGTGATGTCATCCTTCTCACATGCCCGAGCCAGCCCGGCCTATACAAGGGGGGTTCGGTGCATGGGGGAAGGGGGCTGGAAGCCGAAGGGAAAAAAGAAGGACTTGAACGAAAGAGCGAGAACGGGAAGAGCATTGAGAGAGCTCAAGAAGAACCTAGAGTGTAGATCGTGCGTTTGTAATCTCCTCAAAACACATTAACAAGAGCAGAAACAGGACGTAGGGCTGTTACCCACATCGAGGGCCCAAACATTGGTATATTGGCGTGTTCTTAAATCCTTATCTACGTGGATCCCTCGTGATGAGGACATCCCAACCAAGGATACAACCGCTGCCCCTTCTTCCCCATTTACTGCTTCGCTTCGTCCCCGACCGAAATCAGCTGTTTAATCAAGCTACTTCATCTCGACGTCTCGACGCTTGGAGGGCTTAATCCAAAGCAAGGCCTATCTACCCACCTTTGCTGGACCAGCACGTCAAGAACATCCACCGAGGAGAGCCCACGCCAAGGAAGGCCCAAGATCAAGCCCAATTCGTCGCCGAGTCGGTTCGGCCATCTAGGAGCAGTGATACTTCAAACGGACGCCACGGCCACATCCGAACTCCGTTTTACGCGTTCAATTACTCGTTTGAAAGGTATCGAGATAGCCTTTCCAATGGATCTAGTTCTGAGGTCAAGTTCCTATTGGAGAGACAGGAAATCACAGAATAATCTCACGGGACAGAAATTCCAGGTGCTGCGCCACCTTTCTTTTGGGCCCAAGGCCCATGTACTCTTAGGGTTCCACCCCTTGGTCGTGCCCTCTCACGCTGCGTACCCTCTTGGGCGCCCCTTGTGTGGGTACCCTTTTATATTAGGTTTTCACCTATGTTCTTCATTTTTTAGGTTTTGTTGTGTTTGGTATACCCCGTGTGCGTCCCTCCTCGTGTTTGTGTGTGTCGACTAGACCGCCCAAGCCGAGAAACCGAACCTCAACTTGTTTTTTTTGATTTCAATACCATCTTTTCGGATTGCTTCATACTTTGTTCTTGCGGGTTCTCGATTTCTTGCAGGAACTACTGATCATTGGATCTTGTATCTGTGTGGATTTGGCATTGCGATTGTGAAGCTCCCAACCTATTTGGTAGGAAGCCCTAAATTCGGTGTCATCAACACCCCCAAATTGACGTATCATCATCTCACCGAAAGATCGGGATCGCCGTCCCCATTAAGTTGGTATCAGAGCTCAAGGTTGCTCAGTGAGATTTTCCCTCAATTTCGTTTTCTACCTAGAGTCCAGAAAATCTGCCCATAAAAAAAAGATTTGTCCCTCTGTCCAAGCTAATTTGTGCCCTAACTTTTACTACTTGTTCCTGTTTTGTTGAATAAATCGGTTGCATAGTCGTCTCTTTGCTGGTTTTAGAGTCTAGTTCCTTTAGAGTTTCGAGTTCAAGTCACGTATTGGTCACAATTGCATTCGAATTGGAGTCGGCTTCTGTTAGTAGATTAGATCAGGACTCTCGGTGGTTCTTGGAGATCAGATTGGAGTCGAGTTTGTTTCTGCCGAGTGTTGGGAGATCAGATTGGAGTCGAGTTTGTTTCTGCCTAGTGTTGGGAGATCAGGTTGGGTCGTTAGTTACCTTGATCCATTTCCTAATCCGTGTTACTCTCTGAGTTTACCAAAGTAGTATCAGTTTCCAAATCATTGGCGCAGATAAGAAAACTGCACCAAATCAGAGAGAGAAAAGGCAAGTGCATAATACAAAAGCCGCACAGATCAATTGCAAAACCAAAGTTCAGAGAGAGAGAATCTTTTAATTACCTTTATACCCCTGGTAAAAAAAAGTGTGTGTGGTTGAGTGTTGTTTGGAGTTCTTTTGAGTCTGTTATTCAGTTTTAGGGCTCCCATCAAAAAAATGAGAAAAAAAATAAAAAAAAAGAAGAAGAGGAGCCCTAGCTGCTTGCTTTGTGTTGAGGCCGTTCTCATTGCATTTCTGTGGCATCGTTGGTGATTAGGCTCGTGTCTCTAGTGCAGTCTAGCCTAGGACCAAAGACCTTTATCTTGATTTTGAACAATTTTTGACCTTACTTTGGTTCAGTGGTACTAGTTCCTCCTTTGCTACATATTATTGACTGTCCAAGCTCCACCATCTTCTAACCACATAGGTTCCGGAATTTGCAATCGCTTGCCACATCGAGGACTTGTAAGAACTTGGTAGAAGCTTGAGCGTGTGTGAGGCTTGCCACTTCATACAACCTAGTAGTTCATAGGAGCTTTCATATCTGTGTGAAGTTTCTTTGTTTCTACTAACTATGGCGAGTATTCAAGCAATCATGGGAATGCTTGTCGGCGGTGGGAGTGAACATGAGGACCGCCTCACGCCAAAAGAATGGCGTTGCGGTCACTCATTTCGAGAGGATGCACAATCAGCATGAGATGCGAACTCATGACACTCTTGATGCGATTCAGGCACAATTGGCACCTCTCACTGAGCTTCAAGCACAGCTAGCACAACTTCTTCAAGGTGCTGCCCTCAACAATGGTGCCGATGGTCATTCTTTGGGCCAGCAGCGCTCCTTTGGTTGTCCACTGTTCCTTTAAGCAGGGTGGATCAAGAGAGAACAACTCGTCGCCGATCTGAGGACGATTCTGGGTAAATGTGAACAACGACCGACCTCATCGTCGACTCTCGCTAATAACAGCAAGGTATGGCTAGAAATCAACATGATCAAAGGAAGAACATAATGATTCTATGGCAAAAATGAAATTTACTATGCTTCCTTTTGATGGTACTTATAATCTCGATGTTTATCTAGATTGGGAGTTGGCGGTAGATCAAAATTTTTTTGCTATGACTTCTCTGAGCGTAGAAGGGTTCACGCCGCCACTAGTGAATTCTTACCGGTTTTATATCTATTTGGTAAAAAGAACTTTGTAGAGCCAACCGTGATGTGCCTACAACTTGGGATGGGTTGAAGCGTGTCATGAGGGCTAGATTTGTTCCTACATACTATGCTCGTGACTTATTGAATAAAATGCAACGCTTTAATCAAGGTGATAAAACGGTTGAGAAATATTATCGAAGTCTGATTGGCATGTTGCTTTGTGGGTTAGAAGAGAGTGAAGATGCAAAAATGGCTAGGTTTTTGGATGGGCTTAACCGAGGGATACAGGACATACTTGATTATAAAAAAATACAATTCTATCACTCGTTTGTATCATCTTGCCTTGAAAGCGAAAGGAATGCAGGTCGACGACCGACGACGCGAGGTAATTTTGGAGGCTCGTCCGCATGCAAGTCAATCCACATCCAAACAAAGGTGACATCTTCTGCTCCGGGACGTACGCCTTCACCTGCTGCCCATGTCTCCCCCACACCGACACACCTTCCAGAGTCAAGTAAATCAGCTGCAAAATAAGCTCCGTTGAAAAGTGCATCATCCGTTGCATCTACTGGTTGGACAAGAGAAGTACAATGTTTTCGCTGCAAGAGACATGGCCATGTGATGCGTGATTGTCCAAACCAACGTGCTCTAATAATACGGGAAAATGGTGAGTATTCTAGTGCTAGTGACATTGATGAAAATGAATATGCTTTGGTTGTCACTAACACTGCAGAACAAGAAGAAGAGATTTGCGTATTTGCCAAGCAGAGAAGTATCCAACTCTTGTTGTCACATCGTACTTAGCTTTAACTTTGCACGCGATGAACAAAATCAACGCCATACTATCTTTCGGACAAGGTGTGTGGTGAATGAGCGTATTGTTGTAAGTTCAACCTTCATTAGTTATGGTTTTGGTGTTAATGACAAATCTAATCTGTGCTAATGACAAATCCAATATTGAGTTAAACCCTAATGCGATATTGTTATTAATGACAAATCTTATATCGAGACTAACTTGTTTATTTAGAATATCTTTGATTAGTCTCATCGCATTGAAAAATGGAAAACCGAGGTATGTATGCATATTCATTATAGTATTAGTTGCATACTTTGGAGTCAAGTTAAAGTATGAATGTCCCCATTATATTAACCACAAAGTGTGCATCATGTTTCCCAATTCATATATTACATGGATGCACATATTTAGGGGGAGTTCACACTCTAACTTGAAGAGTCAATTTAAATGATAGTTTAAATTGAGTTCATTTGTCTTGTTAATCATTAAAGAACACTTCATCATGTGTTGATGGTGTTTTGTGATTAATTAAGGACAAATGGATAGTTCTTAAGTATAATTAAGCATGTGTTGCATTATTATACTTAAGACACATTTACAATCATTTCAATTGATTTAGGTTGTGCTCAATTGATCTAAAGGCATCCATTATGTGTTAATGGAGTGCAAGAGATAATTGAGACAACCATGCATCTTGGACTAACTATTTTATGAGTTGTGATTGAGTTAGGTCGAAAGATGAATGAGATGATAAAGAAGAGGAGTCGAGTGATGATCCCGGGGGAGTATCAAAGTGAAGATCATAAAGACCCCAAAGGGGATTGCTTATGCGCGGCGGCGAAGGTATAACTAGATAGGCTAAGGACTTTTGTAGTCTTTGAGTCTAAGGTTTTAATCGCCGTACTATTAAGAGGGGTTGTTCCCTAGCTTGAGCTTCATCATGTGTTGGTGATCTCAATCCGCGTTCACTCAAGCTCAAATCTTATTTGATTTGGTTTTTGCATATGGGTTAACCATTTGGCATGTGTTGCAAATGTGTTAAGCCTATGCTTGGTTGTTTTGCATTATGCTCTGATTTGCATGTGTTGCAAAGATGAAAGAGTATATGCATTTGGTTTTCGCAAAGTGCTTTGATTTGCATGTGTTGCAAATGGGATAAGCCAATGCGTTGGCTTTTACGTGGAGTTCACTTTTGCATGTGTTGCATTAGTTGAAGCTTCACGTTTTGGTTTCGCAAAACATCTTTCTAAAACCGTGGCGTTGCTTGGAGCTAAGTCTTGCATGTGTTGCAAAAGGAGAGAGCTCAAGCATGATTTAGTGTTTGTGTGGTTGTATGAGGCTAGAGGCTTGCATGTGTTGCAAGTAGAGAGCTCATATGGTTGATTTGGTTTAGTTCTTGAGTTGGCTTTTGGTGAAATGTGTTTTCGCCATTTGGAGTTGGTTAATTGGCGCAAATGTGTTTTGCAGATGAACGTTGGAATTATGTGTTTCGATCCTAGAGCATGTGTTGGCATTTGCAAATGTGTTTTGCAAAGTGTCGGGGTCATGTGTTGATCCTTACATGGCTAGAGGATTGATCGCATAAGTTCGGTGTTGATTTTGAAATGTGTTTCATAATCGGTTGAATTCTTTGAGCATGAGCTAAATTGGTGCAAATATGTTTTACGGGTGTATGATCATGTGTTGATCATCTTGAGGCTCAAAAATTGCATTTGGATCTTCGGAGAAAAAGTTTGTGAAAAATCCATAGGGTGGTGCGACCAATCGTCAGGTGGTGGTGCGACCAACCATAGGGGTGGTGCGACAATCGTCATGTGGTGCGACCAACCATAGGGGTGGTGCGACCAATCGTCATGTGGTGCGACCAACCATAGGGTGGTGCGACCAATTGTCGTGGTCGGACCGAACTCGGCGGGCGTGATTTTTCCGGTGCGTGCGCTGCGGCTGTGTGTCGTGGCGGTGCGGCCGGGCGGATCAGGCGACGCGGCGGTGGCGAGTGCAACCGGCCGCACCCGTATGTTTTTTCGAAGAGAGTTGATTTTCGGTGTTTTGCTGATTTGTGAAGGCGGTCGGACCGCCCGGAGGTCGGTTGGACCGGCCGTCCGGTTGGACCGGGGTGCAAGCGGTCGGACCGGCCATTGTAACGGTCGTTTTTCCGACCGTTGGCATGTGAGGGCCGGTCGGACCGGCCGAGGCCCGGTCGGACCGGAAAATGCTGATTCTGCCCATTTCGACCCCCAACGGCTAGTTTTCTTTTGTGGGCTATAAAAGGGGACCTTGGGGGGCAAGGGCAGGGTGCTGGTGTTATTGTGAAGAGAGTTGGCTCTTGTGTGAGTATTTGGGAGAGGTGTTGCATGTGTTGCACACTCTCAATTGGTTCTTGAGCTAAAGAGTGAACTAATTGCATGTGTTGTAATTAGGAGTGGGTTTGAGAGGCTCTTGTGCATGTGTTGCACTTGAGTGAGGTCCTTGTGCATGTGTTGCACTTGGTGATCGCCGGAGTGCATGTGTTGTGCTCGGTGAAGGTCAAGCGAAGGAGCGGCCTATTCTCTTGGAGGTTGCCGACTCCTAGACGGCGTAGGCGTCGTGCGTGGGAGCTCTCGAGGTGTGAGAAGCCCCGGCAAGTTTGTGAAGGTTCGGGTTGAGCCTACGCGCGAGCGTGAAAAACCACGACTAGTGGAAAGAGGCGGGTGCTCGAGCGGGAGCCGGTCCGAGTGGTCGGGCTAGCCTCAACGTGGACTAGGGGAGACCGGCAAGTCTCCGAACACCACGGAAAAACATCGGTTGTCCCTTGTCTCTTTACTTTCAAGTATTCACCTTTTGCATATTATCAATTGCTTGATAGTATCTAGAATTGCTTAGCATTAATTAGTTGTTCAATTTAGCAATTCAAGTTTAGAGACATAATTTAGATAGTGCACATAGTGAGCCTAGTTGATTTAGGCCTAAATTGTCAAAACCGAGTTTATCGCTTCCGCATTAAAATTGTGTAGGTTTTGACATAGGGGTCGATTAGAGCGAATTGATTAGTGAGCGATCGAATTTTGTAAATAAGCCTATTCACCCCCCCTCTAGGCGCATCCTCGACCCTACAGCTGTGCATGTCGTTGTTGATGGAGGTAGCTGAAACAATCTTGCTAGTGTAGACATGGTCGAGAAGCTTGGCTTGACCACAAATCCACTTCCTCAACAGTATGAAATTGAATGGTTCAATTCCACTGGTAAGGTTCAGGTAACAAAAACCGTTCAAGTACCTACCTCGATTGGTTTTTATCATGATAATGTTGTTTGCGATGTTGTACCCATGGATGCTTACTCTCTTTTATTGGGTAGACCGTGGATCTATGATATGGATGCTATACATCATGGTAGAACCAATGAGTATACTTTCTTGTATAAGGGAAAGAAAATTATTTTGACACTCATGAGCCCTACAGAATTAAGAAACATTGATGTTAAAAGAGCTCAAAGAGAAAAAGAAGAGAGTGGAATTAAAAGTGTAGCTAGTAAATCAACCCATTTAACTACACCAGTTGCTCAAAAACCTGATCTTAAGTTGAAGGGTAAAGTTTTGTTGGCTACAAAAATTCTCTCACAAGATAACATGGATAGTATAGAACCATTGCCATTATCTGTTGCTTTGTCTTCCGTTATTACTAATCATTTGAAGGATAATGAGATGGAGTCGAGGACGACTCCAATTCAAGAAGGGGAGGATGATGAGGAAATCCCAACCAAGGATAGAACCGCTGCCCCTTCTTCCCCTACGACCGCTACTTCGTCCCCGACCGTCGCTGTTTCGGCTGCTACTTCGTCTACGACGTCTACGACGCTTCGAGGGCTTAATCTGGAAGCAAGGCCTATTTACCCTCCTTTGCTAGACCAGCACGTCAAGAACATCCACCGAGGACAGCCCACGCGCCAAGGAAGGCCCAAGATCAAGCCCAATTCGTCGTCGAGTCCGGTTCAGCCATCCAGGAGCAGTAGTACTTCAAATGGACGCCACGGCCACATCCGAACTCCGTTTTCGACGTTCGACCCCTCGTTTGAAAGGTATCAAGATAACCTTTCCAATGGATCCAGTTGCAAGGTCAAATTCCTCCTAGAACGATAGAAAATTACAAAATAATCTCACGGGACAGAAATTCCAGATGTTGTGCCACCTTTCTTTTGGGCCCAAGGCCCATGTACTCTTAGGGTTCCACCCCCTCCTTGGCCGGCGCCCCTCTCCTGGCTGTCGCACCCCTCTTGGGCGCCCCCTCTTGTGTGGGTACCCCTTTATATTAGGTTTTCACCCCTGTTCTTCATTTTTTAGGTTTTGTTGTGTTTGATAGACCCTGTGTGCGTCCCTCCTCGTGTTTGCACGTGTCGACTAGACCGCCTGAGTCGAGAAACGGAACCTCAACTTGTTTCTTTTGATTTCAATACCATCTTTTCGGATTGCTTCATACTTTGTTCTTGCGGGTACTCGATTTCTTGCAGGAACTACTGATCATTGGATCTTGTATCTGTGTGGATTTGGCATTGCGATTGTGAAGCTCCCAACCTGTTTGGTAGGAAGCCCTAAATTCGGTGCCATCAACACCCCCAAATCGACGTATCATCATCTCACCGAAAGATCGGGATCGCCGTCCCCATCACCTCGGGGGAGCTCATAGGTGTCCTTCCGTGAAGATCCCCTCTATCGAACCCCGGACTCCGTCCAGGCATAATAGCTGCCAGCGAAAACCGCCGACAACTCTATTACTGATTATAAGATACTCCAAAATGGGTTCCACGAAAAATTTCATTAAAGTCCACCCTTTATAGTATACTTTGTTTATATATTCCTTTTACATATGAAAAGGGGTATGTAGCAAAAAAATAAAGGGCTCTGATGAAATTTTTTCAACTATGTCGCATTGGAGTATCCTAGAATTATTATTGGTGTACACCGAAAGTGATAAAGGAGTATAAAACATTCATTTAAATGGTATATTAGAGGTGAGAGTATGTACTCCCAAGAGTACGGAAAATGCTTCCTATATATATATATACGTGTAATTACTTCCTATGCCGTATCTCACAATGTATAGAGTATCTCGTGCAATGGACGGTATGTACGTGTGTAGTATACAAGTATATAAGATCATATAGGTGGTATGCATATTTTTTGGACATACTCCTTTTTATGTGCGTATATGAAGATATTTGCAAAATATGCTAAAAATCATGGACTCCTTTGTAATAATCATGTGGCTCACATTAGAGTATCTTATAATTAGTGTATGAGTGTATTCAAAGTGATAAAGAAGTATTTCAAGTTCGTTTAGGTGGTATTTCAGAGGTGGGAGTAACTAGTTCTAGGAGTAAAAGATATTTTCATATATATATATATATATATATATATATATATATATATATATATATAGGCACTATATCTGTGCATATAGACCTTCTAGTATACACTGTACACCAATTAACAAAAGTCACGAAAAATACTAAAAAATTGTAGATGTACTTCATAGATTACTCTACCTATATATAAAATTGTAGATTCAAATTCATTATATATCAAGAGTTATAAAAAGAAAATTTGACAAGTTTAAAGAGTTTAAACTTGTCAGAATTTTTCTTTTGTAACTCTCGATATATAATGAATTTGATTTTGAAACTTCATACATAGGTAGAGCAATCTATGAAGTACATCTATAATTTTTTAGAATTTTCGTGACTTTTATTAGTTGTGTGCACTTGGTGTGTACACTGTGTACAAAGGATATGTGCCATATATATATATACATATATATACACACATATACATATATATATATATATATATATATATAGGGGACATATCCAGTGCAATCGGGACTTTGGTGCAATCACCGTGCAATCTAACTAAGAAAAGTTTCAAAAAATTCTGAAAAAAATCGTGGATGTACATCTCATCTTTCCCTATCTACATATAAAATTTCATGATCAAATTCATCCTATGCTTGAAGTTACAAAAAAGACAAATTTAAGGTGCATTTGAACTATTCAAGTTTGTCAGAAATTTGTCTTTTTTATTACTCTTAACATAGGACGAATTTGATCATGAAATTTTATATGTAGATGGGGTAAGATGAGATGTACATCCATGATTTTTTTCCGAATTTTTTAAAACTTTTCTTAGTTGGATTGCACGGTGATTACACCAAAGTCCTGATTGCACTGATATGTCCCCATATATATATATATATATATATGTATATGTGTGTGTGTGTGTGTATATATATATATATAGGAAAATGATTCCATACTCCTGGGTGTATGTACTTCCACCTCTAATATACCGTTTAAATGATATTGTTATACCTCTTTATCCTTTTGAGTATACTCTAATAATGATTATAAGATATATACTCAAAAGTAAGTTCCACGAAAAATTTCATTAAAATCCACCCTTTATAGCATAATTTGTTTATATATTCCTTTTACATATGGAAAAGGATATGTAGCAAAAATAATAAAGGGTCGATGAAATTTTTTCAATCAACTTGTATTGGAATATCTTAGAATTATTATTAGAGTATACCGAAAGTGATAAAGGAGTATAAATCATTTATTGAAATGGTATATTAGAGGTGGGAGTATGTACTCCTAGGAGTACGAAAAAGGCTCTCTCTCTGTGTATATGTGTGTGTGTGTGTGTGTGTATATATATATATATATATATATATATATATCCCAACAATGACTGTTCTTTCCCTTATGCCCTAGACATTAACACATTGAACACTAACGTCATTTCTCTCTACCATTTCTCTGGTTTCACGCACTTCTTAATTATTTTGCCCAAACAAAGACACGCAATATACGCTATAGCTTATAAACAAGCGCTTCCTTTCCCAATTACGGATGCCAGTGAGATAAGCAAGCAAACCTGAAATTCAGAACGCCCCTCCACACTTGTGACAATTATTGTAGACACACGTTAAGAAATTCACAATTACAATTACCGTCCTACGTACGTACAATATTGTCCACACATACGTAATCTGGCTCGGCAAATTTACTTATTAGGCATATGTCTTTCAAACATGTATCTCTCTTAAAAAAAAGAAAGAAGAAAAGGAGTCCCCAGTTTGAGCTGCTCACGATCGAGCCTGCAGCTATTGGTGCACACTGCATGCCGTCGCGTGCCTACGTGTCAATCTGTTTGAGCGTGACATTACGGGCCTGCTGGATGAAGCCATAGCTGAAGCCCTCTTCAAAGCCGCAGCGGGGAGAGATGCTTTCGACTATGGCTTCGCGTGATCGTCGCCTCTCAGCTCGCTTGGCCGCCTCGACCATCTCCCTCCCTCCTTGCTTAGTCGTCTCCGCCCTGCCTCCTCGCATCCCGTTCGGTCGCCCACCTAAGAGCCCCGCCGGCCGCCTCCCTACCTCGGAGCCTCCCTGCCTCAGAGCCCCACCGACCGCCTCCCTGCATATTGGTCAGCCATTCTCCTCCTCCCCTCCCGGTTTCCTCCCCTTTGCCAAAAGCTAAAAAGCTATTAGTTTGCCGAACAGCCTCTCAAGAAAAGCTACAACCCACATTCTACAATCTGTTTACTATTGCAAGTTTTAAAAACAGTTTTCTAACCCAGCTACAGTCCCCTAAAACAGACCCTACGACTGCCTTTACATATAAGGGTGGTACTTATTGCATCCACCGTCTCTCAATCTCCTTAGCTGGATAGAATTGCATGCATGGTCCTTGTAGCTATCTCTAAAACAGTAGCTCATGTCTACAGACTTCGGAGCTGTATGGTTTGATGACAAATTTGCATCACCAAACTTTATCAAAATTTGGCATTACTAAAATTTGGTCAGTAAATTGGTTATGAATATTTTGGCCAAAGAGTGGCAAAGAAATGAATTAGACAGCCAAAAGAGGAGAATCTTACTAAAATTTAATAAAAAACTAAATAATTACTAAATATGATCGACGCTATCAAAATTTGATAAGACTAATATTAGTAACCATTGAAAGCAGACCAAATAACCCGCTCTCTGTTTGCGTTTAACTGACACTGTTGACCTAGCACATTTACCAAGACAATCTACTTGTTTTATCTAAAAAAACATATTTGTGAAGTGACCGGTTGCCCAGGGAATCGAAGGAGAAGGGTAAAATAGAAAATTAATGAGGCAACATAAATTATGAGGTGATAAATATTTACAAACAGAATAATAGTGAAAGGGTGTATCAAGCAAACGCAAATGGACCAGGAGTCCTCATGTGCAGTATAATATAAGAGACATACGAATGGCGTCACGTTTTTCACGTAAGTGGCAGACAACCAGAACAAGAATATCTGAATATATCCCTCAGTACGACTAGAAGCGTGCGATGTCTACGTGGCGCTTTGCGTGTCCACTGCAGGTAGCCACCAATGGCAAGGCAACAATGTGAGTACCAGTGGCTGTGCAGAACTGCACGCACATGAATCGTGTACGTATCGCGCGATTTACGAGGCAGGCAGCGAGCACGCGACCGAAACCGAAAACGCGACCAAACACTCGACGATCGTATGTAACATAGAAGTGCTTCGAAGATAGGTAGGGCTGAAAAAAAAAAAGAGCTCGGATCAATTTTTTTTAATTATAGTAGTTGGTAGGTTTAAAATTAAAATAAGATAATTTTGAACGAAAAAAGTTAATGAGACTCGACTTGATAATAGTTTGTTAACTCGAATTTAATGTAATCATTTAAATGGTACATAAAATGATTTTACATCAAATTATGTCAATTTCGAAAGAAACTCGATAATAACTCGTTAAGCTCGATATCCAGCCCTAAAGATAAACTTATTCTTTTTTAAGGCGTACAATCTTGTTTTGTTTTTAGAATTTCTCTAGTGTAATTTATTTCCTTTATCATTGTAACATCGAAAATAATTAAAGCATTTCAGATTGGGTTACATACTAAGAGAGAAGAATTATTACGATACATTAACTTCATTCCACAGCTGATCCTTCTACTCCACTGACAACCTTCCTTTGGTCTAGAATCGTGATCAACACTTTCTATCCCTCACCAATTGATCGAGAAATATCGGTACCCTGCCTTACGCTTGGGAGGATTCATGTAAACCTCCGTGGCATCAAACTAGAGAACCTGCGAGAGTTTAGGATTATAAATTGGACTTATTCCTTAAAAAACCATGACTTATAATGCAAAGTTTCACTGAGCACATCCTATATTAGCTATCTGACAATATAATATGTAATGATCTTCTAATACAAAAATTGCCACCCCTGTATTAGTGAACATAATCATTGCTGAATTATAAAACAGGGCAACTACTTAGGAATAGCTAAGCTTGAAATAATCAACTTAAGAAAAGCTCACAATATAGCCACATACTCAAGAATAGCTCACAGTAATAGCTCACAACATATCCATATACTCAGTATTGCATTAGCCTCACAAACAACATGCAATAAATTTAATGGAATTTTGACAAGATACTGAACAATAACATTATGTGTCTTTACAAGCACAGTTAGAACCATCAGAAGTGCTAACAGAGGGCTAAAGCAACCCAAATCAAAGACAAAAATGTTGGGGAAAATCTCTGCATAATATCAATTTACGACAAATGTGGACAACCAAGCATAATGGAGCTTTGTACAAAGTCTTTTCCCCTGTCTGACTATAAATGATTCATATGTAGTAAAAACACACGTTAATTCTTCCACAGTAAAAACTAAATGAATCATATGCTTAGGATTAACTGGATGGTTATGTCTTTCCCCCTCTCTGAGGAAAATGTCAAGGACAAATAGATTGAATAGAATAAAGGAAGCTTCAGAAAGTAGTAACAACTCATCTATTTTTCACCGATCTTACTGAAACAGTGAAAACAGATACAATTATTATCAGTTTCTTGTTCGTTGATGGATAAACATATATATGCCCACTTACCACACCACTGTCCAATGTGAATTGCATTCTCCACCAAACAAGAAAGTGGAAACAAAAATAGACAGTGTTTACTATAACTGCATTAGCTCTAAGCAACCAGTAGAACAAGAGACCACAAAGCCAAATGGAATTAAGGAGAATGGACACTAAAATTTTCATTAGAGGGGCTTATATTAGTCAGCCATAGGGCCAGAAAAGCATGGACGGAGTAAAGGGCATACAAAAAATTGAGAAGATAGTAAAGCAGCAAGCAAGGAATTAAACTACTTCTTGGCTATAGAATCTTCTTAAACTACTTCCCAAAACTCAATTAGCACAGGAACAAGGTGGACCTGAACAAATAACACACGTACCACTTACAATATTTAGTAGCCCAAACAAAGAATGCGGAGAGGAGGAGGCAAGAAGGGGGAGGATTCGTGGGAGAGAGTGCTTACCAGGTGGAGGGCGACGTCATGGCTAGGAAAGGGAGACGAGCTGATGCAGGCTTACGTGGATGGTGGACTGGGAGGCTATGTATGCCATGGATCTTGCTGGACCTGGCGACGGTGGCGAGCACGGCTTGACCTTGAAGACGCTGTGGATGGTGCAGGGAGCGAGCGGTTGTGGTTGGGGCATGCTTGGAGATGGGATTGGGGCGGCAGGGAAGCTGTAGATGGCATGGAGGAAGAGGAGGGGCTCCTGGTCTATCTGGGGAGAAGAAGTGTGTGTTCTCTCTTTTACTAAACCCTAAATTATTTTGACAGCATACCACCTTTCACACAGGCACCCGTCACGTTGGCGTGACAGCGCGGTTGTTTTGGCTGAACAACTAAATTATTAACCTGACGGTTCCTACCGGTCAGGAAAAATAATTTTCGGACGGTTCTGTGGTATCCGTCAGGACAATGTTATTTTTCTGACAGCTTTGTGGTACTCGTCAGGGTAATTTAGTTGTACTGACAGATTTATTGCTCCCGTCAAGAAAAAATAAATCGCGAGGGTTCTTGTGGGCCACCGGAGAGATGGCGGCGGAGGCCCGATGGTGTACTTGCTGACGCCAGGGCACGATGCACCATGCTGCACGTACGGGATCCACAAGGCACCATCGATCAGATTTGCCTTCTGAACTGGGAATGCAAACTCAGTCACAGATTGCTGATGACTCCAAGTTCGAAGCCTTAGCTTAGCTGGCCTCTTGCACTTTTTTTCTTTTCTTTTTTTTTTTGAAAATCTGACTCACGTGTAAATAAAATTAAAAAAATGATGCACTTATCGACCGTAGAAACAGCAACAAGTGATACCTGTTATGCCCATGTACCTCGGCTCGGCCAATACTTCATTTGTTTTGGTGCTTTCAAAATTAATAATGGATCGCAGGTGAGGTTCTGGGAGGATATCTGGCTTGAAAATTGCCCACTTAAAGATCAATACCCTGGATTATATAGCATTGTTAGAAAGAAGTTTACAACCATTGCTGAGGTATTAGTAACAGCACAACCAAACATTTCCTGGAGAAGGTCGCTGATTGGACCAAAGTTAGTGGCGTGGAGTGAATTACTTTCACGCATCGCTGACATTAATTTAACACAAACTGATGATGAGTTTCGCTGGAATCTGTGCCAAAATAGCCAATTCTCGGTGAAATCCCATCATCAAACTTTGATTAAAAGTGATGAGCTAAATTTAAACAAACGATTATGGAAACTTAAAGCTCCACTCAAAATCAAGGTGTTCTTATGGTATCTTAGGAGATGAGTGATTCTGACCAAAAATAATTTAGCAAAGCGAAATTGGCAAAGAAGCCGATCATATTGCTTTTGTCATGAACAGGAGACAATTAAGCATCTGTTCTTTGATTGTCGATTTGCATGCACAGTTTGGACCCTAATATATTTGGCGTTTGGAATATCTAGTCCAACGAGCGTCGCTGATATGTTTGGAAGTTGGCTAGGTTGTTTTGATACAAACGTTAGAAACTTTGTTCTTCTTGGTGCTGCAGCTACGGTTTGGTCTATATGGCTACACAGGAATGATAGAGTGTTTCAAAAGAAAACAATTTCTTCTCATTTTCAGGTTATTTTTGCTATTACCCACCGGGCTCGTCAGTGGTGGGTGTTGCACAAGGTGGAGATCACGAACTACTTTGGCGGAGGCTCCTCATTGTTTGGTGCGGGTAGCCAAGGACTTCTATTCCCGGGCACATGGGTGGTGGTCTAGTCTTCAGATTGCTAGTCACTAGATTGTGTGTGTTTCCAGTTATTCTTGTTAAGTTTGTGTGCTTGAGTTAGCGAGAGGCGGAAGTATTTTCAAGGACTTGTGTCATCTCGATGTAATGTTCTTGAAATTAATAAAAATCTTCCTTTATAAAAAAAAATATCCTCGGGCTCAGTAAAAATTGTTGTCATGTGCCCTAGCATAGCACCTCGCTTGCCATAGTGGGCCCGTAGCTGCTGTTATGGTTGGCCATGGTGTCGGTCATCTGCCTGTCGTGAGTATGGCGGTGATATGTCGTTATACTGCAATCGAGAGGAACTATTTTTTAATTTTATTTACACAGGCTAGATTTTTTTTTAAAAAAGAAAAAATGCAAAGGGAAGAAAAGTAATGCTTCTACAAGTTATGTAGCTGTTCGTCGCTGTCTCTAAATTGCCTCTGCACAATGCGAAAAATGAACAACCAAATACAATCAAATTTATTCATCAATCGTCACTCTCACTATGATCCAGTACGAGTAACATTCTCCAGCATTAAGCAGCTAGCTAGCCCCTAATACCACACCTTGCCCTAACTAACTACTTGTAGTTAGGACCAGTTCTTTCATGCAAGATAAGAATACTAGACAGTTGTGCAGTACGTTGCGTCGGATGAAACGGTGGACGCCACTTTTCCATTGACAAAACTGTAAAAAATTCAAGGGAAACCAAAATAAGCAAAATTTTAGAATTGGTGTGGGTCGTTTCGCATAATGAAGAATGAGAACAAGATTTTGGGAAATCATTGGGCTATATTGTGGAGGTGACTCATCAAGATTCTTCAATTCTTTAGCCAATTGCCTGAGAACATTTGGTGGGAGGTTCTCATTGGTTGTCTTCAGTGACATGAATAGGCCATTAGAATCGTGGAAGGCAGTGTAAAATTGTTTTGGACTTATGTTCTCTTGATCACTCAACAAATACTAAAAAGCTGAAGACCTCCAATACTCACCATGGAGACAAGGACAGCAGACAGCTTAAAAGGCATTTCGCTGGCAAGCAGGAGTTGCGGGTTAGATAAATGTACCATAATTAGTAAAGGAAATGATCAATTGAGCGAGAGAGAGAGAGAGAGATGATACACTAGAACTAACCTAAATGCTTGATGCCTTTTGTGAAGACAATATCGGTAATAAGACCTATAGAAGATAGCCCGCCACATTGAAAGTTTTCGGTTACCTGTAAAAGCGATGTGCATTACTTTGATGGCACTGTAAAATGCCAATACCCAATGGACTATGAGCCTGTTTGTTTTAGCTTTGGATTCTCTAAAAACTGATTCTAGATTGTAGTTATAGAGAAGCTGATTCTCCAAAAGCTAGAATTCAAAAGCACGTATGAAGTGGATTGTGGATTCTAGTGTATATGGGTGGGCTGGATTGTGAGAATTGGACTATAGAATCGGGTTGTTTGTTTTTTATTCTACTTTTGAGGGCAGAATCCAGAATCAAAAGCTAAAACAAATAGACCCTATATATATGATCTTGAAATAAAAAGTCTAGGCATCAATTAAATTCCTGCTGGACCATTATGGAGCAAACTTTCCTTTTCTATCTTGGCCAAGAAGTTGAACATTTTAAATTAACACAGCGGTTTGTTAATAGGAGAAAGCATGGCTGTTAAAAAGATTGGAAAACCTGCCAAGTGTTTGCCTTTTCTAAGTTCCTGTCTTGTACAATGAAAATCTTCTACCTAGATATATCCTTGAATCAAAGATAACTCATATGATGTTTCTTCAAATATAAGAAAAAAAAGGGGAAATAGATCTATGCGCGAGCATCGAAGGGCGAAAGCGGAGAGGTGGGGGCGCCACGGCTACCACATGCTCCTCCCCGCTCGCAGACGCTGGAGGCTATGGCTCGGTCCGCTAGAACACTAGACCTCGGGTACGCGCGGGGAGCAGTGCGTTTCGGGTGAGTAGGGGTCACCTCTCCTTCTATCTCCTACTCACCTCTCCTTTCTCTCTCTTCTTTTGGGCGCTATGCGCGCTGGGCCAGAGGGAGCCGATGGGAGAAGTCGGCGGCGAGGGGAGGAGCAGGCATCGGCCGCCGAGAGAGGCAAAGGCGAGGGGAGGGAGGCCCAAGCAATTAGGCGATGGGGGCAAGGGAGCGGAGGCGATTGGGGTGAGGGGAATCAAGGAGGAGCCGACTCAGCCGAGCAGTCAGTGAGTTTGTTTTTCTAATATACCTCTAAAAAAGTGGGTCCACATGTCATAGGATACCCATTGGGTACCTATGGGTATAAATTGACACCCACACCCATCCTATAGGCTTATCAGGTACCCAAATCCGTAAACCCATGGGTCTAAAGTACTACCCATATCCACTTTTATCGGGTCGGGTACCCACAGTACAAATCTATGGTAAAACTGCCATCCCTAAACACCAAGCTGCATCGAAATAAGGAAGTCATCTATCAATACACATAAGAAGAAGCATTGTTGTACATAAGAAATCCGTAGGAGGAGGAAAACAACGAAAAAAGCCGAGAAGATGGAACAAGACACAAACAAATCGAACAACCACGGCTAGGAGCCACGGTGCAAGAGCAATCGAGGAATCGTAAGGAACCAATTGGGGAGCGAGGAACCGATAAAAAATGAAGATCAATCAGGATGAACCGAGAAGACACAGGAAAACAATGATGTGGGAGCAATCAAGGCAGCGAAACACGCGAGCCAAGGATCCCCGCATCCGAAAACATGACATCTCTAAGCAAACACAACATGGAAGCGGCGGAGCACACGAAGAGAGAGGAGCTAAAGAGAGGGGAGCCAGGTGGAGCAGGACAGCAGCAATCACCTGACAAAAGGGAAGTCGGGTAGGGCGGGCCGACATAGCAACCAAACCAGCTAGCAGACGGAGCGCACGAGGTAGACCGGTGGAGCGAGCGAGGAAAGGGGAGCCAGGCGGGATGTGCGGTTGTGCAGCCAGGGGACTAGCACGAATGACCTCGTCAAGGCGTTGTCGGCAACCAGACGGGTGGTATGGAGGAACAGAGGCAACGGAGAGCAGAGAACCTTCGGGGGCACGAGTGTGGCAAGAATCAGATGAGCTCGGGAGGACCGCTATGGCAAGAATCGGGTGGACAAGTGGAGATTCCAGGCGGAGCAACGGCGGTGGTGGAGGCAAAGGGGATGCGATGGCCACGATGGTGGAGGAGGTGAGGAGAAGCTCTGGAAAGATCGTGGCATGGAGGTCTCCGGAAGGCTGAAAGATATGTACTATAAGAATAGAGAGAAGCTAACGACGGAGCAGCGAGACGAAAAGAAGCGGAATGCGAACGCTGAAGAAGGAAGAGAGACAAAAACGAAGAGAGATGGCAGGCGGCATGGCACGGGAAAGCGGAAGGGAGGGGAGAGGGAGATGAGAGGCGCGGCAACACAGCCGATCCAGGGAAATGACCACGAAGGCACGACCGACGGATGGTGGGAGTTGACGTAGCTCTGGAGGGTGGAGGGGCGTAGCGGGCGAGGCAAAGAAGCAATGTACCGGCACCCTAACCGAGGCTGAGGCGCCCAAGAAGAAAAGGCGAATCAGGTGCGTGCGGGATGAAGTACCCGTGGTGCGAATCCATGGGCAGCAAACATCCATCGGCGCGGGAGACGGACAGGCAAGCCGTAGTAGTATGATTTCTTTCATAGAACCGGCAGCTGGTTACTGGATGGGGGCATGTCATTGTTGTTCTAGCTTGTAACCAAAAGCTTCGTTCAGGCTGCATGCTTGCTGCAGTGCAATTCTATACGGTTGAGTAATGCATCAGGGATTAACTTTTCATTTAGTGAAAAAATTCGGTAACCTCCGAAATCCGAAATTTAACCCGAAATTTTGGAATTTCGGCCGGAGTACATTCAAAATTCAAAAATCAAAATTCAAATCCAGTTTGACTTCCACCGAAATTTCCGAAATTTCGCCGAAATTACCCGAAATTTTGGTCAAAATGAACTGACTGAAAATTAGTACAAACGATGTTGAAAACTTTTGAATTTTTTTTGTAGGTTCCTGACACATTATAGATGTTCTCATAAAATTTTCATGTGATTATCAGTTATGTGTATTTTTAAAAAATTCAAACATTTGTACTGTCCCGATGAAACGTTGATCGGCAAGTTTGAACCGGATCAAAAATAGTACAAAGGATGTTAGAACATTTTGAAATTTTTTATGGAGATTCCTAACAAATATTTATGATATTTGTGTAAAAATTTCAGATGATGATCAAATGTGAGAATTTATAAAAATTCAAACATTGGTACTGTCTTGGTAAAGCTATTTGAGCGGCAAGTTTCATCCGAATGAAAATTAGAACAAACGAGCTTGTAAAATTTTGAAAATTTTTATGGATGGTCCTGACATATCCATAATATTCTCATAAAATTTTCATATGATGATCAAGTGTCATGAATTTTAAAAAATGCGAACAGTGCTACTATCCTGTTAAAAGACCGATGATCAATACATAGATTTAATTTAGCAATAAAAAAGGTTTAATTTTTTAAATTTTTTTACATAAGGGTGGAAAGGAAATGGTTAATATCTCATAAAAATTTGGAATCATGGTCATACTCCAGTGAATTTATAAAATTCATAGAAGACACAGTGCCATTTATGTTCTTTCTCTGTTTGATTTTTGAAATATAATACAACAAATTAAGTTCAGTGCTTACTGCATTGATAGATTTTATTGAGTAAACCAAGGAAGTTGAAATTTTTTGAAAATTTTATAGAATGGTACTGAGGAAATTCTTAATCTGTCATAAAAAATTTAGATGATGAACACACTCGAGAAAATTTACAAAAATGTAATAAATTTACTGTCCCAATTATGTCCATTCTGTTTTTGATTTTTTAAAGATAACAAATGATGTTAACTTATTTTGAAAATTTGTTTGTATTATCCTAAAGTTATAAGGATGGTACCATAAATTGTTTAGATCATTATCAAGCTTGTAAAAGTTTTTAAAAATCTGACAGTGTTTCTACCCAAATAATAAAAAATCTCAAAAAATTAGTTTTTCATCATATTTTCATGTAAGATCACTTTATTAGGTGTTATTGGACTAATTCCAGTCATATACGGCAGAAAAAACTCAAAATCCGGATTTTAAACCCGAAATTTCGCCGAAATTACCCCAAATCTCACCGAAATTACCCAAAATTTCGCCCAAATTGCACTGACTGAAAATTAGTTCAAACGATGTCAAAACATTTTTAAATTTTTTTTGTAGATTCCTGATACATTAGAGATGTTGTCATAAAATTTTTATATGATTATATTTTCTGTGGATTTTTAAAAAATTCAAACATTGATACTATCCCGATGAACCGTTGACCGGCAAGTGCCATTTATGCTCATGCTCTCTTTGATTTTTGAAACATAGCAAATGAAGTTCAGTGCTCTGTGATTTGTGAAACTTCCGAAAGAATGAAGTCCAGTGCTTAGTGATTTGATTGAGGGAACCAAAAACTGGATTCAATCAATTGAAATCAATCTATAATTCTTCATGCAAGTAATTTCGGCAGTGAAGTTAGAAATTTCGGCAGCATTTTGACTGAAATTTGGAGTATGAGTCACAGTTGCAATCAATCAATATTTGTTCATCCCACCAAGAACATGCCAATATTGCATTTGGATAACAGAAATGTTGTGAAAAAAAGGATACCACAGAAACAAGTATTATCAACTTCCGTAATCATTTCATATACTTACCATACAAAATACTTGCATACTTACCATACAAGACAGTCAACCAACACACACTTTGGTGAAAGAAGCATATTCTGAAAGAAACATGTTCAGTTCTTTACCATGCCAATGTTGTTGCACACGCCAACCAAGTTGTTGCAAAATATCGTGATACCATTAGGATGCAAATGAGAAGCAAAAGTCGACAAGCCCGAATTGATGGATCCTCCATTGACCATTCTCTCGAAACAATTCGAACAAAAAATAGTGTTAATTTTATTCCAGAAAATTACAGTTGTCATGGTATGCAAGCTAGAAAAGAGAAATACGTAGAAATCACATATTTATATCACAATAAAATCGATCTATATTTGTATAACATACAAACGAGTAGTATTACTGTGGTTGTGACCCCACCTCGCTGTCGACAATGACCTCGTGATTCAGCCTTTCGTGTTGTTGCTTGTACTGCTCCCAGGTCCAGCCATGCGGTTGCCAAGTAGACGAGTAATGTTCATAGTGAGCAAGCCAGGTGCTGTAATCCTCAGTCTGAAAAAGGTACCTCACAGTGACAGATGAGTGTCGTGCATACGGATCGGCATATGGATCAGTGCACTCAGACGGCCAAGAGATGCTCGATCCATCATAACTATGTCTATAACCGTACGGTACGTACCCAATATCAGAAGTTAGAAAGCCCAAATGGCTTCCAGTCTGGCTGCTGCACCATGAGCCTTCGTCGTGCTGTTGCTGTGCTGCTTGCCGCCTACCTCCACTACTCGATATGGCCTTCCCCTTCCTACTGGCCTGTCTGCGTGAGCCACCTCTCTACTGTGATCTGGGTGGTGATTGTGGCTGTGAACGGATACGCACAGTATACTGCCCAGGGTCCGGATCATCATCGCTCCCATCATCACCGTCGGAGCTAGTATCTTCGTGCTGTTGTTCCTCAGAAGCGGTCTCAGTTTCATCGTCGCTGCCGAAATGGGCTCATCCTCAACGGGGGCCTTTGCTCTGTGCTTGGCGCACTTGCTCTGTGACAGCTTCTGCATCCCGCCTAGAGCTGCCACTAGGATGTCGTCGTCGATGGTATCGGTGGCATGCTTCCTCTTGCCTGTGTGTGTGTCACCGATCGTGTCAAATTTCACTTTGAGAGGCTCTTCCACATCGCAAATTACAAGTCACATTAATATTGTTTTTGATCTCGACATACAAGATTCACAAGTGTAATAAAGAACAATTGCATTGGTTACACGTGGCCTTATCGATCTCTTCCGCGGGATCGAGTCAACCACGAATCTTCTTTGGGAGGGTGGGTCGTCCGGTGTCCTCGTCGAGAGGGGCTCTCCATTAGACTGGAGTAGTCGAACCGATCTGAAATAGGTTCACCGCCAAGATGCATCGCACGCTGAATTAGGCGATCAAGCGGGTCTTTATCTGGACCTTTCGGTGGATTCATAGTCTTTGGTAATCGCGGGTTGTAGTGCACGAAGACGAAGCTTCGGAGCTTTGCATAACTTAATCGGTTCATGTTGCGTGTGCACTAATGCAAATGTGCTCCAATTGCGATCGCAACCACTCGATGATACATACTGAGAGACTAAGCGCAAGGCGTACTTCTGCAACATTGGCGTCTCATTCCCGAATGACATCCACCATTGCGCTGTGGAGAAAAAGAAAAGTGCATCAGTCAGTACACAACAACGTACCAATGCTTACAACTATGTCTTTACCTGCCATCATTTGGCCACCCACGGCACTGGCCTGTGCAAGCTGTGTGGCAAACCGTCCCCTCTTCTGACGGTATACATCAGCTTCCTGTAGGGCCTTCACCGTGGAAGCGTTGTCGTCAGACATGATGTCTATTGCAGTTGAGAGTGCTCCCATGCACTGCGGATTGCTGCTTATATTGTATGAGAAATGGGACAGTGGGTCGAGCACGGATGCTGCAATGAACAAATCAAGTGCATAGTTAGCATAACATAAGAGAACATTGCATAGTTGCCGTATATAACATAACTAAAGTGGTTTCATCGACACGCTTGGGCGAATGTGGTTTTTCGATTTCGATAAACCTCTTTTCTAGGATTTCTAGGAATATCTGTAATGGTCTCCGTGTTCTCACGCGACTATTGTAGTCATGCCGCATCATGGCATACTGTACCATGACACTACTGACTGTTGGTAACTTGTCTTGGTCAGCGAATCTCAAGAATGCATACAAGGGTTCAACAGCCACGACGGCCCACTCCATCCACGTCCAAAAGTCCCAGCTAACGATGCAGTCATATGCGTAGCGGCCCTCTTCCATCCCAGCCCACCTACTAGCTGTCCAGTCGTGATGTGTCATCCACTGCTGGAACTTCTCTTTTTTCTTGAAGAAGCTCTCGAGAAAAACAAAGGTCGTGCCAAACCTAGTGGCATTTGGCCGGACCAACTCTCCCCCAATGTGTTGGCGTATCTCTATGTGCAGATTTTTGTGGTTGTACAGGAATCTGTAAATTCTCTTGGCCTGTGCCACAATCCTTTTGATTTCTGGGTCCTCACACACGTCTTTCAACATAAGGTTCACAGTGTGTGCTAAGCATGGCTGCCATACAATATGTGGGAATTACACCCGTAACGTGAGGCATGCTTTCTTAAAGTTGGCACCGTTATTAGTAACCAACTGCACGACATGCTCCGCCCCAATTTCCTCACCCACGACCTTTGTTATATATCTCAGCTAGTAGGTACTTGTGGTCCTGAATCTTCCCTGCACATGAACAAGCCATGAGTTAGTACATGTGCCATTGACAGTCTTACCGAAGATTACACCCTTGCAGTACCTGATGCATTGACCGTCTTATGAAAGAACATGGTCCCATTGCAGTACACCATGAAGTTGATGATGCTCTGTCCCGTAGGACTAGTCCAGACGTCACACATGACTGTAACACCAAATGTGGCCCAGTCATCCCTGAACTTCCGAAGGTACTGAACAATCTCCCGCTCATTCTCGTCCAGGTACGTCCCATCTATCTCGAAGCCCCATGGTGCATGAACCCCTGGGCCTAGCTCCTGTGTCAGCTTGATTGCACCTGACCATTGTGAGCATGACAGGAGAGGTTAGTACAATCATCACACAGGTCGTAACTTACGACTATACAATCATTTCGTACCTGTGAAATATGGGCAGCCCATTTTGGTTCCTGGAATTGCATTTGCATGAGCCCACTTGGCCCATGCCCTCCCAAGCCTACCCCGTTTATCCTTCTTGAGTGCGGTGTCAATACGGGCTCTGCAGGCGGTACTCCGTGCAAGGTCAACATCAATGGGAGCATGGCTTTCTCGTGTTGATTTGCTCCTCCCGAATATTTTGCTAATAGTGGATTGGACCGATGACTTCTTTGGACCACTCCCAGACCCCGAACTTATGGTCATACCTTGGCTCCTGAGGTATGCCTCCTCTTTGGAGGTTCTTAAGGCCGCCTTCAGCTGCTCCTGCTTTGTACGGTAATCACTGTGAAGGCATCCAGTCCTCATGGCCTCCTCCTTACGGAGCCGCTCTGCCTCCTTCTCCTTCTCCTTCTTCTTGTCCTGGTATCCATGGAGGTCCGCGAGCATGGCCTGCCTAATCGCTTTAGGCACGTTGGAACAGGCCTTCACATCGCCAATAGCCGGCAGTGTTGTTTCAGACGTGTCGCCCCTCCACCCTTCATGGTTTGATTGCAGTAGTGACACTTGACCCGGGCGACACACTCCCTATGGTCCCATCGCTGCCCTCACGATCCGCCATCACTAGAGCACACCAACGGAACACGAATTTCTGAAAAAGCAGTGCTTGTGCTCATGTCATTTGGCCATCAATGACCCATTAATTTGAATTAAATACAAAGATATATGAGTTCTTGACAAAGATAACAGAGATTTTAATTAGCCCCAGCTGACCGAAATTCACCCTCCTCCGGCCAAAATTTGCTCCCAGCTCGCCGGCGACGGCCGGATTCCACCGGAAATTGACCGGATTGGAGAGAGGAGGTTATCTTCGTGCTGGAGAAACTGAAGAACGCAAGAAATGAGCTTCTGCCGGATTGCAAGCAGCCAAGGAAAAGTGAAAGATTCTTATTCTGTGTGCTTGCATGCGAAACAGGGAAAGTGAAAGGAAAAGTTAAAGGAAAGTCACAAAGTGAAAGAGCCAGGATGCTGTCCATGGCCAATAATTCAAGAGATCAGCTGCTTACTATGTGCCCTTACGAGTCACGATGCTGTCCATGGCCAATAATTCAATAAAGTGAAAGAGCCAGGAGCCCAGGACAAGCGTGGTGTAGGGTCGAGGATGCGCCTAGAGGGGGTGAATAGGCGTTTCTGAAATTAATCGCTCACTAAAATCGATCGCTCTAATACACCCTAAGTCAAAACCTAATCAAAGATATATGCGGAGCGATACATAGGTTTTGACAATTAAAGCCTAAATCAACTAGGCTCACTAGTGCACTTAACTAAATTATGTCTCTACACAAGAATTGCTATATTGAACAACTAATTAATACTAAGCAATTCTAGATACTATCAAGTAATTGAACAATATACGATAAATGTAAATACTTGAAAGTAAAAGAGACAAGAGGCAAACGATGTTTTTCCGTGGTGTTCGGAGACTTGCCGGTCTCCCCTAGTCCACGTTGAGGCAAGCCCACACTTGGATCGGCTCCCGCTCGAGCACTCGCCTCTTTCCACTAGTCGTGGTTTTTCACGCTTGCGCGTAGGCTCAACCTGAACCTTCACAAACTTGCCGGGGCTTCTCACACCTCGAGAGCTCCCGCGCACGACGCCTACGCCGTCTAGGATTCGGCAACCTCCAAGAGTAATAAGCCGCTCCTCGCTTGAACTTTACCGAGCACAACGAATGCGCTCCCGGTGATCACCAAGTGCAACACATGCACAAGGACCTCCCTCAAGTGCAACACATGCACAAGAGGTCACTCAACCACTTCCTAATTGCAACACATGCAATTAAGGCTCACACTTAAGCTCAAGAAGCAAAGGGAGAAGAGCAAAACATGCAAATGACTCCCACACACAGCCAACATCATGCCCAAGTCCCCCAAGGGCTCTATTTATAGCCCCACAAAGAAAACTAGCCGTTTGGGGGAAAATGGGCGAAATCGGGAAAATGCGGTCCGACTGGGACCTCGCCGTCCGAGCCCTCCTCACAGGCAACGATCGGAAAACAACAGTTACATGGCGGTCCGACCGCTCGGCACCGGTCGCTGCCGTGACGGGTCGGCCACGGACCCGCCGGTCAGACGCTTCAATAGACCAAAAACACGCTCTGGAAAAATCGCACGGAGAATGGCGGTCGCACGGAGGTCCGTCCGACCGGACCGGCCGTCCAACCGCCTCACATCGACCAGGGCCGGTCACACCGCCGTGCGGACTCAAATCCGATTTTCGCTCAAACTTTTACTCGAACTCCGATTTGGGTGATTTTTGATTCTATGAAGCTTATCACGAGGCTACAATATCCACCCATTTTCATGATTTAAGCACCCATAGATATTTTAAATATCACCAAAATTAACTTGCAAAAACACATTTCGCAAATAAACCGCGAACTTATGCAATCAACCCTCTAGCCATGTAAGGATCAACACATGACCCCGACACTTTGCAAAACACATTTACAAATGCCAACACATGCTCTAGGATCGAAACACATAACTTCAAAGCTCATTTGCAAACCACAACTCCAAATAGCGAAAACACATTTCGCCAATAACTCAAGATCTATTTGCAAAACGTATTAAGCAAATCAAACTCGAGTTTATGAGATTAATCCCCCTAGCCATGTGAAGGTCAACTTGCCAACACCCGTTGCAAGCCCCACTCACATGCTCTCGGGATTCCGGACTCATAAACCTCAGTTTATTCGCACAACGAACTTGCAAACAACGCAATAAATCATTTCATGCTTGAGCACTACTCTTTGCAACACATACAAAAGTCTAGCTCCAAGCAACACTAAATCAAGGTGCATGAACTCTCTAATTGCAACACATGCAATTCTCTAGTTCAATGCAACACCAAAACCAAACTTCAAACCAAATCAACCGAATGAGCTCTCTACTTGCAACACATGCAAGCCTCTAGCTCTATTACAAACACACATAAAATCATGCTTGAGCTCTCTCCTTTTGCAACACATGCAAAACTTAGCTCCAAGCAACCACACGGTTTTATAAAGATTGTTTGAACCAAAGCATGAAGCTTCAACTAATGCAACACATGCAAAAGTGAACTTCACGCAAAAGCCAACGCATATTGCTTATCCTATTTGCAACATATGCAAATCAAAGCATAATGCGAAAACCAAATGCATATACTCTTCCTCTTTGCAACACATGCAAATCAGAGCATAAACCAAACACAACCAAGCATAAGCTTAACCCATTCGCAACACATGCCAAATGGTTAACCTATATGCAAAAACCAAATCAAATAAGATTTGAGCTTGAGTGAACGCGGGATTGAGATCAACAACACATGATGAAGCTCAAACAAAGGGAACGACCCCTCTTAATAGCACGGCGATAAAACCTTAGACTCAAAGACTAAAGTCCTTAGCCTATCTAATTATACCTTCGCCGCCGCGCGCAAGCAATCCCCTTTGGGGTCTTTATGATCTTCGCATATTTGCTCCCCCAGGATATCACTCGACTCCTCTTCGGGATCTACTCTTGACGCCCATCAACTCATGATGCCGTCCTTATCCCGTTTTCATCATCTCATTCATCTTTGGACCTAACTCAATCACAACTCATAAAACTTGTTAGTCCAAGATGCATGGTTATCTCAATTATCTCTTGCACTCCATTAACACATAATGGATGCCTTTAGATCAATTGAGCGCAACCCAAATCAATTAGAATGATTTAAGTGTGTCTTAAGTACAATAATGCAACTCATGCTTTATTATACTTAAGAGCTATTCATTTTGTCCTTAATTAATCAAGGAACACCATCAACACATGATGAAATGTTCTTTAATGATTAACGAGACAAATGAACTCAATTTAAATTATCATTTAAATTGACTCTTCAAGTTAGAGTGTGAACTCCCCCTAGATATGTGCATCCATGTAATATATGGATTGGGAAACATGATGCACATTTTGTGGTTTTTTTCAATGAGAATGTTCATACTTTAACTTGAATCCAAAGTATGCAATTAATACTTCAAGGAATACACATCATACCTCGGTTCTCCATTTTTCAATGCGATGAGACTAACCAAAGATATTCTTAATAAACAAGTTAGTCTCGATATAAGATTTGTCATAAATAACAATATCGCATTAGGGGATAAACTTAATATTAGATTTGTCATTAACACCAAAACCATAACTAATGAAGATTGAACTTACACGTGGCCATGCTGTATCATTTTATGTATCATTTCAGTGGTTACATCAAATTCGAGCTAACGAGCCATTATCGAGTCGAGTCTTATTCACCTTTTTTCCCTCGAAATTGTCTTATTCCATGTGCATGCTTGTCCAGAAGGGAGCCTGGCTCTTTCTTTCCTCTCAATTATTGGCCACGCACGTCCAGAAGGGAGCTGGCTCTTTCTTTCGTCTCAATTATTGGCCATGTGCATGCTTGTCCTGGCATAAAATGATACGTAAAATCATACATAAAATTACGAAATTTTGTAACTATTGTAACTATTTTGAACTGGATGAAAAATAGTACAAACGATGTTAGAAAATTTTGAAATTTTTTGTGGAGATTCCTGACATATTTATGATATTTCTAAAAAAATTTTAGATGATGATCAAATATGAGGAATTTTTTAAAATTTTGAAGTTTAGTGTTTATTGCATTGATAGATTTTATTGAGCAAACCAAGAAAGTTGAAATTTTTTAAAATTTTATATTATCTTCCTGAGCAATAAATGCATCAACAGTAAAAATATCATAAATTAATAAATTAATTTAAGATATTTTAAAATTCAAAAATAGAGAGAATTGAAAACTAGTACTTTGAATGTTAGAATTTTTATAAATTCCTGGAGAAATATTTTGAGCTGAAAATTTTACATAAGAATCCTTAGCTCAAAAAATTTGAAAAAAAAAATTCAAAAAGTTATAAAAATATTTGATTTGCCTGATAAATCCAAAACAGAAAACAAAAATATGTATACAGTACATTGTCAGAATTATTGTAAATTCTGTGAGTAATATTTGCCTCTAAAATTTATACAGTATGAAGATAGCTCCCTATCCATCACGCATTAAATTCATCAATAAATTTAAGACATGATTACTAACTGATTCAATGAATCCATCATAGCTCTGTTAAGCTGAATTGATTTTTGAAATATAATACCACAAATTAAGTTTAGTGCTTACTGCATTGATAGATTTTATTGAGCAAACTAAGAAAGTTGAAATTTTTTGAAAATTTTATAGAATGGTACTGAGGAAGTTCTTAATCTGTCATAAAAATTTTAGATGATGATCACACTCGAGAAAATTTCAAAAATCTAACAAGTTTACTGTCCCAATTATGTCAATTCTGTTTTTATTTTTAAAGATAACAAATGATGTTAAATTATTTTTAAAATTTTTTGTATGATACTAAACTACTAAGGATGGCACCATAAATTTTTCAGATCATTATTGATCTTTTAAATTTTTTTAAAAATCTGACAGTGCTTCTGCCCAAATTTTAAAAAATCTCAAAAAATTAGTTTTTCATCAAATTTTCATGGAAGATCACTTTCTAATAGGTTATTGGACCAAATCCGGCCAAATCCGGTGCTCAAAATTCAAAATCCGGATTAAAATCCCGAAATTTCCGAAATTACTGTAGCATTTTCAAATTTTTGGAATTTGCCCGGCTTTTCTAATCTCGGGTGGTCCGAAATCCGAAAATTCGCCGAAATTTTGCCGATTTTACGAGTTTTTGATCCCTGAATGCAATTATTGAAGACTGTTTGTCTTGGGAGACTTTCTGCTTTGCTTGGAGTTATGAAAATTGTTCATTGTCGGGGCCGGTACAAGTGCGACGTCCTAGGCCTAGTGTAAATAGGGGTCCATATCTTATATATTTTTTACTAGTATATACAGATAATAGATAAGTTCAATCCTATAGAAACATATTTTTATCTTTACCTAGACCAATGAGATATGAGGATCTCTTCCCATTCGATGCTTTTCTTCTTAAACGACGCTTTTGTTAGTTTCTTTCCTACTCCTTTTAGTGTTTGTATTGCTTTTCTCATCTTCCTTGATGCTTAAGAGCATGTTGTTAAAACTCGTACTACCTATATCTGTGACATTGAACCTTATTTGCTAATGAAAGTTCATGCTATCAATATTTATTTTTTGTCATTATAAAAGGTTCAATGATTTAAATAGCATATTTAGAGGTGAAAATTAATTTACTATAGTCTATAGGTCGTAGGCCTATTGTCCAAATTCGCCCAGCCTCCCAAACTAGTGGTCCGACCCTGCTCATTGTTTGTAATCAAACGCCTCTTAGTTAAAGGTAATTGTCGTAAGCTATTTAAGTTGTGGACGAGATTTCAACTTAAAATTTAAGCAAAAGGTTACACAGGTATTTTACTTCACACATCAAACTAAATCTTTCCTAATATATAAATATGAGTTGATGACGGTTGTCCGTTCTCCCTCACCTTCTCTCTAAAAAAAGCAGCGTGCCGATATATTGACCGCGAACTACGACACGCTCCCCTACCTATCGCAGATAAAAAGGAAACCAATAGTATTTCTCTTTCCACCCACACCCGCTCACTCTGGTTAGGCCATTCCTCACTATTCTTTTTCCGTGGCGAGTCAAGAGTGCAATTTTATTTTTGTAAAAGCTGACTTGATTTGATTATTTCGTTCAACTATATGTTTTCGCTGCAACCCAAAGGCATTTGACTAGTGGATAAAAGTAAAAGGAAGTATTATCCCTTCCCGTTTGGCTGCAAGACCATTGGACCTTTCCGTAGGGACTTCGTGGCAAAAACTATTAGAGGAACCACTAATGGCTGCACTAGGCGGCAGAAGGATCCAACGATGATTAAAGCAAGAGTAACAAACTCGTTATGAACGGCATGCGGCTCGTGTGATTCGATCGTCAACGTGTAGATCGAGATTGATCCCAAAAGTCGAAACGAAGATTGGGTTGAAAGAAACGGAATTGAATCATGTCGTTGCTGTTTTACATACTGGGGACCAGGTAACTGCATCTTAAACTAAGCAAACGAATATAAATTACGTGGTTTTTCCAAGATATATAGATGATTGTTGTGTCACAGACGTATAAGCCCAATTCTGGATTTCAATTGAGAGGAAGGTGAGCCAATGGAGTTACTGGTAGAGGAGGGGAAGGGGAGGGAGGATCGAAGAATTGTTGATGGATTTGAATCATCGTTGTTGTTTTGCTTACTAAGGACTAGTAATTGTGTGTTAAATCAAGTAAATGAATATGCTTACTAAGTACTAGTAATTGCTTACTAAGAATATGCTTACTAAATCTGAGAAAAATAACTACGCCTTTAATCTTCGCAACGTAAACTTATACTACACAACAACATTTTCAAGAACAAGGATTTATACTGCGGGACGTAGGGGTAGTACACTTCATTAAAAACTGGTGTTAATTTGCAGGTGCATACACGTTCCCTTTCTCATGCACAGGCACCTGTCCCACGAGCAGACGGATGATTTTGATCTCAATTCCTCACCAAATTAACTTGCTCCGGGAATCATTGTTCCAACGGATCTAGATCGACTGACTGCCGTCAATTAGTTCAAACCATATCGAGAAGGTCATCAGCGAGCGTGGCATGGAGCCACATGAGAAGTTAAGTCCTCTTGGATCCAGATGGGATCATCATGGCGTGGTTCAGTGCCGTCAACGTGGTGGCGGAGGTTGAAACGCTCGAGGACGACGAGAAAGAGGCGCTTCCACCGCCGGTAGGCCGTGGACAGCATGTCAAGGCGCACGGTGACCAGGCTTGTGATGTTCACCGATTGAGCAGCACTTGCGAGAGAGGAAGAAGAACCGGACACTGTAGAGGAGAGAGGACCGGATGAGGACGAGCTCATCGGGGAGTTGGTCATAGTGCCGGCGGAGGCACTCTCAGTGGAGGAAGACGTGGACGACATTGGGAGGGAAGTGGTGGGCAGAAAAAGGCGGATCTCAGAGCGCTCTGATTACCATGAAAGAGATGAATGATCCCACACTCTTTGCATTCGTAGCTTTGCCCTATTAATAGGTAATTACAGTGAGAGAAGAACGGTGAGCCTTGGCTCACGGGGTCGTTACAGATCCGTGCATGCAGGCATGGCGAAGCCGGACCAAGTCTACGTATATAGCGTGTACAATACATGTTCGCCAATACAAGGATTAGTATGTACTACGTCGTTTTATACTCATCTTTCAGCATTAGAAAGAGCCAACTGCTATATCAGATAACCCATGAATATTAATTAAGTAAGGCTGTCTCTAGAATAACATTCCTAACAGAAAACAAAACGAACCTTAGCCGTATAATAATACAACACCTTTGAATGCATGTACTAACCTGGTTATGAAACAAGGGCCTCCCATCCGTGTCTTCATAAAAAAAAATACAGCTCGAAGCGCGTTGACAACCTTAATCAATATACCTGGGAAAGAAGGCCAAACACCAACCTTCGTAAAATATCTCACTTTGCAGAAACCAAAACCGATGTCTGTCAGATCGATACAGAAACGGTGCACAAATTGTAAGTACTCATCAAATGCAGGATTTTATGTTTGGGAAAGGATGGAGCGAGCATCCTATGAATTTTTAAAGTAAGTGTTGCGTTACTAATGTACAAACTGAGCAATAAACCAACAGTAATATCAACAGACGTATACATTTCAAAGAGAAAAAGAAAGACAAGAAGAGGTTAAAAATGTAGCAGGCATGTACCTCACTGCACATGGACAATACTTCAACAAACAAGAAGTGCTGCACTGCATCGCATTGATGAAAAGGGACTTAGGAGGCTTGCCCGTAATTCCCAAGCACCATGTCAATCTTGCTACAGTAAAGTCGTTCTGGGCCATTGGAATATAACTTTCGTTACTTCCCTCTCTTCAACGAAAATAGGCAGACCACCTTCCCAGGTTGAATGAGTAAACAAATTAATACAACAGCTGGTGCCACTACTTCAGAATGGTGGCTTGGAGCATTTCGTACTCAGCTTTCTCTGATACAAGTTAGAATAGTTTTGACAGCCCGTGGAATTCCTATGTATATAAACATCCTCATTCTTATTGCCCTTCTGATCCTCTTCATCAGGTTTCAGAGGCGGCGCTTTTGGTTGGATGCTTTGAACAGCTATTTTCCTTCCATCACTATCTTCAGCTGTCCCGCAGCTCTTCAGCTCCTCGTAAATGTGTTTCGACACCAATGGTGATTTACTCCATTTAATGAAAAGTCCGTTCCATTATCCCTCCTCAATGATGAACTGGAGCATGGACTACAAACTTGCGGATCATCACGTTTCTCTTGTCACCTAGATCGACATTGTGGTTCACCTGATCAGCACCAAAGAACATCATTCTGAAGAACCAATCAAACCAAGTCTGCAGCAGAAAACACCTGCATAATAGATTAGTTGTCAGCACAGAGAAAAGGAGCATCTACATGGAAATAATTCAAGTTTGCAACAATAGCAATGTGTCTCATGTGTCATGTACTTTCGAATTTCTACCTTATTCCAGAAGAAATTAGAGCGAACTTCATGGAAGGACATGTAGGAAATTGACTTAAATGCACTGTGGAAAGGATTAAGTACCATATCATTAGAAACCTAACTTCATGTGAATATGCACCGGTGTACTCCAAAATTGCAAGAGAGCATCCGCATGTCAAGAAAAGCTCAGTGAATGTGATCGTGTAGGGTTGGCACTCCTAGATCTGGCATCAGCCAGTGCTTTTGCCTCATCATCTGACAGTCCTCTTTGCGTAATCTCTTTTAATGTACAGATTCTCTCGAAGGACCCATGAGGCATATTTATTGAAATACGAAACTCCTACAGTCATACTTATTTGGAAGGAATCCTGACAAAGGAATTTGCAATTTCAATATATGATTCAAGGTATAATTTGTAGACAGAAATCTGACAGCTCCAAGGTGACAAAAGTACTAGATGATTTTTTTTTTTAACTTAGGCTAAGCGCTCTAGCATTCACTATTAGAAGAAGGTGAGCACTAGTGCCAAGCCGAAGCTTGAACCCTGGTGGGCGGGGGCACAACTAGCCCATCTAGCCAACTGACCTTTGGTCAATTCTCAGATGAAATTGTTTTATCTCATTATCCACATAATTGTTTATATTGTCTACTATCTAGCATATAATGATACTGTGCCAGTGCTTCATCCAACAATACCTTTTCTTTTTGTTCCTTTCCGGCTCGAGTTATGCTGCTAGCAATCTAATTAGATAAGATATGCTTCTTCCCCAGCATAACCAATCTGACTCTTAATAGATTAGATATGCTTCTCCCCCAGCTTAACCAGTCTGGCACTAAGATACCACTTGGCTAAAAGCCTAGAACTTCAAACATAGAATCTAGTGCATTGTGCTACCTTGCAAGCTTTGGTTGTTGTCAGGCACTGGTAAGCAGTAATGTGATAATCTTGGAACGTAATAACATTTCCTGTTCCCAAACCGGAAACTGACAGATCACAGGGTGGGCATTTAGCCGTAACCCCCATAATCTGATCTGTTAAATAGCATAGCAAGAAACTGATCTATTTTGCTTAGTTTCTAGAGAAAACTGGGACAAACAGTGAGTTAAGCCCTAAGTATTATGAAAACATGTCCATGTTAAGAACATTGTGAAATCTGCCAGAATACAAACAATTGACAAAATAGTGTGAAATTTTGGCGAGTTGACATAATTATGCTCAATATCTGCAGCTTGATTCTGGGTTTGAATAGCTGTAGCTGTGCATGACATTATTCCAGTGGTATCATAGATTTTTTGTTCTTTTAATGCAATTGAATTTAGACATGGTTTATGTTGCTACTTTTGAGTTTTCAGTAAAAGGTTACTTCTCAATTATTCCAAGCCCAATAGCCCATTAACATTATTTGTTGAACCTAAAATCTTTCAGAAATAGAAGTTCATTCAGAATATTTATATTGTCCCTCTCATCTTTTTTTTTTTTTTTACATGCCTCGGTTATTTGTTAAGGATGGCAGACATTTGCAAATTACACCAGCTGATTTCATTAATAAAAATTGAGGCAACAAAAGGAATCAGTAAAGTTCTGAGAAGATGGAGTACTTGTTATGACCAGCGCCCGACCATAATGGTATTGGAGTGAGGCTAAACTGTCGTTGATGGCACCACAACATCTTGATGCTCTAACTGAGGATAGCTTAGCTTTAACAACATATTACAATAAAAAAATAATGACTTGAGGAAAAAAAGTCCACTTTACTCCACTAAAGTATCATGGATGTCCACTGTAACATACCAATTTTTGCCTCTTTGAAAATCTTTTCTTTTTTTTTTGTGTATTTTAGCCCTCTAAAATTTTTCACCATTTTATTTGTTAATTAAAGCTTAATAACGGGTCTTTCATAAATGACAAATGATTTAATGTGACTAATTCTCAAGTGAACAGTTGTCAAAATTATTTTATTTGGGTTCTTTGTGCTTGGAAATATTTTCCAGATTTTTTCAAGTGCATTTGATATTTTATTTGAACTCTTTTGCATTATCTGTATTTTCTAAAAAGAAAAACTACATTCAAACTGGAAATCCCTGGGGGCCTAAACCCACCCACCCTAGCCGGCACAATATTCCTCTCGTCTATCAACCAACCATGCACCAGCCCGCAACCCAATCGGCCCAGCCACACCGTGCCTTGGCCCATTTCCACATGTAGCCTAGTCCGCGTCTACGCGAGTGATGATTCGCCCACGGGTAGGGCCCACCCGTTAGACAAACTAATATTCGTCTTTGTGAGGAACTCTAAGTCCGTGCACGTCACCGACTCCATATTGAATCCCAAGTTACACGATGTCGAGACTACTATTTAAGGAGCACCAACATTGCCAGTAATTCCTAGTCTAAAGCCTTAAACCAAGTTGCCAAGATTTGTTGCCGTTGAGCCAAATTTCAAGGTTTTCCACAAGCGCCTCCACCAAGCTTCTCGCGGGATTCCACCATGACCTATGAGTCTTTGTATTTTTTGTGTTCACCCTTAAGTTCACGTTGTGTTCTACATGGTGCACACTCTCTCGTCGCTAGAGCATCATCGGAGGATTCTATGGCTGTATAGGATGTTGCTGCTGTCGCAACATCCGCGTCATCATGTTCAACCCATTGAGATCTACCCGGTGGTATGACCTAGTGCTCCATAGGAGGTGACAGTGAAACTTTCGCTATTCATAGGACTTCTCCTCCGTGTTTCATTGATGTATTGTAGCCAACGATGACCGTTGGTTCCTATCATCTGGACCTGAATATGCAAATTCGAACCATTTGTGTATATTGCACTAGTCTAGAATCACACCAATGCACACAGTGGCAACATAGACAAAATAACATCCATACACAATGAATTATAAATAAATGAGCTAGGTTTGATAAATAAATAACTATTGTGAGCTTACGGTGTTTACATTTATTAGGCCTCGCAGAGCTAAAGCACTAAATAAGATAACTACAAAGGAATGAAAATAAACTCGAGTGGAACCCATCGATATGCAACATGCAATCGACAAGGTACAAGATCTGTGGCTCAACCTCATCGTAAAACTCCTCCAAGGCAGGTGTAGATTCCTCCAATTCTTCAACTGAATGTTGATTAATGCAAAGGTGAGCACATAAAATACTCCACAAGTTGTGCATACAGAATGCAGAGTCTAATTTACTATTTGCAAGGCTTAAACAAAGGATACAGCTTCAGGGTTTATTTTGCACAAAGTAGCATTTATAAGAATAGGATAAATAGATTGAAAGAACAATTAGACGAGGACTGGGAGACCCTTGGCCGGTCAGCGCACGGTCAACGGAGCTCCCTAGCTCGGAGGCCTAGACCACGACCTGGACCGTTTCGAGCCGCGCGACCTAGAGCACGTACGGCCTCGAGGTCGGGCCCCGCACGACCTTGGGCTTGGGTTGGCTCTTGCTCGGGACGGCGTCCCCTCGGATTCCGGAACGTGTGTTTACTCAGCGGTTACCAAGACGTGGGATCGTGGGTGAGGCGAGCATCTTGCGACGTGTCGGGGCGATTCTGCCAACCATCCACGCGCATGAAGACCACTACCCCGGGAATCTCTCCCGTCCGTTACAGGCAGGGAAGATATAAGACTAAGGATAACGCCACCTGAGGGGACACGCGGCACTAGAGCTCGAGCGTTAGACATCGCCATTGTTGAGCTTGAGCTGTAACACACCCCTGTACTCGAGAATAGCAAAGATCACCGCCGCAAGGCAACTGGAGTAGAGCTATTACCTTCATAGGGGCTCGAACCAGTATAAGTCTCCGTGTCATGCTCGTTGTCGCCTTGCTCCGACCATCAGCACGTCGAATCCGTTCCTCCGTTGAGCAAAGCTCAGCTCGGGTCCCTAGTCTCCCTAACCCCTTTTCATTTCTGCAGTTGGCGATCCCGATCATCGACAGCTGGCGCCCATCGTGGGGCCCGATAGCTTCGCTCATTCGCAGGAAAGACACCAAGATCGTGGGAGTATGGCGCACCTCATCGACGGACACTCCTCGAGCGTGGGTTCGAGCGCGGACCCCGACTCCGTGTCCCTGTTTTCGCCCCGCCAAGACGAAAGCAAAGACGCGTCTTGATGGCGGGCGGCCATGGCGCGGCGCGGCGGATGGTCGTGATCCGCAGACCTCGAGGACGCTTCGTCGGATGGTACATGTTGCCATCAACCAAGCCATAAGCGCCCTCGTGGAGGACCAGAGAAAAAGCGATCGTCGTGGGCATCGGACTTCCTCCTTCGAGAGCGCCTCCGCGCTATCGCCCGGATCATGGTTGATCCCGATAGGGCGAGATCGGAACTCTTTGGCCGAGCCCTGGCCGAAGAGCTCGACCGGGCTGCGACCGAGGTCATACCTCTGCAGCATCGAAGTCACCGCTCGGGGACCCACTCCCTAAGGAGTGATGACAACTCATCACGCCTTCGCCAGCACGGTCGTCGGTCGCCTCCCGGGCAGGAGGCGCCTTCTTGCCAGCGATCTCGGGAGGTGACTTTGACTCCGCCACGTCGCCGTCCCGCGGGCACCAACCCGAGCAGGGTCAGGCGCGAACCGAGCTCAAGCGTCGCCGACCGGCGATAAGTCCGGGGTCTCTCCCGGATGTTCCACCTGAGCACCGCAAGGTCTAGGACCGCCTGCGTTATCTCCCGGGTGACTCCCGTGCTCGGCATCATGATCGTTCTCGCCGCAGGTCGGGCCGCCGAGGCAGCCTCGATTCCGAGTCCAGCAGTAGTGAAGGCCTTGTCGGCGACGACCTCTCCGGCGCAAGACGTCCCCGGCCTAAGGCGCTTTCGGCGTATTCCGACGACCTTCGCCGAGTCTGTTGGCGGCTCGATTCAAGCGGCGTTGATAGAGCGCCGCGGGACCAAGAATCCGACGAGTTCTGTCTATATACTCGACCGCCATCTGGCGGCGGGGCGATGAGCTCGTGATGGCCAATTACCTCCCGCCGTGTTGGGCGGCGCCCGCCGAACCGGCTCTTCAACCAAAAGCCTGGTTCCTTCAGATCGTGGCGTCAAATCCAGAGCGCCCTCCGCTCCAACTTCCAGAGTTGCTACGAGCGGCCGAGGAGGGAGAAAGACCTGGATCGCGTCATCCAGGGCAAGAGCGAGCCGCTTCGCGACTTCGTGCGGCGGTTTATCCGCACGAGGAACTTGATCCCGAGCATCTCCGACGAGGCCGTCATCAAAGCCTTCAAGTTTGGCATCCGCGACCGGCGCCTTACCGAAGACCTGGAGATCACATCGAGGCTCAGCGTCAACAAGTTGTTCCGCATGGCGGAGCGATACGCGGATGCGGATGACGCTATCCGCTGGAAGCGCGATTACGACCAGGGTAAGCTTGGCCTAAACCCCACGGAGGCTGGCCCGTCCAACTCCAAGGGCGCCGACCACGGCACCGCCACCAAGAAGAGGAAGCGCGACCGCAGGAACGGTGGTAGCCTGCCGCGAGTGATCGTTTCGGCAGACGGACAACGCGAAGTCCTAGAGGTCCGAGATCAAGCTCGGGAGGGGGCTCGACCTCGCCAAGGTCGACCTCGACCTCGCCAGACGCTGAACCAGCCCCAGCAGGGGGCGGCGACTGGCCTCGGCGGCCGCCTTCGGCCGTATGGGGAAGGCGCCCAGGGTTCGATGAAGCGAAATTCTGCTTGTTTCACAGGGCGGTCGGCCACGATCTCTGAACCTGCAGGGCTTGGCAGAGCAAGCTGCATGCCTTCTACGATGGGCGCGGAGAAATGCCCGAGCTCCCGAAGGAGGACGACCAGCCGGACAGGGTGAACGCTGGGACGGACCATGGCGACCTCGACCTAGAGTTCCAGCAGGGTGAGCGCCGGATCGATGTCATCTTCGGCGGCTCGTCAGCTTAGCAGTCCCGACGTGAGCTCAAGGCCACCTCGCGAACCATCTACCAGGTCACCGTCGGGAAGCCCATCGAGCAACACTGCAAATGGGCTGGAGCCACCATCACATTCTCTCCGGAGGATGCTCTCCAAGGTATGGCCCGTGACTTGAAGACCGCCTTGGTCGTGACCCCGACCATCAGCAATACCATGGTCGGGCGCGTCATGGTCGATGGTGGCAGTTCCCTTAACTTGCTTCAGGTAGGAGCGCTCGACCGGATGCAGATTCCCCGGTCGAAGGTCAAGAACATAGCTGTCCCCTTCTTCGGAATTTTCCCTGGAAGCTCGACCATCCTCTTGGGGCAGGTGGTCTTGCCCGTCACCTTCGGCGACTCGGACAACTTCCGACCGTGATCACCTTTGAGGTGGTGAAGGAGACCTCCGTGATAACGCCATTCTCGGCGGCCTACCCGATCAAGTTTATGGCGGCCAACCACTATGGCCATCGGTGTATGAAGTCGCTGGTCCCAACGGCATCATAACCGTCTTGAGGCGATCTACAAAGCGGCACATGGATGCGAGACCAAGGCCTTGGCCCTTGCCGCATACCTCTAGCGAGCCCGGAGGCGACGGTGAAGAACGCTCGTCGGGCGGCGATCCGGCCAATGGGCGGCGAAGGCTGTCTTTGCCGAGAAAGCGACCGACCGGATGCATCTATGTCTCGGCAAGTGAGTTCCAAATAGAACTCAGCTCGTCACCTTCCTCCGCGCCAACAAGGGCATATTCGCAGGGAGCCCGCGGACATGCGGCGTCGAGGAGGTGATCGAGCACAAGCCGCACGTCGAGCCAGATTGTCGTCCCCGGCGGCGATCGCTTCCGGAGAAAGTCGCAGTCATCAAGGAGAACCTTAACAAGTTGTTGAAGGTCGGCTTCATTCGCGAGATTGACTACTCCGAATGGTTGGCCAACCCGGTCATCGTCCAGAAGAAGGGCGAAAGTGGAGGATGTCGTGGACCACACAGGTTGAACTCGGCTTGCGAAAGACAACTTCGCTCCGCAAGATCGACCGGATCGTCGACTCCACCGCTGACGCCAAGATGTTAAGCTTCTTGGGCGCCTATTCGGGTACCATCGAGATCAAAATGGCGGTTGGCGAGCGAGCAAGACGTCGTTCATCACACCGTTCGGCACTCATCGCTACACGACCATGTCGTTTAGTGCGCGCAATGCGAGCCACGTTTGCGTCGATGACCAAGGCGTTCGACCTCGGATCGGCGAAACCTTGAGGTCTCGTGGATGACATCATCGTTAAGAGCCCCACCGGCGACCACGTTCGGGATCTCGAGGAAACCTTCACCAATCTGAACAGACACAAGATCAAGCTCAACCCCGAGAAATGCGTGTTCGGCGCTGCGTCAGGGAAGGTGCTCGGCTACATGATGGGGGGCTCGGGGGTTGGCCCGAGCCCGAAAAAGATCGAGGCGATCGAGAAGATGGCGCCCCCGACCTCGGTCAAGCAGGTGCAGAGCCTCACCGGCCGCATGGCCGCCCTCAGTAGATTCATCTCGAGGCTCGTTGAGCGTGGGCTCCCATTCTTTAGAGCTCTGCGCAAACAAGGGAGTTTCGAGTGGACCCCAGAGGCGCAGCAGTCTTTCGACGAATTGAAGGTATACCTATCAACCCCACCCTACTCACGACTCCGACTGAGAGAGGTTGCTGCTCTACCTTGCGGCCACCACCCAAGTACATCAATCTTGTCTTGGTGGTCGAGCGGGGTCACAAAGAAGACTCGATCTATTATGTCAGTGAAGTCCTGACGGCCCGAATGAGCGCTACCCGCAGGTACAAAAGTTGTTGTATGCTCTCCTAATGGCTTCGCGCAAGCTTCGTCATTACTTTCAGGCGCACTCTGTGGTCGTCCCGAGCAACTTTCCGCTCGGGGACATCTTAAGGAACCTAGAAGGTGGCGGGCGAATCGCCAAGTGGGCTATGGAACTGGCAGCATTTGATGTCCAGGTCGTAGCTCGCACGGCCATCAAATCGCAAGTGCTCACGGCCGTGGTCGAAAGCAGACGTCGCAACCCTCTCCCGAGCTCGAGGTCGAGGAAGAGAAGCCCCGACCATGCTCTTTGGCTCGAGGTCCTTCAAGTGGAATCCTTATTCTTCGGCGATCAATTGAGATATGTGGTTCGTTTTGGGTTTCGTGACCAATAACGTGGCGATCTGAAGCTCTTTTGGCGGGAACTGCGAGCTTGAAAAGCTTTGGGCGTCTGCCGGTTGGTTGTAAAGGGCGACTCCCAGCTTGTCGTCAATCAGAACAACAAGGAGTACCAGTGCTCAGGAGAATCGATGGCAAAGTACCTTGCCGAGGTGTGCAAAATGGAGAAGTGGTTTGAACACGGAGCTCAAGCACATACCGGGAGGGACAACTCCAAAGGCCGAGCTTCCTCTCCAAGCTCGGCTCCTCCGACGACGAGATCCCCTCCGATGTCATCCTGGAGACGCTGGCGGCCCCCTCGATCTCCGATCAATAGGTCTTGCTCGCCGTGGTCGAAGGTATCCCCTCCTGGGTTGAACCTATTCACAATTTCCTTGCAAAGGGCGACTTACCGCCCGACCCTGCCGAGAGGAGCAGGATCAAGCGCCGGCGAGTTTATACACGCTCGTCGAGGGGAAGCTCTACAGGCGGAATGTGTCTGGAGTACTAACAAGGTGCGTCACCACGGAGGAGGGTAAGTACCTGTTAAATGACATCCACTCAGGCCTCTGTGGAGCGTACTCTTCATACAGGACGATGATCGGCAAGGCCTTTCGCATGGGGTATTATTGGCCGACGGTGCTTCAGGATGCCCGCGACATTGTCCGCGCCTGTCGAGCATGCCAGTTCCACACCCGGAAGTCGCATCAGCCCGCCTACGCGCTTCAGACCATCCCGCTCGCTTGGCCTTTCTCGACGTGGGGGTTGGACATCCTCGACCCTTTTCCTCAGGCGGTCGGGGGTAAGAAGTTCCTTTTCGTTGCTGTTGACACTTTTACTAAATGGATAGAAGCCGAACCGGTCTCGACCATAATCGCTTTCGGCGGTTTGTCGGCTTTTTTCGCTTGTTTATGGTCACCAGTGCACGGGTTCGTACAAAATTATCACTGACAATGGTACGCAGTTTACCAGTGAGTTGTTCCAGGAGTTTTGCGAGGACCTCGGCATCAAAGTATGTTTCGCTTCAGTGGCTCACCCTCAGAGCAATGGAGTAGCAAAACGCGCCAACGAACAAATCATCCAGGGCGTCAAAAAATGAGTTTCAGATGAGCTCGAACGCTATGGCAAGACCTGGGTGGACGAACTTCCCACCGTCTTATGGTCTATTCGTACCACGGTCAGCCGAGCAACAGGGTCCACACCCTTCCAGCTCGTGTTCGGTACTAAAGCTGTCCTATCTCCTGAGGTTGTTGAGCTCTGTCGAGGTCACAGGTCGACCAAGTCGACTTGAGCATGAGCGGTCTCGACCTTACCCTTGTAGAAGAAGTAAGATGCCGTAATCGCCACGATCAACGCACTACACGCAAGCTCTTCGCAGACATGCGTCTCGTCAGACGACCTAGGAGCTCCTTGTTGGGGACCTAGCCCTAAGACGAATTTAGGGCTCGCCCAACACCAACAAGTTATCCCCACATGGGAGGGCCCTATAGAGTCGTTTCAACAGATCGCGACGGGGCTTCTGGCTAGCGATGCCCAACGGCAGAGAGCTCTCTAGCTCGTGGAACATAGATCAGCTTCGGAAGTTTTATGTGTAATCCCTAAACTTTAAGTTTCAATATAGTTGTTCTTCAATTCTCGCCCTTTACACCTTTTCCTTTTTGTTGTGCATTCTGTCGCTTTTTGTTCGAGACTTCTTCGAATACGACCTACGTACAACGTGCACTCGCTCTTAGTCTGAATGTCGCGAGCTTAATGTTCACCCCCAGTGGTCGAGCTGAACGTAAGCCGAATCTCTTCGCAATCCAGCTCCTCCTGTGCCCGGGCTCGAGCAAAAAGCCTCGCAGTTTGGACCATTGAGCAGTGCGCAAGGTCGTGGTCGGGATTCGAATATTAGTCTGGGCGTGACCATCACTGTCGAGCTCGTTTTTGTCACGTTTACTCCCCCTGCGGACCTTTTCTCGACTTTGCAGGTCGTAGTCGTTTGCTAGCGTCTAAATCTTGCGCCCAAGGTCGGCGTTGCTCGACCTTGGACCCAACGGGGGATGGATGAGGACATACCACCGGCGAGTGACCTAAAGTGCATATCTAAGGGCAAAAGAGGCGTACACCAAATGTCCTCGACCGAAAAAAAACTTGAAACAAGAGGAGTTTGATGTCCCCAAAAGAAACGTACAGACATTTTGTCTTAGTGTTTTTTACAGGTTACCCAGCCTAGATCTATCTACAGATCGGCCATCTCGCGGGCAAGCTTCTCCTGCTCGAGCTCGGCGACCTTGGCCCTTAGGGTCGACAGCTCGCTCTGATACTATAGGGCTTCCTTGGAGGCATCCACAGCACGGCGCCGCTCGTCCTGAAGTTGGGCCAGAGCGCCCTTCGCTGCTTTGCTGGCTCGCCCAAGCTTCTCCTCAAGGTCCAGGACCTTGGCCTCAAGCTCGCGGGACGCCTTCGCCAAGGAAGACGCTTGCTCCGCGGCGGCCTTCACCAGCACTTCGGCCTTGGCCCGCTCAGCTTCGAGCACCTTGGCCGACTGCGCACGCTCTTGCTCCACGGCCTTGTAGGCATGGTCGCGCTTGGTGGCTCTGGCCTGCTCGAGCTCAGCCGCGTGGGCAACCTCCTACGCCTTCATCGCCTGGCGCATGTCGTCGAGCTCTTTGGCCCTCTGTACGACCTCTTCTTGCTCGATCTCCAAGGTCTCAATGAACCTGGAGCGCTCGACCTCCCGCACCTCCACCATGTTCAGGATGCCCCTCAACACGTCGGCGTGCTCCTGAAGGCCTTGTAGTCCTTGGGAGACGCTACGGATCGCCTTCATGGCCTAAAAGGTGGTCCAAATAAGAGAAGCACCAAAGAGAGCTCGGGCTAACGTATTGCAGGATGTGCGAGGGGGTCCTTACCTCACGAAGACGGTTCTCAACGCGCGCGCGGGTGAACTCTTCGCGCGCGCGGGTGAACTCTTCGCGCTCGCCACCCGATGTTCCCGGGCCAGTGCCGACCTTGACCTTCACCGGGACACTGGGGTCAGGACTTTCGGGCGCCACGCCCGTGGTGACTTGGCGTTCTACCACCACCCCCTGGGGGCTCAGCTCGCCACCAGGGGTGGGCTCGGCAGCGACACCGGTCCCGACCTCCGTGGTCGGGCCAAATCCACCTCGGCGCTAAGGAGTCTTGGCCGGATCCCACCGCGATCTCCATGGCGCGGTCAATGTTAGTGGCCTAAGGTGCTTCCATGGTTGCGGCGGGCGCCGAGCACCTTCCTCCGCGTCGACCTCGGCGCCCAAGCCGCCACGGTCGAGCAGGCCTAGGACACCTCGCGGAGTGCGGCAAAAGCGCCAGGCGCTTCCTCCGTCGACCTAGGGCGGGTCAGCGACAACGCCGGCGTCTGCCTCGCCGGTGTCGTAGTCCTCACTAATCGCAGGCTGGTTCAACTCCTCGTCCGGGTCGTCGACCCCTTGGTCGAACTCGTCGGCCGGGACCAGGCTCGGGGGTCCAGAAGGATTACGCACTTGGCCCAAGGGTCGGCGCGGGGCCAGCACGAAGACGTTCTCCTCCTCCTCCTCGAACTCGAGCTCGCCCTGGACAACAGCCATCGTCAATACGGGCAGGTTTTGAGCTCGGACGCTCAGGGTCTGCGATCAAGAACAGACTCTGAGCCAAAATGACGTGAAGGGGGTGGAGCAAAATGAGAAACCAAAAGCTTACTTGGGTCGTCAGCCTTCGCCTCGCTGAGGGCTGGCGAGGGTCTTGCTGCCCCGAGGTCGAGGGGCACTTCGCTTTCACGCTCCCCGACCTGGGACCTTGGAGCCAGCGCTGGCTCCACGTCACCCGCGGCGGTGGTCTTGGGGCCCCGACCTTGGGACCCCTAGGCCGGCTGAGGACCCGAGGTCCTGGCAGCAGCCGTCGCGCTCTGCTGCTGCAAAGGGGAGAGCGTGTCAAGCGACAAGAAGACACGAGCATGAGCTCGGGGGCTCGACCGTGGGGATCCTTACCATCGCGCGGTCACCCCACTCGAGGTGGGGTTTCTTCACCTCCTGGCGGCCTGCTACAGCCGGGGGAAACCTCTTCTTCCCCTTCTTGCTCTTGCCCCGCCGGCAATGGAGCATCCTCTGGTTTGTCTCGAGCAGCTCTGGTGGTCTGCAAGGGCACGCAAGGCTTAAGGAGGGCTCCATAGACACTCAAATTAAGAGCTTGGTCGGGATGGCTTACCTCAGCCTTCCGGCGGAGTACATTTTTCGGGACGGGGTCGTCGATGTCGTAGACATGCGCCCCTTTCCCGAACATCTCGCTCATCCTGGCGATGATCCAGGACTTCTTCGGTGCTGCAAGGGAAACAACCATCAAAGAAGATCGAAGGTCGAGCTCGAGCAAGGCTTCAAGATGAAAAAGGCTTACCAGACATGCCCTCTCGGGTCGGGTCGTCACGCCCCCTTATCTTGAAGAACGGATGCACCCTCCTCCATAGAGAGGACACCCGGTTCCGCAGGAAGTCGTTGGCGATCGCCTGTCCGGTGAGGCCGCGCGTAGCGCATAGGTGTATGACGGCAATGGCCTCCTCGTCAACCTCGAGGTCATCTGCCTCCGGGGTCTCCTTCTTCCCGGTGACGGGGGATCTCTCATACGTCAGCGCGCCGTCTTCCCCCTTCTTCAGGTAGAACCACCGCTCGGTCCACGGGCCAAGGGAGTCCCGAGCGTGGATCTTGGGGAAAGTCCACGAGATCCTCGTCCGCAGCCGAAAATAGAGGCACCCGACCACGGGGTCCTTCCCAGAGCAGAAGAGGCTGAAGTACCGGAAGAAGAGCGAGGGGGTGGGAAGGATTCCTAGGAACCCCTCGCACAGGTGGGAGAAGATGGACAGGAGGAGAATGGAATTTGGCACCAGGTTGATAAGCTCGATCTCGCAGCTAGAGAGGACTACCGCCACGAACTCGCTCTCCGGGGTCCGCAGGCCGAAGAGCGTATAATGCTCGGTGCAGACGACCTCGTCATCCCTAGGGTGCGGCTCGGTCTCGCCGCCCGGCAACCGCCATGTTACCGGGTCCAACAACCCCAGGGTCTCGAGCTCCCTCATCCTTGCTAACGACATTGTGCTCCTCCCAAGCTTGGCCATGGCGATCGTTGCGAGCCTGGTCGAGGGAGAGGAAGAGAGACTTGCCCGGGCAGAAAGCTAGAGGATAAAAAGCGCAAGATCGGGAGTTTCCTCAATAGTTTCATTGTGGACTCGGGTTTATAAGCTGCGTCGTCGCTAAATCCAGTCCACGGCGTCTCAAAAGGCGTGCCAGCCATGATTTGACAGGCGCAATTAAGGACTGGGCCGCGGGCTCGAAGCGCCACAGTGTCCGTGCCGCCGTTCGCATCCGCATCAAAGACTGTGAAGTTCAAAGGTCACCAGGTGTCGAAGTCGAAGGTTCCCCTTCGTGATCTCCGCCCGACCTCGGCCAAGGGTTCAAGACCTATGGAAGCTTTTTCCGTACATCTGCGAAATAAGGCTCGAGGTCGCTCTGTGTCTTCTTCGACCTTGAGCCTCGGGGTGGCCGACGAGGACTGGAGACCCTTGGCGGTCAACAAGACGATCAGCTGAGCTCCTAGCTCGGAGGCCTAGACCACGACCTGGACCGTTTCGAGCCGCGCGACCTAGAGCACGTACGGCCTCGAGGTTAGGCCCCGCACGACCTTGGGCTCGGGTTGGCTCTTGCTCGGGACGGTGTCCCCTTGGATTCCGGAACGTGCGTTTACTCGGCGGTTACCAAAACGTGGGATTGTGGAGCTGAGGCAGGCATGTGCGACGTGTCCGGGACGGTTATTGCCAACCATCCACGCGCATGAAGACCACTACCCCGGGAATCTCTCCCGTCCGTTATAGGCGGGGAAGATATAAGACTAAGGATAACGCCACCTGAGGGGACACGCGGCACTAGAGCTCGAGCGTTAGACATCGCCATTGTTGAGCTTGAGCTGTAACACACCCCTGTACTCGAGAATAGCAAAGATCACCGCCGCAAGGCAACTAGAGTAGAGCTATTACCTTCATAGGGGCTCGAACCAGTATAAGTCTCCGTGTCACGCTCGTTGTCACCTTGCTCCGACCATCAGCACGTCGAATTCGTTCCTCCATTGAGCAAAGCTCAGCTTGGGTCCCTAGTCTCACTAACCCCTTTTCATTTCTGTGGTTGGCGATCCCGATCGTCGACACAATTAAAAACTATACAATAATAATAATTTAACAAGAGATTTCATTGAGTTTTACAAAGCTTCACATAGCCTAAATCAATTATCCACACAGCAAATCTTCCCAAGTTTTATTCTATGAAAACTACCCCTTGTGTGAAATTCCCAAGTACATCCATGACTATGGACACAGCTATTCAAATAGATTAGATTAACACTTTTGTAGAGATTGTACTGCTTTACCCACAAAATATGATTATCGTCATGGTCTAAGCACATTTTCTTACATGTGCAACTCGAAGGATCATAACAAAGCTCTAACCCAACAACAACTAGCCCTCTCGGTAATCTACCTACACCCTTATTCCCACACAATGAATATCCGCACACAATAAACGAATGTAGGAGTACACTGTTGGATTTCATAATAGGAACCGTCCATGATGTGGCTGACACAGTACACAACACCCTCCATCTTGCACACATAGTCTAACCTACAACCTAAGGATGCCAATTTGGAAACTTGATAAGTTACTACGCTAGGTTCTTCCCATTAGAACACATGGTTGTACGATTGGGGCTCAGTTCATTGGTGCACAAAGTTAAGTCCTTAATTATCTAGGACGAGACTTCCCAATACACTAAACATACACACAGAACCACATAGGCCCACATAGTTCACCACACATAGCCTTCTACAAAGTTATGCCACTCACCCCAATTTAAATCATTAACCACCTTTGTTGATTATCACAAAGCATCCAGATTTCCATATGGTTATTCCATTGTCGTTAATCAAGTGTAATAATGCCATTCAAATGACATTAGCATCCCATTATAGCTAAGTGTTGTGTCAAAACCTATTATGTTGTTAGGTGTCGGGTTAGCCCAAATATGAGTGAGGGAGTAAATCCTAGCCCTTGATGAGGATCTTTATAGGAGAAGAAAGTCATCCAAGGGTGAAGTTTGCTCAGATTAGGCTATAAATAGAGGGCTAGAGGGATGCCTCTTCCCAAGGGTTTTAGGGTTTGTAAAAAGGATTTTGGTTTTTTATACTCTTTTGAGCTTTGTCTACTTGGTTGTGAGACTTTATAACCATTACTCTTATGATGAAATAAAAATCATTTTTGTGCTCAAGTTCATACTCATCTGGTTGCTCTTCCTTTTTGAGTTTTGATCTCTCTTTGATTTCTTTCTCTCTTGTTCTTGTGTTGCTAGGGATGAATGATTGTTGGATAAATCTTCTACAAATCATAGCCCAATCTTCTAGGCATGATTCAACTCCCTCTTCTAAGTTTTTGTTTTTGGAATGTTTAAAGAAAAGAAAAGATTTTTGGTTTGGATTCTCATACCGCCGACGCTTTCGGTCTCCGTGTTTTCACGCCTCGAGGCTATTTAAGCCGATGCTGCATCGCCCGAGGTTCGCCTCTCCGCGCTGCACCGCCGCCTACCTCTCGCCTAAGACCTCGCTGTCGAGGAGAACGAGCTCATGAAGTTCGCCGCCTCCCGAACACCTTCTCCATTGCCGTCCGCCTCTCCGGCCATCCTCCTCCGCGCCGCTTGCGCCGAACTCACTCGAAGCCCTCTTCCGGATCCGCTACTTCTTCCGTCTGATCTGGTGCTATTCCACCGCTAGTGTGTCGTCTTCTCGGCTCCGTGAAGAAGGCCATCGCGCTTCTTGCCGTCGCGAGCCTCCGTGGGCCTCGGTAGCCGATCACAACCGAGGCCCTAGATTGAGCCACGTCCTCGCGCTGCCCTTTGCCCGTCGCCGTCCGATCCGGAGCCGACGTTCAGATCTTGCCACGAGCTAAACCCCGCTCCCATGTCTGCGTCATCGTCGCGTGATCACATCTACATTCCAGAGCCATTTATTTTCAATTTTGAGGTTGTTTCCTCTATTTTGTATTTATTTGGTTTCGTTGCTTTATTGTTTGCAAAAGTACTTTGTTTTATACAATTGCATGCTATTTGTGTAACAATGCTAGTTTATGGGAGTAGCTACTTACCCGCTTTGAGCACGCCTTTGATTATTGGAATGCCATGTATCCATTGTTAACCATAGGTTGGGACATTATTAGTTGGACATAATCATAGTACCAAAGATTGGGTTATCGTAGCTATGCTTAGCCATGCTTAGTTGTCCGATGGGATTCATATCACCGTGAGCTAATGTTAATCTTGACTTAATGAGATATTGAATTGTGGTCATGACCATCTGTTGTAAAACTTGTTGTACCATGGCGGGGATGCCATTGGTTTTGGGTTAAACAAAATGTTTCTCGGGCAATTGATCGTGGCAAAGAAAGGGGTCTTTGTTAGCACATTGGGATGTGGTGTCTTGCTCGAGACAATTTAAGGACTTAATCTTGTGCGCCATTGAACTGGCCTAACGTGCAACCACAAGTCCCAGATGGGACGGACCTAGGTGATTAATTTGCAATGTCCGGACTTGAGTATTGCCGTTGTTGGTGTGGGGTCCGAGATGGACGTAGACTCACATGGCTTAAGAGGGGGCCCTAGAGGGGCTAAACCTTAGAGGGCAGAGATCTTGGGTTTAGACATGCATTGTAAAGGCTTTGTAGTGATCTCTCCGCCGACACACCAAAGGAAGTGTGTTCTTAGCGCTTGGCATTAAGGGATGATCATGTCTTGTGGGTAAAGCCGCATAACCTCTGCAGAGTGTAAACTATTGAATAGCCGTGTGTCGCGGTCATGGACAAGCAGGGATTTCACACGGGTATAGAGTATTTTCTTGAAATGTGGAATGGTTGGGATGTGAACGGGGAGTTCACTGTTGTTTTGTTGTCTCAAGCTATACTGTTGAATTGTGTGGTTGATACTTGTTTCGAGTGATGTAGGGTGATGCCTCGTCATTCTGCTCATGTTGTCTACTATTGATTTATCGATTATTTATTATTGTTTTATTCAAACCGCCTTCAATCTATTTAGTGTATTTAAATTCAAGTTATTGCTTTCTGCAAATGAACCTTATGACTATCCTTTGTCAAGCCGTGCATGAATATATTGCATCATTTCCCTATGGCTTGTTGAGTACGTTTTGTACTCACGGTTTTATGCCCCTGTTGTTCTTGTTCAGTTGCTGAGGAAGGACCAGGTAATGAGTATCAAGAGGAGGAGTACTATGAAGACTACGCCGACTAGGAAGGCGCTTTCCTGCATTTATTGCCTCGTGGTATGTCGAATGGCCCAAGTTATTTTATTTCGCCGCAACAATTTATTTGTTTCTAAGCCAAAAGGCATTGGTGTATGAACCTTGACCATAAGGTCGTTTGCTTTATTCAATAATAATTTGTTTCTTCTTAGTTATTTCGATGTATGGAATGATATGTCATCTATGTTTCCACTGTGTGCACTAGCGTGATCCTGGACTAGTGCGGTATACACAGAGGGTTTCGGATTTGCATATCCGGGTCCCGACATTTTTGCTTGTTGTGATTAAAGGAGACCATCTAAAGTCACCTTGATCATCCAATCTCTACAAACAAGCTTAGGGTGAAGTTTGTGGTTTTTGCCCGATTTTGGTGCAGTCTTCCTTAGATTAGAAAAAGGGTCAGAACTTTGACATCAATCTCTGTGATTGAAGGTTGGAATAGGTTCTTGACTTTCTTAGGAAGGTGCGTGCAAAATTTCACAGGTTTTGGATCAAGTGATCAAAAGTTACATCAATTCTTGCTTTGGAGATCTTGCTGATTTCGCTATTCATTTGACCTGCTGATGTGCTACTGTTTGCTCGATTAGTTGCTTCCTTTACTGTTCATTGGATATTGTTCATATGACCAGGTGTTGTTTTAATGTCCATCCGACCAGTTGTTTTTATTGTTCATTTGACTAGTTGCTGATTTACTATTCATTAGCACTGTTCATCTGATTTGTTCATTCGTACTGATCATCCGACTTGTCCTTTTAGCTAGAGAAGTGTTTAAATTTTTAGGGGGAAATTTTATTTGGCTCCTATTCACCCCTTCTAGTTGCCATTTTTGGTACTTCATTGTAAAACCGGGTTTGAATGATCAAATCGCATAACTTGCCTTGGAATAGCTCTTGGTCCAATCCTTGAACAAACTCTTCTCCTTTGTAAACTCCCGAGGCAACAATGCCTATGCAAAACGTGTGGTGAAAATAAATAAAAAACAAAATAGAGACACAAAGAAACTCCAAAAATAAAATATAATACATTGGAAGGTGGAGCTCAATTTTAGATGAATGTAGAATCTTAAACGGAATCATTTTGAGTTCGTGTGAAAGAACAAAGGGGAATATTCCTTCAGTTGAGATTGACAGGTGGGACCCACGATCTATAGACCGAGTCCATGGGAAATCTCTGGTCCACGATGGATCAAGTTCATGAAAACAATAGCTGACAAGCGGGGTTCACATGTCATAAACATGGTCCACGGTGAATTAGGTCTACACAGATGTGATCTATAGTTGCGATGACAAGGCAGTTTGCATAGCAATGAAGCTTACATTGCACTAAGCTAGCGTTGAGGTGGCATCCACGTCGGCGACACATCGGTAGTGGTGCACGGGAACCGATGGTCATCGTCGATGGCTCTCTAGCGGTCGGTAGTGGTGGCTAAGGCTCAGGTCTGGGGAATTCAATCATAGAGGACATGATGATGTGGTTTGCACTCACAGGCAACAACCATAGCGGCTGGTGGCGAGGAAGAAGGTGGCAGAGCTGCGGGCTCGTGATGGCAACGGGTCTCTGGTGATGCTCCAACAATGGGGAGAGGCGCACTGGGTAAAATACGTGACGATGAAACTACAGGTGATGTTAATGGCGGCAGGGGCTCACGAGATTGATTTGGCTCGATCTCGGTACGTGGAGCACAAAACTCAAATTAAACCTAGGAATGCGTGGTTGGATTTGCGAGAAACTCACCGGAGTGGTGAGGACACGAGGAAAGTGATAGATGTGGCAGATCTATTTGTTGGAGATGGAGAGGATAGCTTGCGGCGACAATTGCAGCACAGGGACATCATCTATGAGGTGCGGGATGAAGCGGCGCACACTAGCTGGCTTTGGCTTTTAAAGGGGGTAGCCTAGGGTTTTGCAACACGACTAAGACATTGAGAAACGCGGTAGCAGTTACGGAGTGCTACAACCTGTAGTAATGATGGTTAGGGTTGGGGTTCGGTTGGGCTAGGTAGGGCCGAGGCGGATTGGTGCTACAGATCAAGCCGCTGGGCCACATAGGAAAGAATGGGAGAGAAAGAATGTGGGTCGGGAAAAAGAAAGTGGCCCACGAAGGATTTTGGAATTTAAATTGATGTCCAAAATTCAGAAATCCAATAAATCCAAATGAGCTCAAACAAATAGCAAATGAACTCAAAAATCCCAGAAAATGCAAAAAATGCCTTGCAACACAACGAACCCAACTGGATCGATTTTCATTTAATTGAGGTTTATAGTCTTCAAATTAAATCTGTTTAACTTTAGAAATTCCCAGCTAAGCTTTAATTAGCGAGGGAAATTGGTGAGAATTTTTAGGGGACCTCTTTTACTCAATTTTTTTAAAGAGCGAAAATTGGGTTGTTATGGTTCCTGTGCCGGTGTGCATTGAGTTCACCATGTCGTCCGCATCAGTTTGTGCCCATCTGAAGACCAAGTCATGCTATCATTCGTTGTGCCACTGTTCGCTAGAGTTGCGTTGCCATTTGCTGTCATCCGCCGTCTTTGTCCTTGGCGAGGTCAGCCGATGTGGCAAGCCACATCATAGCCACGTAGATGCCACATTAGCGTGAAGTAAGCAAAAGTCCATATTGGATCTGAGTGGATCTAGTTCACTGTGAGTCGTGTTTGACATGTGGGGTCCAATGTTAGTGAGTCAAGTCGCTCACCGAGTTCCCCGTACACCACGCACTATGTCCGTGGATCTGGCCCATAGACCACTGGCCCACATGTTAGTCTCTGGTTAAATTCTGAAATTTTTAAAATTAAATAGAAATTTGAAGTGGCGGAATGGTCCACCGATGCAGTGGCAGAACTCGAAAATTTTTAATAGGGGTGCACACTTCACACGCATAACTCTATCGTTTTAGTTTTGTATAATGGTTTCACAACATTATAAATCCAACATGTATATTTGAATTTTACTAAAAGTATAATACAAATAGTTCTAACGTCTTACAAATCCCAAACAACCTATTTGCACCAAGATTTGCAGGTATAGTCAAAATCAGTAAGATGAAGTCAACGTGTCATAGCTGACGTGTGGTAAGGAAAGATTTGAAGATATTTGGTTACAGTAAAGATTTCAAGGAAAAATCATCCAGATTAAGGCTAATACAGATTGTATTTTGTAATGTGTAGGAAAAGGATAAGATCGGCCGACGGGTATAAAAAATAGTTATGGGCAAGCAGAAAGAACACACATCCAATCAACAAACACATCTTTTATTTTTCCTGTCAACTAGAAGTAGCATCTATAATTTAGATTTCTCCTTATAACTCAATTTGATAAATAAAGTTGTGCATTACCAATTGTTGATTATATTTTGTTGCGCCAACTAGGTTTGATTTTTCTCCGATTTTGTTGCGCATTGCCTTCTTCGGAAAGAATCTGCCATTACCCTCTAATTCACCCTAATCGACTAATTACATTTTCTTTTACCCTTGATTTGATCAGCTTTTAGCTGATTAGATCTAAGCCGATTATTCTACAAGATCAACTTTGAGCATATTTTATGTTTTCTTGCTGATTGCAGGATCAAATCAGTTGGCATGCCTCGAACTGTAGAATTCGGCATTCATCCGGTGTGTTGTTTGCCGACAAACCCTGCTTTAAGTTTTTGGCGCCAACACACTTTTGTCACGCTCGGTGGGACCCAAAGATGTCTACATCTTGCAAGACGATTTCACTGTCCGACCTCAACGCTGAAGCCATAATTGTCCCTACCTTGGACAATTTAACGCCGGAGCAACGTAAGGAGATTGAAGATCAGAAAGCTACTCTGAAAGAGTTTATGCATGGCTGTTATTAGAAAACCTGATGTGGCGTCACTCATAAGACCGCATTACCGATGATCAATGCCCTCGAAGATGCAGGGATCACAAATAGCCCGGTAAGTCGGTATATGCCTGCACAGGCCGAGCTATCGACTATGATTAATCAATCTATTCATCACGCTTTAGTTAACCAATCATCGGCTTTGGTTACAACCCTTAAGCTGATGATAGCCAACAGTGTTAAGACTATCGCTCAGGAGTTGGCTTTATCTGGGAGCCTGCTCGACCCACTAAAAGCACTGTCGAGTTACCCCGTTTACTTGTTAGCACAGAATACTCAAGGCGTGATGGTTGACCAAAAATCATCAGCAGTAAATCCATCATTGATGCCAACTCAACCTACTATCATATTGCCACGAGATTGGCGCCCAAGTGGGGTTGTGCATTACCAATCGTATACTAACATCGCCTAGTTAGATGTGTCAGCTAATTTGCCGCCATCAGCCCCATTCTATGTGTTTCCATAGTAGGTACCATAGCCGACTAAATCTGCTAGACACTCGCAAAATTCCAAGCCGATTTTGCCTAGGAATTCGGCTGCTTACAAGGTGGTAACTTACTCAAAGCCCTTTGTCGCAATGCCAGAACAGACCATTAGGAGGAATAATGGGTATGACCATCTCCCTCAATATATGATGGTTTAGCTTAACAGACAACCCAAGCTTGCACTCGGGGGTAGGATGCTAGCTACAATAGTTGGCAAAATCCTACTGCTATGTTGGCCACTAATGTTAATTGGGTCAACTAGATTTCTGTTGTATTGAGAGATCAATTCGGCATCCAACCAAAAGGTAAGGTTATCGGCTACAGGAAGTTGTATCCTGATTATATTGATCGTATGTCATACCCAAATAATTTTAAGGTTTCTGATTTCTCTAAGTTTTTGGGTGATGACTCTGTTACCACTTAGAATACGCCGGATGATTTATTGCACAGTGTTGCGTAGCTGCTCAGTCCGACAGGCTTAAAATTAGGTTATTCCCATTATCATTATCAAGGGTTGCTTTTACCTAGTTCACAAGTTTACCTCCAAATTCGGTTCACTTTTGGAACAATTTGGAAAGCCGATTCTATGAGTAATTTTTCTCTAGTAGCTTAGAGCTCTAAATTTTTGATTTGAGCTCTGTCCATCAAAAGTTTGGAGAATCGTAACTGATTATACTAAGAGGTTCAGGGAAGTTAGAAATCGGTGTTTTAGTATCACTTTACCGGACAATCAATTAGCCAATTTAGCTTTCCAAGTATTGATTCCCCTTCTAAAGGAGAAGTTTGGCGGGCAAGAGTTTATAGATCTGAGTTATCTACTTCACAGGGTGTCGGCTCAAGAAAGCCAATTTCCTGATAACAGGGGGTTTAAGGATAAGTTCAAGTTAAATAGTAATAAAGAAAAAGAAAAAGCCAAAGTAAATATAGTTGAATATTGTCCAAGTGAGTGCTCTGAAGATGATGAAGTAGAAATCAATATAGCCGAATAGGTCAAAGAATAAAAAAAACCCTTGGTCTAAGCCAACGAAGGGTAAGTCGGAGGTGAAATATGCATTTGATGTCTCTAAGTGTGATCATAATTTTGATTTATTGCTACAAGAGAAGATCATACGATTACCCGAAGGACACGTTATACCATCGACTGATGAGATTAAAAAGCAAAAGTATTGGACCATTCTTTTTCCCATAATACTAATGATTGTAATATTTTTTAATAACAGATCCTATCGACTATTGAAGATGATTGGCTTAAATTTGTTGATGAGCCGACGATGCAAGTGGATGTCAATCCTTTCCCAATGAATTGGTGTGTTGCTCGAAAAAAGGTAAAAAGCCGATGCAGGATGAGCAACCAAAGCCGGTTTGTTGTGTTTATATCTAGTTGACTTCAAGCGACAAAGAAACTCTGAAGATTACGATCGATTCATTACAGATAAAATCTGGCCATGAAGGAAAGAACTCTAGGACTATGAAGTTAGGGGGAACCATAAATCGGTAAGTAGTATAAGGCAGAGAAATCGCCACCACGTCGGCTAATAAATAGGCCTAAGCTGACTTTTTTGTAGTTGTTGGAGAAGTACAAGAGGGTGAGTAACAGGCCATGTTACCCTTGCACATCGCCCAGATAACTTATATTGGCCAGAGAATCTGGAGAGGGCTCACCAACGGTGCCCCTTCTGGCAGTTCTGTTGGGAAAGGGGAGTAGCTCTATCATCGGCGCATACTTGCCCAATAGAACACTACCCTCAGGACAATTGGCTAAAGATAGATTGTCTAGGCTAGTACGAGGCTATCGTGAAAAGAGCCATGAAAAGCCAATGCATGAGAGGGTTTCTATGTCAAGTCAGGATAAAATAGAGGAAGAGGGATCAAGTTCTATGACTCGAGAAAATCTGGCTGGCAAAATATGCAAGCTGATTGAGCCTAAGCCAAGATGATATCCTCCAAGTCTTAGGTGGTCTCAGTCGCAGATGTTTACAAAGGCTAAAAACTCAGGAGATTAGAGAGGCCGAGCAAGAAAACAATGGGATCATGTTTTCAATGAGCTACGGATGATCAAAACTATTAAAAAGGAGTAGAGGAAAAATGAGTTGGTTGAGGACGAGTTGGACTCAAGCGATGACCTAGACTCCCCTTTGATTCAGGATGACACTCCTTGTAACATCCCAAAATTTAAGTTTTAGAATGTTTAAATTTGAAAATGAACCATTTACATTTTCCTTCAATTAATCAAAGCTTAATTTGAATTTTCTATGAATGAAAGGGTTTAATTTGAGTAAACTATTCATCAAACAAAAGATTTAAGTTGACTAAACTATTCATTGTGCTTCAAGGAATTTTTTGGAGTTTTTCTGAATTTGTTTGCTATTTATTTAAATTTGTTTCAAATTCTAGCCATTACTTAATTCGAAAAACAATTTATTTCAAAATTCTCCATGGCTGAAACCTTGCCTTTGGCTTATTTCCCCGGCCCGCTCCTCAGCCACCTTTCCTGACCCACTTCTCTCGTGTTCACTCACCCCGCGAACCAAGCGGCCCAGCCAGCCCGCGTGCAACTGCCATCAGATCTATGCCACATGTGCGGCCCGGATGGAGTCCCGCCGCATGCCACCGCCGCCCGAAACCCCAACCACGTTGGCTCCATGTCCGCGCCATTTTTGGCGTCGTGCCACACACACCTCCCTAGGCCTATTTAAGGCACCGCCACACCCCACACGAGATTCTCCGCTCTGTGCTGCCTCTTTTGCCCTAGCTCTTGTTGCCTGAGACACCGTAGTCTTCGTGGATGGGCTCGCCGAAGTTGCACGGCTGTAGCCAAAGCTTTTCATTGCCTCGATCTCCGCTGTTGTGTTGCCCGTGACGCCCTCTTCCCGATCTGCAAAGCCGAGCCCGGTCAAGTTTCGTTGAAGCCCACATCGTCTTCCTCGGCTTCGGTAGGTCGCGCCACTGCTCTTGCCATCATTCATTGTTGAGGGACCCTATCCATCCGATCATCGTCGAGTGCACCGGATCTAGCCACGTCGCCATCACTGCATCTATGTATCTCCACCATCCAATCCAACTGAGTCGTTGGATGCGTGACACACAGCCAGTCGGTGTCAGTGCTACGTCAGTGTCCACACGTGCACCGTTAGCTGTCACCCCAGCCCTAGCATCGACGCAAGCGCCATGTCAACCGTGCACCGGCTGAACAGTGAACCGAGTGCTATGTTGTAGACCCAGTCCACTGAAACCCTAGCTAACATCAGCATTGCGCAATAAACCGAGTTTTCCTTTAGAAAAATAATTCCAAAAAATAATTCTTTTTCTCTGAATTTAATATTTTAGAGGCTCGTTCTCTCTTATACAAACTCCGATTGAGGTGATTCAAGTTTCTAATTTTTTCTAAAATCAAGCTCTACCCTTCAGAACTATTTATTTTCAATTTTGACCTTGTTTGGGTCTCTGTTTGGTATTTATTTGGATTCATTGTTTTCATTTCTGCTATACACTAATCTAGAGGGAGTGAACAGAGACTTGGAAGACTAAGACTCAGTACTAGATCAACATGGCAAGCCGTAACCTTTGACCATATTGATCCAATATTTACAAAGTAATTTGTTTTATACAAATACAATCTATTTGCACATTGATGCTTATTTCATAGTGAAAGACCATGTGGAGATCTATCCTTGTGTGTGATGAGTAATTAATGAGATTTAAGCTTGGTTTGATTTGAAATTGAGTTTGATTTGAATTAGATTTTTGATTTAAAGCAATTTGAGTGTTGGTTGCTTTTCCCAATGCTATCGGCCTGGGGGCGGTAGCACCGGACTTTGAGTGAAATTATTATTGATTAATAATTTTAGGATAATCATTGAATATCTTTATGGGTATTGCTATGTGAAAGGTTTTTTCTTGTCTTTGATGGTTGCAGGGCGACGGTGCTAGATCATGGTGTGGCGGAGGATGACCGGACTAGGCAGGAGCGTCGAAGGTCCAGACAGTCGAGAGATCGTTGGAAGATGATAGGAGTGGAGTCCAAGCAAGCCAAGAAAACATATAAAGGAGGAGATGCTAGCTAGATGCCGTGTGGATCGAGGAAGGCCATCGGATTGCGGTCTAGTTATAGGTTAACGGGTCTAGGTAGTATGCTTTGAAAACTGTGCAAGAAAGCCTGTTATATGTGTAGGTTTTGGGTTAGCCCTTGCATGGTTGTGTGAGTGGGTTAATCCTAGCCCTTACATGAGTGCTCTAGGGTTGAGGGACTCATCCAAGGGTGGTAGGTGGCCCAAGAGTAGTATAAATAGGGGTAGAGGGGTAGCCTCCTTCTCTTGAAGGTTGTAGATGTTTTTGTGCTCTTTTGAGCTTTGTCCACCTTGTTGTGAGGCTTTGTAAACCTTCTCCTTCCAGAAATGCAAATCTTTTCATTCATGCTTGAATTTATATTACACATTTACTTTATGTCTTAAATTCAGCATTTAAATTTCTGCAATTTACTTTCTCGCAATTTACTTTCTTGCAATTTGAATTTGCCTCCGCTCTTTCTAAATGCTGCTGATCTTGGATGTCTTGAGTGTGTTCATATTGTTTTACATCTCTTTTGCAATCTAGGATAGACTAGAGATCAAGTTTTATATCAAGTTGCATCTCTATCCAGAACTTGTTCTTCACGCAATAGTAAGTTTTTGATTTTTAAAAAATCTAAAAAATCATTTTTGAGTGATTCTTCTTGGAGAAGGTGCGGGACTCTCATATAAATCTGTGGAAAAATTTGGGAGTTCACTGGTCTAACCGTTTGGGTGCCATGTGGTGAAAACGAGCCCCAAACTTTCTGCTTGAAGTTCATGACAGCATGTGATATTTGATTTTTTATGATTTTTCTACAAGTAGTTTTGAGGTGATCTTTAGTAGACTGCTTTAGGACACATTTTCTCATTGGGAGAAAAATTCCCAAAATTTTTAGAGCATCAGAAATCCACCAACCACCTGCTCTAAGTGAGGACAGTTTCTGGAAATTCTGCTTTTACTTTTCTGAAAGTGACTTTTGTGATTTGGCTTAATCTCTTTTCTAAAAGCAAGAGTTGAATTGATTCCTTTTATTTTGAATACTTGACAACCAAGATTGTGACTCAAAAATCCCCACATATTCCATGGTTCCCATCCATGCAAGCTAGGGGTACACATAGTTGTCAAGTTATTCGGGTCTTTCACGATTCCTTTTGCGCAATCTTTTCGAGGTTTTAGTTGGAGTATTTTGTGGAGAAAATTTTGTTTGTGACCATTTACCCCCTCTCTATTTGCCATCTTGATCCTTCACATAGGAATAACTATATGCCTAGTTGACATTATGGTGCCTTGATTATTGGAATGCCATGTATCCATTGTTAACTCTAGGATAAGACATTATTAGTTAGACATGATCATATTACCAACTTTGGGTAATTGTAGCTATGCTTAGTTATATGATAGGATTCATATCACATTGAAATAATGTTAATCTTGACTTAATGAGATATTAAATTGTGGCCATTAGCCACTGTTATAAAATTTGTTGTACCATGGCAAGATGAGCCACTAGTTTTGGTTGAATAAAATGTTTTCGTTTGGGCAAGTGATTGTGCAGTAAAAGGGGTGCTTTTAGCACATTGGGATGTGGATATCTTGTTTGAGATAACTTAAGGATTTAATCTTGTGCACCATCGAACTGGGCCTAACCGTGCAACCATAAGTCTGATATGGGACATACCTAGATTAATTTGCAATGTCTAGCCTTGAGTATTGTCAATTGATGGTGTGGGTTCTGAGATGAATGGGTAGATTCATATGGCTCAAGAGGGGGCCCGAAGGGGCGAAACCTTAGTGAGCTGTACCGAGTTTAGACAGTGCATTGTAAAGGGTTTGTCATGATATCTCTGTGACACACCAAAGAAAGTAGTTAATATCGATTGCACCAAGAGATGTCATGTCTTGTGGGTAAAGCAGTACAACCTCTACAGAGTGTAAAACTATTTGAATAGTCGTGTCCGCGGTCATGAACATGCCCCATAATTTTATACGAGGTATAGAGTGTTTTCATAAAATATAGGAATGTGGAATTGTTGGAATGTGAATAGGGAGTTCACTATTGTTTTATTGTCTAAAATTAATATTGTTGAATTTAGTGCTTTGATACTGGTTTTGGATGGTGTAGGGTGATGCCTCACCATTTTGTTCATGTTGTCTACTATTGATTAATCAATTATCTATTATCTTTTCATAAATGTGCTTTCAATCTATTTACTGTATTTCAATTCAAGTTATTGTTTTTTGCAAATGAACCATATGGCTATCCTTTGTCAAGCCTTGCATGAATATTGCTTCATTTTTCTATGGCTTGCTGAGTATTTTTTGTACTTACGGCTTTATGCCTTTGTTGATTAGTTGCTAAGGAGGGACCAGAAAATAATAAATATCATGAGGAGAAATATTATGAAGATTAAGTGGACTAGGAAGGCGTTTCTCCAGACGATTGCTTGTGGCACATCGAATGGCGCTAATTATTTCTTTTCCGCTACAACAATTTATCTGTTTCTTAAGCCCATAAGGCATAGTGGTAAACTTTGACCATAAGGGCATTTGCTATATTTAATAATAATTTGCTTCTTTCTTAGTTATTTCGTTGTATGAAATGATATTTTATCTATGTTTTCCCTGTATGCAATAGTGTGATTCTGAACTAGTGTAATATACACAAAGGGTTTCGAATTTGTAAATCCGGGTAACACTCCTCCTATGGATATCAATATGGTGTTCACCTTAGGGATGGCAACAGGGAAAATCCCCGCGGGGAGCACCCTCCCATCCCTGATAAGCAAAATTTTCCTGTCCCCATCCCCGTTTCCGCACACAGGGCTTAATTCCCCCTATCCCCAATCCCTGACGGGTTTGTAGGGCCCCGACGGGGACTAATCCCCGAAAATACTATATAAAAGATCACATGCTATATGAATTAATCACTAGAGTAATGGTACATGTGTGATTGAAGTGTGAGTCAATCACTAGAGTAATTCATATTTAGCATGTTTATTAATAATGACCTCACGTATGTTATTTTTTCTTTTGAGAATGATCATTTAATCCCACCTATTATTGATAACGCGGGGACGGGGACGGGGATCGGGGACGGGAAACGGTGGAACGTCCCCGTCCTCGCGATCCCCGACGGGGGCAATATTTTCCCCGATAAACCCCCTGCGGGGAGAGATTTCCCTTGTCCTTGTCCCCTAATAGGGGAATTCCCCGCGGGGAAACGGGGATTGGGGCCCCATTACCATCCCTAGTTCACCTTACCCACTGAGTTCAAGATAAAGATCAAATCGGCTACTGAAACTTTGGCGTAGCTGTATTTAGGGACTCAAGAGGCTATCTTTGATAAACCCCAAGGCGTTCATTGGCATCTTAAGCCGTTGTACTTAAAAGGGCACATCAATAGCAAGCCGATCTCGAGAATATTTATGGATAGCGGAGCGACAGTGAACCTGATGCCATACACCACCTGCAAAAAGCTGGGTAAGTCCGATGAGAACTTAATTAAAACTAACATGGTGCTGAATGATTTCATAGGCGATCCTATTGAGGACAGGGGTGTTATGGTAATAGAATTAACTGTTGGCAGTGAAACATTGTTGGTTGCGTTCTTTGTAGTCGACGCCAGAGGCAACAACTACAATGTCCTGCTTGGATGGGATTGGATTCATGCCAATTGTTGTATCTCGTCGACCATGCATCAATTACTCATCCAATGGAAGAGATGAGGTTGGGGTTGTGCAAGCCGACACATCGGCTCGTGTTTTTATGGCCATTTCAGATGCGAATTGGCATCATGAAGAGGCTGAGTATTTGCCAGGGAAAGCTTTGGACGATTATGATTTTATTTGTATAAACAAGACAGGGTTGATTCCAATAAAATGTAAGGTCGAGCACATTTGATCGGACGAGTCAAGTTTTACGCCGATGGAGTCCAAACAAGCAATGAAGGTCTTACAAGAAAAATGCAAAGCTATCAGCAAAAAACGGATAGCTATGAAGCCATCGAAGATTTTCAAGACATTGAGAGGTTAGGTCAAGGGTTTACGTCGACTGATTTACTCAAAGATGTCGATATATGTGACGATGACATGAAGAGGCCAACTTTTATTAGTGCAAAATTAGATGTAAAGTATAAGAAAAAGTTTGTGATTCTTAGAAATTATAAAGATTGTTTTGTTTGGGAATATTATGAGATACCTGATTTAAGCCAACAGCTTGTTGAACATCGGCTACCTATAAACTCGAGCTATCAACCATTTAAATAACCTCCCCGGAGATTTAATTCGGCCTTCTATAATATTATAAAAAAAAGAAATTGAACGATTACTGGAGGTTAAGTTTATCAGGCCTTGCGATACACTGAGTGGGTGTCCAATATCGTTCCTATTATGAAGGCTATAGCCAGGTTCGATTTTTCTCCAATTTTGTTGCGCATCATCTTCTTTGGAAAGAATCTGCTTTTACCCTCTTATTAGCCCTAATCAGCTAATTAGATTTGCTTTTACCCTTGGTTTGATTTACTTTTAGCTGATTAGATCTAAGCCGATTGCTCTATAAGATCGGTTTTGAGTATATTTTATATTTTTGTACCGATTATAAGATCAAATTAGTTGGTATGCTTCGAAAAGGTGATTTCGTGACATTTTTCAAATTTTTGTAGACGTTGGTACATACCCACTACCTCACCTAGATCCGTCCTGCACCGATGTTGATAAGGATAGCAGGTGTGGTTCATGTGCGATCGAGCAATTGTTCATCCAAAGTTGCTCAAGCAATCACAATGAACATGGGAGGATCTACCAAATGCTATCAAAAAGCTAAATTTATCCAATTACAGATTAGCTCTTGTTACGTACAATCAAGAACACGCTCTCTCCTAAAACTAGACGCCTGCTATTCCATGAACAGTTGATACAAGTGCTGACACAGCTAGATTCTGAAAGTAACACTGGAATGGGAAGATAGCTCGGAGCAATCGGCGGAAGCGAAAAAATCCTCACTAGAGTTTGGAACAGTAGAGCTCAGTCCAGTACCTTCAAGCCGGCGGGGAACACTACGCGCGAGCGACACCGGAGAATGTCTCGTGATCTCAGTCCACGACCCCCCCCCCTCCCGGCCGCCGCCGCCACTTGCGCCGTCCGTGACGCCGTCGAGGGAAGTAGGCGACCGGTCGGACCATGGGTTGGTGACGTCATGTGACGCCTCCGCGGGTAACCGGTAAGCGCCTGGCGGGTCGGGTCTATTTCTACCGGGTTTAGGAGCTGTTTGTTTTTTATTTTATTTTTTCCGCCTCCAAATCAAGACGGTCCATTTATTTCGTCCTCTCCCTTTTTTTTTCCTTCCGTCGTCTTGGGCTCTTCTCCCAGATCGAGCCACCGCTCCTCGTCTCCTCCTCGCCGCCTCGATTCGCCTCCGCTCTCCAAAGCCCCAGCCGCGCTCCCCGCTCCACGGACCTGCGCGAAACCGGCGGCGGGGGTATGACCGAGCGAACAGCTACCTAAGCGGCTGGAGGCAGCGGTGGTAGCGAAGCATTGCGCGAGGCGATCGCCGGGGGGAGTTAGTGGGCGGTGGCGGCGCTGGGCATGGCGGCGACGTCTTCGGCGTCGGCGGCCGCGGGCGCCGGGGGCGGCGCCGCGGCGGCTGGGCTCAAGACCTGCTTTAAGACGCCCGAGGGGAGGTACAAGCTGCAGTACGAGAAGACGCACTCCGCCGCCGTCCTGCACTACAGCCACGGCGGGAAGACCGTCTCGCAGGTACCTTCCACGCCACACGGTTCTCGCGCGGTGGTTTCGAGTGGGCAAACTGTGGGGATCTAGGTGGGCTTCGGCGGGTGGCGTGGGGACTTGGGTTGCTCTCGTCGAGAATTTCGCCGGGTTTTGTAGTGTTGGTAGGATTTTGATAGGCGTCAAAGGTGGAGTTTAGAGGAAATTTTAGGCAAAGCTTGCGTTTTTGATATATACTGGTGCTGTGTACTCCAAAGTAGGAATTTCGATTGGCGTTAGTTTGCTTGTTAGGTTATTTAATTTTTCTGTTATTCTTGCATGGATCTTATTGTTAGCACTGAGTGCTCCATCTATTAAGTTTTAGTTTCGATTGGTTTTTGTGTGGGCTACAGCTAACCACTCTAGTAAAATAGCAGTATTGATGACTTTTGATGGTTTTATTACTCTATTCTGTAGCAATAGCTCGTGTCTTGATCAAGCTCATTGTGTGGCTTATTGTGCAGTTCTGGATATAGTGCTGTAAGTTTGGTTATTCATTGGTTTTGATTGTCACAGATGACGGTGGCGTACCTGAAGGAGAAACCTGCTGGCCAGGGCTCCACACCATCAACACCAAGCTCCAGCAGCGGGATGCGATCAGCTGCGGCAAGGCTGCTGGGCACCGGGAATGGTAGCCGGGCACTTAGCTTTGTTGGGGGAAATGGTGTAACCCGGGCTGTGTCTGGAAGCAACCGAATGGCAGGTGGCCTTGGTACATCTACAAGCCTTGGTGGATCGCAAGCTGTAGCAAACTATGATGGCAAGGGTGCATACATTCTCTTCAATTCTGCTGATACACTATTCATCAGTGACCTCAATTCCCAGGAAAAGGTCTTAATTTTTATTATCGGATGTGTGCTAAATGTAGTTATTAGTGTCTTGGTGTTTTCTGATCAGCTGGTTAATTGCACTAGGATCCAATAAAGTCCATCCATTTCAGCAACTCGAACCCACTCTGCCATGCATTTGACCCAGAGGCCAAGGAGGGGCATGACCTGATCATCGGGATGGGATCAGGGGATGGTTAGTAGGAATAGTTGTTAGCTCGAATTGCTTTATGATTCAAAGTGAACTATGTATAAAAGTGAGGTTTTTTTTGGTGTCCATCCTGCAGTTTATTCAATGTCGCTGAGGCAACAGTTGCAAGATCCTGGAAGGAAGCCTGTTTCAGCCCAACATTATAATAAGGGTGATAAAGATGGCATGAACAGTGGCAGGTATGTTATAATTTTCATTATCATTCATATGTCATATATGATACTTTGAGTTTATTTGCGCTTGTCAGATTTGTGTAAGCATTGCCTGTAAATGTTGTGGTTGCTTGTTTATTTTTTCATTATCTGGTAATTTAGCATATAAGATTTTCAATCAACTTAGCAGTTAGCACAGAACAATCACACTGGTATGATGTGATATAGGCACAATAACCCAAAATTTTCCCCAATATGGTCACAGCAGTTTTTGAGTATCAGAGAGAAGGAAAGAGTTAGCAGTTAGCAAAGTTATTTGCCCTAAATGGGTCCCAGCATTCTAAATAAATAAAGTACCTTACAGTTTTCATTTGGAATATTGAAATTAATCAATGGTTGAACAACGCTTTGAAGCTAATGCTACTGGAGCAAATCCTTTGAGTTCACCAGTTTATGGTAAAGTAATGAATATGTTCGTCAACTATGCTCTTAGGTAGTTCCTCAGAGCCTGAACTTTTTTTGTTGCAAGAACAACATGGTTTCCTTGTGTGCTTATCATCTTGTGTTGCATGGTACTTTTTTGCATGCCTATGAATCCTTTTTGTTTAGAGAAGTGAAAGATGAAGATGAGTAAATTTTGTACTGGGCTACTGTCTACTCTGGAATAGTGTTTCTTTTATTGAAAAAAATGAGAGAAGATAAAAGCAACACTCCATCTCTGACTGGACAGAGAGTCCTGCACCCCTGCTAATATCCATGGCAATACAAACCCATTCCAAGCAATGCAGCAAGCAGCCATAAACTCTCTGTTCCTCACTCATTCCTCTCCTCTCTCGAGCAACCAACATATTCCAAGCGATGGGCTGGAGCCTGGAGTCGACGGGCAGAGGCAACGGGCTGGAGCCTGGACAGAGGCGCAGTGGGCTGGAGGGTGGAGGCGACGGGCTGGAGCCTGGACGAAGTGGTGGCCAGTCGGGGGCGGCGGTGACGTGATGCTGGATCCGGTAGTCCCCAACGCCATGACCGCCGGATCTGGTCTCGGCCAAGGTGGGAACGCCGGATCCTGCAGCGACAGCAGCGGGAGGTGATGGCGGTGTGGCCGGAGACGCGCTAGGCCGTGGCGGATCTCTTATCCCTCTCCACATCAAGCTCAGCTGACTTGACTAACCCCAACCCGTCACCTTATCCCCCCTCTCCCAAACCCTAGTCGCGCCGCCCATGACGGTCTTCCTCTGGCAACGACTTAATAACCATGACTTAGATTTTTTTTAGTTAATGACATGTTTCTTTTAGTCACGGCAGGGGAAGTTTTGGCTCTTATTAAATATCATTAAGGTCTCAAAATAAATTTGAGCAATCATAGCATCTAGATTAACCAATTGGATGGATAAGATTTTTTTTCCTTTTCTCAGATTAATGTGAGAATTTCTAGCCTTTTTTTCTTTTCTTCGATTATTGAGGTAATTTCTAGCTTTTTCACCCCCTCGGATTAATGTGCGGGCTTTTGGAGGAGCCTTCAATTAGTAGATAGATAGATAGATTCTGCAATCATCCTCTTGTTAAACTCATGTGAGGAGTCCCTTTTGAGCTTCCACCACTTCGTCCTTGTGACTTTGGTAACTTTAGCCGGTCGAACCTGTATCCTAAATCTAAAGTTTGAGACTACCAACTTATGTTGTGGAATAACACACTCTCCAGGTATAACCTTACAATCTATACAGGCTCGTTTGTCCTCACTCCTACCAAGGGCAAAATCGATATGGCTGCAATGCTGACCACCATAAAGGTAACTAAATGGGATTGTCTCTTTCTAAAGGTGTTAGCTGTCATAAGGTCATATGCTAGGGCAAAGTTCAAAATATGTTCTTCTTGGTTCCTATCACCATAACCAAAACCCCCATGCACCCTTTGAAACCCCCTAGGCCCCCACTAGTTGTATCAACACAACTGTTGAAATCGCCTTCTAAGAAAAGTTTCTCATTGCTAGGCACACTTCTAACCATGTCATCTAGATCTTCCCAAAATTACCTCTTAATAGCTTCACTCAAAACTACTTGTGGAGCATAAGCACTAACTAGTATCATGCCCGTGCTAACGCTACGGCGATATATTTAGTAATACAATTCAAATAAGCAAAAGGTGTTATATGTTTTGGTAATCAAGTGTAGTAAAATGTGATTATGATAGAAGCATAAAAGAAAGATCTGAGAGAGTTATTATATCGTTGATTACATAAACAAGTGCATAGAATAACATCGCAATTGTTTATTATTAAAATAATCTAATCTCGACACGATTAAGGATTTCATTATAACTTCGGGAATGTTATCTTCGATTCATTCTCATTGTAGTTCGATGAGGTCCACGAGAAACTTCGCCTCAACAGTTTCCCATCCTATACATGCGTTATTATGGACAATCATCAGAAAACATTAATTGTGCTACGGTAAGACAAAGTATAATAAATAAATGAATAATAGTACTCACAGTGCAAATTGATGGTAATTTTATACCATCCCAAGAGCGTATGAAGTTGATTACAAAATATCCAGTGATGTCCCTACAAAAGGACACATAGTTACATGTATGTAGACAAACAAACTTGTTAAGTGTAATTTATAAGCAAGTTATCGGTCTTCTGTTTTTGGAACACATGTCGGTAATATGCGACGCCATACATAAATATCGTCATTCCACATAGGGTTGGCTACTTCCATGGCTAGCTTCATGTTATTGGCAAAGAACCATGTTTTGCTCTTGTTTATGGTAAAGAACCATTCTGCATAAATTAATTCTTGGCTAACAGATAAGCTGCAAATCTGTCAATTCAACAAAAAACTGAAATTCTCTAGCCTCCTAGCCATTGATTGTAGCTTTCGGAGCAAAGCCTTGTCATGTTCTAAAGAAAACCATGTCTTATCTAACCACCAATACAGGCTAATATGCTTCGCTAGTACCATGTATAATGCATTAACCAGCCTTTGGACTCAAATGACACTATGATCCAAAAGCTACAATGAACGGCACCGAGATCCTTTTGCTCTTTTCTTCTATCTTCTGCTAGATCTTCATCTTTACAAATTATCAATAAGTGCCAGATGTATATGAGCAGAACCAACTCATAACGTGTAGAAATTTTGGAAACGGAGAAAATTATTTCTCTTTTCTCCACACACATAAAAATATAAATAAAAAAGTTCTCGGACACACCAAACCATGTTAAAGTACTATTAAGTTACGCAGGGACTCTAGTGCCATTGAGTACCTGAAGAATCTTGAGATACCACCAAGAAAACCGAAGTCCAAGGTTCCTTTTTTTTCTCTGTAGGGGGCTTTTTCTAATATATCGACAGACTCCTGAGTTTTCCTACTGCAAGCAACATCAAATTCTTTTAAAACATAATGCGCAAATGTATATGTGCACACATCATGTAACAAGAACAAGCAAAAAGATGGTTAGGTGATTCACTTGACCAATGAGATCAAAACTTGACACATATATCGTTTAAAAATGCACTACAAGTCTACAATTCAAACCAATCATGCTCATGTACATCAGGATGGCTCTAGTTGCATCTTCTCATGTCCAAGGAGAAGCAGCACTCCGTGCATTCACAAGTTTGTTTGACTGCAAGAAGCATACCAAGTAACCTTTAAGCAGAAGCTTTTTGCAGAAATGAAGGGAAAAAAGACTTGTAAAAGAGAAACTCAATGTGATCCTCAAGTTTGTTTGACTGCAAGAAGCATACCAAGTAACCTTTAAGCAGAAGCTCTTTGCGGAAATGAAGGGAAAAAAAGATTAGAGAAACACGCGCTCTTGCATTTGCAGCTCCAGTTTATTTGTCAGTAGGCTACTCATGAACTGATGCCAAGTGGAGTTTCATTGCAAAAAGAATTGACCAAGTGCTCACCTAGTGCCGGAATTTGTGAAAACAGGCTCGCCGGTCTCGCCCCAGAGCTTAGCATGCTCTCGGTGGTGAGGGTGAGAAATAGGTGAGCAGGGTTGTGCGTGAGGCTGCGGAGCAGGCGAGGCAGTGGAGGCATGGGCAGTACTCAGCTTCGTTGCATGCGCGCGAAATGGTTCGTACTCCGTGCGCTAATTACTCCGCATGACCATGCGCGCGAAGAGATGGTTCGTTGGCCGTGCGCTAATTAGCACTGCGTGCATGCAAGTAGTTCTTGGCTCTTCGTTAGCACAGCATGCATGCATGCACAATTAATTAGCACTGCATGCATGCAAAAAGCATGCACACACTTAATTAGCAGCAATTAAACAAACATCAATACCACATACAGACTCCAATGCAATTTAGAAATTTTGAATTAAGAATAATGACGGCACTAAGCCAGATACCGAGATAGGAAAAAACACTTTGCAAAAAATAATACATACCTATGCTTCTCAATGTGAAGCTTCTGCATCCAAGCTAATAGGCAAGAGACATACAAAGTTGGCATACAAAGTTTACCTTAATGCAAAATGCAAAAAATGGATGGTGATACTGATGCAGTGGCAAGATCAATCATTGGTAGCTTGGCAGGATACACTAAAGTCATGTAATAGGAGCCAGAGATGAGGTTTACATTTATATTGGACTAAAGTCATATACCAGCTGGGTTTCTTTCAAAAATCATGGATCCTCAGTTAGCTTGACAACAGTCAACATATCAATATTCCCAAAAAGCAGACAACACTATAGACAGAGCAAGTTTTTATTGATTATTCCATAAAACAATATGAGTGACAGAACACAATTCTTAATCAGTCGAAATGACATATATGGCAAGAGACAGCATAAAAGTAATATAATGTCATTCCCATAAAGAATCATGTCTAGCATGGCAATATGGAGTTAAACATATTTGATTGCTCTCAGATTTAGGGTATAATTGAAAGTTATAACCTTCAACTACAATCACAAATAGGAGAAACAAATAATCTAGCAAATAGGGTCTCAAACCCTTACCACCTTATCATGCACAACAAGAATTGATAATAAGATTCAGTAAAATTAAAGTTCTTACTGCTAAATTAAGTTCATAACAGAACAGATTATGTGATACAATAATTAAGTGCAGGATAACTATCAATGTTTTTATGCACTACAACATAGGGTGTATAGGTGCAAATATATTTCAATAAGGGAGGTGAGAACTTCGAACGACATGCACAATTAGCTGCTCAAGAAGAATGATGAAATACACATAAAGATTAATGTATGAATACTCAACAGATAAAATATACATAACCTATAAAGAAAATTTAACAAAATGGGAGATATTATGTGCCACTACTTAGGCCTTGTTTGGTAGAGTTTTAGATCCCAACTTTACCTTAAATCTGAAACTTGTAAGCTAAAATAAAGTAAATTAAGTTTATATTTTTAGTCTAAAATGTAAATAAGATGACCCACCTAAACACTCTTAATATACCTACAGCTCCAGTTTCACGAATCTGGTGGAGTTAGGAATACTCAACTTCACCTGATCCACGGATCTGGTGGAGCTGGAGCTGTACCAAACACAGCATTAGTCCACATATATGTAAGGCAACTGATAATGCTTTACTACTTCAAAAATAAATTGCTACAACATGAAAAGAAGGGGAAAATAAATATGAGCAAAGGTTTACATCAATTTAAAAGTACCTCACTAAAACAGAAGACATCCATCAGCCCAACAAGCTGACGAGCTTGATCTCTGCCAATATGTCGTGTACCATAGAGTTCTTTTATCTCAGTCAAACTCAGCTGATAAACAAACATCCAGATAAGAACTCATAATTCATTGAGAAGCACATTTTACATAATGAAATTATTTGGTTAGTGACAGCAAAGAGCAGCATAAATAAGTGACAGCAAAGACCAGCATAAATAAAAGATGATAAATTAAATTCAGTTCAGCTAAAAAGTGTAGCTCAGGAAGAAATTTGCAAGCTATCCTAGCAATCGCATGAATTACCCAATGGCTCAAGCTTAAATTTAACAGGCAACCAAATACAAACAGAATGATCACATTATAGTGAAGACCTACATATTTAGATATGAATACCCAAAGATAAATTAGTGAATGCCTCACCTTCCGCCTCCCAAAGAAGCAACCATCTGGTTCAATAGACCCAAAGAAATCAAGCTTCAGAAGGCACCCTATTAGTTTGTCATAGTAAAGGCCCCTGATGGGAAAACTGCGATCGTACTCATACTGCAAGCAACTCTCCGGATACTTGAACTGCAGAAAGCATCACCTCCACTCACAACCCACAAACTCACGATTCAACATTCATGCAAAATAATTAAAAGAGCACCAGAAGCCGTGAACAACCAAACCTCATTGACCAAGTGCTTCTTGGCGAGATCGTAGATCAAGCACTGCAGGTGCTCGGAGTAGTGCGACAGCGTGTAGTCATAGTCGAAGCCATAGACTTGCAGGTCGTCGAGCTTGACGTTCTTGTTCACATAAATGCCTGAAACCCGCGACCCAACACCAGGAATTGAAGAACCATTTTCTGGACATTGTTAAAGCGAGAACTGGATGTTGTTAGGTAGAGTGAACATCCAAACCATGCGGGTTCATCTTGGGCATGTCCTTGATGGCGACGGGATATCGAGGTGAAGCGCTTGGCGTCCTCGAACTCGCGGCGGATGCGCCGATCTCGTCCTCGCCAATACCGGACCCGGCGTGAAGAAGAAGCGTGCATAGCGCTCTGGAACCAACCCCCACACGGTTGCCGGCCGGCCGCCATAGCGGCATTACGTCGAACGGCTTGAAGGCAAAGAACACGGTGACCGACTAACCTCGCCGGGAGACTGGCGCCATCCGGACACCGCCGGCGAGAGGACCAGAGGAGAGGAGTCCGAGACGCCGCCGCCATCGAGGTCCGTCTGCCATGGAGAGGCGGCGAGAGAATAAGGCGGAGATGGCTGGTTTTTCCTATAGGCAGGCAAAGCGACGGGAAGTGGGAAGCTGCCACGACCTGCGGTCTCACTAATTGTCAAGTGGCGACAGGGCTTCGGCCGGGCGGCAGGGATCGGGCTTGGTAGGCTTTTATACGGGCGACGGGCGGCAGGTTTGGGTTTTCGGCTGCGTCATGCATGCGAGGAGGGAACAGCTAGGGTTTTCAGCGTGAGTTGTGCTTGGCCTTGAGGAGAGGGCAGGGGTAATTTGTGCGGTAGCGTGATTTGATTAGATTAGAGGATGGATGAACCTAATGATGTGGACCATTAGATTTGATGAAGTGGTGTGATAAAACATCTTAGCGCTTCATTTTGAGGAAGGGAGTTTTTTGGGTGCACATATTAGGGTGGATAAAGAAAAAGTACTCTCTGTGGAGGCAGAAGACTGTGTGGATGTAAAAAAAATCCAAGTGGTGAATTATAAAGGGGTATAGATAATGTTCAAAACCAAGTCGCCAATGACTAGCTTGACTAGCATAATCCTATCCCCTGTCGCCTCACATTGACAACTCCGCTCTTTGATCTCTTATCGATTAAGATGCCTACTCCATTCTTGTTCCATTCTATTCCAGAATACCACAACTTGAAGCCAGTATTCTCTACTTCCTTCGCCTTTTAACCTGTCCATTTGGTTTCTTGAGCGTACAAGTTTTTTACTTGTCTCCTAATCGCCATATCAACTCTCTTAACTTACCTGTTACGGACCCTACATTCCAACTACCTAGGCGGATCCTACTCTCCTCGGCTAGCTTCCTTGCCCCTTGCACTCGTCGAGTGAAGTGTGAAGACCCTTGCACATTTTTCACTGCATTCGGGCGCTGACATAGTGCGTCACTAAGGGAGTGATGTCCCGGCCCTTGCTCATTTATCACCACAGCTAGGTTCCGATATGGCTCATCACTAAGAGGGTTATGCCCCAAGGAAAATCTCTTGGGTTTCATTCTATGAAAGGAGGATGTATTTTTTTTAGCTGGCTCTCCAAGTCTATCACGACCCTCCTTTTTCCTTGCATGGGATAGGCTATGTAGAAAACTACACAAGCGGAATCCTATCTTCATCTGATTATTTAATTTAATTCTCTAACTGATTTCTGGACACTAATGTTTTGCAGCCGATGTACTTCTGTTGCATGGGTGCCAGAGCGTGAAGGCATTTTTGTTGTTAGCCATTGTGATGGAAATTTGTATGTGTATGATAAAGTGAGCAGATGCTGGTCATGGAATTTGGCATTTTTAATGACTTTTGTTTGGCTGATGTTTGAACTGATGTATATTCTTTATATTCAGTGCAAAGATGGAAACATTGAGTGTACGTTTCCAGCTATAAAGGATCCAGCTCAGTTGATGGTTTCACATGCAAAGTCGAGTAAGGTATTTTAAGCACTTCATTATTGTTTGCCTAAACTGTATTATTTTATTGAAGTAAGGATGCTTCGTTGCAAAGTTGCCTCTTTTTTCCCCCTCTGTTGCCGTGAATCTGTGGTCTGGCTATCTGTTTAGCTATCTTACCGTGTCTAGCATTCTTAACTCTTGACATATCCTAAAGGCTTAAAGCAATGAACATCCTTATTCCTCTTATGTAAAGCATGGAAGTAGCAATGCAAGTTTCTAAACAATGATAACTACAGAATAGAAATTTCCCATTATTTAAAGTTCCAGGTAAGGACACGCAAGTCCCAAGTGCTTAAGAGATTGTCCTTTTTCAAATTACTTCTAATATTCAGATTGCCCATGCATGCTTTTAAGTGCACATATTAGACATGTTAAATTAGTCCTTCAGAAGTACTAGTTTTGCTTTATGCTTGCATTTCAAAGTTTTGTTGTGGAGTAATGATAAAAAAAAATGGTAGCATGCTAGCTGACTCCAACACTATGCACTTGTCCTGGTCTCCACCTGTGTATAGTGTTATGGTTTTTATAACTAGAATTTACTTTTTGTGATAAGAACTTTACTGGCATACGCCAGCAGCAAGCTCAGCACTTCATGTACAGTGAATCTTGGGAACTAGTTCCATTATCCTTTTTTTTAGCATCTACCAAATAATTGGTCTTTTGACTTTGATTGGGTTTCATTCCTAGCCTACCCCAAGTTGTTTGGGACAAAAGGCTTCGTTGTTGTTGTTGTTGTATCTTCCAAATAATTCTTGCTGCATAACATTTGGTTAGGAGAGTTTATGGCAAGGTCTTGACCATGTTTGGACTTAAAAAATGTGGTACTGTGATTAACTTTGGGTTTATCTCAATAACATTACAGAGCAACCCAATTGCTAGATGGCATATTTGTCAAGATTCAATCAATGCGATATCCTTTTCTCCAGATGGGGCATACTTGGCGACTGTTGGGCGAGATGGTACTTGCTTTGCCCTTGACCAAGATTAGAGAATTTCTTATCATAAATTGCAACGATTTTATATTGCTTATCGAACTAACACTAATGAACCATACATAGGATATTTGAGAGTGTTCGATTTTTCAAAGGAACAAATAATATTTGGTGGAAAAAGTTATTATGGCGCGCTCTTGTGTTGCACCTGGAGGTAATTGTGCATCGCCTGTACACCTTGAATGATTTAATATCTTCTATCTCCACTTATATGCGTTTGCCGTGTTGTTTCCCAGTTAGTTCTATGATTTATATTCTCTACTGTTTGGCTGCACTGTAAATTATTATCTAACTCGTATTTCTGCATTTCACTCTTTTGAAATTTTTTATGCTTAGCTCTTCCAGAAATGTGTTTCTGTTTGCCACCCTTTGTTTGAACTCTAAAACCAGCGTGGGTTGACTAGTACGCAAAGCTGGTCTAGTTTCCATAGTGTTGACTAGCATATCAAATAGAAGTTAGCTATCTGATTATTGGATATGTTCTGGTACAGTATTACTTGCTACATATGCCTGTTCTGCTTATGCTTAGTGACCATTTCTGTTGTCTGCTGCTGCTCAGCTTCTAATCTGACTTGCTGAAGTTTTTTGCAATTGAAGCATCAAATAATTTACTGGTTGGCTGCCCATCTGCCATAGGCCATTTTTACATGTAGGAGGTATTATGTTGTTTCGCGTAGCATTACATACGGAGTCGGAATGTCTACTTCTGTGTGTTTGGTGTATTAACACGAAATTTTTCTTGCAACATTAGTTTCTAACACGAAAGCAAATTGTAAAAGTTTCAGTTTCTACTTTTGAAGCTAAGGTAGCATTTGGTCCATTGGGTATGTAGTGAGCTATATACATTGAAGCATCACTCTACCATCTTATCAGCTTTCAGCTCTCTGTTTTTTTTATCGAAGAAGTCCAGTTTACACCCCTGAATTTATGCCCCGAGTCCGAATTACACCTTCAACTACGAAACCGTTCACTTTCCACCCTCCAACTATCAAATCCAGTACAAATTGTCCTCTACAGCTGACTCCATAGGTGGTTTTTATCATGTGGCCTGGTTATGTGTTGACATGACCTGTTTTATATTGATGTGGCAGCCATGTCACCATGCCTCCCCTTCTTTCTCCCGTTTATCTCTCTCTTTCTCTCTTTGTAGTTGCATCTCCTCCTCTCTCTTCTCTTCTTCTTACTCAACTCGACTGCTTCCTCTTCTCTTCTTACTCAACTCGACTGCCTCCTCTTCTCTTTGTTGCTGACGCATGGCTTGTCCACCCCCTGCGGAGTAAGAAGAGTAAGAAGACAAGGACGAGGGAGTCAGATCTGGTGCCAGCATGATCAGAGATGGATAGATCTGGGGTTGGCCGAGGCGGAGCGCGCAATGATGAGGTCAGAGGAGGCACGCAATGGGTTCGTGGGTGGCCAGATCTGGTGCCGGTGGGGGCTGGACATCATCACTCGTGCTCGCTGGCCAGATCCGAGCCTTCGGCATGTGGATTCGATCTCTTGGAGCCTTCCTCGATGATATCCATGCTGCCCTACCTTTGACATCTAGGGCTTTCATGCTGTCACACCATTATCGATGGCCTAACCTGCCATGCCATGGCGACCTTGCCAGCCATCTTCCCCAAAATATGGCGAGTTATCTCCTCTCTTTTTTTTTTTTCCTAATTGAGCTTTGTTGAGTCAGTGATACCTATCCACTTGGATGCCACTTCATCGAAACTTGTACAAGTGGATGCCATGTCATCCAAAACCAGGGTGGTTTAGGGTGAGGAGTGATTTGCTCCGGTTTCATAGTTGAGGGTGTAGTTTGGACTCGGGCATAAGTTTAGAGGGGTAAAGTGTACTTCTCTCTTTCTTATCTGCTAGTTGTTTCTAACTTTTGTGTGTGCTTGTCAATATGAGATTTTACTTGGGTGGATCAATGGAGTATGGTACACAAATGAGTATGGCTCAATTTCTAACCTAATTTGATTGTCTGTTTCTACAGCTCGGATGGCAAATATCTATTGACAGGTGGTGAAGATGATCTTGTGCAGGTATGGAGCATGGACGACAGAAAGATAGTTGCATGGGGTGAAGGGCATAATTCCTGGGTATTCATTTAATTTGCCTTGAATTTTGTCAGTTCTTGATGTTTCCTGTGAAAACTTGTAATTTGAGGACAAAGCTAATTTTCTGTTGACAGGTTAGTGGAGTTGCTTTTGATTCATATTGGTCCCCACCAAATTCTGATGGAACAGGAGAAAATGCTGTGTATCGTTTTGGTTCTGTTGGTCAGGTATATGAGGTTTATATAGCTGGACTTATATTCTGAACTTTTATGGCATATACTTCATATTGAAATCATGTATTAGTCATCATAAATGAGCAACACTGGTGCATGTCTATCCAATTTTGTAACTTCCAAATACATACAAATTAAAGTGAGCACGAAAATACTTGTCTTCTCGTTTTCTTCAATGTTTGTTGGATTGTTGGGGACCTTAGATTAATGAACTGTTGTCATGTTCCTGCTGTCCACTGTTATGCTTCTTGCGGTGCATTAAACTGACCACACTACTTGTGTTGTAAGATATGCTAATTTCTCCCAACCATCTCCATTCCCATGCTGCTTTTTCCTCACTGTATAACATGTTAATATTTTCTGTGCATGTTGATGAACTTAATTATTGAAGGTTATTTTTATGAACTTAATTATTGAAGGTTATTTTACCTTGTCATATTTTTTGTTTAGAAGATCGAGTTGTTTTGCTTGGAACTTGGTGATTTGGTATCATTTCTTGAGCATATGCCCTTAGTTATAGCTATCAGATGAATTGTCCAGTTGTTTGGCATTTTGCTTTTCCAACATGGTTTATTGCTGGCATTAATTTTCACTGTTACATACTCTTAGGACACCCAACTGCTTCTGTGGGATCTGGCAATGGATGAGATTGTTGTCCCAGTCCCACTACGTCATCCTTCCAGTGGTTCGCCAACATTTAGCAGTGGGAGCCCTTCTGCACATTGGGACAACGCATGCCCTCCAACAGGTGTTCTGCAACCTTCTCCGAGAATGCGAGATGTGCCAAAGCTCTCACCCCTTGTCGCCCACCGAGTACATGTGGATCCCCTGTCCAGTCTGGTGTTCACCAATGAATCAGTCCTCACCATTTGCCGTGAGGGACTAATCAAAATCTGGGTCAGACCTGACCACAGTGAAAACAATCAACAGTCAAATTCTTCCGAGTTAGTTTTAGGCTGTGCTGTTTCAAAGGACAGGGCGATCACATCTTCGAATAAAGCAAGTGGTTCCAGCTTCAAGCAACCTTCGTCTGTTCTTTTCACATGACAAGTGTGTTTTCCTTGTGGGCCTTTTGCTCTGCTTACCTGGTCATTGGTGGTCATGTTTCTTACTAACAGCATGATTTATGGGGTGGATGTATCTCTCAAAGGAGGCTGCTAGTGATGGAGGCGCTTATTTATTTGTAGATGTCCATGGGTATACAGCAATTCCAGTGTGGCACAAAAGAATAATGGAATATGCTTCTGTACAGACATACACTCCAGGATAAATAGTACAAGTTCACTGCTTGTGTTTCATGCTATTCAATGAGCCCACAGGTGATGGGAGGACAATCGATGCCACTTAGCTGGTGGTATCTTTCTTATGCTTTGTAACCTTTGTAAATTATTATTCATGTTATTTTCGCAGAATATCGCAAATTCGTCACCTGTTTTAAATCGGCTTCTCATTGCTTCGGTTATTCAGGCAACGAGTCATCATCTTTGGTGCTGGTTTTGTTTGATAGTTATGTGATTTAATACGACCGAATATGGGAATTTTACTCCCTCGGTGGTTGTAATGTAAAATTATGTGAGCGTATGGAGTTTTCTTGCCAATCTGGCTTGTAAGATTAGAACAGCATTTTTGCCAATAAAATCCGTATGAGATATCCTCCGTTCGTAGCGGTTTATGCCTGGCACAATTTTTTTTGCCATGGCTAACCTTAAACAAATATGCCTTACAAAATGCCAATACAACCTGCTAAGCAAAGTAATGTGCTTAGCTTGTGATACCCTACTATTTGCTGAGCTTGTGATACAAGCAGAGGTGGGTGTCGGGCCGGGCAGGGCCGGCACGGCATGGGTCTATTGGGCCATCGGTTTAAACCATGCTGTGCTATTATGGTTCGATCAGCCTATCGTGCTGGTCCAGCTCACCTTTAGTGAGCCCAAGCATAAGCATGACCCATTTGTAGTTCGTGCGGGTTTCGTGCTATGCTAGTCTAGATCCAATTTATTTTTACTATTATGATGAGAGGAAAGGTGTCGGAGACGCATAGATTTAAGACAGCGGACACAAATATAGAGAGAAAAAGCACTAAATTTTATTCATTTTTAATAGGTTCAAAGTGATATTGTAATGCTTGTGTCAGCACACAATGCTTCTTTATACATGATCCCCTCCTTCATGGCTTCATCCCTGTCGATCATGTGCCATGAGCCCTGCTGGGTTGTGTCTCCTGTCACGTGCCTTGCTGTAGGCCCTGCCGTCGGCCGCGTGGGCCGTGCTATGCACATGTCACGTGCCAGGCGTAGGTTAGGCTGTGCTGCAGCATAGTTGCAACTGTGGCATGCTATGTCGGTCTAAGTATGACTCATTCCATCGTGTTGTGTCGTATCGTCTATTATGCCTGGTTGGTAGGTCTAGTATGACCCAAGCAACCATATCATACCAGCACAACTCATTTTAATACAGACTGGATCGAGCTATGCGCACCATACCACGCACCAGCCCGAAAAAACCTGGCTCTATACCGACCTCTAGATGCAACCTAAAACAAATACGCACATTCCGGCGTGTTGTTTCCTAGGGGTTTAGCTATGTGTTTGGCAGAGAGCTGTCGGTAGCCCACCATAAATAACCCTCAGTCTTTGTTACTATATTGCAGCCAAACAATATTATACTCTCTGGTCACAAAATATTTGTGATTTGCGGTCAAAACCTTTGAAATTTTGACCGTTAATATCTTTTTAAATATTTAATTTAGATATATGAAAATCATATGTACAAATTTGTCTCGAAAAATATTTTCATAATATTGTAATTCTATTGGTATAAATATGTTATAATAGAAATTAATGGTCAAAGATGTGTTTTGGAAACCGTGTCGATGTTTAAAATAACAACTATTTGTGACATGAGGGAGTAGGACCATTTGATTAGCAAACGCAATAAAAAGTTGTATTAAGCTAACTTACCTGGTTTAATGTTCAGCTAACCTAGTTATTTAGATAACCTTATATCCATCTTGTATGGCCAGGGTTTACAATACCAAAATGAGCTCGGAAATTGTCCCCATCGGTTTTGAAAATCGTCGAAAATCGCTAGAAACTGAACCATTTCTAAGTCAAACTCTTTGAACTCGATAGTAAAAAATATTCGAAAATAAACCAATTTTGTCAATTTTGAGCAATTTTTATCAATTTTCGATTGGTTTTCTTTGAAAAATCATCAAACTAAGAAAAACAATTCAGAAGTCGATTTTCTAACGATTTTTGATCGGTTTTCACTCATAAATTTTTTTGATTTTTTGATTTTTGTTGAATTCAATCAGCTTATCGACCGGTATAGTTTATCAAGCCGGCTCGGTACGGTCAAAAATCAGGATTTTCATTGATTTTTGAAACCCTATGTATGGTGGTGTTTTCTTTTGGTATTTTTGGATGAAACTTACTAGAATCGATAAGCTGGCTATAACTGACATGTGCATGATAAGAGCAGTTACAATAACAAAGCTCACTACTTACTCTATCTCCCATCTATATCATGTAGAGTAAGCAATAAATCCAATATAATAACTGTCTCTAAATGTTGTCTCTAGAAAAACACTAAAGTATTTAATTTGAGCATTCAACACTAACTTTATTTTTATAGCTATTGGCAAAACACTAATTTCAACATTAACAGTCGCTCGCAACGGCTCAAACACGGGCTTTTGGCTGGCTATAGCATGTTGTTTCCCATACATTGTTGGCTGCTAAATAAGAGTCGGTTCTCTTTTTTCTTCTTTCTTACTCTTTCATATAGGACAAAACTGATGTGTACATGCTAATATTAAACTAAGGTGATTTTATCGTATCTACCCTGACTCTATCTCCGAATTTTCTTTTCTAGGCAAAAAAGTACATTCCTTTTCAAAAAGGCTCACAATTTGACAAATTTCTACCAATGAATCAATGTTCAATCCCAATAAATTTCTCTCCTCTTTTATGTTCCTTTTGTTGTAAAACGTAGTTGTTCACCCACGATCAATCAACAGCATGCCAATGAAACCATAAGAACAAGAACGGGAGCACACATAAAGTGGGAGCACACATAAAGTAGGAGGCAAAGCTCTCTCTCTCTCTCTCTTAGATTTAATCTCTTGTACAAGGGTGTGCCTAATATATAGTAGAAGGTGCAAGAGATAAATTCGGATTCGCCCACCAATAGATATAGTCCTTCTAAACTTAGACTAGGATTCTATCTATATCATAACACCCCCCTTAGGTGAATACCATGTAATGCACATGTCTAGTTAAAAACTTCACTAAAAACCCAATGAGAAAAAGGAGATGAAGAAAAGAGTACATTGCACTCGTACTCTATGTTGCACTAGTTGCCTCATTAAAAACCTTCATGAGAAAATTTCAGGAAAACCTACTAAAGGAAAAGACTACAACTTATAATCTTCAGGATTTAAAATATAACCTTCAGGATCATGCAAAGGGTCATGATTCAGGGATTTACTCCCCCTGAAATTTGCATATCTTTAAGTCATCTCATTTCAATGCCATTAACACATCTTTGGAATGTAGATTTTGGCAAGGACTTAGTGAATAAATCTACAAGATTTTCACATGACTTAGTTTGCAAAATCTTTCCCTCACTGTTCTTCTAGACTTCATGAGGATAGAAAAGCTTAGGAGCAATATGCTTCGTGATATTAACTTTTCACATAACTCATTTGTATTTGTGCAACACAAGCATCATTATCTTTATAGATAATTGTGAGGGTATCAATGGTGTTAAGACCACATAACTTTTGGATATGGTTAATCATACGTCTTACCCAAACACACTCACGTGAGGAGTCGGGACCCGAATATGCAAATCCGGACTCTTTGTGTATACCGCACTAGTCTAGAATAATGCTAGTGTACATAGGCTCAACATTAGTAAATATCACAATCATACACAATGGAAATAAGGTAAAGGACATCATATATTAAATGTTACTAGTTGTATGACCTTATGGTCAACTTACATGACTATGTCTCACAGGGCTGAACAATAAATTAAACTACAGTGGAATGAAGATATGGTTAAACCCTTCAATATACCATAAGCAACTGACAAGGCTCGCACCCTAAACATTCATCTCTTGCTAGTACCTCTCCTCTAACACCGATGTAGGCTCCTCAACTGGTGATTTGTTGTTGGTAAGGGTGAGTACTTAAAGCACTCAACAAGTTGTGCATAGAATGCAATCCTAGTATAACTATATGCAAGGCTTATTCCAAAGGAATAGGCTATTATGGTTATTTTGCAACAAGCAGTATTTTTGAACAAATACAATAAGTAGATTGAAAAGATAGTGAAACAAATAACAATAAGTAATAATTTTAGTATTTCTCAAGACATACAAGTAATAATTTAATATTGTTGAGTGACATCCCTTACCACACAACTCCATCTCATTATATGACCACACATGACATACAAGTTCATAACATTGTTTCATATTCCATTAGTCAAGATTAATTATCGATGATTCAAGTACATGTGTTGACATGGCATGGCTAAGCAAACTATTATGAACTAACCATCCCATGTTGTTTTTAGTATTAACCAACTATAGTGAATTAATCTAGGGTGACAATAGATCATAGCATATAAATAACAAGGTAGGATATAGATCAATTTGGTATAATAGCTAAGTCCCAATTTAATTGAAAACAATTGTACACGTGAAATAATATGCAATATGTAAGACAATATAGCGATTTTGCAAACATGGGTTCAACATGATCAAAGCATAACTTGCCTTACAAAAGCTCTTATTCTTACTCTAGACCTTGATCTTAAGTCTATGGATCTCCCTCGGATGCTTTGCATAGTTCAACGTTTACGTGAATCGAGAGAAAAAACCAAATAAATACCAAAATAGAGATCAAACAAAACTTTAAAAATCAAATAAAATTCACCATTAGATAGATCTCAATTTTGCCAATATTTAGAAATTTAAATCACCTCAATCGGAGCTCGTATGATGGAGAACTGGCTCGAAGAAGATTAAAAAAAATTCTAAATATCAAAAAATTAGAAAAATCAGAATTAACCGAATTATTTTTATATTAAAAATTAGCTTTATTGCATCTTGCTGACATCGTCACCGAGCTGGACCAATCACATTGTGACACGTGGCCTTGGTCTATGCACCCGGTCCACGGACCTCCATCGTCCACTATGAACCTGGCACACGGCGCTTTGGCGACTGCGCTGCCACGCGTCGGTGCGGTATTGGCCCTCCTGTACGGCACGATCCCAACCCTCATAGCGATCTAACGGTCACCAATCTAAGCCTACATGACAAAATCTTGAGCATCCATCTTAGATCACATGGTCCGCGCTTACGGAGGTGTTTACTATTGACGCCACAATGTGGCACATTCTTAGTGATTCGATGCAGATCCAATGGTCAGAAGCTTTTCTCGACAATAATGGCAACGCAACCGTGAACTCCTATTGGTGATGAAGACGACGACGCTTCAGACGGTGCTCCGATGAGTTCCTGGCAACAAGACATTGTAGATCCGACGCGGCGTAGTCTAGCGAACTTAATCTCGGATCCAAGCGGCGGATGGAAGATCAACGGTGACAGAGGATGAAGAAAACCACGACGGCGCCTTCGTCCAACTGTGGCGAGCTCCTGAGCTTCAACGGTGACCTCTCTGGTGACGCACTTTAGGGCAAAGGTGCGGCAAGAACTGGTGAACCTCGGGGCGTGATCCATGCCTTAAATAGCCTCGTTGAGGGCCGTGTCCAAAGCAAAGTCCTTCCCGTACGCGGCGGCGGAATCATATCGGTGAGGGACTCCGAGTTCTTAATGGAGACGACGAGCGGAGACCCTCCACATGCCTAGATTTGCAGCTCAGTTCTTGTCAACGAGTGCTAATCCGATCCGCACATGATAAAATCTGATTGTCCGAATTCTTCTGAAACCTTAACGGCCCCGATCAATCCTGACCATCCGCTCCTAATCTGACGGTCGACAGCCTCCCTTCTAGAAAATGAGCTGAACTGGGTTGACTTCCTCGCACAGAAAATGGGCCACGCACGGAAACAACCTGGGTTTCGACCCAACACTGTTTGAATGAGTTTCTCGACCTTTTGATTTAAAATAATTGTAGAAATTAATTTAATTAGATTTGGGCTATAAAAATACTAGAAAAAATCTAAGAAAATTCTCATAAATACCTTGAAACATTTTGAACTTAAATAAAATATTTTTAGCCAAACTTTAAATAAATTTTATCTATATAATATTAGTTTTCACAAAAAGGACAATATACTTAATTTAAAATAAATTCAATTATAATCCAGAAAAATCCAATAATTTTAGGAAAATAACAAAATACATAAATAATAAAATAATACTTAAAGCGAATTTTGGGATGTTACATGAGGCTTCATATAAAGTTATAATCTCTGAGTGGTTGGTAGAAGTAGCTACCAATGTCTACTTACAAGATCACCAAGAAATGGCTATACCACCGCAAAGAAATACAAAATCAGTCTGTGATTTGGCACTGTGAAAATCAGATAGATAGCCAACATCCATATATCTCACTATAGTTAAGTCTTGGTTCTTTTGAAAAATAATCCAAGATCTCGAGTATCTAAAGGTATCTAAGTAAAGTATTGACACTAGCCCAATGTCTTCTAGCTGGGGTTGCATTATGTCTTGCTAGCATATTCACTACGTTATATCAGGTTTTATGCAATTCGCAAGATACATAAGTGCTCCAATGGCACTTAAATATGGGACTTCAGGTCATAAGACTTACTCATTTTCCATCCTTGGCCTGAAAAGGGTCTTTATCCACTTCAAGAGATCTCACAACCATGGGATTTTTAAAGAATGAGTTTTAACCATATTAAATCATTCCAATACCTTCTTGGTATAGATAGACTAGTGTACAAAAATTCCTTCTAGGAAATACTCTAGTTGTTGGCCTAAGCAATATTTGGTTTTACCCAAATCTTTCATCTCGAGACACGAGGTAAGCATTTGCTTTTTTGTCTCCTCTATGGTTCCGATGATATTTAGATCATCGACATAAACTGAGATGATACATAACCCATTCTGGGATTTCTTTATGAACACACAGGGACAATATTCCTTCTTTAGGAGGAATTCATAAAGTCGGTTATACCACATTCTCCCTGACTTTTTTAATCCGTATAGAGATCTTTTCAGTTTGATCATGCTATACATGTTGTGATTATTATGATTTAGAATTGAAACTCCTTCAGGGATTCTCATATAAATATCCGTATCCAGTGACCCATATAAATATGTGGTCACTACATCCATCAACTGCATTGATAACTTTGCTGCCATTAATATTAAATTTCTGAACATTATTCCACTTTTTACAGGAGAATATGTTTCATAATAATCGATGTCATGTCTCTGTCTGAACCCTTGTGCTATAAGTCTCACTTTATATCTCACCACCTGGGTATTTTCATTTCTCTTTTGGATGAAAAACCCATTTGACCCTACAGGTAACACTTTAGGAGGTGTTCGGTCAACAGGACCAAAAACTTTCCTTTTATTAAGCAAGCATTGCCTCAATTTCTTCTTTTCATTTGACTCTAAATGAGCGCTTCTGGCACTCTGCCATAGACTTTGTACTAGATCCGGCTTTTAACAATTTTAGAGGCAAAATATATGTCGATAAATGTAGTCTTTCTTTCATACAATTCTCCTATATCGCTTTAGGGATATCTTTTCATTAATTTCTTTCAGCTCCTCATGATTTCCCACAACGATGTAGTCTGGGTGTTCCAACTTCCTAGCATTGGATTATGCACACAAATATACGTTGGGGTTATCATCTTCAGGATGGATCACTTCAGAGATGTTACCATCTCCAGGATGGCTCACTTTAGGGATTTTCTCAATATCAGGTTGAGCTTTTTCCACTGTTATGGGTAGTGTTCTCATTTGTTCAGTTCAATATTTCTGTAGATGTCCCCACGGAATTGAGTCCCGTGCACCTAGAGGCCTCCCCCTCTTTTTATCATGAGGGTCAAGAGTGGGTTCAATACCCTTCTAGGATATTTCCACTCTTTCAAGTGCATATACTGCAGGTATATAAGTGTCGACGATCGGGATCGCCTGACCGCAAAAGTAAAAGGGGGTTGAGTCGTGTATGCGGGACCCGAAACGAGCTTCACTCACCGAGGGAACGTGTTCACTAGTTCGTTGGTCGGAGGTGGAGGAAAACGAGCCAGACACAGAGAGTTATACTGGTTTAAGCCCCTGTGAAGGTAAAAACTCTACTCTAGTCTTGCCCTGAGACAAGGATGTTCACTATGTCTGAGTACAGGTGTTTGTTTTACAGCTCGAGCTCTGGGAAATCCTATGCTAGTTGTGTCTACCATCCTATAGCTTTGATTGCCTGCCTTGAGTGCGCCCGCCTCAAGGGGTTTTATACCTCTCCTAGCTACTTTCGGAAACGGCCGGGAGAGATTCCCGGAGTAGTGGCTTGATGCGCACTGATGGTGGGCCGTAACTGTTCCGCATCTGCCGCCCATGTTTGCCTTAACTCCGGCATTTATGGTCTTGGTAGCTGTCGAGTAGGCGCACATCTTCAAGCCAAGGTTGAGATCGTGCGGGAGTTGAATCCTTGCCCCCCCAAGCCTGAGGTCGTGTGGGAACCGCGCAGTCCAGGTCATGGTCGAGGACCCTTGCAGCTCAGCCCCTATCTAGGGACCCTGTTGACCATGCGTTGACCTGTCAGAGATTTCTCAGTCCCCAACAGCTAGCCCCCGAGGCTCAAGGTCGTGTCAAGCAACTAGGACGGTCTCGAGCCTCACGACATGAACAGAGGGGACGGGCCTCCGTCGCCTCGAACTCAAGGTCGAGGTCGGGCGGAGACTAGCGAATGGGCTTCTGCGTTGTTACACCTGGCACCCTTTGGACTTCACTATCTCGGTACGGACATGATCGAGCAGCGGAACCGCCTGCAACGCCTCGATCCCGCCGCTCAATCCTTAATTGCGCCTGTCGAATCACCTCTTGCATGCCTTTTGAGATGCCTTAACCTCCGGCCAGCAGCGATCTGGGCTTATAAGACCCGAGCCTATAACAACTTCGAAAAACTCTCGACCTTCTTGAAGTCTTCACCTCCCAACCTTCCGCTCGAGCCTTTCTTCTTCTATCGACCAAACACCCCACAACCGCCATGGCCAAGCTCGGAAAAAGTTCTCTGTCAGTGGTGAGGATGAAGGAGCTCGAGAGCCTGGGATTACTAGACCCAGTGACGTGGTGGCTGCCAGGTGGAGAGACCGAGCCGCAGCCGCGGGACGACGAGCTCATCAACACCGAGCATTACGCCGAGAGCGACTTCATTGCGGCAATTCTCGCCCAATGCGAGATCGAACTCATCAACCTGGTGCCCAATTCTATTCTTCTCCTTTCCATCTTCTCCCATCTGTGCGAAGGGTTCCTTGGGATCCTTCCCACCCCCTCTCTTTTCTTTCGTTTCTTCACCTTGTTCCGCATCGGGAAGGACCCCGTGGTCGGGTGCTTCTACTTTCGGCTGTGGGTAGGGCTCCCTTAGTCCTTCCCTCAAATCTGATCTCGAGACTCCCTCGGTCCATGGACCGAGCGGTGGTTCTACCTAAAGAGGGGCGAAGACGGCGCGCTGGCGTACGACGGAACCCCCATCACTGGCAAGAAGCAAACCCCGGAGACAGACGACCTGGAGATCGATCAGGAGGCCATCGCCGTCATCCACATCTACGCCACGTGTAATCTCACTGGGCAGGCCATTGCCAATGATTTTCTGAGGAACCGGGCATTCCCTCTACGGAAGAGGATGCACCCGTTCTTCGAGATCAAAGGCCACAACGACCTCACCCGAGAAGGCACGTTTGGTAAGTCTTCCTGCCCTGAAGTTTGTTCGAGTTTTGATCTTTGGGTTTCTTTGATGACCTTACCTTTCTAGCAGCGCCGAATGAGTCCTAGATCGCCGCCAGGATGAATGAGATGTTTGAGAAGGCGGCGCAGATTACACCATCGACGAACCCATTCCGAAGAACGTGCTGCACCGAAAAGCCGAGGTGAGCCACTTCGGGCCAAGTCTTTTAGCTTATGCACGCCTAGGGCTTTTCCTTGATCTTTCGATGTGCTTGCAGGACAACCAAGAGTTGTCCGAAACAGCGAGGAGGATGCTGCCGCTGCCCGGGGCGAACAAGGGCAAGAAGGCGAGCAAGAGGTCACCCCCGGATGGAGTAGGCGGCAAGGATTCGAAGAAGCAGCACGTCGAATGGGACGACCGCACAATGGTGAGTTTTCCCTTGGTCGAGCCCCCAAACTCTTGTTCGTGCTCTTTTGCCTTCTGACGTACCCTTCTCCTCGCAGCAGCAAAGTGCTGCGGCCGCCGCCAGGACTTCGATGGAGGACCCGGAGCCACCGCGGGCTCCGAGGTCTCAAGCTCGATGCGCCCGAGGAAGGGACGCCTCTTCACCCTCGGGACGCCGAGATCCTCGCCAGCCCCCTATGAGGCGGAGGCTACAGACTCAGGTACACCGTCATCTCCTCGTTTACGCAGTCTTCCCTTCTGCCTTTAGCTTAGTAATCTTTCCTTGTTGCATACTCTGAGCACTCAAACTCAGCCCTTGCCTATCTTGACTATGGCTATTGTTCAGGGCGAGACCGAGTCCGAGGAGGAGGAGGAGACCTCTTACAAGTTAGTGCCCCGCCGGCAAGCGGGGCAGGGTCGCCCCCGTTGGCCCACGAAGCTGGGTCGCAACCGGTGAATTCGACCAAGGAGTCGACGACCCAGTCGAGGACGAAGTCTCGTCTGCGGTCAGTGAGGGCGACGCCGTCGACGCCATGGGCGCCGAAGCTAGCACCGACCCGCCTAAGGCCGCTGCAGAAGATGACGTTCGGGATGCTTCGGCCACGGCGGCTGAGGCCACCCAGGCCGCTCCTGTTGAGGTTGCCTCGACCGTCGAGGTCGGGGCGCCCCCGGCCGTCGAGGGCGACCGCGCCTTGGCTGGAGCAAGCGCGGAAGGTCATGTTGAGGATCAGACCAAGGCCTTCGCGGGAGAGGGAACAAAAGACGCACCAACTGCGGAGGATGAGGCCAACCCGGAAGTCGGGACCGAGCCCGGGGGCAGGTCGAGCCCCCCGGGGGAGGCGGCCCAGCGAGTCGCCCAGTGGAGCGCTGAAGGTCTCGCCTACAACCCAACAAGGCAGAGGACAACACCGCACCAGGTGTAGGGTCGAGGATGCACCTAGAGGGGGGGTGAATAGGCGTTTTACGAAATTCGATCGCTCACTAAAATAATTCACTCTAATACACCCCTAAGTCAAAACCTAATCAAAGATATGTGCGGAAGCGATAAATAGGTTTTGACAATTTAAGCCTAAATCAACTAGGCTCACTAAGTGCACTAACTAAATTATGTCTCTACACTAGAATTGCTAAATTGAACAATCAATTAATGCTAATCAATTCTAATACATCCAAGCAATTGATAAATATACAATAATGTAAATGCTCGAATATAAAGGAGACAAGGGACAAATGATATTTTTCCGTGATGTTCGGAGACTTGCCGGTCTCCCCTAGTCCACGTTGAGGCAAGCCCAACCACTTGGACCGGCTCCCGCTCGAGCACCCGCCTCTTTTCACTAGTCGTGGTTTTTCACGCTTGCGCGTAGGCTCAACCCGAACCTTCACAAACCTTGCCGGGGCTTCTCACAACCTTGAGAGCTCCCGTGCACGACGCCTACGCCGTCTAGGAGTCGGCAACCTCTAAGAGTAACAAGCCGCTCCTTCGCTTGAACTTCACCGAGCACAATGAATGCGCTCTCGGTGATCACCAAGTGCAACACATGCACAAGGACCTCTCTCAAGTGCAACACATGCACAAGAGGCTCTCAATCCACTCCTAATTGCAACACATGCAATTAGTGCTCACACTTAAGCTCAAGAAGCAAAGGGAGAAGAGCAACACATGCCAGTAACTCCCACACACAGCCAACCTCATGCCCAAGCCCCCCCAAGGGCTCTATTTATAACCCCCACAAGAAAACTAGCCGTTTGGAGGCAAAATGGGCGAATCAGCAAAGTCGGTACTACAGCCTCTAAGGCAGTAGTACTGCGCCCTCAGTAAGCAACGGCTATAAAACTAGCCGATTACCGGTCGGCTCAAGACTACCGCCTCTAAGGCGGAAGTACCGACTTTAAGATTACCGCTCCCACCGAGCGGTAGTGTTGCCACGACTCGGCGAAAAACACATCGCTCTGAAGAAAAGCTACCGCAGGCTTAATCCCGGTAGTACCGCATTTGCGGTACTACCGCAAGCAAGGCCCGGTAGTACCGACCGTAGGAGAAATCCAGGGATTCAACTCCAAATCCGATTCTCCGAAAAACAAACTTTGTTCTTTGAGCCAATGGATGATCAACACATGATCATACACACGTGCAAAACACATTTGCACCAGCTTAGCTCATGCTCAAAGAATTCAAACCAAATTGCGAAAACACATTTCGCAACCAACTCAAGATCTATTTGCAAAACGTATTAAGCAAATCAAACTCGAGTTTATGAGATTAATCCCCCTAGCTATGTGAAGGTCAAGACGAGACCCAGTCAACTTGCCAACACCCGTTGCAAGCCCTACTCACATGCTCTCGGGATTCCGGACTCATAAACCTCAGTTTATTCGCACAGCGAACTTGCAAATAACGCAATAAACACATTTCATGCTTGAGCACTACTCTTTGCAACACATGCAAAAGTCTTGCTCCAAGCAACATCAAATCAAGGTGCATGAGCTCTCTAATTGCAACACATGCAATTTTCTAGTTCCATGCAACCACAAAATCAACTTTACACCAAAACCAATTCAACCGTATGAGCTCTCTACTTGCAACACATGCAAGCCTCTAGCTCCATACGAACACACAAACATCAAATCATGCTTGAGCTCTCTCCTTTTGCAACACATGCAAAACTTAGCTCCAAGCAACCACAAGATTTTAGAAAGATTGTTTTGTGAATGAAAACAAAACATGAAGCTTCAACAATTGCAACACATGCAAAAGTGAACTTCACGCAAAAGCCAACACATTAGCTTATCCTATTTGCAACACATGCAAATCAAAGCTTTATGCAAAAACCAAATGCATATGCTCTTCCTCTTTGCAACACATGCAAATCAGAGCACAAACCAACCAACCAACCAATCATAAGCTTAACCCATTCGCAACACATGCCAAATGGTTAGTTCTTATGCAAAAACCAAATCCAAATGATTTGAGCTTGAGTGAACATGGGATTGAGATCACCAACACATGATGAAGCTCAAACTAGGAATCAACTCCTCTTAATAGTACGGCGATAAAAACCTTAGACTCAAAGACTACAAAGTCCTTAGCCTATCTAATTATACCTACGCCACACATCAAGCAATCCTTTGGGGTCTTTATGATCATCACTTTGATATTCCCCCGGGATCATCACTTGATTCTTCTCTTTGTCTTCGGGATCTTCTCTTGACGCCCATCACCTCATGATGCCGTCTTTATCCCGTTCTCATCATCTCATCCATCTTTGGACCTAACTCAATCACAATTCATAAAATAGTTAGTCCAAGATGCATGGTTGTCTCAATTATCTCTTACACTCCATTAACACATAATGGATGCCTTTAGATCAATTGAGCACAACCTAAATCAATTTGAATGATTTACATATGTCTTAAGTACAATAATGCAACTCATGCTTTATTATACTTAAGAACTATTCATTTGTCCTTAATTAATCAAGGAATACCATCAACACATGATGAAATGTTCTTTAATGATTAATAAGACAAATGAACTCAATTTAAATTATCATTTAAACTGATATGAGTATATATTAACTACACAAGTTTTCATATACTCATGTTAATGAAAAGTAATGATCCATTACGTGTAAACTATATGGAAATGATCATTACTCTAAGTCATCAACTATAGAATAAACTCCACATGTATATGTGCATAGATATAATTGACTTGGACATAATATGCACATATTCAGTTTGATCGTATTGGAGTATATCCTATATTACCATGAGTATACTTATAACTAGGCATTTCAAATATATACTCAAGGATTTAGTTTCTTTGTCTTGATCCTTATATGTATCAATAAAGAATCGATCAATACAAAGAGACTTTCAAGTTAAACTACAAACTCCCCCTAAGTGTGTGCATCCATGTAATATATGGATTGGGAAACATGATGCACGTTTTGTGGTTTATATAATGGGGACATTCATACTTGAACTTGAATCCAAAGTATGCAATTAATACTAGAAGGAATACGCATACACACCTTGGGTTTTCCATTTTTCAATGCGATGAGACTAATAAAGGATATTCTAAATAAACAAGTTAGTCTCGATATAAGATTTGTCATTAATAACAATATCACATTAATGGATAATCTCAATATTAGATTTGTCATTAACACCAAAACCATAACTAATGAAGATTGAACTTACACCAGGGTCGTCGGGTAGCAGGCCCGTTGAGCACCCCCGCGCACACTTCGAGGGCCGACTTAGCCAGGTACAAAGCTTCCTCTTGCCCTTGTTGAATTTTAGCTCGAGTCTCCCTTTCCTACCTCTCCTGACAAAGACTATGTTTTTCTCTCGAATTCCGCAGGCCATCGGTTTCATCGCCCAAGGGCTGCAAGGTCTTCAGACGCACTCCGATGCGCTGAAGATCTTCCTCGACCTGGTGGAGGAGTGATGAATACTCATACAGGGGGTACCCCACAGCAAGGTATACATCTATTTCAAGATCGTTTCTCTCTCAGTCGTACGGACATGGCGACAAGATTGGCAGCGATGCAGAATGCTGGAGAGGGTATTGCCAAAGTCTCCGTCCCTCACAGATGGGATTATCACTGAATATTGGCTGGAACACCAAATCATCCATCCTGGGCCCGGCTCAGGGCCTCGTGGGACCACGAAGGATCCTCGGCCTCGTTCAGGCCCACTAGGGGCGGTCCGACCCGGCCTCGGGTCGGATGCCCCACAAGCTCCGACCGCCCGCAGTCGGGCGCCCCACCTGCTCCGACCTGCCCTCAGGACGGGGCCCCAACGAGCTCCGACTCAGTGACCTCCGCTACGTCACCAGTCGATTTCCAGCTGGTCACTTGCCCCGTGGACACGATGGCCATGCCGGGTAGGTGACTCCTTCCTAAGGTGGCCCAGGAAGCCACCTAAGTCAAGCGTCCGTCCCTTCACCCCGTCAGGCACAGTGAAGAGAGGCACTCTCTCCCGAGGCAACACCAGAGCACAGCTGACGAGGGCTGGGTACTCCTTGACCGGCCGGAGTGCGATCAACGGATCCCCATGCTCGGAAGGCCCCGCGACACAGGACTGCGCCTTTGGCGCTTCGACCTCGGCCTTGGGCGCCCGAGCTCGGCACCTCTCGACCTCGGCGGGGTCTCGCTGAAGCCTGGTCGCCCTAGGATTTCGGATCGGGCATTTGATCGACGGTTGCGAGAGCGGGTCGTGGGGATGACTCGAGTCTTGGCGGCAAGTTCGAAGGCGATTGTTGCCAGCCCTCAAGGTGCACGAAGCCCCCTTTCGAGATTGCTCCGGGCGTTGCGTGCAAAGGAAGTATAAAGACCAGGGCGCATGAGCTCCAAGGACACGAAGACAACCAAAGACACGCAGCGGCTCGAGCTAGGGATCACCATTACTATCTTGAGTTGTAAACATTGCCCTGTACACCCAAAGAGCAAGAATCACCGCCGCAAGGCGACTGGAGTAGAGCCATTACCTTCACAGGGGCTCGAACCAGTATAAAACTCTCGTCTCGTGCTCGTTGTCGCCTTGCTCCGACCAACACCGCGATCGATTTCTTCTTCGTTCAAAAGCAAAACGCTCGGGTCCCATAAACTCTCGACCCTACCTCTTTTCTTGCGGTTGGCGATCGATCGTCGACAATTGCGCCCACCGTGGCGCCCGATTATTTGCTCTTCGCGAGAGCGACACCAAGACTCGAGAGCATGGCACCCTTCGCCAGCGGATTTTCCCGAATGCGGACTCGATTCCGTGTCCTGTTCACACCCTCACCGCCGCCGAAAGCAAAGACGCTACGGTGGCGGACGGTCAAGCGCCGAGGAGATGCGGATGACCGTGATCCGCAGACCGGAAGGCGCTTCGCGGTATGGTGCGAGTTGCCATCAACAAGCCATAACGACTCTCTCCGCGAGAGGCCGAGAGAAGGCCGGCACGTCTTCGAGCCGCCCGGGCTCCCTCCTACCGGGGGCGCCTCCGCGCTATCGCTTTCGGGTCATAGCCGGCCCGATAGGGCGAGGTCGGAGCTCTTTGGCGAGCCCGGCGAAGAACTCGGCCGGCTGCGACCGAGTCAAGGCTCGCAAGATCGGTCGGCACTTTCGGGACCCGCTCGAGAAGTAATGACAACACGTCGCGCCCGTCGACGCGTCGTACACCTCTACCGAGAGGTTAGCCCCAACAACGGGTTCGGGATGAGGCTTTGACGCAGACGCCGGCGTCCACGGGCACCGCGCCAACGAGACGAGCCTGAGCCAAGCCGCTCCGAGTCGGCCGGCGGCGGTCTCACGGACCTCTCCGGGACATTCGCCTAAGCGCGCAGGTCAGGACCGCTGTGTTACCAACGGTGATTCCTGCTCGGCACCATGGTCGTTCAGCGGAGGTCGGGCCGCCGGGCGACCTCGACTCGAGTCCGGCGGAAGCGAGGATCTCGTCGGCGATGACCATGACCGGCGCACTGTCCGCCTACTGCCGCATGGCGTACTCGACGGCCTTCGTCGCGTCGCGATGGCCGGCTTCGGTTCAAGCCGCGTTGGTCAAAGCGCCGGCGGGACCAAGAATCTGGCGAGTTCTGTCCATCTATTCAACCGCTATCTGGCGGCGGAGGGACGAGCTTCGTGATGGCGAACTACCTCCCGACCGTCTGGGACGGGCCGCTAGGACACGCTTTTTAATCGAAGCGAGCTCCCGGTCGTGGCGCCAGATCCAGGCGCCCACGCTCCAACTTCGAGAGTTACTCTGGCGGCGGGCAGGGAGAAGGACTGGATCGTGTCATCGGGGAAGAACGAACCAACTGCGCGACTTCGTGCGGCGATTCATCCGTACAAGGAACTGATCCGAGCATTTCGGCGAGGCGTCATCAAGGCCTTCAAGTTCGGGTCCGTGATCGGCGTCTCACCGAAGACACAGAGATCACCTCGAGGCTCGGCGTCAACAAACTTTTCCGCATGGCGGAAGAATGCCGGACAGCGAACGATGCCGTTATTTGAAACATGACTATGACCAAGGTAAGCTTGGTGCAGACCAAACGAGGCGGCCCGTCCAACTCCAAGAAGCGCCGACCAAGGCACCACCACCAAGAAGCGAAGCGCGATCGCGAAGGTGGCGGAGGGCTACCGCGGTAATGTCGTCTCGGCGGATGGCCGTGAGGTCCTCGAGGTCGAGGCCGAGCTCGGGAGGACTCAAAGCCTCGTCAAGGTCGACCCCGACCACACCGGCGAAGAACCGGCCCAGCGAGAGGGCCAACGTGCGGCCCCGACGATACGATGCTTTCCGGCAGGGGCCGAGGACGCCGGATATAGCGAATCAAAGTTCGCCTATTCCACAGGCGGCGGCCCACGACCTGCGAACTGCGAGGCTGGCAAAATAATTTGGATGCTTTCTATGATGGGCGGGGAGATGCGGTGCTCCGAAGGATGACGACCTGCCGGCGAGAGTTAATACGGACACGAACACGGCGACCTCGACTTGGAGTTCAGCAAGGAGAGCGCGGATCGATGTCATCTTCGGTGGCTCGTCGGCCCTGTCGATCGGTAGCGAGTCAAGGCCGCGCCGCGGACCATCTACCGGTCGCCATTTGGGAAGCCCGTCGAACAACCTGCAAGTGGGTGGGGCCACCATCGCCTTCTCTCAGAGGATGCTCTCGGTATGGCTCGAGACCTAAAGACCACTTTGGTCGTGACCCCAACCATCGCAATACCGCGATCGGTCGCGTCATGGTCGATGGCGGCAGCTCTTCTTAACTTGCGCGGCGAGGCGCTCGACCGGATGCAGATTCCCCGGTCGAAGGTCAAGAGCATCACCATACCATTCTTCGGGATAGTCCCCGGGAGCTCGACCACCCCCTTGGGGCAGGTTGTCTTGCCCGTCACCTTCGGCGGCTCTGACAACTTTCGCACCGAGCTGATCACCTTCGAGGTGGTCGAGGGTGACCTCCCGTACAACGCCATCCTCGGACGGCCAGCCTTGGTCAAGTTCATGGCGGCCAACCATTATGGCCATCGGTGCATGAAACTGCCTGGTCCCAACGGTGTCATCACCGTGCGAGGCGACCTACAAGCGGCGCATGGCTGCGAGACCAAGGCCTTGGCTCTCGCCGGCATGCTGCCCCAGCGCGGTCCGGAGGCGACGACGAAGAACGCCCGCCAGAAGGCGGCAATCCAGCCTAGTGGGGAAACGAAGGCCGTGCCGCTCGACGAGAGTGACCCGACCAGGTGCGTCCACGTCTCGGCCGAGCTGAGTTCCAAATAGGAACTCGAGCTCGTCACTTTCCTTCGCGCCAACAAAGGCATATTTGCTTGGGAGCCCGCGGACATGCCTGGCATCCCGAGGGAGGTGATCGAGCACAAATTGTAGGTGGGATCCGTCTCTCGACTTGTACGCCAGAAGCTGCGACTCTTCTCCCCAGAGAAGGTCGCAGTCATCAAGGAGAACCTTGACAAGATCTTGAAGGCCGGCTTCATTCGTGAGATTAACTACTCCGAGTGGCTGGCCAACCCAGTCATCGTGCAGAAGAAGGGAGGAAAGTGGAGAATATGCGTCGACCATACGGGGTTGAACTCGGCTTGCCCGAAGGACAACTTCCCGCTTCCGCGCATCGACCAGATCATGGACTCCACCGCGAATGCCAAGATGCTTAGCTTCTTGGATGCTTACTCGGGACACCACGAGATCAAGGCGGCGGTCGACGGCGAGAAAGACTTTCTTCATCACGCCGTTCGGCACTTATTGCTATCGACCATGTCATTTGGTCTGCGCAATGCGGGCCACCTTTCAGCGGTGATGATCAAGACTTTCGAGCCCCGGATCGGGCGGAACCTTGAGGTCTCGTGGGCGACATCATCGTCAAAAGCCCGCCGAGGGCGACCACGTTCGGGATCTCGAGAGACCTTCGCCAACCTGAACAAGCACAAGATCAAGCTCAACCCGAGAAGTGCGTGTTCGGCGGCGTCCGATAAGGTGCTCGGCTATATGATCGGGGCTCGGGGTTGGTCCAAACCGAAAAAAGATCGAAGCGATCGAGAAGATGGCACCCGACCTCGATCAGCGGTGCAAAGCCTCACTGGCCGCATAGCCGCCCTCGCGAGTTCATCTCGAGGCTCGGAGGCGCGGACTCCCATTCTTCCAAACCTTGCGCAAGCGCAGGGCTTCGAGTGGACTCGAGGCCAATGATCCTTCGACGACACGAAGGCATACTGTCGTCCCCACCCCTCCTTAACGCCACAACACGGTGAGAAGTTCTTGCTATATCTCGCGGCCACCCCCATCTTTGTTAGTGCCGTCACGGTGGCGAACGGGGTTTCAAAGACACCCATTTATTATGTCACGAGGTCTTGCGGCCCGGAAGGCGCTATGATCTGGCTATTATATGCTCTCCTCATGGCCAGCAAGCTCGGCACTATTTCGGCGCATTCCGTGATCGTCGAGCAACTTCCCACTCGGAGACATCTGAGGAACCCGGAGGGGCGGGCGAATCGCCAAGTGGGCCATGGAGCTAGCGGCGTTCAACGTCGGTCGTGTCGCGGCACGACCGATTAAATCGCAAGTGCTTTCGCTGACCGTGGTCGGCGAGCGTCGCGCCCGCTCCCGAGCTTGGTCGAAGAGGAAAAGCCTTGGGTCATGTTCTTCGACGGCTCGAGGTCCTTCAAGCGCTCGGTGGGATCCTTATCCTCACCCGTGGCGACAAATTGAGGTCGTAATTCGTTTTGGCTACTCGGCGACCAACAATGTGGCGGAGTAAAGCCCTCTTGGCCGGTGACGAGCTTGCAAGGCCTTGGGCGTGTCTTGCGTCGGTCGTGAAGGCGACTCCCGGCTCGTCGTCAACCGGTTCAACAAGGACTACCGGTGCTCGGGGAGACTTCGATGGCAAAGTACCTCGCCGAGGCACGCAAGATGGAGAAGTGGTTTCAAAACACGGAGCTCAAGCACATCCCAGAAAGGACAACTCGGTAGCGGACTACCTCTCCAAGCTCGGCTCCTCCAACGATGAAATCCCACCCGGCGTCGTGCAGAACCTTGGCGGCCCGACAATCTCCGACCAAGAAGTCGCTTCGCCATGATCGAAGGTACCCCTCTGGGCGAGGCCATCCACAATTTCCTTGCAGGGGTGACTGCCACCCGACCTGCGAAAGGCGGATCAGCGCCGGGCAAGTCTGTACACACTTGTCGAGGAGCTTCTGAGCGCAATGTTTCCGGCATCTGACGCGGTGCATCTCCACGGAGGAGGTAAGTACCTACTGCATGACATTCACTCGAGCCTCTCAGAGGCGCACTCTTCAGACAGACAATGGTGGGAAGACCTTCCGCATAGGGTACTATTGGCCCTCGGCGCCAGGATGCTTTCGTGATATCGTCTGCGCTGCCGAGCTGCCAATTCCACGCCCGGAAGTCGCATCAACTAGCCAAGCGCTCCAGACCATTCGCTCGCGTGGCCCTTCTCGACTGAAATTTGGACATCCTCGGTCCTTTTCCTCAAGCAACCGGGGAAGAAGTTTCGTTACGTCATTGTCGACACCTTCACCAAGTGGATAGAGTGAACCGGTCTCGACCATAAGCTTTCGGGCGGCGGTTCATTTCTTCCGCTTGTTACGTGGTCACGGTGCACGGATTCCATGTAAAATTATCGCGACAACGTATTTTCGGTTTACCAATGAGTTGTTCCGGGAATTTTGCGAGAACTCGGCATTAAAATCTGCTTCGCCGGTGGCTCACCCCGAACAGCGGAGCGGCGGAGCAGCCAACGAGCAAATCGTCCAAAGCGTAAGAAGCGAAGTCGTCGATGAGCTCGGCCGAATCTGGCAAGGCTGGGTGGGCCGAACTTCCCACCGTCCTATGGTCTATTCGTACCACAACAAGCCGAGCCACGGGGTCCACACCCTTCCGGCTCGTGTTGGTGCAAGCCATCCCGCCTCCCGAGGTCACGGCTGGCTCTGCCAGAGTCGGCTTGGTCGACCAAAGTCGACCGGTAGCGAACGGTCTCTCGACCTCACCCTCGCAGAAGAAGTAAGATGTCGCGTGCCTTTGCTCGATCAACGCACTACTGCAAACTCTTCGCAGACATGCGTCTCGGTCGAGACGACCTAGGAAGCTCCTTGTTGGGGACTTAGCCTGGCGGATTGAGCTCGTCCGGCACCAACAAGTTATCCCATGATGGGAGGGCCCCTATAGAGTTGTTTCAGCAGATCGCCGACGGGCTTACTGGCTAGCGATACTGACGGCGAGCTCTCTAGCTCGTGGAATATAGATCGACCGGAAGTTTTATGTGTAAACCCTATGCCTCACATTTCAATAAAATTTGGTCTTTCACTTTTTTGTCCGCTTCCACCGATATTCTCGCTATTTCTTTTTAAGCGGTTCCTCGTTTTTTTTGAACCGACCTTCGTGCGCAAACACATTCGCTCTGGTCTAGCGGCGACGCAGTTTGGCGTTCACCGCCAAATAACGAGCTAAGCGTAAGCCAAACCTCTTCGCAATCTAGCTCTTCCGATGCTCGAAGCTCGGTGAGAACCTCGCCGCTTTAGCCGTCGAGCGATATGCATAGTCGCAAGGACCGTTCGAGCACTAACGATGTCCGCTTGTGCCCTTCTACCTTCTTGGTGTTCCTCCACTTTGCGGTCGTGGCCTCTCGTCCATGTTTAAGTCTTGTGCGAGGCCGCGTCGCTCGACCTCGGACCCAACTGGGTGGGTAAACGTGCCCTATCGGCGCCACGACCTAGAAATCACGGAGCGACTAGTAAGCAAAGCAAGGAAGACTTCAAGTATCCCCAAGCTCACGGTTTACATGAGGGCGAGGTTTCTTTGTACACAAAAACAAACCACTTTTGTTAGTACATTCCTTGCTCTTTGATGTTTCTTCTGGTCGGCCATCTCGGCGGGTAAGCTTTTCTGCTCGAGTGGGCCACTCTTGCCTTGAGGTTGCGATCTCACCTCGAGGTGGAGGGCTTGTTAGGAAGCATCCACGGCTCGGCGTCGTTTCGTCTTGAGTGGGCAGGGGCACTCTTGCCGCTACCGACGCCGCTTGAGCTTTTCTTGAGCAGGGGACCTTAGTCCCGGGCCCAAGGGGCGACCTTACGGGAGCTTTCTCCAGCACCTCGACTTTGGCGCGTTCGACCTCGAGCGCCTTGGTGGCACGTTCGAGCTTCCCCTCAAGCTCGAGGATTTTGGCCTCGGGCTCGAGGGCGCCTCGTCCTAGAATGTGCTGCTCCTGGCTGCCCTCTCCGAGTCCTTGACCTTGGCACCTTTCGGTTTCAAGTGTCTTGTTGGACGCTCCCAAGTTCCTCCTCGAGTGGAGTATCTTGGCCTTGAGCTCGGAGTCGGCGCCTCCTTGAAGCCTTCTCTAGAGCCTCGATCTTGGCCCTCGGCCTCGGCGCCGTGGCTGACACGCAAGACGCTCTGCTCCACGGCCTTAAAACAGAAGTCGCGTTCGGAGACCCTGGTCCACTCGAGCTCTTCCTCGTGGACTATCTCCTGCGCCCTCATCGTCCGGCGTAGATCATCGAGCTCTTGGGCCTTCGCCGAGCTCCCCCTGCTTTCGACCTCAATGGTGCGGGCAGGCAGTCGCTCGGCCTCCCGCCTCCCCTGCGTCGAGAGACCCTCGGCTAACAAACATACTCTCGAGGCCTTGTAGCCCTCGAGAGGCATGGTCGATCACCTTCACGCGAAAGGGTGGCCCAAAAATGAGAGGGACAAGGAGGTCGACTGCGAGCTCTGAAGTCGGCGGGAAGACCCTCACCTCGCCGAAGTCGCCCCTCAGGCGTCTGTGGGTGAAGTCCTCCACGATCGTCAATACGATCGCGAGGATCTCCTCCTCCTCGTCAACCGCCATGCGGTGCCGGATCGACCACGACCACCGATGGCGCGCTTGAGCCGGGACTCGAGTCCCGCCCGGGGGCAGTTATCCGCATGCCTCCTCCGGTGGGTTAAGGCCGCCCGCAGGGAGGACATAGCGGCAGAGCCATCCCCGATCTCCACGGTCGGGTCCGCTGTCTCCGGCGCCAAGGGGTGGGCCGGATCGCCTCGGCATTCCCGACCTCCGTGGCACAGGGTGCGCATGACCTCGGCCTTCAACTGTCGCGGTGGGGAGGTCTGTGGAGCCTGCGGCCCGATCGCCCCGTGATCCGTGGTCGCGACCTCGGCCCGGGCGATCGGGGTGGTGGGGTCTTGGAGGCTACTTCAATCGTGGCCTCAAGGCCTGAGTATCCTCCCTCACGGGGCCGGGAAGCCTGTCGGCACCTGTGCCGTGGGCCTCGCCCGTGTCGTGAATCCATGTTGGACGCGGGCTCGTTTTCTTCAGACGAGTCGTCGAGCCCTTGGTAGAACTCACCGACCAAGGGCTGGCCGAAAGCGCGTGTCCCACGACGATCGCGGCGTGGTACCGGCTCGGCGTTCTCCTCCTCGGATTCGGACTCGCCTACTGGACCATGACCATCGTCAAAGCGGGCAAGTTTCGAGCTCGGTGCTCGAGGTCTGCGATCAAAAGCATACACTAAGCGAAAGATCTGAAAGGCGGTGCGGGCCGGATGCCGGGGCTTACAGGTCACGATCTCCTCCTCGTCGAAGGTCGTCGAAGGTCTTGCTGCCCCGATGTTGAGGGGGCGTCACGTTTGCGCGTCCTCGCGACCCGAGGTCTCGGGGTCCGAGCCGGCTCCGCATCACCCGCTGCGGCGAGGGCTCGGGCTCGAGGCTCTGGGGGTGTACTCGAAGACTGGCGGCGGCAATGCGCTCTGCTTTACTACGAAGGAAACTCATCAAAGCGGCAAGGCGCGAAAACCAAGCTCGGGGCTCGACGAAGGGCCCTTACCATGGCACGGTCCCCACTCGACATGGCGCTTCTTCACCTCCGTTCGCTTGGTCCGGCCGGTGGAAGTCGCTTCTTCCCTTTCTTGCCCTCGCCAGCAATGGGAGCATCCTCTGGCCGTGTCCGGTAACTCTGATGGGCTGCGTGCGGCGAGGCTCGGGAAGGGCTTCGTGGGTATAAGACTCGGCGCTTGGTCGGATGACCTACCTCGTCCTTTCGACGAGTACATTCTTGGAGACGAGGTTGCGATAATGTACTTGTGCACGGCTTCGAACATCTCGACCATCTGGCGGAGACCTAGGATTCTTTAAGCCCGCAAGACAAGCGGTACATCAAGAGAGGATCGGAGGGTGTGTGCAAGCGGACCTTGAGACAAGAAGACTTACTAGGCGTGCCCTCGCGGTAGCATCATCGGACCTGGATCTCAAAGAAGGGGTGCTCCTCCTTTGAGAGGGACACGCAGTTCCTTGAGAAATCGTTAGCGATCGCTTTGCCCGTTAAGACATGGCGTGGGCGCAGATATGGATGAGGCGATGGCCTCCTCGTCGACCTCGAGGTCGTCCGACTCGAGTCTCCTTCTTGCGGTTGGCGATGGGGTCCTTCATACACGGCGTCGGCCTCGCCCCTCTTGAGTAGAACGGCGCTCGTTCCACGGGCGAGGGAATCCGGGGTGAAACTTAGGGAAGGCCCACTTGAGCCCGACCAGCTGCGGAAGTAGAAGGCAACGACCACGGGTCCTTCGGAGTGGAAGAGCGAAATCGAAAAAGAAGAAGCGAGGGGTCGGGAAAAAAGCGGTGAGGAGAAGAAGCGGAGTTTGGCACAGTTGATGAGCTCGATGTCGCGGTGGAGAGGACCTTCATGACGAACTCACTCTCTGGGGTCCATAAGCCAAAGAGGACATAGTGCTCGGTCGCGAGCGATCTCGTCGTCCTTGGGTATGACTCGGTCTCGTTGCGGCGTATCGCCATACAAGCAGGTCCAGCAGACCCGGGGACTCGAGCTCTCTCATCCTCGAGTCCGACCAGTGCTCCTTCTAACTTGGTCATGGCGATCGTCTGGTTTTGATGCGAGGAGAGGAGGACCTTGTTTGAGCGAGAGGACTTGGAAGCGAAGGGCTCAAGGGGCGAGCTTTTTTCTTTGAAGATGTGGTATTTGGGATTATGAACCGCAACACGGTAAAATCCGATCCTGGCGCCTTAAAAGGCGTGCCAACTCGACTTGACGGCCATGATTAAGGCTTGGGCTCTGGTCGAGGCGCCGCCAGTGCCCACCAACCGCTCACATCCGTACCAACATCGAGAAGTCCGAAGGTCGCCAGTGTCGAGGCCAAGAGACTTGCCTTGTGGTCTCACTTGAGCCTCGACCAAGGAGTCAAGACATATGAAGGTTTTTTCGTCTCAAGAATAAGGCTCGAGGTCGTCTGAGGGTTCCTCCGACCTAGAGCCTCGGGGCTAGCCGACGAGGGTGGGTACTCCTTGGCCGGCGGAGTGCGGTCAGCGGATCCCCATGCTCGAAAGGCCCCCGCGACACAGGTGCGCACTGGGGCACTCGACCTCGGCCTTGCGCCGGCTCGGCACCTCTCGACCTCGAGCTCGGCGGGTCTCGCCAAGCCCCTGGTCCGCCCTAGGATTTCGGATCGAGGCATTTGATTGACGGTTGCGGAGGCGCGTCGTGGGGATGACTCGAGTCTTGGCGGCAAGTTGAGGCGATTCTTTGCCCGACCCTCAAGGTGCACGAAGGCCCCTTTCCGAGGATTGCTCCGCCGTTGCGTGCAAAGGAAGTATAAAGACCAAGGGCGCGCAGAGCTCCAGGACACGAAGACAACCTGACTGCCTTGCACTCGAGCTAGGGATCACCATTACTATCTTGAGTTGTAAACATTGCCCTATACACCCAAATAGCAAGAATCACCGCGCAAAGCGGCGGAGATAAACCATTACCTTCACGGGGCTCGAACCGATTATAAAACTCTCGTCTCGTGCTCGTTGTCGCCTTGCTCCGACCAACACCGCGATCGATTTCTTCGCCGTTCGAGCAAAAGCGCAGCTCGGGTCCCATAAACTCTCTGACCCCTACCTCTTTTCTTGCGGTTGACGATCCCGATCGTCGACAACAGCATAACCAATGTCAGCATCTAACAAGTGCACAGAGGGCAGGTGTGCCCCTTCCCGACGGAACGGTGCTCGCTGTGTCTACCAACCCAGGCATAGCATGGCGAGGACCCGTCGATTGCCGATCACGGGATCAAGCCAGGACTCGGCGTAGCATACCCCTACCTTTTTTCTCCAAACTCCCGTGTAACCTGCCCCCTCCGCCTATATAAAGGGAGGCAGGACCCTCAGGGAAGGGGATTTTTTTCGCTTTCACATTCGCATTCGATTCATTCCGACTCAAACAAACGCTTTGAGCACCTCCACTCGGACAAGCACTAAGGGCCTGTCCTTAGCCCTCGCTTGTAATCCCTCATAGCTCCTCGCGTCCTGAGCAATACAAACCGCCACCACGAACTGGAAGTAGGGACGTTCCGCCCGAACCAGTATACATCCGGGACTCCTGTAGTCTAACCATTCAAGGAGAGGGGACGCGCAGCCCCTGTACTTACAAATTTACTTGCCGGTCATACGAAGCACCGACAAGGAGCGGGAGGCGTAGAGATTCAAGCTCATAGAGACCTTGGGGGTCGAGCAAGAGGAGGTTGAACGCAAGGCAGCAGCCCACTCCAGAGAGCTTGCCGGCCTCCACCAGCGATGAAGGCGCTCGAGGCCTCCCATGCATCCGAGCTTAAGCGGGCCATTGCCACCGAGTGCTACCACACATACAAAGCCGTGGAAGAGGAGCGCGCGTGGTCGGCCAGGGCGCTCGAAGCCGAGCGAGCCAAGGCTAAGGAGATGGTGAAGGCAGCTGCGGACCAAGTGGCCGTCCTGACGAAGGCCTCCCCCGAGCTTGAGGCTAAAGTCATCGAGCTCGAGGAGAAGCTGGGGCGGGCGATCAAGACTGGGAAGAGTGCCCTGGCCCAACTCTAGGACGAACGAATCCGTTCCGCCAACGCTGCAGCCGAAGCCCTCTATCTCCAAGGCGAGCTGTCGGCCTTAAGGGCTAAGCTTGCAGAGCTTGAGCAAGAGAAACTTGCTGGCGACATGGCCGACCTGTAGATAGGGTTAGACCTAGCAACTTGTAAACAGGAGGTTGTAAGATAGAGTTTGATGAAACAAAGTTATTTTGACGAAACAAGCTTGTGTCCCTGTTTTGCTCTTTTTATATAAAAACTTTTATCGTGTACTTAGCCTTTTTCCGAGGTAGCTATCCTCGTACAGCCCCTGTTGGGGCCAAGGTCGAGCAACGCTAGCCTTGGGCGCAAGTTTGGAGACCCGCCAAAGCCACGACCTGCAAGGCCGAGAAAAAATCCACAGGAAGCACTGCTAAGCACACACAAGCATATGAGAAGAGACTTAGCCCCTAAAGTGTTAGGGTTGTTTGTAGATTGGATTTTTGAACCGTGACCTCGATTCACGCTTACTCAACGATTCCAAATGTCGAGTACGAGTAACCATAAGACGGTGAGAAGTTCGTCCACTTAGGTCTTGCCGTGTCGTACGAGCTCATCGGATACTCGTTTCTTGATGCCTTGAACAATCTGTGCATTGCGCGTTCCTTGCCCCCCACCGCTCTGCGGATGGCTTAGAAGCATAACATACTTTGGTGCCAATGTCTTCGCAATATTCACAGAGCAGTTCCTTTGGTAAACTGTGTTCCATTATCGATAATAATTGCATGGAACTCCATACAGTGACTCTGAGCGGCGAAAAAAATTAGAACCGCTTGCGGCCGTGATGGTGAAAGCAGGTTCGCCTTGATCCACTTGGTGAAGGTATCAATAGCGACGAACAAGAACTTCTTCCTGCCGACCTCCTGAGTGAAAGGGCCGATGATATCTAGCCCTCAGGTCGAGAATGGCCAAGCGAGTGGAATGGTCTGGAGTGCGTAGGCAGGTTGGTGCGACTTTCGAGCATGGAATTGGCAGGCTCAACAGGCGTGGACTCTGTTGCGAGCATACTGGAGCGCCGTTGGCCAATAGAATCCCATGCGGAAAGCCTTCCTGGCCATGGTCCTGAAAGAAGAATGCGCCCCACAGAGACCTGAGTGGATGTCGTTTAACAGGTACTTACCCTCCTCCGTGGTGACACATTTCGTTAGGACTCCAGAAACATTCCGACGGTAAAGTTTGCCGTCCACGAGCTTGTATGAGCTTGCCCGGCGCTTGATCCTGCTCCTCTCAGCGGGGTCGGATGGAAGCTCACCCTGTGTCAGAAAGTTGTGGATTGATTTGGCCCACGAGGGAATACCTTTAATGAGGGCGACCGAGACTTCCTAGTCGGAAATCGAAGGTGTCGCCAAGGTCTCTAGGATGACGTCCGGAGGAACTTCATCGTCGGATGATCTGAGCTTGGAGAGGAAATCTGCGCTAGAGTTGTCCTTTCTAGGCACATGTTTGATTTCCAGGTTCTGGAACCACTTCTCCATCTTACGCACTTCGGCAAGGTATTTGGTCATGGAATCTTCTAAGCATTGATAGCCCTTGTTAAACTGGTTGATGACGAGCTGGGAATCGCCCCTGACGACCAACCGGCGCACACCCAGCGCCTTGTAAGCTCGAAGTCCCGCCAAGAGAGCTTCGTACTCTGCTGCATTATTTGTTGCCGTGAATCCGAAACGAACCATATACCTCAGCCTTTCACCCTGCGGGGTGAGAATAAGGATTCCAGCCCCCGAGCGCTTGAAGGATCTTGAGCCATCAAAGTACATGACCCAGGGCTTCTCCTCCTCGACCTCGAGCTCGGGAGCCGGCTGTGATGTCTGCTCGACCACAAAGTCGGCAAGCACCTGCGACTTGATGGACGTCACGAGCCTGGCGGGCGTCAAACACAGCCAGCTCCATGGCCCACTTAGCGATTCGACCTCCAGCCTCTGGATTCCTCAAGATCTCCCCAAGCGGGAAGTTGCTCGGGACGACAACGGAGTGAGCTTGGAAATAATGCCGGAGCTTGCGCGAAGCCATGAGGAGGCGTCTGACAACCACGGACACAGGGATAGCGCTCCTTTGGACCATGAAGAACCTCGCTGACGTAATAGATCGGGTTCTGTCGTGCATCCGCTCGGCCACCGGGGCCAGTCTTGGCGGCTTGGGTAGTGGCAGCGAGGTAGAAACCTTGACTTTTCGCTTTGGCTGCGGTCGTGAGCAAAGGTGGACTTGAGAGGTATACCTTTAACTCGTCGAAGGACCACTGTGCCTCGGGTGTCCACTCGAAGTTTCCTTGTTTATGCAAGTCCTTGAAGAACGGCAACCCACACTCACCGAGCCTCGAGATGAATCGGCTGAGGGCAGCCATGCGGCCGGTGAGGCACTGCACCTGCCTTACTGAACTTGGGGGAGCCATCTTCTTGATCGCCTCGATCTTCTCCGGGTTCGGACCGACTCCCGAGCCCCCGATTATGTAGTTGAGCACCTTTCCGAAAGCAGCACCAAATACACACTTCTCTGGGTTAAGCTTGATTCTGTGTTTGTTCAGATTGGCGAAAGTCTCTTCAAGGTCTTAAACGTGATTGTCCCCGGAGGAGCTCTTGACGACGATATCGTCTACATAGACCTCGAGGTTGCGGCCGATCTGAGGGTTGAACATCTTGGTCATCAAGTGCTGGAATGTCACACCGGCGTTGCGGAGACCAAATGACATGGTGGTGTAGCAGTACGTGCCGAATGGTGTGATGAAAGATGTCTTACTCTCGTCGCCTATTGCCAGCTTGATTTGATGGTACCCAGAGTAGGCGTCCAGGAAGCTCAGCATCTTGGCGTTCGCAGTGGAGTCGACGATCTGGTCGATGCGCGGAAGGGGAAAATTGTCCTTCGGGCACATTGAATTTAAGCCCGTGTGGTCGACGCACATCCGCCACTTCCCGCCCTTCTTCTGCACGATGACCGGGTTGGTCAGCCACTCGGAGTAGTTGATCTCGCGAATGAAGCCGGCCTTCAGGAGTTTGTCGAGGTTCTCCCTGATTATGGTGACCTTCTCAGGGGAGAAGCTGCAGACTTCTAAGCGTCTGGGCCGACAATCGGGCGCGCTTATCTGTGCTCGACCACCTCCTCGGGACACGGCATGTCCGCGGTTCCAGCGAATATGTCCTTGTTGGCGCGGAGGAAGATGTGAGCTCGAGTTCCTATTTGGAACTCATTTCATTTGAATGTGAATGCACTGGACGAGTCGCCTTCTTGAGTGCACTGACCTTTGTCGCCCCGCTAATTTGGATGGCCATATACGGTGGGCGACCTTCGTGGTCGCCTCAAGGCCTTGTTGAGGCAGCATGCCGGCGAGAGCCAAGGCTTGGGTCTCGCAACCGTGTGTGCCTTGAGGTGCATACACCCGATTATGATGCCGTTAGGCCACAGGAGCTTCATGCGGTGATGGTAGTAATGGTTTCTTTGCCATGAACCTGACTAAAGTCGGGCACCCGAGGATGGCGTTGTAGGGAAGATCCCCCTCGACTACCTCAAAGGTGATCAGCTCGGTGCAGAAATTGTCCGAGGCGCCAAAGGTGACAGGTAGGACCACTTGCCCCAAAGGAGTGGTCGAGCTTCCAGGTATGATTCCGAAGAACGGAATCGTGATATTTTTGACCTTTGACCGGGAATCATGCATGCGGTGAGCACACTAGCCAAGAAGCGAGGTTGAGGCGCCCCATCGACCATGACCGCCCAACCATGGTGTTGCTGATGGTCGGGGTCACAACCAGGGCAGTCTTCAGGTCTTTGGACATACCTTGAGGGCATCCTCCCGCGTGAAGGTTATCGTAGCCTCGGCCCATTTGCAGGGCTGGTCCATGGGTTTCCCGACGGTTGCCCGATAAACCGTGCGCGCAGCATCCTTAATCTCGCGCCGAGATTGGTACGCCGATGAGCCACCGAAGATGACGTCGATCCGACGGTCACCCTGCTGAAAATACAGATCGAGGTCGGCCTAGTCTGCTCCGGTGTTGACCCTGTCGGGTTGTTCTCCCTCCTTCGGGAGCATGGGCATCTCTCCGCGCCCATCATAGAAGGCATCCAGCTTGCTCTGCCAAGCTCTGCAGCTTTGCAGGTCGTGGCCCAGGGTCCTGTGGAACAGGCAAAACTTTTCTTCATCGTACCGAGGCCGCCCTTCAGGATCTTGTGGGCGGCTGTCGGCCTGTCGAGACCCAGACCGGTGATCCCCCTGTCGAGGTCGGCGCAGCGCCTGCCAAGGTTGTGGCCGATTTCGTTGAGGTCGGAACCCTTCTTGGGCCGGCTCTCGCACCTCCATGACTTCGCGGTGGCCGTTTGTCGAAACAACCACTCGTGGCCGGCCATCGCCATGCTTGCGGTCCCTCTTCCGCTTCTTGGCGGTCGAGCTCGGGTCGGCGTTCTTGGCATTAGAGGGACCAGCCTCACTCGAGTTGATACCGAGCTTACCTTGGTCATAGTCACGCTTCCAGCGAACTGCGTCGTCCGCGTCCGCGTAACACTCCGCCATGCGAAACAGCCTGTTGACGGTAAGCCTTGTCATAATCTCCAGGTCCTCAATGAGGCATCGGTCGCGGATGCTGAACTTGAAGGCCTTGATCACAGCCTCGTTAGAGACGCTTGGAATCAGGTTTCTCGTGCGAATGAACCACCGCACAAAGTCACGGAGGGGTTCGTTCTTCCCCTGGATAACGTGATCCAGGTCCTTCTCCCTACCGGGTCGCTCATAACAACTCTGAAAGTTAGAGCGGAGGGCATTTTGAATTTGGCACCACGAACGGAAGGAACCGTGCTTCTAGTTGAAGAGCCAGGTGCGAGCGGTGCCATCCAAAATGGTTGGGAGGTAATTGGCCATTACGGCCTCATCTCCCCCGATCGCCAAGATCGCGGTGGAGTAGATCGAGAGAAACTCATCTGGGTTCTTTGTTCCATCGAACCACTCGATCAAGGCAGGCTTGAAACAGACCGACCAGCGCACCCGTCGAAGGTCCCATAAGTTGAAACAGGGGCGTGCCTAGAAAGGTGACCGCCGCTGCTGGAGTCAGAGTCATGATCGCCCCGGTGACCCAACCTACGACCACGCCGGTCGTGGCGATGGGCCCGAGCATCGCCCGGGAGGTACCGCAAGCGCTCATGGACCGGCGACGCCTTGGTGGAATGTCAGGACAGAGGCCCGACATGCTGCTGCTAGAGTGAGAATCGCTGTAGGCCGGCTGTCGCCGTACGCCATCCGGGGTTGCACTCGAGGAAGCGGCGGCCTTGAGTCTGGGACAAATCCGGGATTCTGGTCTTGCGAGAGACCAGCGGGGACGCCGGTGCCTGCGTGAGGAGCTGTCGTCACTCTTTAGGGAACGGGATCCGAAATGGCGGCTTTGGTGCTGCGATGGTACGGCTTCAGTAGCGGCCTTGTCGAGCTCGTCTTCGAGAGCTCGGTCGAAAAGGCCCGACCTCGATCGGACGGGGTCGGTCATGACTCGGCGATTACAGCAGGCCTTCGCCCGTCGAGGAGTTTGGGCGCCCGACAAAGTTTGGGCGCCAGCGTCGTCGGGCCCCACATGTCAGTCAACATTTCTTTATCTTTTTCTGATTTTCCAAAAATCCCAAAAACTTCAGCCAATCAAATTGCGCCATATCACCCCCTTCTTCTTTTTCTCTTATTTTTATCCAAGGAAATTCCAAGAGCCCGTTCTCTATCATTCGAACTCCGATTCCAATGCTTTAAATTTCTAAATTCATCTAAATTCAGAATCTATCTTTCAATACCATTCATTTTAATTTTTTAATTTTGTTTGAATTTATTTTATTTATTTGTTATTGTTTCACGTGTAGATGACGCAGTCGAATCAACAGTTAGAGGTAGAACCATCAGGAGGCAATGAAGGCAAGTCTTCCTTGAACATATTGATCCTAAATTTTATAAAATTCTTATATTATTTTAAATTATGTATGCTTACTTTTATGCAATGTACTTTAAGCGTGGTCTTAAGGTTTAGTTAAATTCCAAATTTGTTATACCCTCATTGACATTAATCATGATGAATCTATGTCACCCTAGATGATATTAGCTATTTTATTTCATGGTAACCAATAGTGCAACATGGGACGCAAAATTGCTTTGTCCAACTTAGACATTTCGATATTATGCTATTCTGGGGATCATTTCAAATATTGTTTAAACTTAATTGTGAAGTTACAGTAATTGGTATTGTTGTTGTTATTTAAATGAAATAAAGTGGAAATGGTTTACCAGAGCGGATGGATGTTTAGTAGGTGCTAATGCACGAGACATTAAAAGTGAATGTTCTGCTCTAGTCAATTAAGGACTGAAGCATGTGTTACCATAGACTGAGCATTACCGTACAACCACAAGTTTATATGTGTACGACATGGCTAATTAATTTTTGCATTTCATTATTGGCTTTGCTAGCGAGTGGAATGTGGGTATCGGATGGAGACAGTTTTTCCCCACATAGTGCAAGAGGGGGCTCCTGACTAGGTGTATGGAACTCTTCAGCAGTGAAACTTTAGCGGGCGAGGTTAATAGCTGGATTGTACATTGTAAAGGCATTGTTATGATCTCTCTGCCGACACACCAAAGGAAGTGTGTTAGTTGCATGGCAACAAGAGTTGATCTTGTCTTGTGGGTAAAGTTGTACACACTCTGCAGAGTTAAAACTATTTAAGTAGCCGCGTCCATGGTCAAGGGTAGGCGAGGTACGCTTGCACATTATAGATTTTATAGTTTTGTTTTAAATGAAAATGATGGTTTGAGAATCCGTGAGTGGATGGAACTCTCAGGTTGTGGTTTGGTGGTTGGAGCCAGTTAGGTGGTTGAAACTTGTTTAGTTATTATTTCAAATTTAATTATTATTCAATTACATTTTGATCAAATGATGCTTTATGAAATTACTATTTGTATTTACAGTTAAACTTTGCTTTATGCTAAAAGAGCCATATAAGCCTTCAATTGTTCACCTATGCATATGGTTATCATGCATTATGTTTTCAAGACTCCTTGCAACATTTCAACTTTCACAGAGGAGCGTGCAAAAGTTGAAGGTGACTACGAGTTCTATACTTGTGGTTATGATAAAGACGATCCGGATTACTAGGACGTGTACCTCGGTCGATTGCCTATTGGGCAAATGGATGAGTTTACCCTACTGCTGTTATTTCATTTCTACTGCTTCTTATTAAACTCAAGCCAAAAGTTTACTTATTTGTAATAATTAGATATAAGGCTGTTACCTTTTTGCTTAATTAATATTATTTGATTCATGATGTGATATGTTGTCATCACTATTTTTGCTGTGTGTACTAGTTTTTTTAGACTAGCACAGGTTGTACATAGAGAGTTCGGATTTGAAAATCCGGTCTTGACAAACAGGCGCAGATGTGCTGCTCGGTCGCGGGCGTGGGCGGACTTTGTCGGCCGGGCGAGCGCGGCAGTGCCAAGGGTAGCCGGAGGGAGTGCCGTGGCCTGTCGGGGAAGGCGCCAACACTGTCAAGTCCAACTGCTGCCGGGGCAAGCGTATCAGGTGCTCCGGTCGCCGCCATTACCGGGGCAAGCGGCCGAGTCCCTTGTGGGCTTGTGGCAAGATCACATGGCTAGGCTTCCAGATGCAAGAGTTCATTGCCAATGCTGTGAGAGGTTCTAAGCAACGGGTGCGTTGGCAGGCTTCCAGCGGCCAAACGCGTAGCTAAGTTCTGGCAATGCGGGACAGTGCTGCAGCAGGTAGCACATGGTCCGAGGCGGTGATTTTACAGTAATCATATGATAAACAGTAAAACCAAATTTGCAATTTTTGATTTGAATAGATTGAAACGATCTATAGAATGTACTAGTCTATTTAAGTGCGATCAATCGGTGTAGATTAAACTTACGTAGGGTTTGATGTAGATTGATCACGTGTCGCAGGATGAAATTTGGCGCAGACATACGATCACAATCGGTAATTTTGGTAGAGTTTCGTGCTGAAAACATATTGTAAAACGTGATTTATTCATGATCAATCAACAGCATGTCAACGAAATCATAAGAATAATGTAAGGGGGCAAAACTCTCTTTTTTTATTAGATTAAATCTTTTATATAAGAAAGCATCTAATATATAGTAAAAAATAATAAAAGGTACATTCAGATTCATTCACTAACAAATAGAATCCTTTCAAATTTACTGCCATCCTATCTATATATGACACCTTTCTTTTCTCGCTGATAATGTCCTTCATCGCTTGCCTTTTGGAGTTGGACCGCGCAGGCCCACCACCACTACCACCCTCCCCCCACTTTCCCCCGCCTTGGCCGCCGCACAAACCTCCCAAACCCAACCGCCGCCGAATCCGTCGTCGCCACTACGACCATCTCGCATCTGCATCTGAGCGTGGAGTTCTGGATCTGAACCCCTCTTCTCATCCACCTCCACGGTAGCGATCCCCGCAGCCCGCGCTCTTCCGGTCACCGCACCCGGCAGCCGGCAGTATGCGACGCGGAGGCGGAGGAGGAGCTAGGCGAGGGCACGGGCACGGGCACGGTCGAATGGACGCGCGGCCTGGGGGTGCCCGCGACGACAGGGGCAGGCACGACCGTCGCCCCGACTACCGCCCCCGCCGCAGCCCCTCCCTGGACCACCGCGCGCGGCGCCCGAGGGACGACGAAAGCGACCGTGACCGGGACCCGCCCCGCCGTGGGCAAAGGGATTACGGGTGGGTGCCCTACCGCCTGGAGCGCGATTGCAACGACCACGCCGGACGTGGCGATCGCAGCCCCAGCAGGAGCTACGGCGGCCGCGGCGCGAGCGGGAGGTATGACGCGCTGCCGGACTACATCCTCCCCGACCACCCGTCCGACCTGGGGCGGTCGTCCCTGCGTGCCGCAGAGAAGGAAAGCGAGTTCTTTGGAGTCCCCGGCGGCGGCCGGAGCCGTCACAAGGACAGCGAGTTCTTTGCAGGCCCCGGCGCCTGGAGAGGTAACAAGGATAGCGATTTCTTGGTGGATGCTGGTATGGCGCTCAGAGTCAGTGCGACGGAATTAGAAAGGACTAGCGCAGTGTACCTGGACCGCAGGTTCCCGCTTCCATCAGTACCACCGGAGGTGTCACCACCTCCTAGGGCACTTTACCCCTCAGTGCCGCCTACAGAGACTGGATTCCTGTCAGGGGGGTCATCGATGAAGGCCGGGGAAAGCTTTGGCGCTGGAAGTGCCCGGTTTCTGCATGACGACAGGGAGTTGCAGTACCGCGATCGTTTGCATGATCCGTATGCTGGGAGGAGTAGAGAAATTGAGAGGCTTTACCCTGGCAGGGATTTGCTTGTTGACAGGGATGGAGAAATGGATAGGCTTTACTCTAGTAGGGGTGTGCTTGGTTTGGACATTGCACCATCTACACATTTGAAGGCGTATGCTGGTTCTTCTTCATCCATGCTCGCTAAGGACCACCCTTACGGGGTTCACGGTGAACCTGGTTATGAGCCAAACAACGGATATGTCAGGGATAGCCTTGGCAGGTCATCTCATGACTCGTTAGGACATGGGAGTGGTCATGCTTACAGGTTCTCAGAAAGATCATTAGAGCATGGCACTGGTCATGATGACAAGATATTACTGGACATTACAGGACATACACACTCTAAGCATCCACCAAGACCTGCTGCATCCATGGAATATGGTGCACATGAATATGGGAGAAGGGATCCAGAAAATGACACATATCTTGCGTTGGGCTCATCACCTTTAACAAAACTCAATTATGAAAAGATAAACCACCAAGTGAGGCTACCCCGTAGGATGGCAGAGGGTGAGGATGGCTTCCAAGGCAAGCATCATGACATGGAACAGAATATGCAGCATTCTTACCATAGCGATGCTCCCACACATTATCGCAAGACAAGGGATGTTCATGTGCGGTACTCACACTCTCCTGAAACTGAGCCTGCTGCACTTGCAAGGCGCCCAGTTCGTCAATTTGAGTTTGCTTCATCTGAGGATGGTCATGAGTTAAGTGAACATGATGTTTCTCCCATGGCTTATAGAAGATCCCAGAGTGATGCATATCATGATCATGGGATGGATATATACCAAGCTTATGATAGCCCTCCAGGGCAAAAGTATTTCAAAGATGATATGGATGCATATGACCTATCCCCTGAGAGAATGTTAAGAAGTTATGATATGGTTAATGATGAAGATGGATACGATGCAGGATATGATATGCCAAATAATCGTAATGTGTTCTCAAGGATTGCTTTGCCAAATGACATCAACGAGGAATGGATTGATGCAGAAAAAGGAAACTATCCTCATTCTGACACGTTGGCCTATGGGCGTTCAAAATACAAACCTATCTATCAGAGGCTGTCCATACCCATTGCCCAGTCACAGTTTGGGGGATCTATCATGCATGGAAGAGGAAGAGGAGGATGGACGAAAAGTGCGAAGAAAAGATTGAGAAATGCTCTTCCTCAATTCCATGGTGGACATACATCAGAGAGAAATGAATTTATTAGGCCAAAAAAAAATTCAAAGTTGTCAGAAGATAATCATAATGGCACCAAATTGAGCCATGAGGATGCTCCAGAGGATGAGGATCTTGCTTTGCAAAGAGATCCACCAGAAGGTTCAGATGAATTCACTAAGCAAGTTCACCAAGCCTTCCTTAAGTATACAAAGATGTTAAATGAGAGCTCAACCATGCAGAAGAGATATCGTGAGGCACCAAAAGGATCTTTATCTTGCTGTGTATGTGGCAGGTTTGTGTTTCTTTATCTGTGCTAACAATCTACCAACTAAACAGTTCCTCCTATCATTTGGGTAGAATGCACATTCTGGTCATTTCAGCAGCTGCTTGCTTGCTGATTTGGTGACTGGAATGGAGGAATATTTCAAAGTTTTATATCATCTGGTCATGTTTTAGCAAACCTCACCCTAGATATGATTGATCCTATAGTTTAGGTTAACATGGTGATGATTGATCCTGTAGTTTAGGTTAACATAGTGAATTATAATAGTAATTTGTTTAAGGTAATTGCCCCTCCCTGGCAGCGCAAAACCCAAGCCATTTGTTTTTTCTTAGAACCCAAGTTATTTCTCGTATATGCTACTTATAGGATGCAATGGGTTGATTGGGGTTGAGGGTGCAGCATGATGGTTATGAGGAAATGTCATGTCAAGGTACTAGACTGTGCCAACATTGTCAGTCCATGGTTCAGTCGAGAGGCATACACTACAGCATGTTGCCGTTGTTTATAGGATTCAGACATTGAAACATTGGTGCATAAGGCTTTGATCAATTCCAGCATTGGTCTATGATGTGGATCAACGTTCTTTGGAGTAATGCATTGCAGATGTATTGGGAGTTTGGGACAAGATTGCCACATTAGAGCTAGTTGGTTATTGGAACTTCTGGTTGCTAATGTCTGTGTGTCAGCCAAGTTTGCATCCTATGAGGGTACACAAGTTACCAAATTGCTGCTACTCTATTCTTTGGATAACCAGGATCAAAAACATGGCAAGCACATAACTATTCTGCTTGGTATGTATTTCCTCAATCAAATAAAAACCTTTGTGGCACCTTTACAAACCCCTTCAGCAATCAGCTTGGTTACTTTGTGAGACTTATATCTAGCCTACTGGTAAAAATAAAATTTCACTAACACAAGGTGAAGATCATTTAGCACGTGCAAGTTTGTCTACTTAAGATGTTGAGGGTTGGCTAGGATGTATTAGTTTGTGAACTATGATGCAGACCAGTAGCATGGACTCCACTGGACGGCATGCTACATTTATACAATTCCCACTAGAGGCTGTAGGTTGAATCAGCCAACGGTTGTCTTTAAAATTTAAAGTAAGGTATGTGAGAAATGTTGTCTATGTAATTATGTTGTCTTTTGCTGTTTCTGTCCTGGTAAGTTGGTTGAAGTTGAATTCTACTTTTGCATTTGCATTTGTCAAAGTCGTGTTTTATTGTTCTGCAATTTCAAATATAGTATAGTACTGATCAGCTCTATATAGATTGTGATTTCTTTTCATATCTGTGGCCTTTGAGCACTATCGTAAATACCAATGTTCATTGTTTTTGTTATCTCCTTAGCTCTCACTATTTGTAATTTCGATATTGGTCATCATTCTTTTAATTGAATTTACGTGTATTTGCTACTTAAGTTTTGCCTGCATGTAACTTCCTTATTCTTCCCTGAAGGTGTATATAATCATTTTTGTAAAGTTTTTAGTTGTTTTTATGTTCCCATGGACAACAGATTTGATTAAATAACAATATCTCGACGAAATATATGGTTCCAGGGATATATTGTTGTCCTATAGAGTTCGAGTATGTTTTAATTTCTTGTGGTTATGCCCCTGGTCTTTGCTTTCTTGTAATTTGTCATGTGTCATACTAACCTTGGTCAAATGTAAGCTTTAGACTTCAATTCAGATGTTTTTTTTCATGAAGCAACAATTGTGCATATCATTTATTTTCAAAGTTTCCTTAGCTAGTGCAATGTTGTTTCATTTATGAGTTTTTTCTCCTTTAACAAGCCTCAACGATTTCTTGATTTTTCCGGTGTTCCTAAATCCTAAACATTTCTTCTGAGGAAATACATTAATTTGCAAACCCTATATTCCAATGATTTACATTGCTATAGCTGTCTTTTCCATGTGGTTTTTATCTGCTCACTGGCATATAGTTGGTTGTATCCTTTTGAATTGTTTCCATTTTGTCAGTCATCATAATGCATTCAGAAGGATAGTGAAAACAAAATTTCTTATATTTATACAATCCTGATCCCATTGAACATTTACATGGAATGTCTAACCTGAAGAAATGCTTCGTTTATTTGCCCTTTTTTTCACTTCTTTCTTACAACAGTGTCTCGAGGAAGTATCCAGACATCGATGCCTTAATATCACATGCTTATGATACATGCAAAGTGGGTTTAAAGACAAAACATTTAGGTCTTCACAAAGCACTCTGTGTTATGATGGGCTGGAACTGGCATGTTGCTCCAGATACTTTTAAAGCTTATCACTCAATTCCAGCTGAGGAAGTAAATGCCATGAAAGGAGATCTCATGTTGTGGCCTCCAGTTGTCATAATACATAATAGCTCCATCACGAACAAGGCAAAGGCTACTGAAGCGAAGATTGTGTCCATAGATGAAATTGAATGTGTACTTACAGGTTAGTATGCATTAAGCACCAAAAGAATTTACATGCTATCATTCTGTCAGTCTGCCACATGTTTATATTTTGTTTGTTCTTGTAGATATGCAACTTATGGATCATTTATGTTTATATTTTGTTTGTTCTTGTAGCTATCATTTTTTGTTTTCACATGCTTTCTTGAGAGAATGATTACATCAACTGACACAGCGCTAATATCTTATTTGGCTCTTTTGTAGCTGTAGTCCAGTAGCACTTTTGACCAAAACGAATACCTGGTCTTCTAATTATACAGCTTCTGACACAATACAATTTTTAGTTCTGAAAACACACACACACACACACACACACACACACACATTGTGCTATGTTCTGTTTCTGGTGTTTCTTTTGGAACTTTTCAAAGTTGTTTACATTGTCGCCTTGTTGCAGATATTGGGGTTGCATGTGACACAATACAATTTTTAGTTCTAAAACACACACACATTGTGCTATGTTCTGTTTCTGGTGTTTCTTCTCTTGGAACTTTTCATAGTTTACATTGTCGCCTTGTTGCAGATATTGGGGTTGCATGTGAAAAGGCAAAGGTTAGCCATGGAAGCCCAGCCAATCGGAGTGTGTTCTTAGTGAAATTCCTGCCAACAATATCTGGATTTCACGAAGCTATGAGAGTTAACGAGCATTTCACCACCAAAAATCACGGCAAGGAAGAATTCCAGCAGATCAAAGGTCGCAAAGGTAAAGGGGCTGCTGCTGTTGACAAACTGGAAGAGTTGCTGTATGCACACATTGCGGTTGCTGAAGACCTTGGCTACCTGGATGAGGAAACAAAAAGGAGGTGCGTGGTCAGGAGCAAGAACGACATCGAGGCCAAGGCAGACGCCACACTCAACTTAGACTCGTGAAGTCGCATAAATAATTTAGATTAGGTTAGATCTACTATGATATGAACAGTTAAAGATGTCTTTCCTTTTGCTTAATCTTCATGATTGCTTGGCTGTAACCTGAAGAATCTATTCTACTGTTGTGGATTGACGCTTTATATCATGATTCCAACTTATTATCTTGTATGTTCAGTTACCTGTGTGTCGTTTTTAATCTTTCCCTCCTCTAAATTGGATTGATTCTTTTTTTTTTTGTTTATAAGTAATTGGGTTGATTCATTGTGTTGATGGTATCTTCCTGTGTCCATGACCACGCGTAAATTCTCAAACTATCTCAAGGCCTCTTGCAAGTTTAGAACATTGGAGGTAGCATGGACTCTGCCCAATGACGTTGACACAAAAACGGGGGACAGAAAAATGGTGCAGCTATCTGAGCATCGAGCTTTGCTGTGCAGAAAAAACCTGTACAGCCATATCACCATTAGAGGGTGGTGTGAAGAAAAACCTGTACAGCCATATCACCATTAGAGGGTGATGTGAGAGTTGGAGTTAGTGTTATAGACTTTTTTCCTTACCAATATAATGTTTCTAAACAACTGTCAATTCACGAGGCAATGTTGCTTCTTCAGCAACTCACTGCAACTAGTCTTGAAATTGACACCGGAGCAGTTGAGTTCATCGCCAGTAGTGCAGCGGCAGCAGATGATTCAGCTCCAAAAAAAAAAATGATATCAGCTGGTAGATAGCACCAGCCAAATCAACACTACAATACTGCTTGTTGAATTATATGGGTTACGAAACAAGAAACTGGTCACAAAGGTTTGGCACGCCTGAGCCATTAATTTTGCGGAAGATTATTTAGTTACTGACTCTCTTTGGTTGTACAAATGTGATGGGAATAATAAGGATGCAAAGAAAGCCAGTAGCCCAGTAGTAGTTGTCCATCACCTCTGTTCCCAATTGTATCAGTATATAATAATCTGTGCCTTCAGAGAGGAGAAACACTCAAAAGCCTTTTGGTATTTCTACTCAGTCTGAATTTTGTCTTGTGAAGCTTTGTAGAAGTCAACACACACATACACACCATTACACGTGATAACTGATGAGCCCACAAATTTTGTAGTTTTCTAATCACAGCATCTTCTGCTTGGTTATACCTAATCCTGCAAGTCATAGCTGGTCATAACATTATGGTCAGTTAGCGTGCCCAATCTATTGTTCTCCAAATTTGTAAGTAAACTCTGATGACCTCAGCATTGCTGGCAAAAGAGCTTGTTTAATTGGGCTCATGGGCTCGATTCAAACATTACACTCGTGTTTGGTTCAAATTTGAAATGGTCGATTTCGAGTGAAACACGATTACACTCAGGCTCATTTTGGATCGGCTCATTAGCTCGATAACAAAAATTGCTTCTAAACTATAATTAGCATGATACTAAATCAAAATATATCAATTTCAAAGGAAGTTCTTAGGGTGGTGACTTTAAGACCCCGTTTCGAATGTGAGTTTTTTTTTTCGATTCCTGTGGGAATCGAACTGTTTCATATGAAATCAAACGTGAGCTACAGTCTTGAGAAGGAAGCAAGGAAGTCCATCTCGGTTCTCATGTGCTGCTCCCTCTGACAGTACTGTGTAGAGTAGAGTAGAGTAGAGTAGAGTAGAGACCAACCAAAGCTTTGAATTCTACCAGGCTTTTCAGGTAACGGTAGGCACTCCACCCAAGAGGTAAAACGGCACACAAGGGTCACTTCCTTTTTGAAGCGAGGGCCATGGCTTATGAGTTATGAGTTACGACTCCTAACTTGAATTTTTTTAAAATAATATTATTTTATTTCGAAATTGCGATATTAATACTCGTATTTAAAAAATTGCAGAAATAATATCCGGTCGCCAAACCGTTTGGCGACAATAGCCTAATTCTGCGTTAATACTTGTTTTGAACACTAACACCGAGATCAGGGTTGGCGGCAATAGAGTAGTAGCCAAACGGTTTGGCTACTACTCCCCTGATCTCGGTGTTAGAGTTCAAAACGAGGATTAACCTATTATATAAGCGGTTTGGCGACTACTAATATCGCCAAAGCGGTTTGGCGGCAGGATATTATTTCGCAATTTTTAAATACGAGTATTAATATCGCAATTTCAAATAAAATAATATTATTTTAAAAAATTCCTCCTAACTTGGTAGCACTAGTCTACCTAAGCAACTAAGCAAGTGATCGCCCTCCACTTATTTGGAACATAAGAAATTCTTCAGATTTCTGCGAAATTTAAACTATGTTGTATAGAATTTGCACGAAATTCTTCTGAAATTTTCACATTCTGTGCTATTAAAAATTTCAGGCATCCCAAGTAAGCCGAATAGTAAGTTACATAGGTCCACGTGCCAACAAAGCATGTTGCAGTTGCAATTGACATTGCCACAAATATTATTAGAGTAAATTTCACAAAATTACAAGTTTTTTACAAACTATCGTAAAACTACGGATTTTAGGAGAACTGGTGTTACAAAATTACAAGTTTTAGAATTGATAGTTTCTTAGTAGCAGGTATGACAGTGGGGGCCTATATGGTGGTAAACTCACATGCCCTTATTTCCTATTTCACTCGTACATAAGGCTATTGTATGGGTCCACGCTATCAGATTTGTTACGAGAAATGGTAAATTCTAAACCCTGTAGTTTTATGATAGAAATTCTGCTAAGATATGTAGTTTTATGAAATAGAAATGATAAATTCTAAAACATATAGTTATAGATCACAGAATGTAGCGCGGTGGTGTAAATGTAGTCGTACTAGTCTCGCACCTCCTCCAACAGTTTTTTGTGAGCATCGCTGGTTGTGGGTCGTCCTAGCGTTGAAGCTTCACAGCAACACCTCTAAGGTATCCACACGTACAGAGCGGGAACACCACGCACCGGAGTGCTAGCGCTGGTTGCGCGGTTCTAGGTAGAGGAGAGGTGGCGGCTAGAGTTTCAGAAATTCTGAATTCCTATTGTTTCATTTCGTATATCTCTCTCACATTAAAGCCACCACATCCTCGCTTTATATAGACGTTCCATAACGGATTTCAACCCTTGAAGCCCATTACAACTCGGATCCCTATCCGAATTAGTTACACCCCTTAAGTGTGCGACCCTATAGGTTTACGTGCACTCGGACATGGTTGGAGTACCCCTATCGATCATCAGGTACTCCTACTTTGAAAGATCATGTGGATGCCTACCCATATTTGTGATGAGTGTTTGACTGAATTTGAGCTTGGCTTATTTTGATTTGAATTGGATTTTCAATTTAAAGCTATTTGAGTGTTGATTGTCTTTTCCCATGCTACCGGCCATGGTAGCGCATTGCTACTGGCCGAGCGGTAGCCGGACCCCAGTGCGGTGTGGAAAAACCCGAAAGGGTGTTTTTAGGTGTCAAACAATCCGGTGCTACCTGTGGAGCGGTAGCACCGGCCCTCTTGGCCGGTGTGAAAATTCTAAAGAGGGTGTTTCTCAGGTATTGCAGTAGAGCGGTGCTACAGGCCTTGGGGCGGTAGCACCGGCCTACTATGGGCGGTGCTACTGGCCTAGGGGCGGTAGCACTAGATCTTCTGAGCGAAATTGATTTAATTAATATTGTTGTGATGATTATTGCATATCTTTATATACATTGCTATGTGATGGATTTTCCTTATTTTTGATAATTGCAGGACGACGGTAGTGGATCATGGTGAGGCGGAGGATGATCGGGACTAGGTAAGGTGCGTCAGAGGTCCAGACAATCGAGGATTACTAGAAGATAATCGAAGATAGAGTCCGTGCAAGCCAACAAGACAAGGAATGAAGATGATGCTAGCTAGATGCCACGTGGATCAAGGAAGGCCATCAAATCAAGGTCTAGTTGATAGGTTAGTGGGTCTAGGTAGTGTGCTTTGAAAACTGTGCAAGAAAACCTATTATGTGTGTGGGTTTTGGGTAGCCCTCACATGGCTATGTGAGTGGGTTAATCCTAGCCCTTGATGAGTGCTCTAGGGTTGAGGGACTCATCCAAGGGTGGTATGTGGTCTAAGAGTAGTATAAATAGGGGTGAAGGGGTAGGCTTCCTCTCTTGAAGATTTTAGAGGTTTTGTACTCCTTTGAGCTTTTGACCACTTTGTTGTGAGGCTTTGTAAACCTTCCCTTCCTAAAATACAAATCATTTTCTTCCATGCTTGAGTTTACATTACGTATTTACATTATGTATTAAATTTTGCATTTAAATTCCGCATTTACTTTCACACAATTTACTTCAAGATTTTTGGATTTGCCTCCCCTCTTTCTACATGCTTTTGCTTCTTATGCTGAGGATGATGATTGGTGGTTGAATTTTCTTTAGATCATATCCCAATCATCTAGATAAATCTTTGTGTTTTTCTTGAGGAAAGTTGATTTTGAGTTCCTTGAGTGAGTGATGCTTGTGAATCGTGTTTCTGTGAGTTTTGACTTTAGTTCTTGCTTGCTATGATATGTTGATAGCTATCCAAGATCATCTTGATCATCAAAAACCCACGAACAAGTTTTAGATCAAGTTCTAGTACTTTCGTAAACTTGGTATGTTCTTCCTTCTAAGGGAAAAAGGTTGAAACTTTGTCGACAATCCTTGCAATTTAAGGTTGGAATAAGTTCCTGATATCCTTAGGATCACATCTACCAAGTTTCGTGAAGTTTTGCCTAGCCAATCAAAAGATTTCTCAAAATTTACTTTTGACTCGGGTTATTTTTCAGAACTGTTTTTCAGCTGTTCTTGAGCCTAGTGTTACCGGCCTTCCAGCCTGGTGCTACTGGCCTCTGGTGCTACTGGACTTCCAGCGGTAGCACCAGCTCGGCAGAATAGCTGCCTCTATTGCTTTGCCTCCTTTTGCGAATTTTTGTTGCGAGCTTGTTTGGAGTATTTTGAGTGGAGAAAATTTTTATTTTGGGATCATTCACCCCCTCTGATCGCCATTTCGATCCTTTATACTTGATCATTGGGTACACCCACCTACTCGACCATCAAGTACTTCTACTTGATCATCGAGCATTTAACCTCAACAATGTCCTAGATGTATTTCCTTTTGCTTCACGATATCGGTCAAACCCAAGGTGAGTTGTTGTCATCCTTGTTTGGATGGCTCGACCACTGTTTCTCGATATCATGACTCGGATTCCCCAAATGTATCAAGTTAACTCTTTAACTCGATGACTCGAGTAACTCTTTACTCGAATAATATGTCCATACATTTTTCTAGAATCCGGCCACTCGAGAGGTCTAGAGATATCTCTCCCATTTGTATGGAGAGGCAAATCCTGTCTTGATCGACCACGCCTCGCAACATGTTTTATGACAAACCCGAAAGCCATCTTTATAACTATCCAGTTACAGAGTAGCATTTAATGACCCCTAAGTAAGCCACTACACATCTTCAGAACATGCAACAATCTCAAGTCGAAGGATATAGCATACACATCGCATATGAGACCAACTGATGACATAAGAGAATACAATGTTCTCGTAGTGTCTCATAGTGGGTCGATATCCAACATCATGTTCTCTAACATATGTCCATATTATTAGTTTGAAATCTCCATATCTATGACCTATGAAACGTGGCTATCGACCAGTACATATACTAGTCTACTCATATGTGTCCTCATATGATTATCGACTAGGGACCCCTTTTTTAGAATGAACGTCATAAAGACAAATATAGAGTTTCACAAACAAGCCATGTACTTGTTAATCAATATCCATGGTGTTATTCAAAGAACAATATCATAGTTTATAAACATTTATAGAAATATAATCATCTCTATGATTGCCTCTATTACATATTTCCAACAAGTACTTCATATAAAAAGTATATGATGTGGACTTCCAAAAACAATTCCAAGCTAATGTAATCAGGAAATATCAATTCTAAAGGTGGGAGTGCAGTGAGTAACAAGAAAACTAGTGAGAAGCCAGCTGCTATTAGTACTAGTAAATAGGTAGGTGAAAAGTGTTTCAAATGTCAAGAACCATGGGTACCAAGCCATAATAAGGTGTGCAAATTCCATAAACATATTCACCTTATTACTATTAAAGATGATGATGTAGAACTCATGGACCACCAAAAAGTAGAATATAGTACCCCGTTTGGAAGTCCAATGCACAAGAAAGGAGTAAAAGAAGTACTTCAACTATCAACTCATGCAGTATCAGGCATTAGATTGGAACCACCACTTTTACTCTAAGAATGAACATTGGGAAGGTCAGCGCCATAGCCTTAGCGGACAATGGCAGCACTGCTACCTTTATTACTCTAGCCATAATAGTTAAGACAAATTGCAAACTCAGTAACTATACTGTAGTGCAAGTGGTAGTGGCCAATAGTATGAAGCTTAACTGTGATTCTAGATGTATGGATTGTAAGTACACCATCCATGGAGATTTATTTTCCTTTGATTTTAGGGTTTTGCAACTCAAAGGGTATCATGTGTAATTTTAGGGGTTGACTAGATTTATCAACACATCCCAGTAAGTTTGAATTTGAAAACAAGAGAATTTTGTATATGTAAAGATGGATAGAAGAAGGTAATGTTCAGAGATGAGATACTCCCTTAGGAAAATTGCATTATCAATGATAAAAAATTGAGGAAATTGGTGGACAAAGGAGTTATTGGAGCATTGATATATGACAAGGGTCTTTTAACTAGTGAAAGGAATCATTTAGTGAATTCAGTAGAAATTGAAGAAGTTCTTGAACAATTTTTTGATGTATTTGCTAAACCTACTAAGCTCCCTCCAGCTAGAGAATGTGATCACACTATGCTGTTAGTACCTCATGCATAACCGGTGAATGTTAGACCTTATAGACTTTCTTATCATAAGAAAGATGCAATGGAGAAACTTGTAGAAGGTTTATTATAGAATTAGACCATAAGACCTAGTGTGAGTCCTTATTCCTCACCAACCATATTAGTGAAGAAAAAAGATGAGACTTGGAGGCTATGCATATATTACAGATAGTTGAATGCTAGCACTGTGAAGAACAAATATCCTATTCCTATAATTGAAGACCTCTTGGATAAACTAAATGGGGCTAATATTTTTCCAAAATTGACTTAAGGTTAGGTTACCATCAAACCAGAATGATTCCTGTTGATATATTCAAGATAGCTTTTAGAACTCATACAGGCTATTATGAGTACATTATTATGTCATATGGTCTAACCAATGCACTAGCAACTTTCCAGGCACTAATGAATAAGATTTTTAGCAAGTTTCTTAAGAAAATTTACACTTGCTTTCTTTCATGATATCTTAATTTATAGCTCCACCCTTGAGGCACATAAATCACATCTGAAACAAGTGTTGGAAGTCTTGAGGTGAAACAAACATTATGCCAGGAAGAGTAAATGTGTGTTTGGACAACATGTTGAGTATTTAGGTCATATCATAAGTGGACATGGAGTGGCAATGAATCTAGAGAAGGTCATTGCAGTACAGGACTAGCCCCCTCCTGAAAGCAAAACTCAATTAAGATGATTTTTGGGGTTAGCAGGGTATTGCCGAAGGTTCGTAAAATTTTTTGGTATAATTTGTAGACCTCCGTTGAATTCTCTAAATAAAAATACTTTCCAAAGGGGAGAAGAGTAACAACAATCCTTCATAAACATCAAGAAAACTCTTACCTAGGCTCCTGTATTAGCATTACCCAACTTTACTTAGCCTTTTGTTCTTGAAACTGATGCTAGTGGAAACAGGCTAGGAGCAATATTAATGCAAGGAGGAAGACCTATTTCTTATATGAGTAATGCCATTATTCCAAAGGCTGTGTTAATGTCTACATATGACAAGGAGGCAATGGCCATATTAGAAGCATTAAAGAGGTGGAAGCATTATATGAGAGGTTCAACTCTGATAATCAAGATAGATCAACAAAGCCTCAAATACATTATTGAACAATGGTAGATTGATGGAATCCAACACAAATTATTGATCAAGTTATTGGGATACAATTACAACGTAGAGTACAAAAAGGGGAGGGAAAACAAACCGCTGATGCTCTCTCTAGAATCACTCATTTTGAAGAGACAATGGCAGTTACAATGGCTATTCCAAAATGGGTTTAAAAAATAATCGAAAGTTATCAAAATAATAAAAAGTGTAAAGGGTTAGAAGCTAAGCTGAGGGTTGACACAAATAGTATTCCCCCATACACCTTAAGCAATGCTATATTGAGATATAAGGGAAGAATTTATGTTGGCACAAATTCCAATCTTAAGGAACAATTGTTGAACTCCTTCCACAATTCAACCTTGGGTGGTCACTCAGGAAAGAGAGCAACTTATCAAAGAGCAAAACTATTGTTTTATTGGCCAGGGATGAAGAACATGATCACTAAGTATGTTAGAACTTGTACAGTATGTCAAACAAACAAGTTTGAAAACTTACCATATCCTAGGCTACTTCAGCCTCTCCCAACTCCTGAGATGGCTTGGACTCATTTCACTTTGGATTGGTCTTTTAGTGGTGATCATCTCTGATAGGGAGAAGATCTTTACAAGTGCCATGTGGCGATAACTCTTTACAGCCATTGGAGTCAAGATAAGGCTCAATAGCACATACCAGCCGCAAACTAATAGTCAAACAAAGAGGGTAAATCAATGCCTTGAGAATTACCTGAGATCTATGGCATTTGATACCCAAAGAAGTGGCATTTTTGGCTTTCATAAGCAGAATGGTGGTACAACACTTCATTTCACTCCTTGCAAATGACCCTATTCCAGGCTTTGTATGGTATGAAGCCTCCCCCTTGTTACTGAGAATATACTACCAGACTCTAGAAATGAGGAGACTAGGGACATATTACAAAGAAGACAAGCAACATTTGAGGCCAGCAAAGAAAATTTGGAGAAGGCAAGTTCTAGAATGAAATACTTTGCTGATAAGCATCTAACTGAGATAAACTTTGATATAGGAGATATGGTTTACCTCAAAATGCAACCATGCCAACATAATGCACTAGGTTTGCATAAGACACTGAAATTACATTCAAAATTTTATGGGCCATTCAGAATCATTGAGAAGATTGGAAAAGCTGCTTACAAACTTTTATTGCCTAAAGGTGTCAAATGCATCCTGTTTTCCATGTTAGTCAGCTAAAAAACATTGAGAACTAAGGCGATTCTAGAAAAAGATATACCATTAGTTGATGTTGATGGGAACACCTTAATTGAACCCGTTGCTATATTGGAAACAGGGATGATATCTTAGAACAATGAGCCAGTAGTTTAATAGAAGATTCAATAGGCTAATCTACCCAAGAGGATGCTACTTGGGAAGATACTAATTTTATCTCTAAGGTCTTTCCTCACTTTAATCCTTGAGGACAAGGATCTGAAGGGGGGAGTAACTGTCAGGCTTCTGAAAACACTGAAGATTCAAGGCTCTCAATAATTATTTCAGTTAGGGAATGGCTGAGATTGTGCCATACCTCTTTGTTTATTTCAATCAGATGGATGAAAAGCTATCTAAGGCGTTTATGAAGATCTGGTGGCCTAGACTGAAAGATAATGCTTAGGCTAGATCCAACAACTATTATCTGATTTAGTCTTTACTTTTTGTTTAATATTTTTTGTTTTTGGATTATTATGAAAAATACTCAGTTTATCGTTTGTTGTTTACTTCCCCATTTTATCTATAAAAAGTGCTTCATCTTAGTTCTTTCCCTTTTATTTGCAATCTCCCTATGAATTCCTTGTTGTGTTTGAATATCATCTTGGGGTCCTAACACCATGCGTGACACTGCCGCATCCGCCTCGACCATTGCCTCTGCTTCCACCCTCTCTTCCACTTCATGGCATTGCAGCATGGAGCAAGTTCTATAGTTCTTTCAACTTGCGTTTTCCTTGGTTCTTTTTGTAGAAAGGTCAACTCTTCGCTGCTTCTTGGGGGAGATTTTGGGTTCTTGTGTGGTTCTTGGCTACTTCTTTTGTTGATTTTTCTTAATTTTTTAAACTAAAGGAAGGAGCTCTACCATTCATTTCAGAAGAAGAAAATGCAACAAAGGCCTTCAAAGGCGATTACATAGATACCAATCCCCCACCACAGTAGAGGAGATACCTACATCGGGGAATGAGCCCTATGTCTGGAAGCTTGCCCCATGACACAACCTACACCAGCTAGACCAACACCTTGTGGAGCGATGACAAAAACACAAACCTCAATCCCCGGCCAGGCCTCACCACTCGTCACCTTCGATAGCCGCATCCTAACCCCGCCTTTGGCCACTACGAGTCTCCTCCTGCAATCCGCGTCGCCCAGCCTCCTCCCAGGCCTCGCCAGCCGTCTCGGCCGGCTGCCGCCATTCCCGCTCGTCTTTCACCTAGGCCAATGCTGCCTTCTTGGCTTGCAATGCCGATCTTAGCACTACGACTGTCCGCACCTTAGTGATCCTCTCTGGCTGACTTGAACTATCTCCTCCCTGGCCACCATCTTCGGTTGAGCTTTGGCTTCTTCCGTCGACTCTAGCTCACTTTTGGCTTCCCACCATCTCCTTCTCAGCTGCCTCCACCAAGTGACACCAGATCGCCAGCCACCCCAAGCTTCGGACCCGCTGCACCGATCGTCGACCTGCGAGGTTCGCTCCACTCCAACCTCGAGCCGTCTTGCCTGCACCAATTCGAGCCGGCATCCATTACGGCTCCCCGTCAACTACCTCAAGGCTGCATGAGAGACCCCCGCCCATGATTGAGCCGCCTGCTCTAGATTTCAACTAGATCTCATAGCCGGGTTGCACTGCCCACCTGCTATGCTCGCTTCTCCAAGAGTACGGGAGTAGATCTGGAGGCACGTGGAAGGCTTGCCACCACCGGCGACCCGCCGGTGACCACCAGCAATGGCGGTGAGGGGAGTCGTGCGGTGGTTGGGGGCTCTCAGGTCGCCTGCATTGTCATCTCTGGAGTCGTCTTGTAGGAGTGGCTCCCCTATACTTTTTGGAACAACATTACCCTTTCTTATTCTTTAGTGTTAGCGATAACTATCCTATCTCTTTGGTAGTTCTTAATTCTGTGTATAGTTTGTTACAACCTCCTGTATAGTTTGTTACAAACCTCTATACTTAAACACTCTGTGATCAATACAATTCAGCAATTGCTTCACATATTATTCATTTTCATGCTTACGTCCAAACTCAATTCTCTCGTCCTCTTATGTCCTTCCAAACTGACAACGGTCGCGAATTCGACAACTACACTCTTCGGTCATTTCTTTTCTCAGCATGGCATCATTTTACACCTGTCATGTCCATACTCCTCCCAGCAAAATGGGAAGGCTGAGCGCATTCTTCACTCTCTCAATGACATTGTGCGTACTATGCTTCTTCATGCATCTCTATCGTGTCATTTTTGGGCAGAAGCTCTCTCCTCACTACCTATCTTTTGAACCGACACCCATGCAAGCCATGGCACTTGACCACACCCTATGAACTTCTTTTCGGCCAAGCACTAGACTATCAACACTTACGCGTTTTTGGTTGCCTGTGCTACCCAAACTTGATTGCCACAAGTCCACATAAGCTAGCACTGAAATCTGTTGCCTGTATTTTTATTGGGTATCCCTCTAATCACAAGGGCTACAGATGTTATGATCCAAACTCTCGTCGCATCATACACTCTCGGCATGTCTACTTTAATGAGGGCATTTTTCCTTTCACACAAGGTGCATCTAGTTCCTCACCATCTATTCTGGATCTTGAGTGTGACACCTCTATGTTCCAGACATTGATATCACGCTCCACGTAAATCGATAGCTAATTTGAAAGTGTCACAATCCCATCTAATCCACCCAATTGATTCTTCTCCTATTTTTCCAGCTCCGCTTATCTCGTCGCTACCTCTTGCAACACCTGCCGCAAATCTGCACCTAATCATTAGATGATTACGTGTGCGTGTGCCGGCATTACCAAACCAAATCCTTGATACGCCCACATCGCCACTACATAGGACATCTCACCTATTCCTACTTATGTTCGTGCCTTACTTCGTGATCCCAACTGGCACGCCGCCATGAAAGAATAATTTGACGCTCTCATCCCCAACAAAACTTGGCGCCTTGTTCCTCGTCCATGCGGCACTAATGTTGTCACAAGGAAGTGGATCTTCAGACACAAAACTCTAGCTGACGACATTCTGGAATGATACAAGGCACAATTGGTGGTTCAAGGCTTTTCTCAGCAGCCTGGAATTGATTATGACGAGACATTTAGTCCCTTTGTCAAGCCAGCAACGATTCAGACGGTGCTCATGATTGCGACTTCCAAGCACTGGCCAGTGCACCAGTTGGACGTCAAGAATGCGTTTCTCCATGGCATCCTCAACGAACAAGTGTACTGCTTCTAGCTGGTCGACTTCGTTGACAGTTCTTGGTCGAACTATGTGTGTCTTGATAAATCCCTCTATGGACTCAAATAGGTGCCATGAGATTGGTTTATGCAGTTCACTGGCTTCGCAAAGCAGAATGGCTTCACCATGATGCGTATGGATGCATCCCTGTTCGTGTTCCGGTGGGGTACAGATATGAGTTTTCTTCTTCTATACATCAATGACATCGTTCTCACTACCTCATCTGATTGTCTACTTCATGAAGTGATTTCAAAACTTAATGCTGAGTTTGCAATGAAGAACTTGGGACCTCTACACTATTTTCTCGACATCCATGTCAAGCGCTTGGTATCAAGTTTCCTATTATCTCAGCAAACATACGCTGAGGACATTCTGCAGCGTGCCTCCATGACGAATTGCAAGCTAGCCACCACTCCAATTGACACCAAGTCCAAATTGCCAGCAAGCACTGGAGCACTGATGTGACCTGCCTTGACCTCTCCTATGCAGTCCAACAGGCTTGTCTTCATATACACGATCCACGTGAGTGTCATCTTGCATTACTCAAGCGCATACTTCACTATGTTCGAGGCACCACAAGGTTCATTCTGCAGATCCGTGCCTCATCGTCTCTGGACATTACTGCATACTCGGATGCGGACTAGGCAGGTTACCCAAACACACGACGGTCTACGTCTGGCTATTGTGTCTACATTGGCGACTTGCTTGTGTCATGGTCATCTGAACGATAGCCTATGGTATCTCGATCGAGCGCCGAAGCAGAGTATCGCACCATGGCCAATGCTATCGTGGAATGCTACTGGCTTCGCCAACTTCTAGGCAAGTTGCATTGCAGCGCCGACAAGGCGACAATCGTCTACTGCGACAATCTCTCGACGGTTTACATGTTTGCCAATCCTGTACATCATCGTTGAACCAAAAATATTGAATTAAACATACACCTTGTTAGAGAAAAAGTGGTCTTGGTCAATTTCGGGTTCTACATGTTCCTACAGATCAACAATTGGCTGACGCGATGATAAAGGAACTACCTTCAGCAAGCTTTTCTTCCTTTCATTCCAATATTTGCATCGTTCCAAGCAGCGATGACACAACTACGGCGGGGTGTTAGCGATAAATATCCTATCTCTTTGGTAGTTCCTAATTCTTTGTATAGTTTGTTACAAACCTCTACTTAAACACTCTGTGATCAATACAATTCAGCAATTGCTTCTTCACAATTTACATGGTACCAGAGCCAAGAGGTCTCGAGTTCAAGACCCGATTGGTGCAATTAAAAAAATTAATTGTAGCCAACCAGGTCTTGAACTCAAGACCTCTTGGCTCTGATACCATGTAATTTGTGAAGAAGCAATTGAAAAGGAAAAGTTGTTGTTGAGGTGGACAAAGAAAACGGAAGTCGTACATGTTTCCCTAATTGGCAAGCATGACATGAGCTTGAAAGTTCTTGAGTATGAGTAAAGTTGAAGGAACGAAGAGTGCGATGAAGAGATTCGTGGCCAGGATGTCCGAGACGCTGATGCCAAACATCGGCAGAGACGACAACCAAGCTACAGGCAACACTGGAAGGCGGCTAAAGCAGGTAAAGATCGCTAGTGCTATTACATCGGAGAATCTCCTTCATGGTTCGAAGATCCTTGATAGTAAAATGTAGGATCGAGGCGCACCAAGAGGGGGGTGAATTGGTGCAAACTAACACCTAAAACTATTTTTTTGTGTTTTAATCTGAATAGTAGATCAAGACAAATGCGCATGCATAAATATAAATTAATCGCTGAAAGCAGCAGATCAAATACGAACTCATACTTACTCAATAGTTGAAGCGGGTACATGAGTTCCTTTTACAATGATGCTCATCTCTCTCGATCTCTGATTTTCTCTCTCTCTTTTGCTTCTCTATTCTCTCTGTAACATCGCGTCTCTGATAACCCGATTCTTTAGCATCGCGAAATCTTGTAAGTAATGAGCCTGGCAATCGGATTTCCTTCGCTCTTTCTTTGCGACCACCGCTCGCTCTTTTCTAATTTTCTTGCGTAAGCGCCTTGCACTTTTCTCTGGCCTTCCCTATTTTCTTCCGTGTGGCTCACTCTTTTCTCGCCCAGACACACCTTTTATTCTCGCTTCGGCGTCTTGGCGCTCATCGGATCGACTAGGACTCGGAATCCACGGCCCAAGAAAAAGCAACGATTCGCTCTGATGGTCGGCGCGAATCTTTGTAGCATACCAAACACACAGGCCCAATAACACATGGCCTAATACAAGCACATAATTCAAAACTCACACATGCATGCACACGGCCCTGCCTTTTCGCATGACTTATTTGCTGCACGCCCGCCGTTGGCCGTCACCGTTATCGTCCATCTGCGTGAACCTCTCGCGTCCGTCTCATTGCACCACTGCGACTTTCGCGTCTTTGCGCCTCTGCCTGCGATTTAGCGTGCCACTGCACCTCTGCGACCTCGCGTCTTGCGCTTGTACCTCTGCGACCTTCGCGTGTGCTTCTCTCGGGTTCTGCGCCACTGCGCAGATTCTCCCGACTGCGGTGTCGTCGCCTCGTCGCCTCTGTTGCAGCGTGCATCTCACGTCCCTGCGTTGCACTTCCTGTTGCCTGCGCTGCATCTCCTGTCACAAATAAAACAAACTCTCGCAGTACCTTATTCCATAACAAATATTATTGTCAAATAAATCATCACACATATATTAAATTGTTGTCAAATTAATCATCACAATATAAATTTTGCAAATGGAACTAACAATCTCCCCCTTGATGAGTGATTTGACAACACACAAATAATTCATAATTTTTATCAACAATCTTCCCCTTTGATTATCATTCAATAACTCCCCCTTAGTAATCTCAGTTTAAGCACATTATTTCTCCCCCTTTGGCAAAACACACATCAAGGATGAGTGAAAAATGCTATTGGAGCAATAGATAATTGAAATAAATCCATACATTCAGAATATATCATGAGCAATCGAATTAAATAAAAAATACAAATACCCATGCAACATCTATTCCAATAAAAAGTAGTAGAAAGGAACATTTAAACATCTAGAAACTTTCCACTAGAACATTTCTCGTTTCAACTCATAAATCAAAGTAAGCTTTCATTCATACATAAGCAAATGTCAGGACTGTATAATAAATTTTTGTGGAGCATAAGCAAGAACCCTTCTTCAAGATTTTAGAAGGCTATACACAATCATTTTACTCCACCCAGTCACTCACTCCACAGGTATTTGTCTAGTATGCCCATAACATTTGTTCACTTTGTACCACTTTGAGGTACTTTTTTTTCTTTTTCTATTTTTTTCGCATCCACTTTGAGGAAGCTTTTTTCCCTTTTTTTTTTAATATGACTACCCCGATTTTTCGAGTTTATAGTCATGGGCTTGACATAGGAACATGTTTTCTTGGGCATATGTTGACTATTACCATGGTAATAGAAAGTAATGGAAGTAACTTACATTTAGCATAACCCACTAAATCTTGAGAACTAGAGAACACTCATGGTATCGGCGAGGCTGGGCGTCCCTTGGCCAAGCGGTGTAATGCGGTCAGCGGACCCCGAGCTCGGGGACCCGACCACGACACAGGGGTGTGCAGGCGTTCGACCTAAGCCTTGGCCCGCAGAAACGGCTCCGCCACGACCTCGAGCTCGGCGGGCTCTCGTTAAGCCGTAGTCCACCCTTGAATTCGGATCGTCGTTTGGCCGCGGTTGCCAAGCTTGGTCGTGGGGATGAAGCGAGGCGTGTAACAAGTCCGGCGGTTCTTTGCCGACCCTAGCGTGCATGAAGGCCACTTCCGGAATCTCTCCCATCCGTTGCGTGCGTGAGGAGGTATAAGACCAGGATCGCTGACCTCTCGGGGACACGAAGACAACACACAACGCCCACAGCTCGAGCTTAGGCGTAGCCATTGTTGAACTTGGTGTAAACACATCCTGTGCCTTAGAAATAGCTAAGAACACTGCCGCAAAGGCGGCGGAGTAAACTATTACCTCCACGAGGCTCGAACGATATAAACCTCGGCCTCACGCTTCGTTGTCGTCTTGCTCGACCAGCGTCGCATCTCCTCCGTTCGCCGTTCGAGCAAAGCGCGGCTCGAGTCCGTGTCTCACTAACCCCCATCTCACTTCTTGCGGTTGGCGATCGATCGTCGGCAATGGCGCCGTGGGGCGATTGCCGCTCATTCGCGAGAACGGCGTCAAGATCCCAAGAGCATGGCGCGCCGTCCTGAACCTTCCTCAGCGTGGATTGAGCGCGAACTCGACTCGCGTCCTGTTTTCGCCTTCGCCACCATCACTCGGCGGCCGTCACGGTGACGGACGGTGCGTGGCTCGGAAGAGATCACGGATGACCGCGATCCGCGAGACCCTAAAGGCGCTTCGCCCGGATAGTGCAGTGCGCCATCAACGAGCCATAACCGCCCTCGGTGGGGACGAGAGAAGGCGGCGTATCTTCTGGGCCTCCCAAGCTCCCTCTCGGGGGCGCCTCGCTATGCTCGCCCGGGTCATGGCTGATCCCGATAAGGCGAGTCGAGCTCTTTGGCGAGCCCTTGCCGAAAAAAACTCGTCGAGACGCTGACAGAGGTCGAGCCCCGAGCACAGAAGTCGGCACTTTCGAGGACCGCTCCTAGAAAAGTGATGACAACTCGTCGCGCCGCCGCCGTGCACCGTCGGACGCCTCCGCGAGGCGCCCCCTCTCACTGGCGGGCGGGGCGAGGCTTTGACGCAGCCGCGTCGCCGTCCGGCGGGCACCGTTCCAAGCAGGGTTAGGCCCGAACCAAGCTGCTCAAACTCCAAGTCGACCAGCAGCAGGTCAGCGGGCCTCTCCCCGGACGTTCTGCCCAGGCGCCGTAGGGTCCAGGACCGCCTGCGTTACCTACCAGGTGATTCCCGTGCCCGGCATCATGGGCGTTCCCACCGAAGGTCGGGCCGTCGAAGCAACCTCGACTCCGAGTCCAGCGGCGAGGACCTTGCGGCGGCGACCACACCGTGGCGCTGTCGACCTATGGCTCGTGGCGTATTCCGGCGGCCTTCGTCGCGTCGATGGCGGCTCGGTTCAAGCGCCTTGATCGGCGCCGATGGGACCAGAACCTGGCGAGTTCTTATCCATCTACTCGACCGCTATTACGGCGGCGGAGACGAGCTTCGTGATGGCAAACTACCTCCGACCGTCTTTGGGCCGGGGCCATGAACTGGCTTTTCAACGAAGCTTTGGTTCCTTGGTCGTGGTGCCAAATCGAGCGCCCGCCGCTCCAACTTCAAGAGTTATTCTGGCGGCGGGGAGAAGGACTGAATCGTGTCATCGAGGGCAAGCGAGCCTCTCCGCGACTTTGTGTGGCGATTCATCCGCACAAGGAACCTGATCCCGAACATCTCTGACGAGGCCGTCATCAAAGCTTTCAAGTTCGGAGTCCACGATCGGCGCCTCACGAAGACACGGAGATCACCTCGCGCCTCGGCATCAACAAGCTGTTCCAGTATGGCGGGCAGTGCAGCGAATCACGGATGGCGATCGCTGAAGCGACTACAATCAAGCGTAAGCTTGGTCTAAGTCCCACAGTGGCGTCAACCAGTGGGCGCCGACCATGGCGCCGCCACCAAGCGAGCGATCGCGGCGGTGGAAGTGCTGCATGGTGATCGTTTGGCGGATGGCGGCGAGAGGTCCTTGAGGTCGAGATCAAGCTCGGGAGGGCTCAAACCTCACCAAGGTCGGCCTAGACCTCGTCGGTATGAGACCAACCCGGCGGGATGGCCGGCGACACAGGCCCGGCGAACGATGCTTTCATTGCGAGGGCGAGCGCCGGGTTATAATGACGGCGAAGTTTCACTGTTTCATAGGCGGCGGCCACGACTGCGAACTGCGAGGCTTAGCAAAACAATTGGAGGCCTTCTCGATGGGCGAAGTGAGATGCCGTGCTCCGAAGGATGACGACCAACGAGCGGGGTGAGCGCAGGACGCGAACATGGCGACCTCGATTTGGAGTTCTAGCGGGCGGCGGATCGATGTCATCTTCGTGACTCGTCGGCTTACGATCGGGCGAGGTCAAGGCCGCGCGTGGGCCATCTACCGGTCGCATTGGGAAGCCGTCGGCAGCCACCGCAAGGGTGGGGCCACAATCACCTTCTCTCGAGGCGCTCTCCAAGGTATGGCCGAGACACGAAGACCGCCTTGGTCGTGACCCGACCATCGGCAATACCGCGGATCGAGCATCATGGTCGATGGCGGCGGCTCTCAAACTTCTTTGCGGCGGGGCGCTTGACCGAATCTGAGATTCCCGGTCGAAGGTCAAGAACATCGCCATACCCTTCCGGGATCGTGCGGGAGCTCGACCATCCCCTGGGCGGTGGTTTTGCGGGTTACCCGGCAACTCGGACAACTTCCGCCGAAATGGTCACCTTCGAGGTGGTTGAGGAGACCTCCGTACAAGCGCCATCCTCGGGCGGCTGCTTTGGTCAAGTTTATGGCGGCCAACCATTATAGCCATCGTTGTATGGTACTGGCTAGCGGCATCATCACGTCTTGAAGCGATGCAAAGTGGCACATGGGTGCGAGACCAAGGCCTTGGCTCTTGCGAGCGTCTTTGCCCATGTGATCCGGTGGCGGTAAAAATGCCGCCCGAGCGGCGATCCGACCAGTGGGCGGCGAAGGCCGTGCCGCTCAAGGAAAGCTACCCGACCAAGTGCATCACGTCTCGGCGGCGAGTTCCAAATAGGAACTCGAGCTCGTCACCTTCGCCGTGCCAACAAGGGTATATTAAGCAGGAGCCAGCGGACATGCGGCGTTCGAGGGAGGTGATTGAGCACAAGTTGAGGTGAGATCGGCTCTCGACTTTTGCGCTTGGCTCGTCGTTTCTCCCGGAGAAGGTCGCGGCCATCAAGGAGAACCTAGACAAGCTCTTGAAGGCGGTTTCATCTGTGAGATTGACTACTCCAGTGGTGGCCAACCGGTCATCGCCTTGAAGAAAGGTGGAAAGTGGAGAATGTCGTCGACCATACGGGGTTGAACTCGGCTTGTCGAAGGACAACTTCCGCTTCAGCGCATCGACCGGATCGTCGACTCCACGCAAATGCCAAGATCTTTGAGCTTCTTGGATGCTTACTCGAGATACCACCGGATCAAGTGGCGGTCGGCAGCGAGAACAAGACATCCTTCATCACGCCGTTCGGCACCTATTGCTATCTGACCATATCGTTTAGTGCTGCGCAATCACGGGGCCCGTTTCAGCGTCGATGACCAAGGCGTTCGAACCTCGGATCGGGCGAAACCTTGAGGTCTCGTGGGCGACATCATCGTCAAGAGCCCCTCGAGGGTGACCACGTTCGCGACCTTGAGAAACCTTCGCCAACTGAGCGGGCACAAGATCAAGCTCAATCCGAAGTGCGTGTTCGGTGGCGTCGGGAAGGTGCTTTCGGCTACATGATCGGGGCTCGGGGTCGGCCCGAACCGGAGAAGATCGAAGCGTCGAGAAGATGGCGCCCGACCTCGATCAGCGGTGCAAAGCCTCACCGGCCGCATAGCGCCCTCGGCAATTCATATCGAGGCTCGGCGGCGTGGGCTTCCATTCTTCCACACTCTGCGCAAGCCGCGGGGCCAGTGGACTCGAGCGCGGCGATCCTCGACGACTTGAAGGTATACTGTCGTCCCCACCCCTCCCTAGCGCCACAACTGGCGAGAGGTTGTTGCTCTACCTCGCGGCCACCACCCCGCCGTCGGTTGTTGTTCGGTGGCGGGCAGAGGTCTCGGCGACACCAATTTATTACATCGGCGAGGTCTTGCGGCCGAAGGGCGCTACCCGCAGTCTGAAGCTGTTGTATGCTCTCCTCATGGCCCGCGCAAGCCGGCACTATTTCGGCGCTGCTGTAATCATCGAGCAACTTTCGCTCGGGGACATCTGAGAACCGGGGTGGCGGCGAATCGCCAAATGGGCCATGGGTGGCGGCGTTCGGCGTCGGTCGTGGCTCGGACTGACCATCAAGTCATAAGTGCTTTCGCCGACCGTGGTCGGCGAGCGTCGCAGCCCGCTCCGAACTTCAGGTCGAGGAGGAAAGCCTTGGGTCATGTTCTTGATGGCTCTAGGTCCTTCAAGCGCTCGGTGGGATCCTTATCCTTACCCAGCGGCGACGATTAAAATCGTGGTTCGTTTCGGGTTTCCAGCGACCAACAATGTGGCAGAGTATGAAGCCCTTCTGGCGGGCTTACGAGCTTGCAAGGCATTGGGCGTGCGCCGGCTGGTCGTGAAGGGCGACTCCCAGCTCGTCATCAACTAATTCAACAAGGACTACCAGTACTCGGGGGACTCGATGGCAAAGTACCTCGCCGAGGTGCGCAAGATGGAGAAGTGATTCCCGAACTTGGAGCTCAAGCACATCCCCAGGCGGGACAACTCCAGTGCGGACTTCCTCTCCAAGCTCGGCTCCTTCGACGACGAAGTCCCCCCCGACGTCATCCTGGAGACGCTGGTGGCCCCATCGATCTTCGATCAAGAGGTCATGCTCGCTGTGGTCAAAGGTATCCCCTCTTGGGCCAAGCCCATCCACAATTTCCTTGCAAGGGGCGACATGCCACCCGACCCTTCCGAGAGGAGCAGGATCAGGCGACGGGCGAGCTTGTACACACTCGTGGGCCAGCACGCTCTGGCGGAATGTTTCGGCGTCTGCCCTGATGCATCTCTGCGGAGGAGGGTAGGTATCTGTTGAACGACATTCACTCAGGCCTCTGTGGAGCGCACTCTTCATACAGGATGATGATCGGCAAGGCCTTCCGCATGGGGTATTCTTGCCAACGGCGCCGGGATGCTTTCGTGATATCGTCCGCTTTTGCCGAGCATGCCAATTCCATGCCGGTCGCATCGGCGCCTCGCGCTCAGACCATCCCGCTTCGCTTGGCCCTTCTCGACATGAAATTTGGATATCCTCGACCCTTTTCCTCGGCGGCAGGGAAGGAAGTTCTGTTAAATCATTGTTGATACCTTCACCAAGTGGATAGAAGCTGAACGGTCTCGACCATAGCGCTTTCGGTGGCCGTTCGTTTTTAAACGTTCGTGGTCACCAGTGCGGGGTTCCATGCAAGATTATCGCGACAAGCGGTACTCGGTTTACCGGTGAGTTGTTCGGAGTTTTGCGAGAACTTCGGCATCAAAAGTATGCTTAACCGGTGGCTCACCCCAAAGCAGCAGGCGGCGGGCAGCGGGCGAACCGTCGTCGAGGCGTCAAAGCGAGTTGCAGATGAGCTCGAGCAGCTGCGGCAAGACACAGGTGGGCGAACTTCCTACTGATCCTGTGGTCTATTGCATTACCACGACAAGCCGAGCCACGGGGTCCACACCCTTCGGCTCGTGTTGATGCGGCCGTCACGCCTCTCGAGGTTCTGTTGGGCTCTGCCGAGTCAGCGATCGACCAAGTCGACTTCGAGCACTGGCGGTCTCTCGACCTTACCCTCGCGAAGAAGTAAGATCTCGTACCTTTGCTTTCGATCAGCACTACACGCAAGCTCTTCGCAGACATGCGTCTCGGTCGTCATCTGACCTAGGAAGCTCCTTGTTGGGGACCTAGCCTTGAGGCGGATTCGGGGCTCGTCCAACACCAACAAGTTATCCCCACGGTGGGAGGGCCCCTATAGAGTCGTTTCAACGGATCGCACGGGGGCTTACTGTAACACCCTAGGGCTCCAAACTGAGCCCAGAATGGTACCAACTCCTAAATTCACAAAAATTTTCGACAGAACCTCCCCTATAACAGCGGACATCTACTCAGCAGTCAAAGAACATTTCATCATAATAAATATCAATATGATATAACTTGATGATATAAGCGATGAACAATAAGTCTAGCGTTCCATATTGATTATAAACATTAACCAAGAGCGATCAGCGTATGAGAATATTAACACGGTTTGTCGTGGCACCGTATTAACTTATCACAAGTAATATTAGTCAATTCTAGTGTAGTGAAATGACTAGTGGTGCAAATGTGGCGCTAAGTCCCTTTCCCACATGCCGCTTTCATAGCACCTACAAAAAAACATAAAACAACAAGGGTGAGTCATAAAACTCAGCAAGTGCATCCAAATAATTGACAAGCAAGCGATAACATATCACATACGCGGTCCTTTAGCCATCAAGAAGGATTTAGCAAGAACATAACATACGATTTCTATCCATACAATGCATCGTTCATACTTATGCATGTCTTAACCCATCTCATTTGATGCATCATGCATGTACAAAAAACATAAAATACCAAGGGTGAGTCGAGAAGACTCGGCAAGTGCATCAAATAATTGACAAGCAAACAATAACATATCACATACCGGGTCCTTTAGCCATCAAGTAGCGTTATCATAGAACATATCACACACATAATTCATCCACATGATGCAATATGCAAGCTTAAGAATATCTCATCTCATTCTGAATTTATCCACCATATGATGCATTATGCTCATGAATGTCTCATTTCATCTCATTCTCAATCTTCATACATATGATGCATTATGCTCATGAATATCAACCATATAATGCATTATGCTCATGAATGTCTCATTTCATCTCATTCTCAATCTTCATACATATGATGCATTATGCTCATGAATATCAACCATATGATGCATTATGCATGCTCATGAATGTCTCTTCTCTTTACTTGGCACATACGGTATTGCGAGCACCACCCGTCGTCGTGCCCTCAAACCCATCCATCTGTGGAAGGGGCCTAGCAATAGGACTTGCCGCTACCCGATGGCGGGTCCTACCTCTCCGCTCCCATCCATACGATTGGATGGGACTACGAGTAGGATCCCGAGCACTCGGATTAGTCGTACATTCCATATGACTTTCTCACCGCCCTGGCTCAATGCATTTCATGAATGCACATATGCAAATGCCATTCTCAACATTCATAACTATATTCTCATCTTTCATTTTCACATAGTCACATTTTCATTGATTTCCATAAAATTACCATATTCACAATTTTTGAACTAGTCTCATAACTCCACGAATCAATTTAGACTATTCATAATAGTAGCATCATCTTGATTATAAGAAGTAGCAATGTGTCATATTAGCAAGGCACACGTTTCATCAATCAACACACATATCAAACAAACAAGTGATGCACTTGCCTTAATCTTCGGAGATGAAAAAAGGGCTAAACGCGTCCGGGAAGCGACACCGCCTGTACCACAATACTCATATTATGACATGATAATACCATTGAAAACTCAACATTTTTACTCGCTTCCTGCGACCGAAACCCTTGCACAAACAACGAACTCACAATCCAGCGGGAACATGCTGCAGAATGCCTGCTTCACAATTTTATATCTATTTTTATACGGCTCCTAAAATCTGAAAATTTTACAGAAGCTATATTTCAACCTCATCTACAACTTTCATGAAGACAAAAAATTTAAATTTCACTGTTAACTATGCCTAATTAGCCATCCAAAACAGAATACGTAATCTGTCTCCAATTTCTGGCAGCAGTTTTGTAACAGCTATTACTCGCAGACCGTCACTCCAAAAATTCTGAAAAAAATACACAAAATATATCTCGACTTTATCTACAACTTTATAGTTATACGTTTTTGCAGGAAAAATCATCAAGGTCTCGAAAACGGGCCTGCAAACAGACTGCTCAAACTGGACGAAAACAGGGCACTCTGATCCGAAAATCAACCCTTCTCCCGGCGACTCCCCTCAACGAATCCATCCCAAAACAACCTTCCCCAGACCTCCAAATCCCTTCTAGCAACAGAAATTAAAGCCCCACACTCAACCCTCACCTTGAGGACACAAAACAAAGCCGATCTTCGCCAATTCGCGCCGTTCTTCGCGGTAGAAGTGATCCCGGGCAGCAAAGGATCGATTTGGGTGGAAGATCCTTGGTTTTCCTTGGCTGGGAAATGGAGAGGGAGAGGAGGAGGCTCCACTACAGGAGGGGAAACCGTGTGCCCCCTAGGGAGGAGGGGGAGGCGGCTAGGAGGGGAGAGGGGAAGAAAAGTTAGGGTTTGGGGGGAAAGGGGGTGGCCGGTTGGCCCATCAAGTGGGTGGGCTGCAGTTTTATTATTTTTTGCCTTTTTCTTATTAATGAAAATGCCATCCTCAAGCCCAATTTTTTTCATTCTTTAATACCCTACAACCCACCGTTGATCCCGCAACGGCCCATAAGCCCTAAAACGGCCCTCACGAGCCCAGCAATTTAATTTCGGGTATTACACTTACCGGCTAGCGATGCCCGATGGCAGAGAGCTCTCTAGCTCGTGGAACATAGATCAGCTCCGGAAGTTTTATGTGTAACCTCTATACCTTACATTTCAATAAAGCTGTTCTTCCATTCTCGCCTTTTATGTCTACTTGTGTTGCAACTATTCTTTTTCTGCGACTCCTTCGGGCACGACCTTCGTACGCAGCGCATTTGCTCCTGGTCTAAGTGTCGCGAGTTTGACGTTCACCCCCAGTGGACGAGCTAAACATAAGCCAAACCTCTTCGCAATCTAGCTCTCCCCTGTGCCCGGGCCCGAGCCGAGAGCCTCGCCACTTTGACCGTTGAACAATGCGCATGGTCGCGGTGGAAATTCGAGCGTTAACCTAGGTGTGACCATCTACTTAACGGGCTCGCTTTTTGTCACTCTCCCCTTGCGGACCTTTCCTCCACTCTGTAGGTCGTGGCCGCTCGTCCGTATCTACGTCTTGTGCCCAAGGCACGCGTCGCTCAACCTCGGGCCCAACGGGGGCTGGATAGGGCTATCCTATCGGCGCACGACCAAAAGAGTCTGGCGTGGCAAGCAGCGGCCGGAGGACTCAAGTATCCTCGACTATGAGTTTCGATCAGGAACGGGGTTTTCCAAAAATGATCTGTTTCTATTAGAGCATTCCTTGCTTTGTAACATTTTTTACAGGTCGCCCATCTCACGGGCAAGCTTCTCTTACTCGAGCTCGGCGACTTTGGCCCTCAGGCCGGCGGCTCGCTACAGTTACGGAGGGCTACCGTGGAGGCATCCGCGACTCGGCGCCGTTCGTCTTGGAGTTGGGCCATGGCGCTCGTCGCCGCCCTTTTTGGCGCTCAAGCCTCCTTCGAGCTCAAGATCTTGGCCTCGAGCTCGGGCGCCTTCCAGCCGAGGAAGGCGTCCGGTCGCGGCGGCCTTCTCGGCACCTCGACCTTGGCCCGCCGGCTTCAAGCGCCTCGGTGCTGTCGAGCTTCCCTTCAAGCTCGCGGATTTTGGCCTCCGGCTCGGGGATGCCTTCGCGGGAGGCGCTTGCTCTCGGCGGCCTTCTCGGCCGACCTTGGCTCGCTCGGCGCGGCGCCTTGGCGATCACGTGCGCTCGTACTCCACGGCCTTGAAGCCATGCTTTCGCTCGGAGGTCCTGTACTGCTCAAGCTTCGGCGCGTGGGCTACCTCCTGCGCCCTCATCGTTCGGCGAATCGACAAGCTCCACGGCTTTTGCTCGAGCTCACTGATTAGCCTCAATGGTCTGATGAGCCTCGGCGCTCGGCCTCCGCGCCTCCGCGCGTTGAAGGCCACTCGGCACATCGGCGTGCTCTTGAAGGCCTTGCGGACCCTAGGGAGACATGGTCGATCGCCTTCCGACGAAAGGGTGGCGAATTAAGAAAGGAAACAAGGAACTCGGGCTAACAAGCTACGGGTGCTTGCGAGGGGTCCTTACCTCGTGGAGTCGATTCTCGGTAGCGGCGGTGTATTCTTCGCGATCGTCGATCTTGACGCAGGGATTCCTCCTCCTCGTCGCCCTTGCCTCTGGGATGAGGTCGTGCGCAGCCCCCATCGGCCTTCTTGGGGCTAGGGTCTTTAGGCTCCGCACCAGGCGTGACACAGGATTCGTCGCCCCTCCGGAGGGCTCGGTTGTTGGCGGGGAGGGAGGCAACAGCGCTGGCCCCTACCTCCGTGGTCGAGGCTCGCTTCGCCTCCGGCTCAGGAGCGATGATCGGCTCAGCGGCAAGGCCTCCGCGGTGTGGGCGATCTCGCGGCACTGGATGCCACGACCTCGGTGCTCGGTAGCGGCATGGCTGCCTTGGTCTGCAACGCCCTGCGGCGATGCCATCTCCGGTGGCCGGTGGCGTCCACGACTGGGCGACCGTCTGGCCGTGGTCGGGTGAGCCTGGGGCGACTCCGCGGTGGCGACCATGGCACTCTGGGTGCCCGCCCCCGCGTCGACCTCAGGAGGGTCGACAGCCGCGGCGGCTCCCGCCTCGCCAATGTTGTAATCCTCGCTGGCTGCGGGCTGGTTTTCCTCCTCATCCAGATCGTCGACCCCTTGGTAGAACTTCGCCCGGTGGCGGGCTTAGCGGCCCGAAGGGGTCGCGTCGGTATTGGCTTCGGCGTGGGACCAGCTCGAACATTCTCCTCCTCCGGACTCGGACTCACCACGGACAACGACCATCGTCAAAAGCGGGCAAGTTTGAGCTCGGGTGCTCAAGGTCTGCGATCAAAAACATACACTAAGCGAGAAAGATCACGGAGGGGCGGTGCGGTCAAAGCCGGGATTTACAGGTCTCGGCCTCGTCTCGCTGAAGGTCGTGAAGGTCTTGTTGCCCAAGCCAGGGCGCACTTCGTGTCCTCGCGACACAGGGTCTCGAAGTCCGAGCAGCTCCGCATCGCAGCCGTGGCGGGTCCGAGCTCGGGGCCGGGCCGGAGAGGCTCGAGGACCTAGCGGCGGCTGCTGCGCTCTCTTGCGCAGGAGGAAAAACTCATCAACCATCAAGGTACACGAGCACGGGCTCGGGGGCTCGACCAACGGGATCCTTACCATGGCACGGTCACCCCACTCGACATGAGGTTTCTTCGCCTCCTGGCGGTCCGCTTCGGCCGGGGAAAGCCTCTTCTTCCCTTTTTTGCTCTTGCCCCCCGGGCAGCGGGAGCATCCGCCTAGCTGTATCAAACAGCTCCTGATGGTCCTGCGTACACGAAAGGATCAAGGAGGGCCCCAATTCGCTCGAGGTCGAGCCGTTGGTGGGATAGCTTACCTCGGCCTTTCGGCGAAGCACGTTCTTGACGCGAGTCGTCCATGGAGTAGTTGTCGCGGTTTCCCGAACATCTCGTTCATTAGCGGCAACCCAAGACTCCTTCGGCGCGCAAAGGGAGCGACCCTCGAGAAGATTGAGGGTAGACTCGAGCAAGACCACGAGGCGGGAGGCATACCGAGCGTACCCTCGCGGGTCGAATCGATCGCCCTTGGATCTCGTAGAAGCGGGTGCGTCGCCTCCGTGGGGGACACCGATTCATGAGAAGTCAACGGCGATCGCTTTGCCGGTGAGACCATGCTCGGTGCGAGATGAATGGCGGCGATAGCCTCTTCGTGCGGCCTCGGGATCGTCGCCTCCGGGTCTCCTTCCGCCGGCGGGCTTTCCCTCGTGTAATGACGTGCGAGTTCCCCTTTCTTGAGTAGAACCACCGCTCGGACCATGGCCCAAAGGAGTCGATCTTGGATCTTGGGGAAGGACCACTTGAGCCTGTCTGCTTTGTCGAGTAGAGGCATCCGACCACGGGTCCTTCGAGGCGGAAGAGGTGAAATCTGCGAAAGAAGAAGCGAGGGGTTGGGAGGATTCCTAGGAACCCCTACCACGGTGGGAGAAGATGGCGAGAGTAAGAATGGAGTTGGCACGGGTTTATGAGCTCGATCTATGGCTGGTGAGGACCACGGAGAGGAACTCGCTCTCCGGGGTCCGCAGGCCGAAGAGGATGTAGTGCTCGGTGCAAACGATCTCGTCGTCCTTGGGGCGTGGCTCGGTCTCGTTGCCTGACAGCCGCCATGTGAATGGATCAAGCAGCCCCAGGGTCTCGAGTTCCTTCATCCTTGCAGGCGACAATGTGCTCCTCCCTAGCTTGGCCATGGCGGTCGCGGCGATTCAGGTCGAAGGCGGGGGAGGAGGTTTTTTGCTTGGGCATGGAGGCTTGGAAGACGAAGGGCGCTGGTCGGGAAGTTTCCACAACAGTCGCAGCGGTTTTGGGTTTATAAGCCGCACCGTCGCCAAATCCGATCGCGGTGCTTGAAGGACTGCCGGCCCGCGATTTGTGAGCGCAATATAATTAAGGCCTGGGTTGCGGTTTCGAGACGTAGCAGGTGTCCACCAACTGCTTGCATCCATACCGGGGTTCCGGAGATCAAGAGGTGCAGTGTCGTTTCGCCGGCGCTGGCGTTCGTTCCGCCTGACCTCGACCTCAAACTCGAGGGTTCAATCGATCCGGCTTGTAGAGGCTCAAGGTCGGCCCATGTTCAAAGAACGACCTTAAGCCTCGGGGGCTGGTACGAGCACAGGCATCCTTGACCGGCAGGTGTCTGGTCGCGGACCCCGAAGCTCGGGGACCCGACCACGACACAGGGGTGTGCGGGCGTTCGACCTAAAGCCTTGGGCCCGAAAGACGCTCCGCCGCGACCTCGAGCTCGGCGGGCTCGTTAAAGCCGTAGTCCACCCTTGGATTCGGATCGTCACGTTTGGCGCGGTTGCCAAAGCGCGGGTCGTGGGGATGAAGCAGAGGCGTGCAACAAGTCCGGGCGGTTCTTTGCCGACCCTAGCGTGCATGAAGGCCACTTCGAGGAATCTCTCCCATCCGTTGCGTGCAAAGGAGGTATAAGACCAGGATCGCAGCCTCTCGGGGACACGAAGACAACACACAGCGCCATAGCTCGAGCTTAGGCGTAGCCATTGTTGAACTTGGTGTAAACACATCCTGTACTCGAAATAGCTAAGAACAACTGCCAAAGCGGCCAGATGAAACTATTACCTCCACGAGGCTCGAACGATATAAACCTCGGCCTCACGCTCGTTGTCGTCTTGCTCCGACCAACGTCGCATCTCCTCCGTTCCTTCGTTCGAGCAAAGCGCAGCTCGGGTCCCGTGTCTCACTAACCCCCCATCTCACTTCTTGCGGTTGGCGATCCCGATCGTCGACAGTATCATTAGATGTGATTTTAGCAAGTCTCCAATACTGCTCAGTAAAGAATAAAAATGCCCAACATTGAATAAGTAAGGAACTTGGTCATGAACCAATGGGGACTAGATAGTCTAAAGTAACTTGCTACATACCACTATCAAGAACAGATGTCGACAGATATTTACAAATAAATAGATTTTTTAAAAGATATTGCTCACAATACTTCTAAATAAATGTATCTATTTCCGCACAAATGAATATGCTCCCCCTCAATTGTTGCATATACATCACATTATTTGAATGAATGATACACAATTCTCTTTATAATCTTGCAAGCTCAAAAAATGCCACAGGTTTAGTGAAGGTGTCCCTTTTTTTATAAACAATTGCAATATAACTTTTCTCCACATGATCTCGAATAAAAGATATCATATAATTTTATCACTAGCAAAATTAGCATAAGAATAACCGACAAGTTCTAAAAACATAATGAGAGTACCATAGGCCAAAAGCACATGTACCTTGTTGAATTCATTGGTTCTTCATTCACATTTAAATCAACTACATGTTCAAAATTTGTTGTTGGTGTAGGCCATCATCATTTTATACCATCTGTAAACTTGCACTTTGTAAAACAGTTCTAGCATAGGAGCTAGACTCATCAAAAGCAATATCACATGACTTCATGAGTCGATTAGTCTCAACATTAAACTCATTTTCACCATTCACACAATTTCTAGGCTTGGAAACAATTTTTTAATCTCAGGTCATGTGTCATGAGCAATCCAAATCAATTAGCCACCAGTTTCCAAGTCATTTATCTTTATTCTAAAATGAGAGAAAATGTTTAGGTGCCCACACTTTTCTTACTTTGCTGTTTTTAAAAGAATTCTTAGGAACCCACAATGTTTTAGCACTATTTGACTCAATCGGGCTTCTAGTTCGATATGTATAATATATAGGTGACATGCCCAAAGATGCTTGATGTTTTGAGGAATTTTAGGATCAAAATCAACATTTTTCCTTTGCTGGAAATTAATTTTATTAGCCTTAAAACAATGTGTAGGATCATAAAACAATTTCTAGCAATATGACCGTTCCTACCACAATTGTAGCACTTCACATTATGAAAATTGTTCCAAAATTTTGGACCTAAATTAGCATTTCAATTGGTTTTAATATGTCCAAGTTTTCCACAATTAAAACATTTTTTCATAATTTTATTTTCAGATTTAGCTTTTGAGGTAGTAACAAGCAGATTGGAATTCTCTTTAGCTAACGGAATTTGAGAACAAATTTTTTTAATGTATCCTAAACCTTCTTTCATGAATGAGCATTTTGATGTATCTAGGATCATATTTAAATTTTTCTCACCATTTATCATTTTTCCAAAGACATTTTCAAGTAATTGTTTTCTTTAGCAAGATCGGGACATTTATTGCATAAAAATGTGTAAGGGCCTTTTCAAGTTCAATTAATTTTCTCCTAATTCCTGCAAGGTCCTCACAAGAAAATTCTTTTGCTAAATTATTTACCTCATTCTCTAAATTAGAACAATTTTTACCAAAGAATTTTTCAAGGTATCTACCTCTTTTGCAAGATCGGACAATTGTCACATGTTGAACAACTAGATTTCAACCATGCATTCTCACTTCCATAAAATTCACATAACTCACAAGAAACATTCTCAAGATCAAAAATCTTATTTTTCAAAATTTCACATGATTTACAAGGAATATCAATTTTCTTTTCAATTCTACACAAGAGTTCAGTTATCATCCTTTTTATTAGCGGTAAAAAGAAGCTTATCATAGTCCAATTTTAATGCTTTAAATTTCTTAATCAATGCATTTGAAATTCTTTCTTGTCTTGTAAAAGCTTTAAAAATTTCAGACTTAGTTACCTCATTGTCGTTATCGATATCCTCATCGCCGTCCTCCTCATTGTCCATGTTCCTTCCCACGAGACACAGATCAACAATATCGCCATCCTTCCTAAGAGATGTTGATGAATTATCCTCATCACTGTTACGTAGAAGATCGAGCTCCTCCTCCATGTTCAAGAATGTCTTCTGAAGAACCTGTTTCATCTTCTTACCTGAAAATTTACTTTTTGAAAAAGAACTTGGTTTCTTGTTAGTAAGCTTGGGACACTTATTTATAAAATGACCAAAGGCATCACACTCAAAGCATTGTATTGCACTAAGATCACTTTTTCCTTTTGAAAATCTTTTCATTATTCTTTGAAAATTTTGTTCTTAAGGCTTTATTTACTCTTTTAGGCAGTGAGAGCTCATCAAAATCCATATCATCAATATCCTTTTCTTTTCAACAGTGGTTAAAGTAATGGAACTATCATTAGAAACATCATTATTAAAAATAAGAGGTTTAATCAAGCGAAAAGATGCAACATCGCCATACTTTTTAATTGTTAAATTAAATCTAAAGCAAACCGCTCGATACCAATTGTAGGATCGAGGCGCACAAGGGGGGTGAATTGGTGCAAACTAACACCTAAAACTATTTTTTTGTGTTTTAATCTGAATAGTAGATCAAGACAAGTACGTATGCATAAATATAAATTAATCTGCTAGAGAACGAAAACAGATCAAATACCAGAACTCATACTTACTCAATAGTTCGAAACGGGTACATGAGTTCCTTTTACAACGATGCTCATCTCTCTCTGATCTCCTGATTTTTCTCTCTCTTTTGCTTCTCTATTCTCTCTGTAACATCGCATCTACAGTAACCCAGATTACTGTAGCATCGCGAGTGCTGTAGTTGTAGCGCCGGATTTCCTTCGTTCTTTGCTGCAGCCACCGCTCGCTCTTTTTCTAATTTTCTTGCGTAGCGCCGCCGGCACTTTTCTCTGGCCTTCCCTATTTTCTTCCGTGCGGCTCACTCTTTTCTCCACCCAGACACCCCTTTTATTCTCGCCTTCGGCGTCTTGCGCTCATCAGATCGACTAGGACTTGGAATCCACCCGGCCCAAGAAAAAGCAACCGATTCTGCTACAGTAATCCGCGCGAATACTGTAGCATGCAAAACACACTAGGCCCAATAACACATGGTCCAATACAAGCACATAATTCAAAACTCACATATGCATGCACACGGCCCACCTGCCGCACTCGCATGACTTGTTTGCCTGCACGGCCCGCTGGCCGTCCACCGTGATCGTCCATCTGGTAGACCTCTCGCGTCCGCCTCGCTGCACCACTGCGACTTTCGCAGGTCGCGCCTCCTGCACTGCGATTTGCGTGCCACCTGCACCTCTGCGATCTCGCGTCTGCCGCACCTCTGCGACTTTCGTGTGTGCTTCTCTCGGATTCTGGCGCCACTGCTGATTCTCCCGACTGCGGTGTATGTGCGCCTCGTCCGCCCTCGCTACAACGTGCATCTCGCGTCCCTGCGTTGCACTTCCTGTTGCCTGCGCTGCATCTCCTGTTTCAAATAAAACAAACTCTCACAGTACCTTATTCCATAACAAATATTATTGTCAAATAAATCATCACACATATATTAAATTGTTGTCAAATTAATCATCACAATATAAATTTTGCAAATGGAACTAACAAAAAACCACGAGCGTCAAATTCCACAGAAACATTATTGTCACGAGTGAGCTTGCGAACAGATAGAAGATTCTTAATGAAATGTGGGGCAATGAGAATGTTGTGTAGATGCAAAGGAGAAGAAGTTGGGATGGAGGATGAACCCTTGTGAGAAATGGGAAGAGTCTGACCATTGCTGACAATAATGTGAGAAGATGAAGAATTTGGAGAGAAGGAAGAGAGAGTACCGGGATGAGACGCCATGTGTGATGCGGCGCCCGTGTGGAGAAACCAATCCACGCTGTCGAAAGTAGACGATGCATGGAAAGATTATTCAGGGCCTGGACAAGATCAGGAGGCGCTGGTGCAGATTGAAAAACATCCGGGGAGAAGGATGGTGTTGCCGGTACTTGAGCATGGTAAGCATGCTGTGGAGTAGCACCTGGACGAGGACCGAGAACACCAGCGCCAGGAGCGGGTGCCGGCGCTTGTTGCTGTAGCAGCCATGCTTGAAACATGGTCGCCCAGGGATTGAACCCAGGGGGACATGCAAAGAAGGGCGCAGCTGGCGACTGTGGTGCGCGGCCAAAGTTGGAGCCATGCCCATAGCCTTTTTTCTTTTTGTGCTGCTTCTTTCCACTGGATCCAGTAGAGGACGGGGCGACCAGCTAATTGGTAACATGACCACCAAAGGAAGGAAGGCCGAGTGGACGAGTACCAGATAGAGCTTGAGCAAACAAAGTAGCTGCTGTCTAGAGCTTGGTGGTCTTTGCAAGACGGTGTTCTTCTAGAAGAAGATATGAGCGAACGCGCAAGAAGTCTGGCAGAGGAGTCATCATGGTGATATGAGGAATGGTGTGATGCAGCTACGGATTGAGTCCATGGAGAATGTTGAGCACCAAATTGCGGTCCATCATGGGAGATCCAAGATCACAAAGACCATCAGCCATCGTTTTCATCTTGGTGCAGTAATCCATGATCGACAGGTCACCTTGTTGGTAGAAGTTTTGGAACTCAGCACCAAGGTAGACAAGCCGCGTCTCCTTGTTGTCACGGAACAAGGATTTGAATATGCCGTATCTTCCAGGGTGAGAACAATGGTGAGAATCTCAGCAGACTGTGGTGTAAATCCACGAGACAATCGAGAAGTTGTTCTGTACCCAGTCGGGGTCACCGGGTGCAGCCGTGTAGTCGAAGATGTGGTTATTGAGGCCAAATTTTCCAAAGACAATATGGAAGAATTGGCTGCATTGACGATAGTTGTACTCCTGAAGATCAAGAACAATAGGAGCATGTGTCTTGATGTTAATCAGATGAAGTTGGGAGGAAGGAAGAGAGTTGGTGACTTGGGCAGCAACGCCGGTGGACGAGCTGGAAGCAGACGAGGAGGAACTCATGGCGTTGGGCAGCGGAAGGTGGAGCAAAAGGAGGATCTAGATAGTATAGTTTGGTAGTTCCTAATTTTATGTATAGTTTGTTACAAACCTCTGTACTTAAACACTTTGTGATCAATACAATTCAGCAATTGCTTCTTCACAACTTATATGGTATCAGAGCTAAGAGGTCTCGAGTTTAAGAGCCAGTTGGTGCAATTAAAAAATAATAATCTACTTCTATTCCACGTCCTAGACCTGAGGAAGCCTATACATGAGGGGGAGTGTTGAAATATAAGTGAATTACCTATTTTTCCTCATCAGCTTAAGCTTTTAGATGAACTGGCTGGTGCATGCGTAGAGCTCCAGATTCCAGCTTCACCTGAGATCTAAAACTTGTAGGTTAAAATAAAGAGAATTAAGTTTATATTTTTGGTCTAAAATGTAAACAAGATAATCTATCTAAACACTATTAATATACTCATAGCTTCAGTTCCACGGATCTGATGGAGTTAGGAATACCTAACTCCACCAGATCTACAGATCTAATGGAGCTGAAGTCCTACCAAACACACCCTTAGGCTTTGCAGTGCACTGGAATACTGGATTAGGCGAAACGTTCATGGGAATTCCGGGATCCTTTTGGTCTTTTTGCTCTGATTTATCACCGGCCGTGGTCTCTGCAATTCGGGTGGGCGGGGGCGGTTCTCTGCTCCATTGCGACAGCAGTTCGTGCTGGTGGGTCATAAGGAGGAGATTGGGGTGGTGGATGACTTTGGTGTGGCGCAAGAGAAGACGATGCCAGAAGCGTCTATGGTGAAAAAACCCCGGCCTCATTTTTGTTTCCCATGCAAAGTGGTTGGACATTTAGAATCAGTCTGTCAAGCTAATTTGGACTGCTATATTTGCAATAAATTGAATGCTCATTTGCCAGCCAAATGCCCATTGCTTAAATTGCCGAAGCCCAATGCGTCTATGTTTGGCTGTGCAAAAAATGAACTTTGTTTTTTTAGAATACCTGAGTTTGATTATTAGTTAAGAATGTTTAGATGGATCATCTTGTTTACATTTTAGACCAAAAATATAAACTTAATTCACTTTATTTTAGCCTACAAGTTTCAGATTTCAGGTGAAACTGGAATCTAGAGTTCTACTAAACAGGCCCTAAGAGTATTTAGATTGATCATCTTGTTTACATTTTAGACCAAAAATATAAACTTAATTCACTTTATTTTAACCTACAAGTTTAAGATTTCAGGTGAAATTGGAATCTGGAGCTCTACCAAACAGGCTCTTAGTGCATCTTCGCTTCGAAGAGGTGCTAATGCACTCACTCTTTTGGTTTAACAATTATAATATTCGCTTCTATTCTACTGGGATACAATGTTTTTTTTTTCCATCCTACTAAGATTTTGTGCATACTGTGTAGGATATGGTAGCTTTTTCCGTGCTGTACGTATGATGGTGGCTGAAAGGAGAAAATTGAAATGGAAAATGCTCGTCAAAGGAGCTGGAGAGGGAAGTTTCATCAACCTGGTCAAGTGATAAATCCTGAGGCAAACGTAAGGGGTGGAAAATGTCCTCTTACTCCTCTAGAGGTTAGGATCTCTGTTTGCACCCATATTTGACAGGTTTGATATCGTAGAAATCGGTTTTGGTAAGGGATATATTGGTTATAGCAAGTTGATACGGTTTCAGATTGGAAGGCCTCGATCCCAAGGAAATCGAGTCCAATACGGGCAGGATAGGAGATTGAGAAGAATACGATCGGACTTTACATGGTAAGAAGAGATTGAGGCCGATACGGGTGATTGAGGAAACCGAGAAGGACACGTTCGGACCAAGTGCTATATAAGAGGTCCAGGAGCGAGAGGAAAAAACGCCCAGAGTCAACCCACAAACACGCATCTACTTTTCCTTTACTTTCCTGTCAATTAGGAGTAGCCAATTTAGCTTGTAATCTTTCATCTGTAATACTCTTTGATCAATCGAGTTGCGCATCGTCGGTATTGATCTTTGTTGCATTACACCCCTTTTGGTTCATCTTTTTCTTCGATCTTGTTGCGCATCGCCTTTTTCGAGAAGAAGTGGCCTATTTACCCCATCCAGTCTTTCCGCCCGGATCGACTAGACTTACTGTTCGCTTTGATCGAAATCGACTTGCATAAGTCGATTAGATTCATTTATCTTCTTGCCGATTGCAAGGTCAAATCGGCTGGCACGCCTACACACTTGAACCCGGTGTTCGTCCGGTGTGTTGAGGCTGAAAACTCTCCGTCAAGTTTTTGGTATCGACAGTCTCTTTTTTCGTTATCTTTGTGTATTGGTCTACTGTAAAAATTGTTGAGTCTAGGCTGTTTTAGCATTTTAGGAGATTATCTCATGTTGTTCAAGCATTGTTGTGTTGGACAGACAGTTGCACATGTGCACTGAAGCATGCATTCAGTATTTCACATTATTACTTCAGATCACTTTTGGCTTGTCTATCTTATTTTTTACCTTTTTTATATTTAGCTTCAGGTTGTTACTAACAAGTAATTTCAGCGGCATTTAAGTTTCCTTTTTAGAAGCATTTAAATATGTAAAAAAATTTACTGAGATAAGTCGCTCACTGAATGAATTTTTTGCTGGTTGGTATGATGCTACGTGGCATGGGATTTGACAATACCACCTGTCCACCTCCCTCTACGTTGCTTCTGGTAAAATATACAATGCTGAAAAATACATGGCTCCTCTTAGCCAGATGTTCCCTCTTTTAGCGACGAAGGATAATCTTGCTTTGCCAGAAGATCTTGCTAAGGGCATATACAATGGTTGAGATAGCAGCTATCTCAAATCATTGCCATGTCACCTATAGATAGCACTAGAGACAATTCATACAACGGTCCATCTTTAAAGTTGTCTATAGAGGTATTTAATGCTGCAGACAGTTACCGTCTCTAGGTTATATCTAAGCAGTTGGTAATTATTATTTTTTTATAATATTGCCGTCTTTTGCATGCAAGCCATCTCTATGCCGTCTCTAGACTGTCTATAAGCTGTTGTCAATTCTTAATTTTCGTGCTAGAGTCATCTCTTGCATGTGAGACGACTCTTGTCTCTTTATTTCTTCTCTCTCATCTACGTAAGCTCAGATCTGATGTGGCATAGCTTAGAGATAACTTATAGACTACTGATGTGTACAGTTGTACATGCTCAGTTTGAGGCATTGTTTGCCCGAGCCATTTTGATGTTCTTTTCATTGTTCAATGAATATGCATGCATGAAACTGTTCACCATTTTCACACTGAATCTCGAGTAGCAGCATTAGATTACACCGTCTTGTGTTCAGAGTGCAGTGTTTGTGACAACTGAATTAACAGAGAGCGGCGCGGGGGCGCGGGGGGACAAGCGTTGCCTGTTTGGAGGGAATGCAAAGACAATAAGACCAGATAAAAGGAAGACGGTCTTATCTTTTGATTTGTCACTGACAGTCGCACCGAGCCAGTTTCCATTTTGACCATCTGCTGGAATTTTTTTTTTACCAAATCCACCTACCTAAACAATATGTTTTGACCCAAGACTGGTCCATTTTACCAAATCCACGTGTAAGTGTTCAATGAACCTAGGAAGGACCTGATTTGTCACTGGCAGTCATTCCATAACAAATCGCACCGAGGCAGTTTCCATTTTGACCGTCTGCTGGAATTTTTTACCAAACCCACCGGCTTTAAACAATATGTTCTGACCTTGCCCTTGCTATTCTCCCAACAACTTATATTTGAATCGATCTGCATACATTCGTTGCCCTCTGTGATAGTTACATACTTTTCTCAATACATTATTGATTATTCATTTGAAAAAAAAAATTATAGCACAGCTCTGAGTTGACCTTCAAGCATACAGTGACGAACCCAAGAAGAAATTATAGATGGGATAAGCTTGAAATATATACTTACCTGGGTATAAATTTGTTGAGTTATGCCCTACCTATAAGCTAAATTTGTTAGGCTATACAGTATATACACACCTAGATATAAGAAACCTTATAAATTATAGGTGGGGCAGCAGCCCAACCTGCTATACTGTTGGATCCGCCCCTGCAAGCATATAATCTGATATTGTTATATTTATTAAGGCATAAACTACTTAGGACTGTATGAAACTTTCTTTTTTACTTCAGATGGGATCGATTCAAGCGCCACATGAAGGAAACACTACACCAGTGACCTGAGGGGAACTGCACACAGGAGGCCAGGAAACCTAACGATTCCATACACACCTTCCCAATGCCTGATTGCATCTGTCAGCAAGATGGAATGATGTAGGCTTAGCATACATACACGTCAGGGAATAGGCATTTTGTAATCTGAACGTAGTCCACCGTATGCATAGCAATGCCCGTCCGAAATTTGCTAATTTTTGGTGTGTAGGTTGTAAAGAGGAGAGTTGCTTTGGTTGTAGATATGAACATGTTCGACACAGGGCTCTTGACAAGCGACGTCAACCTGTCCCCTCAGTGTATATATATGTAAAAAAGAAGGCGGCTAACAACCATAAAGAAAAGAAATTTCCAGATATATATATCGTCAAATTGTTTGTTATTGCATTGCATGCATCTTACTCTTGGCAATTCCTATTTGTCAAGATGCTCGCACGCAGGGGCAGAGTCAGGCTAGGGCAATTAGAGTCTTAATCTAAGGCCTAACGTTAAAACACTATGAAAAATCTAATCTAAAATTAATGATCCAGCTAGTAGGTGACCTATCAGCAGCAGCCCGACCTGAGGTCTGGGCCCATGCTGACTCCGCCCCTGCTCGCATGGCACAGATATATCGTTTTCCCTCTATCTTTATCTGACGTGTGCATGTTTTTTTTCAAATGATACGACTCACATGTAGTTAAATTGCGCATTGGAATGCAAATCAATATTTTTACCATGGTTTTTAGCATTTGTACGTAGAAGTAATTCTAGCCTCCAGCTCGTGTCTGGTGCGTTTCATTTTACAGGAGTTTTTCTACTGTTCCAGTGTGCTAGCTCCATTGCCATAGGATTATGTGCGTAGATGTGAAACCATAATAAAACAGCAACTATTATATGTAATTTTTTTTCAGGGGTACAACGAGGCACATAACCCACATATGCATATCACACTTACTAGACATATGCGTGTTCATCCGTTACGCACGCTAAAAAAGTAATTAGAAAATCCAAGACTTCTATAGCATACGAACACGCTGTTCCACTGAACATACACACTATGTTCTTAAGTTTTATTTGAGCGAGGCCCGAGAGCTCAATCCTCGACCGGCCAACGACCTGGGTCCTCGTGACTACATGTACTTAAGTTGCAGTTTACACCGGCAGAATGTTTTTCCAAGAACAGAACAAACTATAAGTTTTTGTTTTAAAATCCAATATGCAGAAGAACAAATGTAGAAGGGGGAATTAGTTGAATATCAGTGTAAAGAGTATGCAAGTTGTGAAAATTAACACCCGAGAGGCCGAGCTTGACAATCACGAGAAAACGATGGATGCTATTTTCGAACTCGCAAACGATGCAAGCCATGTGAAACATGGCCAGTAAAATATGTACAAAATTCCTTCCAGTCATGCGACCGATGGTAATTGCTGTAATGCTGTGTGCTGCCAAATTCTTTTACAGCTCGACATGGTTGAATCCTTTCTTTTTCTTTTTTGAAAATACGAGACGATTGAATCTTGATGTGATGTAGCACTGGGAAATCTGGGGACAGCATCAGTCAGTCCGCGTGTGCGTCGAGTCAAGAAGAATTCACGCCACATTGGTGATTGGTGTGTCTAGAGGTGGACACTAGGCTGAACTATTTTAGACCAGTATGAGGTATGTTTGACTCAGCTCGATCTACGGTTCAATATGAAATTGTTCTAAACGTGCCAAGTCGGTATGGCACGGTTGTCCGGGCCATGCTGGGCCTATCATCCGGGCACGATGGGTGGCTTGGCCTAGCACGGCAGTTCAGGCTGTGCTCGAGCCGGCACGGCCTGAAACAGCTCATGCGTGCCTATGTTGTATGTGTGGATGAGCAAATTAAAGAGTAAAGGAAGAAAACTCTGGATAAACTAGAGAAAAGGAAGGGAATGCATGCAAGCATTGTATGTGTGGGTGAGCAAATGCATGGCTGTATGCATGTGACTGGAAGGAGCAACCGAATCAAGAAAATCGAGAAGAATAAACACAATAGGATTTTGTTTTGACAGGAGAAAAAGAAAGTCCTAGACAGATAAAGAAAAAAATCAATCTGTGATCATTTTCTCTCATAGCAATAGCATAAATAGGCCAGGTCTAGGTCGACACGACACGAAGCAGGACGAAGTGCAAATGAACCGTGCCTGAACTCACCAAAGACGAGCCGAGCTAGCCTGGCCCGACACGGCGAGCACGATGGACCATTACAGTCAGGCACGGTTTAGACCCGAAGTGCGATGGGTCCGTACCAAGTTGGCCCAGCCTGACACGACGCCTACCTTTAGGTGTGTCAGCGGGTACATGGCGCCTCCCAACTAAAGAAATTTTAGAATATTTTACTTTATAGCATATAAGTAGATACTAGAAATTTGATTTAGTAATTGATTTATTAATAATATTTTTATTACTTTATTATTGAAAATAGTATAAATAAATATTAGATAATCTTATCTATTAAATTGAAAAAAATAAATAATCTATATTTAATTTAGTATACCCTAAAAGTCTCACCAGCTAACCTACTACGCAGCCTACTGCAGAGCGATCCATCGAGAGGTCTACTACGCTGACATTCTGACACTAGCTATCGAACATTTGCCACTATCAAGGTTAACAAAACCGTTCGGTTTTCGTAAAAACCGCTCGAAAAATCACTCAAAAACCGTTAAAAATCGAAGGGTTAAAAAAATTAACAAAATTTGGAAAAAAATTGAAAACAGCGGTTTTTCGCGAAAAACCGCACGGTTTTATCGAAAAACTGCTCAGTTTTCACGAAAAACCAACTTGACTATTTGAATATTATTCGAAAATGGTTTTTGAGCGGTTTTCAATGAAAACTGTGGTTTTTCATGAAAACCCGCACACATAATTTTTTTCAAAATTTTTAAAATTTTTTATTTTTTTTATTAGAACGGTTTACCAAGCGGTTTTAGATCTTAAACCGGAACGGTAAGATCGAAAACCGCAGTTTTCGAGCGGTTTTCGACGGTTTTGTTAACCTTGGACACTACCCATCCATCCACGTGGCAACGGAGCTTTGAAAGAAAGAAAGAAAGAAAGAAAAACAGAGAAAATCTCTTTGACTAGGAGATTGAGATATGGATGGAGCGCACTCAATCATCTGCACGGGAGAAATGTTCTCGAGACAATCATATAAATAATTATATTTTTTATATTTATGGTTTATTATCTTGTTTTTTTAAATAATATCATTGTTATATATTAGTAAGTATGTGATTTGTTTGTGAAACTCTATATAGAACTTTATGATGATTATTTTAAAAGTGATTTCTAGTCGATTGTGAGGAGCCGCCCAGACCGTCCTCGGGTTATTTGAATGACCAGTCGCCCTCATCGGATTTGGAGGCTAGCAACGGATCACCGTAAGTGTCCACAGTGCTAACACCCAAGCCCAATTAGGACAACAAGTATCCCATTCGAATAACTCGATAACAATCCCGGTATTCCCCCGGTATGCGACTCGAAGCTCGCCCAAGATCGCCCCGCATACCGGTTTCCATTGCTATATCAATTCAATTCGCATAAAGAGGGTAACGAACCCAAAACTTTACTACCAGACACGCAACGCGGAAGCACAACAACGACTAAAAACCAAAGCACAAAGACAAACCAGACAACCACACAACAGACTCACAACTAAGACAACATGCAAGATCCTACTTAGACTCATAAAATCTACAAAATTTCGGCATGACACCCCTAGAAGTACGGACATCCACTCAGCAGGCATAAGAAACAATTAACCAAGTATAGCATAACAACAACAACCATATCATAAGGATCAGCATGGATAGAAGTAGCATCCTAAACATGAGTTAAGCATGGTCTTACAACAAGGTTCAACATGGAAACAGGCAAGTATTTAAACAAGGACTAGACATAGTTTAGAATGCTAGCTATACAACAAAATAAGCTCACAACCCACATATTAAATCAAAAGTAAGACATCTCCGGAAGTGTCCTGCCCTTGAACACTTCCGGGCGTTTGCAATGTCGAGCCTAGCTGCTATTCGGTGTCACTTGGACCACCGAGAAGCAAAACAGGCAGAACTCACACCATGGGTGTCCTCACCTGAAAACCACAAAGCAGAAGCATGAGTATAGAAGGTACTCGCAAGACTTACCCGTGGTCCATATATGATCGACTCGAAGGAATATGCATTTGGATGTAGCAAAGTATAAGCTTAAGGTAAAAGTGCAGAAAAACTTACTTTGTTGCATAATCATATTCAACTACACAAATTTCAAGTTTATAGCATTTATGGACAGCACCTATTGCTAAAGTGAGAGCTGAATTTAAACATTTAAGAGAGCAAATAAAATCATGAACAAGCATCAACATCAAGTATTCTAACTATTTTCAATTTAAGTTATTACTACGTTGAAGTGTCGGATGAGACAAGCGTGCTTATATCCGAGAGCGCGGTAATTCGAATTGCTTATTCACCCTACAGGGGATCATCAATCGCACGACATGTGCCACAAGGAACCTCATGTCAACCCTCCTCCCATCCATATCTACTCGTTGAACCATCCTCATGCGGCCCGAGCACCTAGCAACCTCCCTCGAGCGGCTCAAGCCTCGCTTAGCCCTCGAGAGAGGCCTAGGCCTCGCCCTCAACCACGTCCAATCGCATGAGGGCATGACCCATCGAGTAGTATGCCATGAAAGGGTGGCTTACCGTACCATTATATCGGGCATGCGATCAACAAGAGGTGCTCGATCAACATGGCAAACAACGGATCGGTCCTTAACCAACACAAGCGAGACTACAACATTTGAGTCTCCACACCCAAATGATCCAACCCTCTCGCCCGGTCTCAAGTTTTCCATTTCAAAGCATAATCATAACTATTGCAACCCAATAGTGTGAAGTAATTAAACTCAAGTGATGGAACCTTCCACCACTTGGCCCATACCCAACATCTAAGCAAACTAAGCATGGACACAATATAAATACCCATATACTAGTTCCAAGGAAGGTATTCAACAATTATCAATGAGTGTATGTGCAACAAGTAGGTTCTAACCTATCCCACATTTCAATTCCTAATGCAAGACATAATCATCCAATAAGCAATTTATTCGCCAAAATACAATTATATAAGGTTGAAAATGCTTAGGTGCTTGCCTTGAGCTTCTGCCGGATTCTCAACGACAATCGCCTCTCCGGTAACCCCCTCGGTCACCGCCACGTCAACCTCCGTGTTTTCGTTCTCTACACGATCACAATGCATGAAATGAGATGCATGCAATGCATATGAAATGAAAATACCAAATGCATCACCCAAGCCAGCTCCAAAAGTGCAAACATTCAACTCAATTTAAAACTGAAAACACAAATGCTAAACTCCACTTCTATTCTATAGCAAAATCTGAAAATAACAAGCACATTCCTCTAAACAAGCATAACTTTTATTTAGCTAATCCAAAAATTGACTTCTTGGCCTCGAAAGGACCACAAGAGGGTGATCCAACTTTACCATGCATCCTAACATTCAGAACGTAGATTAAAAGTTTTCAACTAAACTCTGAACTTCAGCCCCAAAGTCTGAATTTCAGCAAAACCCGGTTTCAGGACAGACATTGATACAAATGGCCATAACTTTTTGATCACTTAATGAAATTGAGCAAACTCAGATCCTAGACGACCACAAGACATAAACCTACCACTTAGCTTTGGCCAATCACCCAGATTCTCCACAGAGAATTCCCAGTTCGGCCAGGAACAGAGAACAGTTTCAGTGTTCAGAAGTTTCATAGTTTCAGAACAGCATGCACAAATTTCATCATATAAATTGCTATACTTAACGGAATTGAGTAAAGGATGACATTTTTACAATCTACACAAAATTTACTACAACTTCTCAGGCAAAATTAATTTCTAATTCGGTCTCTAACTAATTTTAATTCGCAGCTCAAGTTTCAGCTCCACATTTTCAGTATTTTCAGAGCAGCTCGCACTAAAATCATCATAACTTTCAGCTGGGTTAACGAAATTGAGTAATTCTAGTTGGAGATGAAAGATAATTCTATTACCCACAACTTTCTCTACAGTCAACCTAGCAGAAAATGCTCGTAACTTGCTCGAATCAGTCAAGAACAGGAGCTACGAAATCTGCTCGAAAATCTGAATCTTTCCCCAAACCCTAGAATGGTTGTTCCCCATCCAAATCCTAAATCTCTACTCATCTAAGCCCCCAAAACCACCATTGCTGCCCCCAAAACCACCATTGCTGCCCCCAAAACTAGAAAACACCAACCCTAAACCCTAGGGAGTCTTACCTCAAGGGAGTGGAGGAGGAAGAGGAGGAGGGAGCTGCTGCTTGTGGGGGAGAGGGAGGCTGTAACATCCCCGTTTTCGGCTTTCTGTTAAAAATTTAATTTAAAGATTTGGATTTTATTTGGTTTGAATATCTATCCTAGCATCCTTTCCACCCAAATTCGGAATTTATTCCAAATTCATCTGCAAAATTCTAAATTCGCTTCAAATCAAATTTAAATTTAAAATTCAAAATCCAAATCAGATTCAAATCCGCCATCGCAATCATTCAATCAGAAATTCTATTCTGAATCCATTTTTAATTTTTATTCATTTTCTTCTTGGGCCGAATTCCATTTTCTTAGACCCAAATTGCAAAACTCCCTTTTTCTCTCTCCTCTCTTTCTTCCACCTTGCTTTACGCACGTACAGAACCAGCAAGCAGCAAACGACTTCCATGGCTGTCTCTCTGTCTCTTCCTTTCCAAATTCACTCAAGCCAAATTAGTGCACCAATCAAAAGGGAAACTGAAGCATTGGAATGGCAAGGGTCAAGAGAATCAAATCCCACAGAAAGTTTGCCTTTTCCTCTCCCGAAATGGCCATAATCAAGATTAATCCGCGAATTATTGCTCTTCCCATAACTCAGCCATTTCTTTGTCTCTTCGCGTGCCCGAGTACTCTATTTGTTCGTCTCGACGCCCCTGACGCAGTGCTTCCTTTCCCTTCTCGATTCATCGTCGTTTCGACCTTCGATTTTGGGTAAGAAGCTCCGGCCGACGTCCGCCGTCGACGCCGTCGAGCCATCTTGCATTCCGGTGAGCTTAACCATGCACCAACCGTGTCTTAACAAGTCTCTTGGCATGTAGATCAAAAACCCTCAACTCAATTCCATTTTCGTTGCAGTTTCGGTCTCCGATTTAACGTTTGTTCGTCGTCGACTGAGCTGCCGTTCTTCGTCGATTTCTTGTAATCTGGTAATCTTCAATTCAATTCCTCGCATGCTTATATTCATTATATCATGTTCTATCAATCACACTCATCAATTTTGCAAAATCTCGCGAATTCAAGTTTTTCCCAAAAACATGGCTGTTCTTGCTGTTACTGTGCAAACTCCATTGATGCCAACTAGAGCTCGAGCCCCCGCCGCAGGAGTCCTCCCCGGCCATCTCCAGCGCGAGCACCACATCCGGCCGCCCCCACCGCACTCCTCCCCACCCTCTCCGGCCGTTGCCTCGCCGCCGTTCGTCGCCGCCGCGTGCGCCTGACCGAGCCGGCCATGGCCGCCGTGGGCACGTCGTTTCGGCTACTCCCGCCAGCCATCGAGCTCTCCACCGATTTCCCCAGACCCCGCCGCACCTCCTGCACCCTCCGCCGTGCGCCGCCGCCTCCCCTTCGCCGGCGCGCCGACGAGCTCCGCCGCCGCTGCTTGCGGGCCCCATGCGCGCCGCGTCTGGCCGCGCCGCCTCTTGCCGCCGTGCGCCATCACCTCCCCATCGCGTCGCCGTTCCATTTTTGTGTACGCCGTCGTCCGCCGTGGCTCCAAACTCCAGCGCCATTGGAAGATAGAAGTTCTCTGTGTTGCCATGGGAAGGTCTGGAGGTAGAAGAAGCATGGTGTGGATGACTAGAGGTTCCCACCAGTCATAGGAACCAGAGAAAATCAGAAAACGTTCAGCCAAAAGAAGATTCCCGGAATATTCTTTCGTTTTTGATTTTCCAATCTGTGCAAACTTCAAACATTTATATCTTTGTCATCCGAACTCCGAATCAAGTGATTCAAATTGCTAAATTCGTCTAAAATCATCCTCTATCTGCCAGTATTTTTATTTTTAATTTTTAGATTTTATGTATTTTCTGTTATTTTATTTGTTGTCTCGTTTTGCGCGTAGCCGAAGATTCCGCCGTCGCCACTGTCAATTTCGAAGAACTTCAGTGCGACGACAACTTTGCGACCAGAGGAGGCAAGTCTCCTTGATGCACATTGATCCTATGTTTTAAAAGTCTTTTTATGATTTTATCAAGTGCATGGCTAATTTGAGTAAATCGATATTTAAATGAATAGGTTGTTTAGTTAATCCAACTTGTTGATAATTCCCTTGCTGATTGTTGTTCATGCCTTTGTAACCTTGGAATAATTCTTGCTATCATATATATCATGATTATCCTTGATTAGAACGGTAGATCAATGTTTAGGTGCAATTTGATTAAAACGCCTATTGGGAAAATGAGTTAAAAATTATTGTGAAAGGTTATTCATAAAATAGTAGCAATGTATTTGCTGCTGTATTTGCAAAATAAAATGAAAGCAAAAATGATTTTTGACTTGAGCGGATCGGTCCGATGGTAGTGCTTTGAAGCACTGACTTTTGGCTTTGCGCAAGTGCCGCTCGAGTTGATTAAGGACCAACGCTTATGATTGTTCATTCTAAGCAAAACAGTACAACCACATGTCCGAAATGGGTACGACCTGGTCGATTAATTTGTAATAATTTAATTTGGACTCGCCGGATGGTTGGATGTGGGTGTCGGATATAGGCAAGATGGTTTATTCCCACACGGCGCAAGAGGGGGCTTCTGACTGAGCGGCTAGAACCCTTCAGCGGTGAAACCTTAGCGGGTTGAGTCGGGTTAAATTATTACATTGGAAAAGCCTTGTCATGATCGCTCTGCCGACACACCAAAGGAAGTGTGTTAATTGCATGGCACCATGGGTTGATCATGTCGTGTGGGTAAAGTGTACAAACTCTGCAGAGTAAATAAACTATTCGAATAGCCGTGCTCACGGTCAAGAGCGGACAAAGAATGCTTTCATACTGGTAGACTTGGTTTTATTTTAAAAACTGTGGATTTGGGAAATTCGAGAGTGGTTTGAACTCTCGGATGGAATTTGGGTGGTTGGAACCTGTTTTAAAATCTTGACGGATGGAGTCATTGAATGGTTTATCTTAATCTTTTAAATTGTGCGGTTAGAGCCTGTATACTAAGTGATGGTGGTTAGAACCATTGCTGCAGATATAAATAAATTTAAATGTTACAAATAATTGATGAAACTGCTTTACAAAAATTATACATGTATCGTTTAATAAAATTTGCTTTGTGCAAAATGAACCATATTAAGCCTCTCTTTGGAAAGCCTACATATGCATATTTCCCAGACTTGCAGAGTACGTTTGTACTCACATGCTACATTCAACATGAATCTCAGAAGCTTTCGAAGATGCCGTGGACGACTACGACTTCTACATGTGAAGATCTGACAGAGGCCATCCGGAGTACTAGGACGCGTTCCCCAGACAATTGCTTGTGGTAAATTGATGGGTCCTCCCGTGTTGGAGTATATTGTTCTTACTTTGTTGCTTCCGCTGTAAGACTTTATGTCTTGTAATAATTGGCCATAAGGCCGGTACTCTGTTATTTTTATTTATGTTATAATTCGCACTTGGTTATGATTCATCCTTTGTTTGTTGTGTGTACTAGCTCTTGATCTGGGACTAGTCTGAAATACACAGGAGGTTCGGATGGTAATCTGGGGTCTCACAGAGGCCGGCTTGGAGGAGGTGAGGAGGCACCACCAGGGAGGGCTGCAGGGAGGAGAGCCGGCCGGGGAGAGGGCTGGAGGAGAGCTTGTGGTGGCTGCTTGGGGAGGAAATGAGAAGAAGAGGTCTTTGCGGTTTGAAATTTGAAGGAAAAGGGCTGCTTGGGGAGGAAAAATGAGAAGAAGAGTGTCTTGGTTTCAGTTTGGGGATGTCCCACATTTCTTTTGTAGCTTGCTCACTTGACCCCACTACTAAGCAAAGTTAGAATGGCTAAGTCCCAGAATTTCAGCACTTAGATTCAATTCTGATGCTATGATTTAAATTAGCAATTGATGTTGGATTAGGCTCAAAACTCTACCCTTGTATAGAGAAAAGTTTCTAGCTTGTAACCCACTAATATGCACACTGAAGTTCCTAGCTCTTAATTTTTTGCTAAGTTAGGAAATTCTTCTAAATGGCAGCTTAGGATATTCACTGAAGTCGGGAGTTGATTTCAATGCGGCCAAAAACTTGGTTGGCGCTAATGTTAGCCGCATGAGCCGATTTCGAACTTGGGGCCATGACATCGATAAACATATGAGCACACATATTAATATACTAGCATATGTATTGATTGATGATCATGCTTTATAGGTAATGAATATGGAGATATCAAATAAATAATATAGATAATATTTTACAGAATATAGAGTTGAATCAACCCACCTTGAGATATTGTGGGAACGTTATAATCATACTTGTTATTAATTGGTCTCATATATAATGTGTATACTATATTCTTAGGCTCGAGGTTGACACATGTACTCAAAGTGTGTAATGACTTACTTAGATGTTACTAAATGCTACTCCATAATTACGTAGTTATAAAGTTAGTTTTTAGGTTTTTCATGAGGCTTACTGCGAGACATGGTCACTCAAGATGGAATTTGCCCCTCCATATAACGAGAGAAATATCTATAGACCTCTCGTGTGGTCGGATTCTAGAAATGCATGGCCATATTATTCGCAGTTAAAGAGTTGACAATAGTTGGAGATTCTAAGTTACGTAATCTAGAAAAGTAGTCAAGCTAACTAAACAAGGATGGCATATACATGCCTTGAGTTTGACCAATATCATGAGGCAAACGAAATGCATATAACTAAGTATTGTTAAGATTTGTCCGATGTGATCTTTATATATACTTGGGAGTTGACACATCCTGTTAGGGATCGTTACCGATTAATGGTCAAGTAAGAGTACTCGAGCTATTTTCAAGTATATGTGAATCTATAGCATCGCATGCTTAAAGGGTTATGACTTAATTCAGATAGTGATCCGAATTATGATGGACTTTAAGTTCCTAATAGATCTTTAATATAAAGACCTATTATGAGACATATATATAAAGGGAGGGAGTTGTGCCTTTAGGGTTAGGAGATGCTATAGAAATTTGAAATTCCTGAAACCCTAACCGCCATACCTCCTTTGCTCAAAACAGCGTAGCTGGTCATTTTGGCTCGTGGCATTCCTGCCTCGCATGTGTTGATACCTTGGAGACGTTGCTACGAAGTTTCAACGGTAGAATGATCCACAACCTGTGATAATCATGAAGAGCTGTTAGAGAAGGCTTAAGGCTAGTACAACTAAGACCGTACCAACGTGCTACATCGACTCTACTTCCACTACGAGTCTACGCATCTAATGATAATTTTATAATCTATAACTTGAAGTGATTCTTTATTTGCACGATAAAATTTTGAATTTACGTTAAAGTAGCCTGTCCGTCCTCCCTCACCCTGGACCAGAATTCATGCCGTGAATGTTGATTGGGGTTAATGCATTCCCATTTGTAGCTACAGCCTGATTAATCTGTCCCTTGCTCGTGCTGCTGCTATTTGCTACGGTGCAGCTCCTCCATGAGATCGTGCCTCCGTGAGGTGGATTTGGAATGGAAAACCTCATGGCTGATGGAACTAGTGGAAGCATAACCCCCCACATGGCCGCATGTGTGCTTGCTGCTTTAATGATTTTTCCTTCTGATATAAGTTATATAAATCTTGAAGCAAGCGAAGAGGTAAGTAATCATTATCTATTATTTATTAATGCTTTAATATTTATACAACTGTCAAAAAGAAAAGTATAGGAGCACCTCTCAGTCTCTTCTAATAAAATAATACAATGCAATGCCATGTCCCAAAGAATTTTATCAATTAAAGACAACAACAAAGAAGGAAAAAAAACAAGAAGTTGCTTGTTGAAGCAAGGAACCAAGCACCGTATTTCTCCCTTTAACCTCGTATTGGTCATGGAGTAGTTTTCAACGTTCCTGTGGCAATGCGAACCATCCAATGCAAGACTAATGTGCCATTAACCAACCACCAGAAGGTAGAAGCAATTATTACTCGCTCCGTTTTTTTTAAGTGACACATTACAATCACGGCGTTTAAAGTTTGACCACTGATATATTTAAATTTATCGTCACAAATATGTTTATAATATTGTAATTTTGCTAGTATATCATAAAATGAAAAGGTTACAAAAAAGTAAGTTACGGAGAAATAAAAACATCGCTTTAAAAAGAACGAGCACTTGTCAAATTAAAGGTGTTAATGAAAAACTCTCTCTTTCTTTTCCCCTTCTGTTAATGAAGAAAAAGTTTTAATTCTTGATGTTTCACCAAGCACAACACTCAAACAAATTCTGCTCAGCTTTGCAACTCCAAACATATTTACATCCTGCAAATTGCCAAAATAAACATTTTTTCCCCTTCTCGCTACGCTTCTCTTGGATCGACGGACTCCCCTGCCTCGGCTCCGACGAGCTCCATCTGGTCCTCGAGGTACTTCTGGAGCAGCGTCACCCGATCGCCGGAATCAGGCTTCTCCGCCCGCCGTCCTCCTCCGACACCGCCGGCGCGGGAGCTCTGTATCCGCCACGTCCTCACCCGCCGGAAGCGGGCGGCGGCCACGGCGCAGCAGAGCAGCGGCAGCCAGAGGAGCACGAGCGACAGAACCACAGGGAGCGCGCACAGCGCTGCCGCCGCCGCGGCCACCACACGCCACGTCGGCAGCCTCCCACCGCCGCCGCCCGCGCCCATCACGGAAGGCTAGGTCGTGCCGGAGAGAGCCGGCGGCGACGAATGACCTTGCTTGTTCTTGGCTTGGATTAGTAAACAATAGCCGTGAAGCGTCCTCTTCTACCAGATGCTTTGGCTTCTCTGAATCTTGTCTGTCGCTCGCTCTCTCGCTAGCGGCTTTTCCCCGCTTTTAATGCTACGTCATCTCCTTCCTCTTGCTTCTTGGAGAGGATCAGAATCAGGCATGAGCTTGACACTTTGATTTTTTGTTGATGATATTTTCTCGATATTTTTTGTGCCCCACAAAAAGAAATTAGTGGCTACAGTCATTTACTCCCTCCTCCAAATGTCTGTTTTGACTTTAGCCATTATAATTTATATTATAATAGATTTTTATATATTCAATCTAAATATTAAAAAGTATCCTAAAATAGTTTTTTTTTCTGTGATTAACATGGCATGTACAGTGCATGAATTTCCTCGTATTCTTGCTAGAATAGAGTTGATAGCACTATATATATATAATTCTACGTCCCAAACGACCCGTAAAATTAAGGCAAAGCAGCACGTACTGCAAAAAATAAGAATAAAAGAAAAAGTAAGAGAAACCTCTCTACTAATTATCAATTCTACCCTTCACTCAATGTTTTTTGTTCTGCTATATTACGCTCCCAGTTTCCACTAAAGGTACGTCTATCCCTAGGTGCTATGCTAAAGCGACAGTAGAGAGGAATCTCTTATCGATGCCTCGATACATGGAGTGAATGCTAGCTCAAATTGTATGGCATCAAAGCAAAACCTTAACGGCTGGTGCTATGTCATAAAAAAGTTCTAGTCATCTATAGGTAGTGCTAAGGGTTTCGAGTAAAAATGGTGGAGAGAGAGAGGAGTAATACGTACCAAGGTTCAAAAAACCGTTGAAATCTCAAAAATCTCAGACGAGGTTTCGGATTTCGATCGAGAACAGGATCCAAAATTTCGGCCAAGTAAAAAATTTTGAAAAAAATAAATTGTTATAGTAATCTCAGAAATTTTGGCGACATTTCGCCAAATCTCATCGGAATCTCGCCAGTTTTTGAATTTTTATAACCAGATTTGACCGGATTTGGACCAATAACCCTTAAAAAAATCATTTTCCATGAAAATTTGTTGAAATACTGTATTTTTGTGAAGTTTTAAAATTTAGATTTTTATAAAATTGTACAAACTTGATCATGATCTAAATAATTTATGATACTATCTTTAGTAGTGTATGATCATAAAAAAAATTTCAAAATAATTGAACTTCATTTGTTATCTTTAAAAAATAAAAAACTGAATGAACATAATTTGGACAAAAAATTTGTCAGAATTTTATAAATTTTCTCGAGTGTGACCATGATCAAAAAAAATTTATGAGAGCTTAAGAATTCCCTCAGTACCATTCTATAATTTTTTTAAAAAAAATCAACTTTTTTTGTTTGTTCAACCAAATCTATGTAAGCATTAAACTTCATTTATTATATTTCAAAAATAAAAAACAGAACGAACATAAATGGTATAGTGTCCTTGTAAGAATTTTATAAGTTCACTAGAGTTTAATCACGATTCAAAATTTTTGTGAGATCTTAAGCATTTTCTTAGAATCCTACTGTAAACTTTTCTAAAATTTTAAAATTTTTGTATTGCTAAAGCAAATCTATGTATTGATCAACAGGCTTTTATCAGGGCGTAGTACTATCAGAATTTTTGAAACTTCTTGAATATAAAAATTTTATATAAATATTAATGCTACATAAGAATCATTCATAAAAATTTTAAAAATTTTCTAACATAGGTTGAACTATTTTTCATTTGGTCATGCTAGTAATGCTTTTATCATGACGATAGAAATTTCTAATTTTTTAAAAGTTCTTGAAGCTTGATAATAAATTGAAAATTTTATGAGAATATTAGTGGTACATCATAACCATGTAAATTTTTTTAAAAATTTTTTTAATGTGCTTTGTTCTATTTTTCATTCAGTTTAATCTTGTTGGTCAGCGTTTTATCACGACAGTAGCAATTTTTAAATTTTTAAAAATTTCTCATAATTTATAATCATATGAAATTATTATGAGAACATCCATGATGTGTCAAAAACTTCAACAAAAATGTTCAAAATTTTTCGATGTTGTTTGAGTTATTTTTTACTCGGTGCAAATTCATCGAAATTTGCCTAGATTTTAGAAATTTCGGTCAAAATTTTAATTTTCTTGTAGAATTAAAACCAAATTTGAATTTTTGTTTTTAAATTTTGCTCGAGATTTACTCGAAATTTTGTGATCTTGACGAGATTTTGAATTTTGGTCACCAGTGAGATTTTATTCGAAAACAAAATTTGAAGCCTCTTTTCTACTCTTGGAAGTAATTATTCCCTACGTTGTATCTCATGCAACGGAGAGTATATACATATAGTATACAAGTATATAAGACTAGCTAGGTAGTATTTACATTTTTTAGATGTGGTATGTATATTTTTTGGACATACTCCTTTTTATGTCTAAATATAAAGGTATTTGTAAAATATGCTAAAAACTATGTACTCCCTTGTAATTTTTTCATGTGGTTCACATAGGAATATTTTATAATTAGTATATGAGTGTATCCAAAATGATAAAAGAGTATTTCAAATTTGTTTAGGTAGTATTTCAGAGGTGGGAGTAATTACACCTGTGAGTGTGTGTGTATATATATATAGGAAGCATCTTTTCTACTCCGGGAGTAATTACTCTCTACCTTGTATCTCACAACGTAAGGAGTATCTCGCGCAACGGAGGGTATATACATATAGTATACGAGCATATAAGACTAGCTAGGTAGTATTTATATTTTATCAGAGGTGATATGTATATTTTTTTGACATACTCCTTTTTATGTTCATATATAAAGGTATTTGTAAAATACGCTAAAAACTATATACTCCCTTGCAATTCTTTTGCGTGGTTCATATTGGAATATCCTATAATTAGTATATGAATGTACTCAAAGTGATAAAGGAATATTTCAAGTTTATTTATGTAGTATTTCAGAGGTGGGAGTAACTACACCCAAGAGTAAAAAGTATTTTTCATATATATACACACACACATACACAGAAACGTATAATGGTGTGCAGTTTATAGGCCTAGCTCGTGTTATCGTCGGCAGTTCGAGACACGAATCTACGCGATCCGACTGGAACTAGGGGTGTAAACGGGTCGGGTACGGGCGGGTAGTAGGTCATCCCATACCCTACCCTATTATTTTTTCTCCGGGTACAGGTAGGGCATGAGTAGTAAAAAACGGGTAGGGTACGGGTAACGGATAGCATTTTCTACGAACGGGTAGAAATCGGGTTCCAGGTAGTGTGCGGACGGGTATAATACAGACAACGGTTACTTCATCGGGTAGTGCACGAAATACGTACCTAGGATCAAAACATGCGATGAAAACAATCCAACTATCACACTAGGACATCACATAATACAATAGATAAATGCCGTATAGTTTAACAAATATACATAGTCCAACAAAGAGTTCAAATAGTACATAATCAAATACTTGGAGTTCAATAAACACACAAAGTCCAATACATGAAGTGAAATTCACATACATAGTTCAACACAGAGTTAAATTATACAAAACAAATTTTTTCAAGCATATCTGGGTACCCGGATTATGAGAATTATCCGAGTACCCGAATCTGACCCGTACCCGTCGGGTATTGCCGATCTTGTATCCGACCCGAACCCGAATCTAACCTACCTGGGTACTACCCGTACCCGTACCCGACAGGTAGTATAAAATAGTTTTCCATTAAGATAATTTTGCATCCGGATACAGATACGGATCGGGTAATATCCGACTCATTTACACCCCTAACTGGAACACACACTGAAGAACATGTCACGTAGCAGCAGCATACCGCTACTGTGTGAATTCATAGATCCTAAAAATAGTTTCACGGCAGATTACAACTTACAAGATTTAGTTGTGAGGGATGAGCATATGGGCATCATGAAACACATTTTTTAATGTGCTCCCTCTGATCACAATTACGGAGTACATCATTTTGGTCTTGGTGCAATTAAATTTTTAAAACTTTACAATATTTAGTTAAACTACATAAAAATCATGTATACATATTTGTCTCGAAAAGTACTTTCATACTACTGTAATTTTATTAGGTTCTATAATATTTTTTAAGATAAATTAATGCTTAAAATTATGTTTTAAGAACCGTATCCACGTCTAGAAAATAAAATTTTGTAATACGAGGAAGTAATAATACGTGAGGGCAATATTAATGCAGTTGGTGGCAATTTTGCCAGGTTTGGTGGTAGGTGCGTCCGCTGTGCCGCGTCCGAGTGACGTAGTTTGATTGATGCGATGCGGCGCTTATTTTGTCGGTGGTGCTGCATAGATTCCCAGAGCGTTTTGTGATCGATCGATCGTGTCCACGGTCCACACCACTGTCGCCGGCCAGCGCTGGCCATGGCAGCGAATGAGTTTTTTTCGTCCATAAACACAGTCAGATCGGAAAAACAAATAATTCTCATTGTCGAACAGTGTAAGCTACACTAATGATTAAGTTCGATGAAGAATAGGAAACAGACATGATCATAAAAGCAGTCGACGTTGAAGCCGAGCGGTTGCATAGGTACACTGTCCAAAATCCTTATTGTTGTCCTGTGCAAGTGGTATTGTCGACGTTCGGGATCGTCAACCGCAAGAAAAGAAGTAGAGGTCAGAGAGTTTATGGGACCCGAGCTGCGTTTTGCTCGAACGAAGGAAGAAAATCGATCGCGGTGATGGTCGGAGCAAGGCGACAACGAGCACGAGACAAGAGTTTATACTGGTTCGAGCCCCTGTGAAGGTAATAGCTCTACTCCAGTCGCCTTGCGGCGGTGATTCTTGTTATATGAGTGTACAGAGCAGTGTTTACAACTCAAGACAGTAATGGTGATCCCTAGCTCGAGCTGCTGTGTGTGCTATGTTGTCTTCGTCTCCTTGGAGCTCATGCGTCCTTGGTCTTTATACTCCCTCTGCCCGCAACGGCCGGGAGCGATCCTTGGGAAGGGGCCTTCGTGCACCTTGAGGGCTGGCAGCAACTGCCCCCGAACTTGCCGCGCACTCTTAGTCATCCCCACGACCCGCTCTCTGGAAACTGTCAGTCAAATGCTAGATCCGAAATCCTAGGGCGGATCAGGGCTTCAGACGAGACCCCGCTCGAGCTCGAGGTCGTGCGGAGTCGAGCTCGGGCACACCGCGCTCGAGGTCGAAGCGTCGAGGCGCACCTGTGTCGCGGTCGGGGCCTTCCGAGCTTGGGGATCCGTTGACCGCACGCCGGCCGGTCAAGGAGTTCCTAGCCTTCGTCAGCCAGCCCCCGAGGCTCTAGGTCGGAGGGAACCCTCAGGACGACCTCGAGCCTTATTCTTGGGACGGAAAAAACCTTCGTAGGTCTTGACTCCTTGGTCGAGGTCGGGCGGAGACCACAAGGCAAGTCCCTTGGCCTCGACACCTGGCGACCTTCGGACTTCTCGATGTTGGTACGGATGTGAACGGTTGGTGGGCACCTGGCGGCGTCTCGACTCCGTAGCCCAAGCCTTAATCGCGCCCGTCAAATCGCGGTTGGCACGCCTTTTGAGGCGCCGTGGACCGGACTTTGCGGTTTATAAACCCAGCGCTACAGCGTTCGTCGAAAAGCTCTTGCTCTTGCGCCCTCCCCTGCTCGACCTCGATCGTCGAAAAGCTCTTGCTCTTGCGCCCTTCGCCTTCCAAGTCTTCTCGCCCGAGCAAGGTCCTCCTTTCCCTTTAGACCAAACCAGCCTCAACCGCCATGGCCAAGTTAGGAAGGAGCACTCTGTCGCACTCGAGGATGAAGGAGCTCGAGTCCCTGGGGCTTCTAGACCCGTTTACATGGCGGCTGCCGGGCAACGAGATCGAGCCGCACCCCAAGGACGACGAGATCGTCTGCACCGAGCACTATGCCCTCTTTGGCTTGCGGACCCCGGAGAGTGAGTTCGTCGCGAAGGTCCTCTCCAGCTGCGACATCGAGCTTATCAATCTGGTGCCAAACTCCGTTCTTCTCCTCACCGTCTTTTCCTATCTATGCGAGGGGTTCCTGGGGATCCTCCCGACCCCCTCGCTCTTCTTTCGGTACTTCAGTCCCTTCCGCTCCGGGAAGGACCCCGTGGTCGGATGCCTCTACTTCCGGCTGTGGGTCGGGCTCAAGTGGGCCTTCCCTAAGTTCCAGCCCCGGGATTCCCTCGGCCCGTGGAACGAGCGCTGGTTCTACCTGAAGAGGGGCGAGGCCGACGCTGGTGTACGAAGGGACCCCCATCGCTAACCGCAAGAAGGAGACTCTAGAGTCGGACGACCTCGAGGTCGACGAGGAGGCCATCGCCCTCATCCATATTTGCGCCATGCGTGGTCTCAACGGGCAGGCGATCGCCAATGATTTCCTGCGGAACCGTGTGTCCCCTCTCAGGCGGAGGGAGCACCCGTTCTTCGAGATCCAGGGGTCCGATGATGCTACCCACAAGGGCACGTCTAGTAAGTCTTCTTGTCCCAAGGTCTGGCTCGTGTACACCCTCCGACCTTCTCTTGACAGCCGCTTGCCTTGCAGTGCCGAAAGAATCCTGGGTCACCGCCAGGATGGTCGAGATGTTTGGGAAGGTGGCGCACGAGTACGTCGTCGGCAACCCCGTCCCGAAGAATGTACTCCGTCGAAAGGACGAGGTAAGTCTCCCGACCAAGCGCTCGAGTCTTTTGCCTGCGAGCCCCTTCCTGAGCTTCGCTTGCTCGTAGGCCCACCAGGAGTTGCTGGACACGGCCAGGAGGATGCTCCCGCTGCCTAGCGGGGGCAGGAGCAAGAAAGGGAAGAAACAACCTCCACCGGCCGGACCAAGCCAGTGGGAGGCGAAGAAACGCCATGTCGAGTGGGGGGACCACGCCACGGTAAGGGCCCTTCTAGCCGAGCCCCCAAGCTTGTGTTTTTCGTGCCTTGCCGTTTGACGAGCTTTCCCTTACGCAGAAGAGAGGCTTGCTGCCGCCGCCAGTCTTGGGCACCCCGGCCCAGGTCATGAGCGAACCCGCCGGCATGCCAGGCGATCTGAGCCGGCTCGGACCCCGAGGTCTCAGGCCGCGAGGACACGCAAGCGCAGCGCCCCCTCAACATCGGGGCAACAAGACCTTCGACGACCCTCGACGAGGAGGAGATCGGTGACCTGTAGGCCCCCCGGATCTGGTTTGCGCCGCCCTTCAGATCTTTCCGCTTAGAGTATGCTTTTGATCGCAGACCTCGAGCACCCGAGCTCGAAACTTGCCCGTTTTGACGATGGCTATTGTCCAGGGCGAGTCCGAGTCCGAGGAGGAGAACGCCTTCGAGCTGGTCCCGCGCCGCGATCGTCGTGGGACACGCATTTCTTCGGGCCAGCCCTTGGTCGGTGAGTTCTACCAAGGGCTCGACGACTCGTCCGAAGAAAACGAGCCCGCGGTCAGCGCGGACTACGACACGGGCGAGGCCCACGACACAGATGCTGTCGACGGGCTTCCCGAAGCCCCCGTGAGGGAGGATACTCAGGGCCTTGAGGCCACGATTGAAGTGGCCTCCAAGACCCCACCAGCCACGATCGCCCCGGGCGTTGAGGCCGCGACCCCGCCGGTCACCGGGGGTGATCGGGTCGCGGAAGCTCCGCAGACCTCCCCGGACGCGACTGTGCCAAGTGCTGAGGTCGCGGCACCCCAGGCCACGGAGGTCGTGAATGTCGAGGCGGATCCGGCTACCATCCCCTTGGCGCCGGAGACGAACGGGACCCCGACCGTGGAGATCGGGGCTAGCACTGCCGCTATGTCCTCCCCCGTCGGCGGCCTTAACCCACCGGAGGAGGGCATGATAACTGCCGCCCGGCGGGATCGAGTCCGGCCCAAGTCGCCATCGGTGGTCGTGGTCGATCCGCCACCGGCATGGCGGTTGATGAGGAGGAGGAGATCGCCAGCGATCGTATTGACGGCCGTGAGGACTTCACCGCGCCGCGCTGGAGGGCGTCTCCGAGGTAAGGGTCTTCCGCCAACCGTAGCTCGTAGTTTGACCTCCTTGTCCCTTCTCATTTTTGGGCCACCCTTTTCGTCGTGAAGGCGATCGACCATGCCTCTCAAGGGCTACAAGGCCTCCGAGAGCATGCTGTCGTGCTGAGGGGTCTCCTCGACGCAGTAGAGGCGCGGGAGGTTGAGCGCGATAGGCTCGTCCAGACCATCGAGGTTGAGCAGGGGGAGCTCGAGCAGAAGGCCCAAGAGCTCGACGATCTACGCCGGACGATGAGGGCGCAGGAGATAGCCCACGCGGAAGAGCTCGAGCAAACCAGGGCCTCCGAACGTGACTTCTGTTTTAAGGCCGTGGGCAGAGCGCGACGTTCACCCACAGGCCGAGGCCGCGGGCCAAGATCGAAGCTCTGGAGAAGGCTTCCGCGGAGGCGTCGACTCCCGAGCTCAAGGCCAAGATACTCCAGCTCGAGGAGGAACTTGGGAGCATCAACAAGACGCTTGAAACCGAGCAGGCCAGGGTCAAGGACCTGGAGAGGGCCGCTGCGGAGCAGGCCAGGGTCAAGGACCTGGAGAGGGCCGTTGCGGAGCAGGCACACTCCACGACGAGGGCGTCCCCCGAGCTCGAGGCCAAAATCCTCGAGCTTGAGGGGAAGCTCGATCGTGCCACCAAGGCGCTCGAGGTCGAACGCGCTAAAGTCGAGGCGCTGGAGAAGGCTCCCGTGAAGTCGCCTCTTGGGCCCGGGACTAAGGTCCCCGGGCTCGAAGAGAAGCTCGAGCGCGTCGGTAAAGCAGTGAAGAGTGCCCTGGCCCAGCTTGAAGACGAACGACGTCGAGCCGTGGATGCTTCCCAGCAAGCCCTCCAGCTCCAGGGTGAGATCGCAACCCTGAAGGCAAAAGTGGCCCAGCTCGAGCAGGAAAAGCTTGCCCGTGAGATGGCCGACCTGTAAAGAAACATCAAAAAGCAAGGAATGTACTAACAGAAGTGGTTTGTTTTTGGTGTACAAAGAAACCTCGTCCCTGCTGTAAATCCGTAGCTTGGGGATACTTGAAGTCTTTCTTGCTTTGCTTGTTAGCCGTTCCCGTGCTTTCTAGGTCGTGCGCCGATAGGGTAGCCTTACCCAGCCCCCGTTGGGTCCGAGGTCGGCGGCAGCGTGCCTCTGCACAAGACTTAAATATGGACGAGAGGCCACGACCGCAAAGTGGAGGAACAATTCACAAAGGTAGAAGGGCACGCAAGCGGACATCGTTAAGTAGGTTAGTGCTCGAACGGCTCGCGACCATGCATATCGCCGACGGCTAAAGTGGCGAGGTTCTCACTTCGAGCCCGCACGAGGAAGAGCTAGATTGCGAAGAGGTTAAACTACGTTTAGCTCGTCATTTGGGGTGAACGTCAAACCTGCGTCACTTAGACTAGGAGCAAATGCGCTTGCGCACGAAGGTCGTGTTCGAAAAAAAATAAACGAGGAACCGTCGAAAAAGAAATAGCAGCAACATAAGTGGAAGCAGACATAAAAAAGGGCAAAAATGAAAGACCAGCTTTATTGAAATGTGAGGCATAGAGTTTACACATAAAACTTTCGAAGCTGATCTATATTCCACGAGCTAGAGAGCTCTCTGCCATCGGGCATCGCTAGCCGGTAAGCCCCCGTGCGATCTGTTGAAACAACTCTATAGGGGCCCTCCCACCGCGGGGATAACTTGTTGGTGCTGGATGAGCTCTGAATCCGCCTCAGGGCTAGGTCCCCAACAAGGAGCTTCCTAGGTCGTACCGACCGAGATGCATGTCTGCGAAGAGTTTGCAGGTAGTGCGTTGATCGTAGCAGTGCACGACATCTTACTTCTTCTGCGAGGGTGAGGTCAAGAGACCGTTCGTGCTCGAAGTCGACGTGGTCGACCAAGTGACCTGGCGAGCCAGCCGTGACCTCGGGAGGCGGGGCGGCCGCATCGAACACGAGCTGGAAGGGTGTGGACCCTGTGGCTCGGCTTGTTGTGGTACGAATAGACCATAGGACGGTGGGAAGTTCGTCCACCCAGGCCTTGCCGTATCGATCGAGCTCATCTGCGACTCGTTTCTTGACGCCCTGGACGATTTGCCGTTGGGCGTTCCCGCTCCGTTGTTCGGGGTGAGCCACCGGCGAAGCAGATTTTGATGCCGAGTTCCTCGCAAAACTCCCGAACAACTCACCGTAAACCGAGTACCGTTGTCGTGATAATTTTGCATGGAACCCATGCACAGTGACCACGAACAAGCGGAAGAAATGAAGCGCCGCCCGGCGATTATGGTCGAGACCGTTCACCTCTATCCACTTGGTGAAGGTGTCGACAATGACGAACGTAAACTTCTTCCCCGGTTGCTTGAGGAAAAGGACCGAGGATGTCCGGCCCAGTCGAGAAGGGCCACGCGAGCGGATGGTGCGAGCGCGAGGCGGGTTGATGCGACTTCCGGCGTGGAATTGGCGTGCTCGGCGGTGAGGACGATATCACGAGCATCTGAAGCGCCGAGGGCCAATAGTACCCCATGCGGAAGGCCTTCCGACCATTGTCTGACGAAGAGTCGCCCCACGAGGCTGAGTGAATGTCATGCGATGAGGTACTTACCTCCTCCGTGGAGATGCACCGCGTCGGGATGCGGAAACATTGCGCTCAGAAGCTCTCCTCGACAAGCGTGTCTGAGACTCGCCCGGCCGCTGATCCGCTCCTCTCGGCAGGGTCGGGTGGCAGGTCGCCCCGAGCAAGGAAATTGTGGATGGCCTCGGCCCAGGAGGGGGTACCTTCGACCATGGCGAGCGCGACCTCTTGGTCGGAGATTGACGGGGCCGCTAGCGTCTCCAGGATGACGTCGGGTGGGACGTCGTCGTCGGAGGAGCCGAGCTTGGAGAGGGAGTCCGCGCTGGAGTTGTCCTTCCTCGGGATGTGTTTGAGCTCCAAGTTCTGGAACCACTTCTCCATCTTGCGCGCCTCGGCGAGGTACTTTGCCATCGAGTCTCCCGAGCACTGGTAGTCCTTGTTGAACTGATTGATGACGAGCTGGGAGTCGCCCTTCACGACCAGGCGGCGTACGCCCAAGGCCTTGCAAGCTCGCAAGCCAGCCAAGAGGGCCAGACTCGCCACGTTGTTGGTCGCCGAGAAGCCAAAACAATTACGTACCTCGGCTGTCGCCGCTGGGTGAGGATAAGGATCCCACCCGAAGCGCTGAAGGACCTCGAGCCGTCGAAGAACATGACCCTGGCTTTTCCTCTTCGACCGAAGCTCGGGAGCGGGCTGCGACGTCTGCTCGACCACGAAGTCGGCGAGCACTTGAGACTTTATGGTCGTGCGTGCCACGACCTGGACGTCGAACGCCGCCAGTTCCATGGCCCACTTGGCGATTCGCCCACCGCCCTCCGGGTTCTCAGATGTCCTCGGCGGGAAGTTGCTCGGGCGACCACGAGTGCGCTCGAAATAGTGCCGAGCTTGCGCGGCCATGAGGAGAGCATATAACAGCTTTTGTACCTGCGGGTAGCGCTCTTTCAGGGCGTGCAAGACCTCGCTGACATAATAAATGGGGTGTCATTGAGGCCCTGTTCCGCCACCAGACGGCACTAACAAAGATGGGGGTGGCGCGAGATATAGCAAGAACTTCTCACCGAGGTTGTGGCGTTATGGAGAGGGTGGGGACGCACAGCACGTCTTTAGGTCGTCGAAGGATCGTTGGGCCTCTGGAGTCCACTCGAAGCCCCCGTGCTTGCGCAAGGTTTGGAAGAATGGGAGCCCGCGCTCGCCGAGCCTCGAGATGAACCTGCTGAGGGCGGCCATGCGGCCATGAGGCTTTGCACCGCTGATCGAGGTCGGGGTGCCATCTTTTCGATCGCCTCGATCTTCTCCGGTTTGGACCAACCCCCGAGCCCCCGATCATGTAGCCGAGCACCTTACCGAACGCCGCACCGAACACGCACTTCTCGGGGTTGAGCTTGATCTTGTGCCTGTTCAGGTTGACGAAGGTCTCCTCGAGGTCGCGAACGTGGTCGCCCTCGGCGGGGCTTTTGACGATGATGTCGTCCACGTAGACCTCAAGGTTCCGCCCGATCTGGGGCTCGAAAGTCTTGGTCATCAGACGTTGAAAAGTGGCCCCGCATTGCGCAGACCAAATGACATGGTCGTATAGCAATAGGTGCCAAACGGCGTGATGAAGGAAGTCTTGCTCTCGTCGTCGACCGCCAGCTTGATCTGGTGGTATCCCGAGTAAGCATCCAAGAAGCTCAGCATCTTGGCATTCGCGGTGGAGTCCACGATCCGTCGATCTTGTGAAGCGAAATTGTCCTTCGCAAGCCGAGTTCAACCCGTATGGTCGACGACATTCTCCACTTTCCTCCATTCTTCTGCACGATGACCGGGTTGGCCAGCCACTCGGAGTAGTTAATCTCACGAATGAAGCCGGCCTTCAAGAGCTTGTCAAGGTTCTCCTTGATGACTGCGACTTTCTCCGGGGAGAAGCGACGCAGCTTTTGGCGCACAGGTCGGGAGCCGGATCCCACCTGCAGTTTGTGCTCAATCACCTCCCTCGGGACGCCGGGCATATCCGCGGGCTCCCAAGCGAATATACCCTTGTTGGCGCGAAGGAAGGTGACGAGCTCGAGTTCCTATTTGGAACTCAGCTCATCGGAGACGTGGACGCACCTGGTCGGGTCGCTCTCGTCGAGCGGCACGGCCTTCGTTGCCCCGCTAGGCTGTATCGCCGCCTTCTGGCGGGCGTTCTTCGTCGTCTCCTCCTGACCGCGCTGGGGCAGCATGCCTGCAAGGGCCAAGGCCTTGGTCTCACAGCCATGCGCCGCTTGTAGGTCGCCCCGCACGATGATGACACCGTTGGGGCCAGGTAACTTCATGCACCGATGGCCATAATGGTTGGCAGCCATGAATTTGACCAAGGCAGGTCGCCCGAGGATGGCGTTGTACGGGAGGTCACCCTCGACCACCTCGAAGGTGATCAACTCGGTGCGAAAGTTGTCAGAGCCACCGAAGGTGACGGGCAAGACAACCTGCCCCAAGGGGGTGGTCGAACTCCCGGGGACTATCCCGAAGAATGGTATGGTGATGCTCTTGACCTTCGACCGGGGAATCTGCATCCGGTCGAGCGCCCCGCTGCAGCAAGTTAAGAGAGCTGCCGCCATCGACCATGACGCGACCGACCGTGGTGTTGCTGATGGTCGGGGTCACGACCAAGGCGGTCTTTAGGTCTCGAGCCATACCTAGGAGAGCATCCTCTGAGGAGAAGGTGATGGTGGCCCCGCCCACTGTGGTCGCTGTTCGGTGGGCTTCAGTGGCGACACAGTAGATGGTATGCGGCGGCGGCCTTGACCTCGCTACCGATCGATAGGCCGACGAGCCACCGAAGATGACATCGATCCGGCGCTCGCCTTGCTAGAACTCCAGGTCGAGGTCGTCGTGCTCCGCGCCGGCATTCACCCGGTCGGGCTGGTCGTCATCCTTCGGGAGCATGGGCATCTCACCCCGCCCATTGTAGAAGGCGTCTAGCTTATTCTGCCAAGCCCTGCAGGCCCGCAGATCGTGGCCGGCCGCCCTGTGGAAAAGACAGAACTTTGTTTCGTCATACCCCGTGCGCCCCTCGACCCCCGGCTGCCTAGCATCGGCCCGTCGGGGACCGGCACGTTGGCCCTCCTACTGGGGCTGGTTCTTCGCCTGGTGTGGTCGGGGTCGACCTTGGCGAGGCTTAGAGTCCTCCCGAGCTTGGCCTCGGACCTCGAGGACCTCGCGCTAGCCATCCGCCGAGACGATCACCCGCGGTAGCCCTCCGCCACCTCTGCGATAGCGCTTTCGCTTCTTGGTGGTGGCGCCTTGGTCGGCGCCCCTGGAGTTGGACGGGTCGGCCTCTGTTTGGTTCAGACCAAGCTTACCTTGGTCGTAGTCGCGTTTCCAGCGGACGGCATCGTCGCGTCCAGTCACCGCTCCGCCATGCGGAAAAGTTTGTTGACGCTGAGCCTCGAGGTGATCTCCAGGTCTTCGGTGAGACGTCGATCACGGACCCCGAACTTGAAGGCCTTGATGACGACCTCGTCAGAAATGCTCGGGATCAGGTTCCTTGTGCGGATGAATCGCCGCACAAAGTCGCGTAGTGGCTCGTTCTTCCCCTGGATGACATGATCCAGGTCTTTCTCCCTGCCCGGCCGCTCGTAACAATTCTGGAAGTTGGAGCGAAGGGCGTTCTGGATCTGGCGCCACGACCGAAGGAGCCAAAGCCGATTAAAAAGCCGGTCCTAGCGGCCCGTCTAGAAAAGTCGGAGGTAGTTTGCCATTACGAGCTCGTCCCTCCACCGCCAGATAGCGGTCGAATAGATGGGCAGAACTCGTCGGGGTTCTTGGTCCCGTCGGCCTTCGATCGCTGGCTTGAACCGCCGCCATCGACGCGATTTAAGACCGTCGAGTACGCCATGCTGCCAGCGTCGACAGTGCACGCCGGTCGTGGTCATCGCCGACAAGATCCTCGCTGCCGCCGGACTGGTCGAGGCGCCACGGCGCCCGACCTCCGCGGGACGACCATGGTGCCGAGCACGGAATCACTGGTTGGTAACGCAGCGGTCCCGACCCGCGGCGCTGGGCGAACGTCCCGGAGAGGTCCGAAGACTTGCCGCGTCGACTTCGGGCGGCTCGGCTCAGTTGGTCTGGTTGGCGCGGTGCCCGTGGGACGCCGGCGCGTCTGCGTCAGAGCCTCGTCCCGAGCCTGTTGCTCGGGGGCTAACTCCTGCGCAGGAGGTGTCCGACGCGGCTGATGGCGCGACGTGTTATCATTACTTCTCTGGGAGCGGGTCCCCGAGTGTTGACTTCGATGCTGCGGAGGTGCCACCTCGGTCGCAGCCCGATCGAGTTCTTCGGCCAGGGCTCGGCCAAAGAGCTCCGACCTCGCCCTATCAGGGTTGGCCATGACCCGGCGATAAGCGGAGGCGCCCTCCGAGGGGGGCACCGGTGGCTCGAAGATGTCTTGGCCTTCTCCGGGCCTCCGCCGGAGAGCTGTTATGGCTTGGTTGATGGCAACCTGCACCATCCGGCGAGCATCTTCCGGGGTCTGCGGATCACGGTCATCCGCATCTCCCTCGGCGCCTTGACCGTCCGCCACCAGAACGTGCTGCTCGAGCGGCGGCGGTGAGGGCGTGAACAGGGACACGGAGTCGGAGTCCGTTCCCGAGGAAAATCCGTCGATGAAGGGCGCCATGCTCCTGGAGTCTTGGTGTCGTTCCTGCGAAAGAGCAAAATAATCGGGCCCCACGGTGGGCGCCAGCTGTCGACGATCGGGATCGTCAACCGCAAGAAAAGAAGTAGGGGTCAGAGAGTTTATGGGACCCGAGCTGCGTTTTGCTCGAACGAAGGAAGAAAATCGATCGCGGTGATGGTCGGAGCAAGGCGACAACGAGCACGAGACAAGAGTTTATACTGGTTCGAGCCCCTGTGAAGGTAATAGCTCTACTCCAGTCGCCTTGCGGCGGTGATTCTTGTTATATGAGTGTACAGAGCAGTGTTTACAACTCAAGACAGTAATGGTGATCCCTAGCTCGAGCTGCTGTGTGTGCTATGTTGTCTTCGTCTCCCTTGGAGCTCATGCGTCCTTGGTCTTTATACTCCCTCGCATAGCGGCCGGAGCGATCCTTGGGAAGGGCCTTCGTGCACCTTGAGGGTGGCAAGAATCGCCTCGAACTTGCCGCAGACTCTTAGTCATCCCCACGACCCGCTCTCGAAGCTGTCGGTCAAATGCTAGATCCGAAATCCTAGGGCGGATCGGGGCTTGAGACGAGACCCCGCCGAGCTCGAGGTCGTCTTGGTCGAGCTCGGCACACCGCGCCGAGGTCGAAGGCCCCAAAGGCGCACCAGTCGCGATCGGGGCCTTCCGAGCTTAGGGATCCGTTGACCGCACGCCGGCCGATCAAGGAGTTCCCAGCCTTCGTCAGGTATCCACATGAATAACTTGGAAATACCACTCACCCTCCTCCCCGTACACGCTGAGGAAGGCTGACATAGTTTAGCTATTTAACGCCATAATACAAGGCATCTAAAGAGGAGGAAGATGAATTGAGAAGAAACTTGATGCCTTTAGATCTAAATGCCTCTAGGTCCATGTATAGACATGCAGCAATTACTTAATAGTAACTAATATCATTAATTCAATTAAGTGTGACAATTACTCACTAGTAACCAATAGTATTATGTTAATTAAATTGAATTTAAACACATGTTTGAATTATATTTAAACATAATGATTCAACAAAATAAATTGCATTATATCAATTATTTCAATTAGGAGATAATTACATAATTTAGCAAAATAAAAATGTGAATTTAATGTGTCAGGAAATACTCTACGACGTGGTGCGGTTGCTGGTCATAAGCGACAAGATTGATCACGCAAAAATACATTAATATGCACATATGCATGTACATATGTGTTTTGCCAAAGTCCATCTCTACCTATCCTCATGCCACGTGTCATATTACTTCAGGAAGTGACAATAACTTCATCTTATAAATTATCTTTGCTCTACTTAGCTAGACAATATAGTATTAAACCATATATGCTTTGAAATTTTAAAGTAAATAAGTCTCTCATGAGTCAATTTCTAACATTAATGGATTTTGTTTGACAAATATAAGGACGACTTATAGATCAGAAAAATGGCCTAGTGCGGGAAAGCACCCGATTAACATCAAGACCGCTAATTGCTCTTCGCACACGTGACGGCTTATCCACCGTCAAAATGTTCGTATTTCAAAACGCTGGTTTCCAATTTCCAAAGAAAGAAAGAAAAGAATTCCAGATTGGAATTTCTAATTTGAGGACTTTTTTTACTAAATTTTTTTGAGTTTGCTCTCTTGTTATGATACGTAGGAACACCTTCTTACTTCTACTTCCCATCCCTCTCAAAGTTCTCTTGTCGTGACACTTAGCGCTATCTCCTTCATCTTTCTTTCCTCCTACGTTCCCTTCACTTTAAACTCAAAATAGTTTTTATTTTTTAAAATTTTTCATCCAAATTTTTTAATAAGAACTATTCTTTAACCACATAAAAAAGTTTTTGAATCAAAATTTTTTTGAACCAAATTATTTTTGTATTGAAACTTTTGTACCGAAACATTTTTAATCGAAAGCTTTCAAACCAAAGTTTTGAAATAAATTTTTCGAAGTTGAAACTTTCTGATTTAAAATTTTTTGAATTGAAATTTTCTAATTTGAGAATTTTTATTTACAATTTTTCGAGTGAAAATTTTCCAAGTTGAAACTTTTCAATGTGGAAATTTCCGAGTTGAAACATTTCAATGTGAAAATTTTCATGTTGAAACTTCCTAATTTAAAATTTTTTGGTTTAAAATTTGAAGTTAATTTCTTTTCAAGTTGAAACTTCCTATCCAAAATTTGTTGAAAATCTCTAATTTAAAATTTTTGTGTTAGAGAGTAACTTAGGTGGGAAAAGTGAGTAGGGAAGAGAAACAGAGGAAATGCAAGGATGGACGAAGAAGATGACATATGTTATCCGGAGCAAGGTTTTAAATTTCGGTATTGGATCGTATCTCAGAGGTGACCGAAATCCAAAATCTCGGTGAGCTCTCGGAATTTCGGATGAAATCTGGATGAAATTCAAAAAGCAAATTTCAAATCCGAAGTTTTTAGACTGGGATTTCAGACATCTCGGTAAATAATACCGAGATCTCAGCGAGAAACACCGAAATCTCGGTTCAAAAAACTTAAAATCTGGTCAAAATACCTCATGTTCACAGCCCAATCGAAATACGAAATTTCAACTGATTTTGAACGTTGATCCGGAGTAACCTCAAACTATATATATATACATATACATATATATACATACATACATACATACATACATATATATATATACACACACACATGTATATACATATATGTATGTAGTTAATGACCCAAATTTAAACTCCTACTTTTTTTTCGCGCAACGATGAACCAGGTGAAATTTGGTCACGTGACACTGAGCTGCATGAAATTTGGTCCGATGGATATTTCTAAAAAAATTGCGTATTTTTAGCTTTCTGTTTTTTAAAAAATAGGCTACTAGAAGCCATCGGTGAATCTACGGATTGCTAGAAGCCCTCGACGAATCTATATTTTTTTTAGAGGAAAACATGGAGGGACCTAAACGTATTTTCGTTTTTTTTTGTGTAATTCCGGTTTTCTTTTTTCTTTTAAAAAAATGAGTAGCTAAGAACCGTCGACGAATCTATGGATTGTTATAAACCGTCAGCGAATATGTGGTTTTATGTTTTTGGAGAAGACAAACTTATTTTCTTTTTTTTGAATAATTCCAGTTTTCTTTTTTTTTAAAAAAAAATAGGTTGCTAGGGCCGTCGGCAAATCTGTGGTCTGCTATAAACCGTTGGCGATTCTTTAGTTTTTTTGGAGAAAATCATAGAGGAACCTAAATGTATTTTCGTTTTTTTCGTAATTCTGGTTTTCTTATTTTTTAAAAAAGGGTTACTAGGATCTGTCGGCAAATCTGTGAACTACTATAAACCATCGGTGAATCTCTGGTTTTTGTTTTTGGGAGAAAACAAACGTATTTTCATTATTTGCGTAACTCTGGTTTTTTTTTTTTTGAAAAAAATTGGTCGTTAGGACTCATATGGGCGAATCCGTGGACTGCTATAAACCGTCGGTGAATCTGTGATTTTTTTGAGAGAAAACCACGAGGGACCTAAATGTATTTCTGCTTTTCTTTGGGTTCAATATGCTAAAAACTGATTTCTTGGGGTCCAAACGTAATTTTGTTTTTTGGATCCATTCTGCTAAAAACCCGTTGGGAGGACCTAAACGTAAATCGTAGAGGGATCTAAACATAATTCTATTTTTTAGATCCTTCTGTTAAAAACTGACTGAATGACCTAAACGCGATTTTGAATTTTTTTCAGAGGACCTCAACATAGAAAAGGTGATGTGGCACAGCTGGGAGCACACCAATCTCTCCCAGTATAATATAAGGTATACATTAGTAATCGTGCTCATGCAATGCATGTCTTTGACAAATACTATTTAAATAAAACACATAATGGTGGATCCATAATTTTCAGTATGGGTGGTTAGAGTTATAGAAATATTGCTCAATGTAAAATATAAATGTTCGTAATAGCAAAAATACAAGGTACAAATTGTTCTTACTAGATACAACACTCGAAATAATTTAAAGATTTGTGAATTGGGGATCTAAAGTCTATACGCTTCATCTTTATTTTTGAATGCTTTACATGCCATATTTAAAAAATGACGATTCACTGTTACAAATCAAATAATGCTGACATATTTGTGAATTGGGGATTTCATATTAAGAAATCAAGAGAACATGCACATGGAGACTGGTTAGTCACGTAATTACAGCATGTGGGCTGTACATGCGTGCAAGAGTTGTTTTTGGCCATGTTGGGCTAGGTTGAGATGTATACAGACTCTTTCCATGTTGGGAGTGGAGTTGTATTCAATCTCTTTATGTTTGCTCAGTATAAATAGGGGGAGGTGTCTCCTGTTTATTTTGAGCGCTCAGGTTTTAGGGTTGTACTCTTTTGTTTGAGTACTGTAACCAGATTAAAAATAAAAATCCTTCTTGCGTCTCCAGTGGCTGGCGATTTTCGTTTTGCTCTTGGCAGCTGTGCATTGTGGTGTTTTAGTTTGCTCCTGGTGCGGCAACTGAAAGACAACGTAAGAAAACAAATCAAGAGCCTAGCAACTAGAAGTCTTGCCATGCATGTATGCATGAAGTCAGATCCGTCGCAGTTATTTCTCGTTCTCGTCATTATTTGGTTCATCCATCTTGCGAAGGTAATATCTCTTGATTCGTAGATCCGATTGATTTGATTCTTATTGGGTTAGATTTGTAATTAAATCTAGTTTCTACAGTTAACATTTCACATCAATCCAACGGTGGTATCTTCGGTTAATCTTGTTTTAGTTTGGTCCATCGCTGTTAGATCGTTATTTGTTTCAGTTATCTTGCGAAGGACATAACTTTAGATCCGTAAATCCGATTGACCTGATTCTTGTTGCGTTAGCTTCGGAATTGAATCTAGTTTCTATAGTTAAAAGTTAGTATCAATCTAATAGTAGGATCTTCAGAAATTACTATTTTTGTGAGCTAGTCGCCAGACTGCTCGCCTGGTCACCCAGTCTGCTCTACTGGTCATCCGACTGCTCTACTAGTCGCCCAGACTGCTTTACTAGTCGCCCGACTGCTCTACTAGTCGCCTGCTCTCTTCATCGTCGCCTCGATCGCTCTACTAGTTGTCCAGACTATTCTCTTGGTCGTCGATCGCTATCTCAGTTGCCAGACCGGTCTCTTGGTCTCGACTACGTGAATCGGTCTCTTGGTCTCCCGATTGTGTGAACTGGTCTCCCAACTGCGTAAACTGGTCTCCTAACTGCGTGAGTTGGTCTCCCGGTTGCGTGAACTGGTCTCCAAGCAATTTGAGTTTAAATTGGGGTGTGTTTAAAATTATCAAAAATTTGACTTTAGCTTCCGCGCAATCATTCACCCCCCTCTGATTACTACATTAGTATATTTCGATCCTACACAATTAAAAGAAAATCATAAACAGTTGTCTTACTAAAACGTTGAACTTGTGAAGATGAACTGAGTAACAAGGCTAAAACAACATAGCTCTATTTGTATTACAGTGCATCTCAATATTTCTCGCCTTTTATTTTGCTAATATGCTTTGTAATTTCACTATCCATGTATGCACAATTTTTAACAAAGCTATGATATCACAATTCACACATACCAGTATTCCAACACCACAATCGACAGTTCGGAAATTATCTAGGAAACCGGATAACTTACACTGATAGTTAGCATGCACGTGAAACTTGCTATGGATGTAGAAGGGCAATTATATCCATAACAAATAGGATAAACAAACGAAGATTTGGAAAGGCATACATGCTTATCTGTTAAACTGATACAAAACTGTCGGTGGTGCCAAAGGTTGGTTAATGATAGGTGCGAGTAGCCGTGATGAACAACACTTTGAGTGGTTCATTCTGATCACTAACCAAATGCTTGTAAAAAACAGTTCAATGATTTTAATGAAGCACCAACGTGGCGATCAGAGGAGGCGTGAATGATCACAATTAAATTTTTCCTTCACTCAATGGATTCAACTAAAACCTCATTTGAAATACTCAAACACAAAAGAGCCAAAATAGAGTAAATCTTAGTCTTAAACTTGCTCGTAGGGTTGTAATGATCAAGATGATCTTGGATATTCTCTCACTTGTCACAGCAAGCAAGAACACAAAAACAAAAACCTCAGATGTGATCTAAAAAAATTCTCAAAGATTAAGCAAAGAGATCAAACTCTTACAAAGGATTGCCTAGATGATGAGGATGTGATCTGAAGAAGATTCATCCATCAATCATACATCCTCGGCACAAAATGTAATACCCCGGCGCCAAACGCGCCACGGATGCTACCAAAACCCTGAATAACTAATGACACACCTCTACTGTAACACCCGGCGCCAAAAGCACCGCGAATGCTACCAAAACCCCGCTTCACTAGCGACACCCCTCGGACCCACACATGTCCCAAAGGGTTACCAACCCACGATAATTCTCCACAACAAGATCAACTAAATCGAGAATTACCAAAGAAGACATACAAAACCTAACGCCTCTATGAACTTGACTGCAATCACCCACTGACTCTAAAACCGGATTAAAACTAAGTTACCGAAATTTACAAAATTTCGGCATGACCTCTCTAGAAAATAGGACATCCACTCAGCAGACAGAAAACATATGCAGTCACATGATATCATTCTAGCAGGTCCTTAGTTATCCAACCTCACATCCCATAGAATTAAATAATTCCCCCACGACAAATGACACAATACAAACATAGTAGTTACATCCAGACTTAACGAATCAGTTAACTAGATTGTGGAGGCCGAAGGCGTACACGTGATACTACTCCCAACCAGACGAGCCAACTTCAAGGTACCTAAAACAGGAAACAAACAAGCGTGAGTCCAAGACTCAGCAAAGTGCAGCAAGTAGACAAAGTAAGAGATTAAACTAAAATACAGCTACTTCAAATCATAGAGTAACAGTTTCTTTAATTGGCATTCGTAAATAAATGAAGGCAGTTGAATTCATAAAAAAAATCCAAAACATAAGAGTACGATTACTCCATCATTTACCATAATCATTACTTAACTGAAAACATCCAGGAACAGAAGCAGTAATTGACTCCACTTACCGCAACCAACTCGAAAATGTAACAAAACTTACCTCTGCCTCAATAAACATTTCTGGATGAGTCCACGCCTCAATCCTCAACCTGTTCTTCCCATTCTTATCAATCTCATTTATCCGTTGCAACACACAATGTAATGGAATACGTTTATGCGTTTATGCTTTCATGCTCAAGTGCACAAACCATACAAAAGAAGAAGCTCATATCCATACATCACAATCAACTCATTAAACATGATTCATCAATATCAATGCAATACAGATGCAAATATGCCATACAAAAGCAGAATCTCATATCCATACATCACAATCAACTCATTAAACATGATTCATCAATATCAATGCAATACAGATGCAAATATGCCATACAAAAGCAGAATCTCATATCTATACATCACAATCAACTCATTAAACATGATTCATCAATATCAATGCAATACAGATGCAAATATGCCATACAAAAGCAGAATCTCATATCCATACATCACAATCAACTCATTACACATGATTTCCTCATTATCAATGCAATGCAGATGCAAATATGCTTGCATGTGCATATGCTCATTTCGTTTCACAATTCTCATGCATATGATGCAGCATGCATGTCTCATTTCCTCTTTTAGCACATACCGGTATGGCCGAGTGCACACCCGTCGGTGTGCACCCTCTCATTCCCCTTCCACCCCGTGATGGAGGGCGCCTACTCTTACTGACTCGTTCCCGTACAATCACATATACGGGACTACGAGGTAGGACTTTCGTACTCACTACATGTGAGCACAGAGGTCCGCATCAGAATGGGTCGCCTCTTCCATCATAAATGCACAAATGCAAATGACATAACAAATTTGCGAACTACATTCATTTCTCACATCCCGAAATTTCCATTCACATTCTCAACACTCATAATCACATTCTCAACACTCCTAATCACATCCTCGACGCCCATAATCACACTCACATCACCAATTCTCAAGTAATTACTAATTCCATCAATCTTGATCATAAATCAAATCATTTTCACAATCCAATCCCATACTTTCAGTATTCTCACTAGCCTACCAACTAGAGAACCGGAATATGAAAGTAAAATTTAGCAAGATATCATCACGTCATCTAGACGAAATTCATTAAACATCGCACATAACAATCAATCCAGGGATGCAACATAGCTTCATGATGGCAAGGCATATAAAGTTCATCAAACAAATCATGACACGTTCAAACAATGATGCACTTGTATCAGATTAATTACCATTTTCATCAAAAGGCAATTACCTTACTAGACGTGCTTATAAACACGAATGAAATCCATAGCGTAAGCATATACATAACGCAAGTAATCAACTAGATACCGTATAAGAGATATACGGGTTACACTTGCCTTTACCGACGCGCGAGGCAACTCAGGGTTGAGGTCACTCCCGAGGACACTCTCCCTGAAAACAACATTACGCACAAGAAACAATCAAAAACCGACTCAGAACAACATTGCTTAACCCACTCCCAAAACCCGAAAAACAGAAATATGTCCAACCGGGACAGCAGCGATCCAACGAGCAAAACTTTCGATTCGCTTAACCAAAAGGAGTGAACTGAGCGCCTAATCAACCATAAGAGAATGACCTACAGCTATCACAAAGCCAATCATGCGGGAGATACCTCGAGGACCTCCAAATCGAACACTAATCCCCAACCGAAAGATGGAGCACGCTGCAGATTTCAAATTTCAGCACCGAGACTTCTAAATACCATAACTTTTGATTGGCTCAACGGATTTTCGTGTTCTTATACTCGAAACGACCGCAAGGGAATAAACTACAAGAATAATATAGCCATTCCCTTGGCCAAAGCACCAGCTGTTCCCAGATCGATGAAGAACAGAGGGTACCGACCACTCGGCTCATTCTGGACAGCCCCGAGCAAAACAGTCATAACTTTTAGACGGATGAACGAAACTTAGCGATTTCAGACTTCATTGAAAGGTAATTCAATTATCTACAACTTTTTATATAGCCGACCGACCGGGAAAAGCACCGATTATTCCCAGATTTGCGACGAACAGCAAACGAACATAATTTAACTTATTCTGGACAGCAATCGGTAAAATAGTCATAACTTTTAAATGGCTGAACGAAACTTAACGATTTTGGTCTTCATTGAAAGGTAATTCAATTATCTACAACTTTCGTTATAGCCAAACCCCCAGGAAAGGCTTGCAAAATTTCTAAATTTCAGTTCTAACCAAGGACAGAAATCTGCCCGAACCAAAAACTCCCAAATTTCTCTAGTCTCTCCATTTCCCAACCACCAACATCTCAAAATCATGAATCCTAGCTAAGCAATAGCACAAACACCTTACATGCAAACAATTTTACCCCCCAAATTTCTAGGGTTTTACCTTAATCCTTCACATGGAGGGAAGAGGGAGGTGGGGAAGGTTGCTGGAGCTGCTGCCGGAGAGGAGACACAAGGAGGTGCCGCCGGCCGGGGAGGAGCTCGCCGGAGCAGCCACAGGGAGGAAGGTCGCCGGAGCTACTGCTATGAGCCTCAGGCTGCCGATGCTGAAGTATTGGAGGGAGGCAGTGGCGTTGAACAAAGATCGGGACGGCGGGGAGAGGCGGCCACTGGGAAGCAGAGGCAACGCCAGCCAGGGGGAGAAGACGCGCACAGGAGAAGCCAGGAGGCGCCAGAAGTCTGGATCGGGAGGAGCCGGCTGGAGCTTGGGGAAAAAAAGAAGTGGCTGTTTTTCCCCCTTTTTAAGTTGTGGGCAACTAAGGTTAGGGAAAAAGTAACATGCATTTACAACTACTCAACAAATTCTAGAGACCACAACCTAAAATTCCAAAAATTGACATTTCAACTCACAGCGGAAAGAAAATCCTTGAATTTAAGAAAAACAAAATTCAACTCCGGCCAAAAACCCAGGAAAAACGATTTTTGCGGTACTACATCTACGAAAGGATAGGAAACAACCTTTAACCTCCTAAAACCGGCTTAGAAACTAAGCCACCAAAATTTTAAAATTTCAGCATGACCTTTTTAGAAAAGAGGACATCCACTCAGCAGACAAAAGAGCAATTACAGTTATATGATATATCAATCACTCAAACATAGTGAAACATTCTAGCAGGTCCTTAGATAATCAATCACATAACCAACCGGAAATTAGCAAACTACGCCACAACCAACAACACATTACAACTGCCTTAGATACAATCAGGCTTTACAAATTAATTGAATGAGGTGGCGGTGACCGAAGTCGTGCACGTGCCACTACTCCCATCCCGACGAGCCAGCTCAAGGTACCTAAAACAATAAACAAACAAGCGTGAGTCCAAGACTCAGCAAAGTGCAGCAATAAAGAAACGCAACCGAATCAAACGAAATACCAATACTTTGAAACGTAACATATTCAAATACTTGACTGAACTGGGTAAATAAATGAACCGAAACTGATTCCAAATACTACAACCATCTCAAGAATTATTTAAACTTTCTCATACCTCGATAGCCACCTTTGGATGAGTCCACGACTCAATCCTCAACTTATAATTACCATTAGCTCCACGATTAACCATTAACCGGCTCGATTCGTTGCCTTCAATGCTCAGGTGCACAAAACATTCAAAAGAAGATCCTCATGTCCATACATCTTTGTTAATGCAATGCATATGCAAATATGCCATACAAAAGCAGAATCTCATATCCATACATCACAATCCACTCATTTAAACATGGTTCATCATTGTCGATGCAATGCATATCCAAATATGCCATACAAAGGCAGCATCTCACATCCATACATCACAATCAACTCACTAAACATGATTCATCATTGTCAATGCAATGCATATTTCACAATTCTCATGCATATGATGCATCATGCATGTCTCATCTCCTCTTTTAGTACATACCGGTATGGCCGAGTGCACACCCGTCGGTGTGCACCCTCTCATTCCCCTTCCACCCTGTGGTGGAGGGTGCCTACTCTTACTGACTCGCTCCCATACAACCACGTGTACGGGACTACGAGGTAGGACTTTCGTACTCACTACATGTGAGCACAGAGGCCCGCATCAGAATGGGTCGCCCCTTCCATCATGAATGCACAAATGCAATTTGTCATAAATAAATTTACAACTACATTCATTTCTCACATTTGCATAGCCATAGCCAAATACATAATCATCAGCCACTTCTCACATCCAGAAATTTCCATCCCATTCTCAACGCTCATAATCACATTCTCAACGCTCATAATCACATTTTCAACACTCAAAATCACAGTCTCAACACTCATAATCATACTCACATCACCAATTCTCGAGTAATTACTAATTCCATCTATCTTGATCATAAATCAAATCATTTTCGCAATCCAATTCCATACTTTCAGTGTTCTCACTAGCCTATCAAACTACTGAACCTGAATATGAAAGTAAAATTTAGCAAGATGTCATCCCGGCATCTCGACGAAATCCATTAAACATCGCACATAACAATCAATCCAGGGATGCAGCATAAGTTCATAATGGCAAGGCATATGAAGTTCATCAAACAAATCATAACACGTTCAAACAAAGATGCACATGTATCAGATTACTTACCCTTTTCATCAAAAGATAATAACCTTACTAGACGTGCTTATAAACACGAATGCAACCATAGCGTAAGCATATACATAACACAAGCAATCAACTAGATACCGTATAAGAGATATACGGGTTACACTTGCATATAAACTTGTTTTAAATAAAAGCATAACCAATTAACCATTCTCATTCATCATATCGCATGCAAAATCAAACAGGGCAATATTAAAGCAACACATGGATAACTGTATTATTATAAAACCTAGTGGCCACCTAAGCCACAACCGATACAATGCACTTGCCTTTAACCTCGGCGATGAACTGACGGTCCATTGCAGCGCTAGAAACCACCAACCCTAGAGAACAACAACCAAAATAGGGCAAGGCACGATTGTCACATTCGCAAACTTATCGGAAATTAAAGAAGCATGGTTAAATAAGAGTATAATCGCACACTACTCGATAAGGGACCTTATACATTTCAAGATTAACAATGGCATAACATGGATTTCATCACTTGCAGGTCATAGCAATTGTTATTTTTATTGTCACTATATGCATTTTTCATAATATGAACAACTCTCTAGCAATGCTAAAGATAATGAAGAAAATAAGTTTGGAGGAATGAACAAGAAGCTACCAAATTCAAAAGGCTTATCACTCCTGACAAGTTTTCCCTACTCTCATCTTCCTTTTATTAGATTATGAAATCTTTCAGCAATGCATGAGGAAGCACAACAAGAATGACTTGTCTGTCTAAGGTGCAGTTCACACTGCAGATTACAATCACTAAATGTAGTTTTGATCTCATATTCAGGTTGTAGATGATGGCCTACGGAATTATTATTGGATGCCTGAGCCGAACATAAAATTCCTTAATACCTACAAAGAAGACATATCCATGTTCCATACCAGCACCAAAGTAAGCACATATATGCTAGTCAAAACTAACTAATCTCTAATCCAAGAAAAACCATATATTTAAACTTCTATATGACAGAAGCTAGACAAGGCCACAAGAATAATCATTTATCACCACGCTAACCAAAATTGCTAGTGTTCTTTTACAAAAAGAGTTAATAATTGGAAATCATTCTCATAAAACTTAGTAATAAATGGCAAATGGATAAATCAAAAATACCACTGGAAAACCACGAGCAACTTTTGCTTGGAAGAAGGAATCATGGACTACCGAAATATGAATGCTCAGCAACCATGAAGACGGATACACTCCTGAACACACACAGCGTGAGGCAGTATGCCGAGTGCTATAGTGATCCTCAAAGTAATACAACCAATCTAGATGGGCACCGCAACTAGCAATGGGGCAAAACAAAGTGCTGCAATAGTTTTAGACACACGATCAAATCAATAGAACAGCTGAATGAGAACAAAATATTCACGGTAGCAGACAAAACACACAGTGAACATAGCAATGCAGTATGAAATGTGTTAGCAGGTGTCAGTAACTCAGGATGGAACACTCCAATCGTTATAAAGTATAAACTCCAGAAAACACAAATCCTTGTGTAAGAATGTACTTCGTAGATGTCCACTTTTCAATTTCCCCAAACATTTAGTGATTGCAAACCACCAAGCTATGCATCCGATGCAAACATGCATAGACATAGGACGCACTCCATCGAGAATTATTAGGCAACATGCATAGCTAAGTGTGACTGAATATGTGAATTTCTAGATGCTCTCTTCTATGATCAAATCTTTACAAGATACAAATCTATAGAAAATAAAACAGCATTACATTATCAACCATATTGAGCAATGTAAGCAAGCAATCACATATACGCACCAAGCATGGAGTGTAAATGAAAGGGTAGAAAAATCAAATGCCTGGCGTCAATGATCTTGCCTTGCTAATCTGCAACTCGCAGGTCATGAAGAAACGGAAGGTGGAGGAGCGAGCCGAGGGCAGGCGGCAGCGCTAGCAAAGAGCGGCCCGGCAGGTGGCCAGCGAAGGGGAGCTGGGCGGCCGGGCTCGGGAGGTGGCGCGGAGGAGCGCGGTGCAGCTCCAGTCAAGGGAGACCAGGCGGCGCCGAGGAGGCCGGAGCGGCGCCGAGGAGGACCGATCGCTGGGAGGCGCGAGCACGACAATGGGCGCTGGAGGCCGGCGTGGGGGGCTGGCCGAGGCGGCGGCTGGCAGGGGCGGGCCGACTGGGCAGACGGCCGGAGGGCTAGCCGAGGGGCACGCGAGGAGGATCTAGGGCGGCGGCTGGGGGAGCCCTCCTGGCTCTCTCACTCTCTCTCCCTCTTTTTTTTTCTAGGGTTTTCACTTAAATCCACTCTTCCTTTTATACTCCAACATTTGGGTGCTAAAATAAAAAGGCTAGGGGGGAAAATGTAAATAACACTACACAACAATTCTAAAGGCCACAAACCTTGGTAAAAAGCTTTGCAGTATTACACAAGAAGTACAAGCAAATAGAAGGAGGGGAGTCAAATTCAACTTGTGATAATGTAAATTACAAAAAATTAAATTGGGGAATTTAAAAAGCAAGTAGAAGGAGGGAAGATAAATTTAACTTGCGAGAATGTAAATTGCAAGAAATTAAATTGTGGAATTTAAATATTGAATTTAAGATATAAAAATTAAATTCAGAAAAGTAAGGAAGTAAAATTTTATTTCTTTGGAGTAAGGTTTACAAAACCGTACAACAAGGTGGGCAAAACTCAAATGAGCAGACAAAACCTTTATGAGAGGAGAGCTATCCCTACTCCTCTATTTACACTACTATTGAGTCATCCTTCACCTTTGGATGAGTTCTATTTAGCCCTCAAGTAACCTCATCAAGAATTGAGATTGAGTCATCCTTCACCCTTGGATGAGTTCTACTTGGCCTTCAAGAAACTTAATCAAGGGTTGAGATGTGGTCAAGATAACTTGACCGCCACTCTATCCTCTAAACTATAATCCAACGGCTCTCCATGATCCGAGTAGCCCCAAGTTAGCATCTCGGCCATTCACTTGTCTTCTAGACTCGCAGCGACTCCGTCTCCTATCATCCTTTGGCGATTCTCGACCGCCTAGACCTCTGGTGCACCTCACCTTGTCATTGTCATCATCCGTCCCACCATAACCTAGCATCGTCATCGTGCAACCATAAAAAATAAGAAAACCCATCATATAGCAATATCCAAAATGATATACAATAATTATCCACTTGCTAAAAATAAATATGATTCCTAACCCAAATATACTCAAATGCTCATCACCAATATAGATAGACCTCCACATGTTCTTTCAATTTTTCCTTTGATGAATATATTAACAAATCACCTAAAAGGCATAAGTTTGAGTTAGAAAAAGATGGAAGAAAGCAATTTGATTGCAAAGCCAAGCTTGGTCCAAAAAAGAGAGAATGAGATCATGACCAAGTTGACAAGAAGGATTTTAAAGCAAAACCAAAGACAGCAAGTTTTACACAAATGCTATAAACATCCAATAAAAACTCATAAAATGTCAAACATACTTATGATTCTTTAAGGATTAGTATGATTTCACTAAGATCATAAGAATCAAGATGCATTCATATTTTTACCTACTGATGATGCATTTTCTACGTTTTCTCCCTCTTTTGGCAATATAGGCATCAAGATGGTATTTTCTCCCCTTTACATATGTATGCATGAAATGCATCCTAAAAGAGTTTTGAAGATTATCTAAACGACTATAGAGAGAAAGTATGATACCAAACTACTCAAGTTCAGATTATACTAAACTAAGACATGTCCAAGTGCAAATGTCAATTTTGCTAGCAAGCATAATAAGACTATGTCATTTTTGCATGATTTAACGAGTACAACACTTAGCATAGTTTCCAAACTAGAAGTAAAGCCATTCAATGAATCAAATAAAAAACCTAGAGTTCAACCTACTCAACACTTTGGGAAAGATAAATGTGCATGCAAGGTTCGTCATGCTCAATCATCTTTAATGCAAATTTTTCGCTTTAAGATTTCAAAGCACATAGTGTGGTGCAAATGTTTGATATTATTTGCATTATTTATCTACTTTTGAGTTTGTTTTTATTTGTATTTTGCAAGTGTAATTGACTCAAGCTATAGTTGACCATCTCAAGAAGAACTCTTAAGAGAATGGTCTTGGTCATGCATGATACATTCCAAGTTTATCTCAGGAGATAAATTTGCACACAAAAGTCAAATTTTCTTTTCATTTTAGTACTTCGATTCATGAGCTTGTGAAGGACTCTAGAATGGATCAATCTAGCTTCTCCCAAGTTGATATAAGAACTCTAGTAGAAATTCAAGATTTCATAAAACATGGCATATGCACCTAGTGAGGAAACATAGCAAGTAAAAGCTACAAGTTTTATCAAGTTTTCATTAAAGCTCAATTTTTATTTTTTTAGCAAGCTTAGCATGATGAAGCAAAATAAACTTGGTCATATCTAATCTAGCAATGATCTTCAGAAAAGTAGCAAAGTACATAACATGAATGATAGCTTATTTGTATAATGGACAAAACTCATTAAAACAGAAAATAAATTCTATATGCAATGCATGAAACAGCTCCTCAAACTTCCCCTCAACAAGTGAATCAATTTTAAGCGTAAATCTAGTTCAAGTTGAGTTATTTGCAGAATTAAGATTAAGGAAGGTCTAAATGAACTCAATCACAACTAGAAATACTGAATGAGGAGAAGAAGATAAGAAACTATAAACTGGGTGGTTATATAATATAGAAAAGATGTAGAGAATACTATAGCTCAGACTCTCTCATCTTCCCCAATGACTAATATAGAAAAACTGACTCTAAATCCCAAGCTAAGGAATGCACACAAACCCTGTGTACCTAAGGGGTCCAATACCTACTAGACTTATAAGACTATAAGGGAACTCAAACTAGAGAGAAGAAAGAACAGCTAATTTTGTATGATTGCAACCAATAGCATAAGATAAGAAGTCTATGCAAAGCATGCCAAAAGTCTAAATGAAGTGAACTTAGAACTCTAAAAATAAGCCCAATATCACCTAGAAGTTGCAAAAGAAAGAAAATGTTAGAAGAAAAACATATATAGTATAAAGTATACAAACTAGCTCCCCCTCAAGATATGTTGTAAGGACACACAACTCCAACCTCTCCTCTCAAGGTTACAAATCTAGATCTATCCAAAGGCTTAGTAAATATATCGATAATCTGGTGGTTACTCTCGACAAACTGAAGCACTATGTCACCCTTCTCCATATGGTCTCTAAGGAAGTGATATCTAATGTATTTATGTTTGGTCCTGGAGTGCTGCTCTGGGTTCTTAATAATGCAAATAGCAAAAGTGTTGTCACAAAAAAGTAAAACACTATCTATGTCTAATCCAAAGTCTCGCAAGGTCGATCTCATCTAAAGCACCTAACTACAGCAGCTAGCGGCTACAACGTACTCAGCCTCAGTGGTGGACTGTGCAAATCCAAACTATTTTTGAGAAGACCTAAGAAACAAGAGAAGTGCCAATGAATTGGCAAGTGTCAGATATATTCTTCCTATCTATCCTATAGCCAGCAAAGCTTGCATCGGAAAAAGTTTTAAGGGATAGATAACAAGAAGAAGAGTACCAAATACCATATTCAATGCTAGCTCAAAAGTACCTGAAAATGCACTTTCGCGCATGGTGGTGAGAAGCGCGAGAAGACTGAAATCAAGCACATAGACATACAACAAAATGTATGTCCGGTCTCAAGGCAGTGAGGTACAAGAATGAGCCAATCATACTCCTGAACTCTTTCTAATCAATTGGCTCACTATCCTTATCAGGCTTGAGGACAACAGTGGTGGCCATAGGAGTCATCACCGGCTTCCTATCAGACATGTCAAAGCGTCTTAGGCAAGAAAATGCCCTCCCGAGTCTACTTGATCTGGAAGCCGAGAAAGTAGCTCTACTCGCCCATCATGCTCATCTTAAACTCTGTGCACATCACTTCTTAAAAATAAGACACAAGAGAGGGCGAAGAGCCACTAAAGATAATATCGTCCACATAAATTTGAACAAGAAAGAAATGAGAATCCTAGTGTCTGATGAATAAAGTCTTGTTTACTATACCCATCTTGAAATCATGACTAAGAAGATAGGACTTAAACCTCTCATATCGAGCTCTAGGGATCTGCTTAAGTCCATATAAAACTTTAAAAACCTTGAAGACATGGTTTAGGTATTTAGGGTTCTCGAATCCTAGAGGCTGTCTGACATACACCTCTTCCTTAATATATCCATTGAGGAATGCACTCTTGATATCCATTTGATAAAGTTTGAAACCCTTAGATGCCGAAAATGCAAGCAGGATCCTAATAGGCTCTGGTCTAGTTATAGGGGCAAAAGTTTCCTCAAAATCAAGACACTTAACCTAAGTGAAGCCCTGTGCAACTAGTCTAGCCTTATTCCTAATGATAAGCCCATCCTCACCCTGCTTGTTCTTGAACACCTATTTGGTCCCAATGATATTATGACCAGATGAAAACTTAATAAATTGACATACCTTGTTCTTCTTGAAGTTTCTAGGACTCATCGGATAATGCATGAAAAACATCCTTCGACTCAAAATAGGCAACAAAGGCTGAATGGAGGTAAAAGCTGGTCAAGCCTGATTTTGAGCATGTGACTTGCCTAAACAGATTGCCAATGATCTAATCAAGTGGATAATGTCTCTAAATATGGCGAGGAGGTACAGAAGTAGAAATAGCTTCTGCCTCATGAACAGAAGAGGCAGGATCAGAGCCACTTGCTGTAGTAGAGTCTGAAGGTAAGGGCTGATTTCCCTGAGGTGCAAAGATAGAAACAGTAGGCACCTCAGGTTTAGAGAGGACTGTATCAGGTAGATCATCGTCATCTCTATCATCCTCATCCTCTGTAAAGATGGTCTTGAAGAGGAAAGAAGAGCTTGATATGTCAGGTTTAGTTCTTGGACTAGCCTCATTAAAAGTCACATCACAAGTCAATATGGTCCTATTTATCTCACAACTACAGACTCTATTGCTATGAGAAGAAGTCGAGTAACCTAGAAAAACACCATTAGAAGAATGAGACTCGAACTTATCTAGATTCCTAGACTTCAAAATGAAACACTTGCAACCAAACACACGAAAATGAGAACCACTAGGCTTTCGCCCATACCTCAACTCACAATAAGTGTGATGCAAATGTGCTATCAAGAATATTCGATTAGACACAGGACAAGCAGTACCTATAGCCTTAGCTTAAAATTTTCTAGGAGTATTGTACTCATCTAGCATCGTCCTAGCCATCTCGACCAATGTTCTATTTTTCCTTTCTACTATACTATTTTGTTAAGAGGACGTATGGATAGGAAAACTAATGCTCTAAGCCTAATTTCTCATAGAAATTCTCAAAATAGGAGTTCTTGAAGTCCATGCCATTATCATTGCATATAGCTTGTAAGCCACAATGGAGCTCAACAGACAACCTACAGACTAAACCTTTGAAATGGGTAAAAGACGACTCATCCTTCAAGGTCACGAAAAACACTCAAGAATACCACGAAAAATCATTGATAATGATAAGAACATACCGCTTCCCACCTATTGACTACACTCTAACTAGACCAACAGTGTCCATATATAAAATTTATCCTAGTGCGTCAGTCATTCCAACAGTAACTAGAGGATAAGAAGCAGTGACCATCTTGCTATGTTGGTAAGGAGAGCAAACTAAGTTTTTGACCATCTTCAGTTTATGCAAACCATGAATGAGATCATAGTTGCTAACCCAGGTCAATGGTCGAAGCTGATGTGACCTAATCTCCTATGTCAAAAGGAGAGATCACGAGACTTTGCAATTAGACAACGAAGAGAGTCTTAGGAAAAGCAGAAAAATTACCACGAAATACTCTCCTAAATCTAGAAATTCCATAAACTAATTCTCTTGATGAATCAAAGATTCTAGAGGCACTACTCTTAAAGCTTACCTCGAAAGAGTCATCGATAAGCTGAGAGAAAGAAAGCAAATTGTATTGCAGCTTACTCACTAAAGCAACGTCCTTAAGGATGAAGTTGTCATATATGCAGATGGTATCTTTTGCAATGACTGTACCTGATGAAGCATCCCTAAAAGTGATCAACTCATCACCAAGGCCTCAGACTAGGGAAGAAAACCAACAGGAGTCTCCGGTTATATAACGAGAACAACCAGAATCAATGATCTATACCTCTCCCTTTCCCATCCTATGAACCTGGTCAACACACAAGAGAGAAATTACTCAGTACTAGGATAAAGAGGAGGTCTAGTAATCCAATACTGAACCACACGATGCCTCAAAATACCAGCCATAGAAGAAAAAGATTGGACCCTAGCATCTCTATCACGCTCCACTCTCACAAGACTAGTGGCAGCACTAGTAGAAGATCTAGGAGATGGAACTAGGTTGGCCCGTCGTCGTGCAAAGGCTGGACCATCCCAATGAGGCTGCTCAAATCTCTTACCAGGAAACATCTCATGCCGATATCAAAAGGACAGTAGAGAGACTGACCAAGAGCAGATCCAGGATGAAAACTCGAATGAACAATATAAAATCTAAGTCCTAAATGCTATCCAAAAATAGACGATACTCTATCTTGTCTAGCAATAGTGTGTGCCTTAGGAGCACTCAGAATCTAGGCATAACCCTGAATACCTCTAAGGGCATGAACACACTCACGCCTCGTGATCTTCACATACCTGAAACAGAAGTCTACAAGATGCCCATCCTTCTAATAGAAGGTGCATGTATGCTTCACCTTCAAGGGGCAGAAGCAACAGAAGAAGCAACCTTCTGGCCAGAGATCCCATGGACAACCCCATCAAATGTAAACACAGTGGTACTCGTCTTGGGAGCTACCATGATCTCTCCACTCTTTGAGCCACACACAATACTAGAAGGATGAGCCCTAGCGTACTCCAAGTAGCCAAATCTTACACATTGATTAAATCAGCTAATCTTAGACTGGTCTAGGATGAGATTGAATTTCTTCTTGCCTCCTACAAACTATCAGCATGTGCATTTTTCTTCCAAGCATGGCTGCTTCAGTCTAAGAGCCTCATAAGAAACGCAAGAGGCATTTCTAATCCTAAGAGTCTGGCCTCTAACTTCTTCCTAAGTTTAACTTGGATGTTATCCAAATCCCCCTCAATCTCAGCATATCGCAAACAACTTTCTTATGACTTAGATAGTAAATCCTTAGCAAGTTCAGCATACTTGACATTTAATGAATTGTTGCCAAGTTTTAGTTGCCTACAGCCCTCACATGAGCTGACTAAGTCCTTAGAAGCATCCAATTCAAGTGCATTATTTCTAGTAGATAGTTTCCTAAAGTGAGTGCTCATGGCATCAATTTTAGATAGCAATTTAGGATAATTTTCACATAATACGCTAGTGTGAGCATGAAGAAAACTAGCATTTACAGGAATAGTGTCAACAAAACTATTGCTAGCATTCTTCAACCTAAGAACCTCAGGCTCAGAAAGCATACTATTATGCATAGTCCTTAGGTTCTCAAGCTCCATTAGCAAAGCATCGCAAAGAGTATAGTCATCAAAGGCTCGGGAGGAATACGATTTAAGCAAAATTAACTCGCGAGTCAAGGTACCTACTTTCTTCTTTAACTCTAGACACCTAGCTCTAACTCTAGCATAAAATTTTTCTAACTTGCAAAGAGCTTCATTGAGCTGGTCATAGGAGAGTACATCGTCCAAGTCACTGTAGAGCTCGGAGTAGTTGACGCCATTGGCGTCGCCATGAAACACATCCTGGTGAAGTTGTTGCCGGCTTTGTTCTTCTCTTGCAGATCATTCTCGCCCTCATTGCTCTAGGTCTCTGTGTTAGAGAGGTTGATGTCGTCGAGTGCGGCGAGGATACGGTGGAAGAGCTTCTTGTTCTTTGAGAAGTTATGGTACTTCTTCTCACATGCCAAGTCATGAACTGAAGGTTTCTTGTGTAGTTCTTATCGGTGTAGTCATTCTTTCCCGAATCGCCAGAGTTATTTTTGCTCTAGCTTGGGGCAATTCGCTCGAATATGTTTGGGGCCACCACATTCAAAGTAGGTGATTATGCCACCTCTCTTCCTCTCCCTCACCCTCTTGTAAACATGAGAAAATTTACGAGTCAAAAGAGCAAGCTCACTTTTTGAAAAAAAATTCCACTGTTCATTACTTAGCTTGCAAAGGGCAGAAAGGGAGAAACCAACTGAAATCTCAGAACATGATCCAATGAGAAAAAATAACAAACCCCATCATGTTAAAGAGGATGCTGATCAAGATTTTCTTGATGATGCTAGCACTTATGTAGTGATTTAACTGATGAGGTGTTGGACCATGTGGATGCTCATTTATGTAATGATGTAGTCCCAAGGAAAAAGAAGGCCATCTTTACTAAGAAAATTGTTCAGTGGCAGAAATCACCAAAGAAAATTTGAAATTAAATGAAAGGTATTTTTTGGAATAGCAAAGGTCTTCGAGAATTAGCTAAACATAAATACATCTCAAATTTAACTAAGGAGCAACATCTTGATTTTGTTGCTATCCTTGAAACGTGTAAAAGTGAGTTTTCTACATCTAGTCTAAAACACCTTTGTGGTGGGTAAGACTTTTTATGGCAGTGTATGCCTCCATGTGGGCGATCTGGAGGGATTCTTATGGGAGTTAATTTAGCATTTTTTAACATTGGTTCTATTGATGAAGGAGACTTCCATGTAAAGTTTTACTTGAGAAATAAGAATGATGGTTTCAAATAGATTCTAATAGCTATTTATGGTGCAGCTCAAAACTAATTAAAGGATAAGTTCTTGACTGAGTTAGTTCATTCATATCACAAAGAATCTTTACCCATTTTGATAGGGGGTGATTTTAATATTATCTGGTGACATGATGAGAAAAATAATAATCATTTTGATACTCGATGGTCCTTTTTATTCAATGCTATCATTAATAGTTTGGATCTAACAGAAATCGAATTATCTAGTTGAAGGTTTACTTGGGCCAATAATTTGGAAAATCCTACTTTTGAGAAGCTTAACAGAGTGCTCATGAGTATAGACTGGGAGAAAAAGTTTCCTTTGGCCATAGTCAATGCTCTTGAAAGGTCTCTATCTGACCATACTCCTTTATTGCTCAATACTAGAGCAACATTCTATGCTGGAAACCAATCCTTGTTCAAATTTGAACTTAGGTGGTTAACTAGGAATATTTTTTTTATATGGTGTCCACTTGTTGGCACAATGAGTATAGGGGAAATACTTCTAAACTCGATGGCAATTTAAAATCAGGAGTCTTAGATAGTATTTGAGGGTTGGGCCAAGTGTACTAGTGGAACTTACAGCAAAGAAAAGAGAAAATTGCTCTACATCTTTGATAATCTTGACAAAAAATTAGAGAATTCTAGGTTAACCAATGAGGATATTAATATAAAGCAGTGCTCTAATGAGAGGCTCGCTCAATTGTTATGGGAGGAGGAAATTAAATGGTATCAAAGAGCAAAAGTCAAACATATGCTCGAGGGGGATAATAACACTACATATTTCCATTTGGTCTCAAATGGTAAGTATTAGAAACAAAGAATTTGTCAACTCGAGCAAGATGAGAGAATAATTTGTGGGGATGTTGTGCTTAAGAGGCACATAACCAAATATTATAAAGGTCATTTTGGACCGCCGGACAACAATTATTTTTTTATGATTGAATCTTGCCGAGATGATATCCCTCAAGTTTCTATTGTGGAGAATGATATACTTACAGAGGTGTTCACCGAGAAAGAGGTGAGGGAGGCAATTTTTCAAATGGAACATAATAAGACACCTGGACCAGATGGGTTTCTAGCTGAATTTTATCAAGTGTTCTGGGAGGTCATTAAGGAAGACTTAATGGCAATGTCCCATGATATGCACAAGGGTGTCCCACCTTTGTTTAGTTTAAATTTTGGTATTATGACGCTTTTGTCAAAAACTAAGGATGCAAAAAAGATATAACAGTATCGACCGATCTGTCTTTTTCATGTTAGCTTTAAAATTTTTACTAAAGTTGGCATTAATAGGATATCTAGTGTCATTGAAAAGGTTGTTCAGCCAACGCAGACTGCTTTTATACTAGGTCAGAACATTATGGATGGCATGAAAATTTCACATGACATAATTCACGAGATGCACAAGAAAAAAATGAAGGGGGTAATTTTTAAAGTGGATTTCGAAAAGGCCTATGATAAGGTCAATTGGTCCTTTCTCCAACAGGCTCTTAGAATGAAAGGTTTCTGGGCGTGGTGTAAGTGGATTGATCAAACTTTATGTCCGGGAGGAGTGTTAGCATTAAGATTAATGATGATATTGGTCCATACTTTCATATCAGAAAAAAGGACTCCAGCAGGGAGATCCTTTGTCCCCTATTTTATTCAATATTGTTGTCGATATGTTGGCTATTATTTTAGAACGTGCCAAAAAGGAGGGACAAATAAAAGGAATAATACCCCATTTGATTGATAATGGGTTGTCTATCCTTCAGTATACTGATGACATCATTATTTTTATAGATCATGATATTCAAAAAGCCAAAAATAGGAAGCTTATCCTAAGTGCTTTTGAACAAATTTCGGGCCTTAAAATAAATTTTCATAAAAGTGAATTTTTTTGCTTTGGTGCTTCTAAGGAATTTGAACTCCAATACACTCATCTTTTTGGTTGTGAGTTAGGTAGTTTACCCTTTAGATATCTTGGCATACTAATTCATTACCACAAATTGAGAAATAGTGAGTGGAAGGAGGTAGAAGAACGTTTTGAATAGAGGTTGAGTAGTTGGAAAGGAAAACATCTGTTGCTTAGTCCTTATAAATTCTGTGATTAGCAGTCTATCTATGTTTATATTATCTTTTTTCAGGATACCATATGGGATTCTTAAGAGATTAGATTATTTTAGATCTAGATTTTTCTAGTAGAATGATAATCATAAGAAAAAATATAGGCTTACTAAGTGGAATATTTTATGTCAACCTAAGGATCAGGGTGGTTTGAGTATACATGACCACAATGTAAAAAATATTTGTTTGCTTTGCAAATAGCTCTTCAAACTTTTAAATGAGGAGGGTGTTCGGCAACATATCCTGAGTAGGAAGTATTTAGAAAGTAAGACTCTTACTCAAATAGAAAGGAGGCATGGAGATTCTCATTTTTAGTCGGGTCTAATGAATGTAAAACATCACTTTTTTAGATTTGGGTCTTTCGCTTCATGATGGATCTCAAATACGATTTTGGTAGGATACCTAGCTTTGGAATAATCCACTTAGTACACAATACCTCTGCTTATTTAATATTGTTCGAGAAAAACATGCCACAGCGGATGAAGTAATGAGTTCTGGATCTTTTAATATGTCTTCTCATAGGACTATTATAGGACTTGATTTACAAGTTATGCAAGAGCTTATTACAAGGATTGCTGGTATACAGTTGTCATCTGAAAGGGATACTTTTCGATAAAATTTCCATCAAAATGAAATTTCTGTTCACTCGATGTATGCAGTTTTATTGCATCAAAATATCCCTATTACAAATAGGAAATTGTGGCATATTAAAGTACCTTTAAAAATAAAAAACTTTCTATGGTATTTACGTCGAGGGGTGGTCTTAATGAAAGATAATCTAAGTAAAAGAAATTTGACTGCCAACAAAATTGTTGTTTTTGTCACAATGAGGAAACTGTCCAATATCTCTTTTTGATTGTCAGTTTGCTCATTTCGCATAGCGTATTATACAAGTGGCTTCTAATCTGACACCTCATAGTAGTATAGCCCATATGTTTGGGACTTGGCTATTGGGATTGAAAAAGGAGATAAAGGCTCAATATTTAATGGGGGTTGCCGATTTATGTTGGTCTCTTTGGCTATATCGAAATGATGTTGTCTTTGATAAAAAAACAACTATCTAATCTATTGCAAGTTATTTATATGTGCATCAACTAGTTGCGCTCATCGTCTGTGCTGCAGCATCATGAGGATGTTAGTGGCATGCAATTGTTTATATGCCGTGGTTAGAGACTTTTTTATTGGGTATGAATGAAGATTTCAAACAAGACCGTGTGCGGCTTGGGTGTTTTTTATTAATCTTTTCATTGCATGTTTTAACTTTTTTCTTACTTAAGCTTCTAGTTATGAATTTCTTCATAACATCGTTTTTTGCTATAACTTTGTAATAAGTTTTTGGATGCAGAGACCGAAAGGTTAATATATTCTTCTATTGTCTTAAATATATATATATATAGTCTTATATTTCTGAACATGCATGGGTAGTTCTAGAATATACTGCTCGAGTCGAAACTAATATTTGGTGCCAAAATTTCCTAGTTTACAAGTTACAAAATGGATGTGACATTGGGGCAACCTAAAAATCATTAGCTCGATCAATGGCCAAATAGTTTGCTGATCTCCCAAACCTGACATACAAGAACAAAGCAAACGGCTTCGAAGGGCCTGGAGACTGGATCCAAAAGAAAATAAAATAATTCTAATATTACATACATAATTGAAATCTGCAGGACAAGATTGTTACAATGATTTAAACTCCTAATTCAAATGTGAAGCGGCCCAATCCTGAAATCATGAGTTCGTTTCTGCTGAACCTGTAATCGGATCTGCATTGACACAAAAGATGGGCGGGCTAAAAGAAACTAGGAGTCGATAGGGAATATAACGGTAGTGATGCAGTGGTTTGAGAGCCTTACCTGCAGTGGAAAATGAATCCCCTTCCTCGGACTGAAGCATCAAGTCGAGAAATCGCCGGGTGACTGTTCGTAATTCGACCGCTGACCTTGGTTGAAAGCGACCACCAGGCACCAGCCATAGTCGAGAAGAAGCGGTAGTAGAGTTTTATAAACCGGACTAGAACTGGGTATTGAGCCGGCCTGTGGCACAGCTGGCATAGCACGATTGAAGCACAGAATGACACGGTATGCGTACAGGTTGGACTGGCACGGCATGAATAACAGGGCCATACTAGGCCTCGCGGTTAGGTACGATATGTGGTACAGCATGGCACGTCAGCATAGAACATGCTTAGCCAGCACATCACGAAATGGGCCCAATGGGCCTAAAACAAGAACGACACACGGCAGGGCGCTCTGCTGCAACATTGTGTCATATTATGGCTCGCTCTATGACTGGCATCTTTTGCAATCCTCATATGCGAAGACAGGGGAGACAATGGAATGCTAAAAATGTGGAGAATAGAGATTGAAGAGTACATACTCACTGACATCGAGCTACTCTGTACTCGGTACCCCACACTGGGTGTAAGGTTTTTAACGAGGCATTAACTCTATACTTGTTCAAAAATAAATAAAATCTAGTTCTTTTTTCCTAATATTTATGTCCACTGTCTCAGCTCCATACGTCTTCAACTCTTTTCCTCTTGTCGCAATAATACAAATGGGTTGAACTTGGACCGACAGGGCATGAAAGCGGCATGAATCACAAATGGACCATGCATGGACTTGCCGAATGAGAGTTGAGCCAGCATGACACGGCATGGTGGGCCGGGTAGGCCATGATGGCACAACACGATTTCGACACGCAGCCTAACGGGCCCGTACCGTGCTGTCACAACCCGACATGACGCCCACCTCTAAACCGGACTAGTGAGCGAACCAGACATGCTGCTAATTCACCAATCTGACCACCGGCTCGCTGGTCAAACCGCTGTTTTTTATATTAGAATGACTTGTGTTCGGATGTCCGATCCACTGTTCATTTTCTCAGACGCTTGCAATATTTTTTCTCTATGTGTGCAACATTTTTTCCTACACGTGCAACATTTTCCTTCGACAACGTAGAGATGTCAGGGCGAAAAAAATGTTGCACACATTGAAAAAAATGTTGCAGCCATAGAAAAAATATTACATGCAACGTACGATGAAATGAACAATGATCGGACGTCCGATTGTTAGTACTCGCCTTTTTACATATATTAATATCTTACGATTGCCATTATTTTGATGCCAAAAATGCAATTATTCTGTTTTATACACTAAGAATCTCATAACTAAATGTCTAAAGCTCATAACAAAGTCTCAGAACAACAAATGATCCACAAAGGAGAGATCTAAAAAGCTACTAAAGAAGTATGCCTCCCAGTCTGCCATTAGTTTTGTCATCGTGGTCTTATTTTATTTAAGGGGTGTTTGTATTAGAGGGTATTTTTTTATAACACTTTAGGTTCTAATTTAAATTTAAACTAAATTCTAAAATCTCTAAAAAAATTACCACTCATACAGACAGAGTTCTAGCGTTTTCTAGTGATAGGCATTGACGCAAGTACAAGACCAGAAGCTCAATTAATGTCGGAATAACATAATAGGTATACACTAACTAAGGGCATGTACAACAGTTTAGACGGTTGATGTCTATTTAACTTGCCATGTCACACATAGATAGCAATGCAGACAGCTTGTACAGTGGGTTGCCTATTTTGCTATCTGCAAACTGTTTAATGCATGTATACATTCATGATCAAGCATAAATTAATCTCTATGTACCATTTTATTGCCTCTTTGATACAAATGTGATCAAGCATAAATAAGATGAATAACAAAGACATTGACTACAGACTCGGATGATCATGGCACTAGCTCGGCTCAAAACAGAATGGAAACATGCTAGAAGCATAGTTCTTTTGAAGCATTTGAGCAAAAGCTTTGCTCTTTGGTTTCTGGATCTTCAAATCAGCAAAGCTGTTGATAAAAACAGAAATCTAAGTAAAATTACAGACTACCAAACCTTCCAACATAGCTTCAACTGAATTGCAGGATCTGACGGTTGTCCTTGCGCTAGAACTGGCCTCTCCAACAAGCTGTGTGTAACCCAATGTAGAGGGCTAGGCCACTTGTATCAATTTCCCATAAAGTCCTCTTTAAAAAGGTCAACGATGAAAAATTGTAGCAATTTCATAATAAAGTAAACATACCACACTGTGACTTAATATTATTATAAGAATGATTTGAGTTAATACACAGAATAGATCTTAGAAGGACAAAAGAAATAGAACAATAGCAACCCAAATATTACAGATTAAAGAAACACTTCATATGATGCTTGTACAGACTATGTACAAACTGAAGCTGTAAAAAAAGTTGCAAAATTACAGGACCCTTCTAGGCTTCTAGCAGTAACTGCAATTCTAAGCTACTGCAGGTTGCCTTCCACAGTTCCATGTGTTCTGACTTATGAGAAGGCACTCTCAATATTCTTGAACTAGAGTTTCTTTTACAATTCTAGTTGCCAAAAAGTCTAAATGTGTTAGCATCAGTTCTCCAGAGCAAATGATAAATATTTACAAATTTACATTGATAAAAACTTCACCTGGACAGTTTTCCAGAGTCACCAGCAGATGCATCAAGCAACACATATCAAGAGATTGAGGAATAGATGTACAGATGGTTAAAAAAACTGAAATTTACCATAAACAGAGGTCCTGCGGTCAAATTTTCTTGAACATTTCAGATATACAGTCCCTGCATGGTTCAATTTTCATTTGTTAGTAAGAAATTAAACCACTCTTCATAGCATAGTTCAATTATTATCTATGGCCAGGCCACTATCAACTCGAAAATAGTTATATCTAAGATTACAATTCTAACAAACCTTCCTGTGGTAGGTTAAAAGGACGCCCTTAAAAATCTCAGGTTGGACTACTAATTTTCCAAATTTCACCATGGTATCACAGGCTCAAGATATTAATATCCTCATGCATTCTAGAGCATCATACTAATTCAAAGCAAACTCAATAAATAAGTTGTACAGACAATACCAAATTTCTTCAGATCAGATTTTTACCAAATGTCAAAGGGATTGAATTGTTCTGATTGTTGCACTACCAAGAAATGAAAACACATATACCCACAAGCAGTTCTAGATGATCACCTTTGAGTCTCCATCAGCTCCTTCTACCTCGCCTAGTTTTGCTGCCACTTCAGCTCAGCCTTAGGGCATTCCCCCCGCATCAAGCCAAGCACCCTCACCTTGAATCCCCTCCCGAAGCACGGACGTGGAAAAGGGATCCTTCTCCTCATCTCCACTCAGCATCCACTACTGCCGTCGCTGGCCTGAGCTGTCTCTCCGCGCGAGGAAGCCTCCGAAGGTGCCTCCTTGCAGATCCCCTTGAACACACGTCGCCGTTCTTGTCATCCTCCTTGCCGAACCCCTTCGCCCAGGGCTCGCCAATGGCGGCCGCGGATCCTACTGGCGGTACCTCGCCAGCGTCTACGGCGGCGTCCACATGGTCAAACGGGTCCAGATTGCCTGAGTATGTCGTAAAGCTCCACAGCTTGTTGCCATCGTCGTCGTGGCTGGAGGTGGAGAGGAGCCACGGGGAGAGGATGCGTGAGGGGAGGAGGTCCCTTCTCCCGCGTCGCGTGGAGGGAGGATTTGTGCGCCATCCGCACGAGATCGAGAGGAGCCATCGTCGGTGGGAAATGAGGCATACAACGCCTTTGATGCCGGCGATAAGGCTTCGTACCACGAGCCCTCCTCGTCTTCTTGTGAGACGACGACATCCTTCTCTCTCCTCATTAATTTCACGCAACGTAGAAAGAAAAAACTGACGTGGCACCAAATAGACAACGCATTAATAATTGTTGTACATGCCATAATGAATGAATGAATGAATGATTCGTGAATACCTCGGGGAAAAAAACCGTGGCTAGCCATAGCTTCGCACCCGCGCTCGGTCGCTATGAAGTGCTAGTGTTCTGTAGTGCCGTCCGTCAATTCCGTGAAGCCTCGCCGGGATGCGGCGAATCTCGCCATCGACGGTGTGCGTCGCGTGGACAGTGAATCCCCGCCGGAAAGGGAATATCGAAAGTGGATGACGGCAGCAGATGAGTCTAGCGGCGGCATTATAGAAAGGAAGCTTATAGGGTGAAAACGGGTTGGATATAAATGAATATTATTTTTTTCTATATCCTAAACTGTATTTTTTTTACTTAGGTTTGCGATTACGGATACGAATCCAAATTATTCAGGATATGGATGCGGGATAGATATGTCACGAATTCGAATTGAAAATAGATAAAGATATACAGATAATGCATACGTATATAGAGTAATATACCTTAAATTAAAACCATACGAGTACATGATCATAGTAGCAAGTTATATATCAATCAAAACCATTAGACATTGTAGAAAGAATATGCTAATTGAGGATCAATAGGACCAACTAATTGTCAATATAAATGGGCTATCATCGAAAAAATATTATGAAAATGGTCTAAGTCTTGTTGATATGCCAATTTGAAAAATATGGATATTCGAATAGGATAAATTCGAATATCCAGATCCCATCCTATATTTACCGGATATTGGCTACTCTAAATCCGATCCTAAATCCGGATTCAAATATCCGGATCCCGTCCCAGATCTGATCGAATAATCAAATGTGGTCCTGGATCGAGTGGGAAATATCCAACCAATTTACACCCGTAAGTGCTCAATTGGCGAAAACAACCCCATGGTGGATGTCAATTTTCTTTTAGCAAAACCCAAAAAATCGAAGAAAAACCAAAAACAATTATAATTTTAGAATTTTCTAAGAAACCGCTAATGAGAACAAGAATTCAAAAAATTTAGGAGTTTTTTCTGCCAAAAATGGGGATTAGGACCTGAGAGGGATTTTTGGGGAAAAGAGATTGGTCTAGGGCTAGTTGTTATTTTCTGGAGCCACGAGAGTTTTTGCAAAAGTGCGTTGTCTGGATCTAGATGTAATTTTCGAGAACCACAAGGATTTTTTGCAAAAGAACTCAGTCTAGAGCTGGATACGAATTTGCAAAACTATGGATTATTTTGCAAAAGAGCTAGTGGGAAGGTCTTGATGTAATTTCGAAATTCGCAAAGCAAAAGGGCTTGTTCCTCAGCTGGATGCAAATTTGCACAACTATAAGGTTTTTTTGTAAAATAGCCGATGGAAGTGGCTTGATGCAATTTTGAAATTTGCAGATATAGATGGGCGTCATGCCATGCCGGGGGCTCATCGTGCTTCGGGCCTAAACCGTGCCCGATCATGATGGCCCACCTCGACAAGTCCAGACACGACCCATTTCTGCTTCGTGCTGTACCGGTTCAGGCTCAATCTATTTATACTATTACGATAAGAAGAATGACACGAAGTTATATACGGTAGCATGCGTACGTGATGCTAACACAACAACACATATTTGATCGAGATGGTTATATGTCACCCACATATCTATTTGCTAGCAATGGACACCGATGCAAGCCACCTCAAACCAGCAGGTTCTTGAGCTCTGGCCATTGTCCTTCTCTCTCTCTATCTCTCTCTCAATCCTAGCTGTCCCCGTTGTCTTTTATCAATGCATGGTTCTGATTCCAGGGGATGGGCCTTTGACCTGACATGCTTTATTGTCTAGGAATCAATAAAAACACCTATACCCGCAAGAATCGGCAGCCAACCAAAGCGCCATCTGTCACCGTGCCGTTTTGCAAAAAAACCCCTCCGTTTCTTCGAAAGAATCGGCAGCCAACCAGAGCGCCACCTGTCACCACGCCGTTTTGCAAAAAAACCCCTCCGTTTCTTCGAAATTACGGATAGGTCCTCCGCGATTTTTTGTGAGACGAGAATATTTTTTTTCCTTCGCGTTTAGGTCCCTGGCCCGGTAATTTACTGAAAAGCCTCCCGTTAATTTCAAATCGCGAACAAGCCCTTTTCTAATTTTTCAGGATAGCGAACAGGTCCAAAAAAATAACAACCAGGTCCCTGCTTCTTACGTTCAGGTCCTTTCTCCGTTTTTCCCGGAAAAAATGTTTTCGCCACCAGAAAAACCCGGAAATTTTTTTTTCGCCACCCAAAAAACCCGGAAAAAATATTTTCGTCACCAAAAAAACGCAGATTCATCGAAGTTTTATAGCAACTTATGGATTTGCCAGCGGTCGTAATCAGCGGGTTTTTAAGTGGATTCGCGGTGGGTCCTAACGACCCATTTTTTTAGCAAGCGCAACAAAAAACCCTGAAAAAATATTTTCAACACCCAAAAAGCAAAACAATGTTTTCGTCCATGGATCGCCGGTGGGTCCTAACGACCCATTTTTTTAGCAAACGCAACCAAAAAAACCGAAAAAAATGTTTTCAGCACCCAAAAAAAACGAAAACAATGTTTTCGTCACCAAAAAAACACGGATTCATCCGGTTGATGGTTTGCGAAAATAAAAAAAGTTTATTTTTCCGAGCGCATGCTATCGAAATTCAACCGGCGCAGCGTAGCGCGCTTTTCTACCTGATATGTAACCAAGGTCCACGGACTTGCTGATTCTTGGTTCTACCCCCTCCTTCCTCAATCTCTTTATTGTGCGTATGTACACCTTTCATCTCCTTTTATTGTGCGTATGTACACCTTTCATCTCCTCTTCATGCGCAACAGTGACAGTACGGCTACTTGGCTAGTGACTAACTGCATCTGCATATGGATTCCTCTTCCAGCTAGCAGCGTCCCCAGATCAACATCTTTGGACGTGAGGATGGAGATCGCCATCGGCGCGGCGCAGTGGGTGGTGGGCAGGGCGCTGGGTCCCGTCTCCGACGGCCTGCTCGAGTCATGGGCAGTCAGCTCGGAGCTCGGCCCCAGGATCCGCACCCTCAAGAGGGAGCTGCTCTATGCGCAGGGGATGATCAACAGTGCCTGCAACGGCTCCGACAGCATCCGCAGTCCCGAGCTGAAGCAGCTGCTGCTGGAGCTCCAGCAGCTCGTGCCCCGACGACGTGCTGGACGAGCTCGAGTACTTCCGCATCCAGGACGAGTCCTCGACCGCCTCTAGAACCCCCCGCCTGCGCCCGCCGTGGCGTAGGCCCCGTCCACACCGACCTCGTCCTCATCGCGGCCGGGTCCGCTCCACAACCTCTCGCTCGCCGACTCGGAGCTGCTCCTCACGCCCGTCTCCTCTGCGCTCGGCTCTGGTAGCGCCAAGCTCACTGAGGCTGCGTTCGAGCTCCTCCACAGCCTGATCGCGCACTCCTACATCCATGGCGAGGCCGACCCGTCCGCTGACCCCTCGGCGCAGCTCGTCGCGTCCCTCCTCGAGGCCGCCTGCAACGCACAGAGCTCGGTCTCTCTTCCTCCTCGCCGATGTCGCTAGCTTCTCCGCTCCCCCCATAGTCCAAAGTGCGGCGAATGCAGAACCAGAGCCGCTCGTGACTGACCGGTGGGAGCACATCAAGGCCTGCCTCGCTATCTCTGACACCTGCAAGAAGCTTGCGCGCCAGGGTGCCTCCGTCACCGCCGACCAGTTCTACGGCGGGCAAGGCAGCCCCAAACGTGCCCACGCAAGTCGCCGTGCTGGGTCGTGCCGCCCACCGTATCCGGTTTCTCGGCCCGACACAGCCCGAAGAACAGTAATAGGCTAGCTCGGCACGATTGCAGAGTACTTTATTTGCAAAATTGATGACGTGGTGTGGCCTATATATATAATAATCTATGTTAATGGTGTTTAATTGTGTTAATTGGGCTGGAGCAATTTTGAAGTAAGGATCTAACATTGCATGTGAGCCCTCCGATCAATCTGGATGGATTGCTAGGATTGTGTGCATCATTCCTGCAGTTAATAAGCTAAATTTAACATGGTGCCTTTTATATTAGTATAGATATGGATATTTTGAGGCTTGAGCTTTTCTAGCCCCTCGTATCTTTTTTCCTTTTACAAATCTAGCATCTATATGAAGGTAATTACAAAAGCAGTCTTCTCCTTACCATGGTAGCGGTGGTAGGTCCTGCCACCCTATCGTGGTAGGTGGAGGTTATGATCCTGGGCTCCTGCCATGGTATACGAGTGCGACAGAGGATATGTGTCATATATCGACGCTTTTGTAGTAGGTAAAATTGCTATTTTGCAATTGCGTTCACATGAGATCTAGATTTATAAAAGAAAGTAGTGTGATAGAGCTAGAAAAGCTAAGAACTCTATGTATTTGGAATGTCTCGTCAGCCACATAATTATTGATTGACAGCGAAAGAAACATACACTTTCGGCACCTTGTGTTGCGTACGTACCTCCACGTCGCTTAATCATGTATGTTAATGTCGACACCTGTTATCGATGCTGGAACGTGGGGCTTGAAGTAGCTGGTAGACAATTGCACGATCAGGTAGATCGCTGGGAAGGCAGGATTTAGGGTATGTTTGGTAGGGTTTTAGCTCTATAAGATTTATATATAAGATTTATTAATTTGATGAAGTTGGGTATTTCTAACTCTATTAGATTCGTGAAGTTGGAGCTGTGAGTACATTAAGAGTGTTTAGATGGATTATCTTATTTACATTTTAGATCAGAAATATAAATTTAATTCACTTTATTTTAGCCTATAAGTTTCAGATCTCAGGTGAAGTTAAAATCTGAAGCACTCTACCAAACAAAGACGATGAAATAACACCATATATAATTTTCCTAGCCTCTAACGTACCATGGATAGTAACACATAGAAACACATGCTAATCAATTTGAAAGGAAATTGCACGTTTATTTCCTTAAATTTAGATCCGCCTGTAATTTCTCACGTCGGTGTGCCAGAAACTGTATGCCTTTTTGGACACTACTTTGCCAAGAATGAGACAATAAAGAGGAAGATGTAGATCGGAACAAGAGCAAAATACCGTAGTTATTTTGTTAATCCGTGCTGGCATCTCCAATTTAAAATGAAATCATGAAGATCAGTGCTTCAATACTTGTTGCATAAATCTTGAAGCAAATGAAAAGGTAAGTAATCACCATCTACCATTCATTTATATTTTAATATTTATGAAACTGTCAAAAAAGAGAAACATAGAATCACCTCTCAATCGATTAATTAGTTTATTTCTCACTGTACAGGTCTCGAAGAAACACCGAGGGGCTTGCACGACTGTGATTTGTAAATTGTAACTAGCAAAATTTTGTTGAGGCGCCATTATGGACTCGTAGTACTTTGTAAGACTATCAAATTGGGCAGTAATCTCTTAGTACTACTCCCCCCGTTCCAAAATATAGGGTATATTAGAATTCAGAAAAATCAAATTACATAAATTTTGACTAAGAATTAATCAAATTATGTGCATGTTTAATTTACAAAAGATGTATCAATTGATTCATATTTCGCTTTTCAATTATTATTGGTTTCATAACAATTCATAATATATTATAACAGAAATTAATGGTCAAAGTTTACTTTAAAAGATTTTATTGAATTCTAATATGTCCTATATTTTGGAACGGAGGGAGTAGTACTTAGAGAACTAATTAGTGTTAGTATATTATTAACTTACTACCAACTATAAATGTCATCTCAATTAGAATCTTCAAGAACTAACAAACTATAAACTACAAACCAGTACGCATAGTGAACTAAGTGGTACTAGTTTGTTAGTACCACCAAACTTTCATGTAAGTTAAGCACTAGATAATTAACGAACTACTACTAGACTAGAAGTGTTGGTACCGAACCCCTTCTGTCCGCCGCTGATACGTCGTTGTACATGTATGTGCATGGATATATGTCCGAATGAATGAAGCGTGCATGTAGCTGAATGCTACATGGATCCAACCTGATGGAGCTGGATTACCAAAGTCATATTATAAATAGTTATCATTTTAGACATAAGTGTACGTAATCAAACTTTTAATATTTCGACTGTCAATAACTTTTAAATATTTAAATTGGATATATAAAAATAATGTGTAATTTTTCTAAAAAATATTTTCATAATATTATGCTTTTATTGGATTTTATAAATATATTATAATAGAAATTAGTGATCAAAGCCGTGTTTTGAAAATCGTGTTGATATCCGGGGGAGAGAGTAGCTAGCATGCATTCAGCTAATTAGAGGTGGGCATCGTGCCGGGCTAGCCCAGCCCAACATCCTGTTTCGTGCCTGAACCGTGCCGAGCCGTGATGGCCCGTCGTGCCCGCCGTGCCAGACCGGCCCAACTCATCTTCGGCGAGCCCAAGCACGGCCCATTTGCGCTTTATGCTTGCTTCGTGCCGTGCCGGCCTAGGTCCAGCCCATTGGCACTATTGTGACGAGAAGAAAGGAACCAGAGACATATGGAATTAAGACAGTGGACACAAGTATTATAGAAAAAAGAACTAAAATTTATTTATTCTTAGAACGAGGGGATGTGCTGAGTACGAGTGAGAGAGAGGGCAACGAGAGAGTGAGAAAGAGAGGCAATGGAAATTAAGAGAGACGGATGAGCGAGGGAGAAATTGAGAGAGACAGGGTGAGAGAGAGTTGACCCGTCTCTCTTAGGAGTTGGGCGGCGGGTGGTGAATTCATGCTATTGGGTGTGTCTATAACGCTCACGCTATGGGTTAGTGATCTGCATACTGAGTTTCTTCCTCATTCCCTGGGTCATCGGGCCCGACATAGCTCGTGCTATAGTGTCGTGCCGGGCCATGCTGCCCATCGTGCCTGATTTTCGGACCCGGCACGACCCGTGCTACAGTATCGTACCGGCCCGACACGACCCACTTTATATCAGACCAAGTTTTAGACCGTACCATATCCGTTATGCCTCAGACCGGACCAAAAAAACCTGGCCCGAGTGCCCACCTCTACAGCTAATTAAGCAGCAGCAGCAACCGCGCATGCTAACATATAGCATCATTGCACTGTGTAGCATGATAAAAGCGATCTCCATAGATGATGACTGATGAGATATAACGACGAAAGTAACCAATGGACAATGAAAGGGTACTAGCTAAATTGGTGCAAGATCCATCTATTCTTAATCGGGTGACGTGGACGTCCTTCCCGTGCGGTAATTATTGCCGCTTTAAGAGATGCAGTATTTGCAATTTCCTGTGCTTTCTTTATTACTTGCTATAGTACACACACATTTTGACATAGATGTGCGTCTCACCTCATTTAGCTAGGGGTCATTTCACACAGACCCAGGAAGGAATAATACCTTCTACATAAGCAGTAACTAACTATAGGATTATTTGGTTAAAAATATAACAAAACGATTAATATTTGCAGACAAAAAATAATTCTAAAACAATACTAATCTTGTTTTTACCTGAGCTTACTACACAACTTTGTCCTGATTAATCAGCTTCAAGATTCAATTAATGTTATACACTTCGTCCGTGCAAAAAGAACTTAGTTTAGGGTGCGTACAATCAAATTTTCTGAATTTTAACTGTCGATATTTTTTAATATTTAGATTGAATGCATGAAAATGATATGCATAAATTTATCTTAAAAAGTACTTTCATGAAAATATAACTTTATTAGGTTTTTAAAGTTATATTTTATGAACCATGTCGATGTATATAATGATATTTTGTCTGCAGGGACTCCGGGAATATATATTGTCAACGTGTGCTAGCTGGCACTAAACCGATCGACATTCGCAAAAAGTTGTGAGAGGTTTCGGTTGATTATCAGCGCGGTTGATGTTGGTCTCCCGTGTAGAAGTATCCTAGTTATTCTCCCTCTACCGTACTCTCTCCACCGGTAATATAAGTTCATTTTTTTAAAGCATTATCGTATAATATACGTTTATTTAGATATTAAATGTATAGTTTATTGCAATAGTTTATTTAGATATTAAATGTATAGTTTATTGCAATATTTTTATCATAATACACCCCTCTTTTAATTATTAAAAGTGGATGAGTAGTTATAGTATACTATTTAATAGAATTATGCATGGTCTAATGACATTAAATTTCTCTTAGGCCCTGTTTGGCAGAGCTATGCTCGATTTCATGGAGTGAATCAGAGAACTCTGCCAAACAATGCTTTTTCGATAATCGCTCCTGGGTGATTCCGTGAAGTGATTCTCCGAAATGAACTAGAAATGGGAGCTGAAAAAGTCGATTCTCTGATTCACTCCCAACAAAGAGTCAGTTTCTCCATAGAGTTTATCCTATGGATTCGTTAGAGAATCACTTTCAGCGACAGAATCACTTCTCTCGGAGAATCACTTCTAACAGAGAATCAGAATCAGATGGAGCTCTACTAAACAGGCCCTTAGTTGTAATATCTTCTTGGTTTATATGTATGATAGACTTTGAACTTATATTGCAGGATGGATGATGATAGAAAGGTTTGGTCCCGATCTTTCGATGAAAGAGGTGGACTCGGCTTGGGAGGAGAAGACGTTGGCAATCCGACTACATCGTCCTCAGACGATGCACCTTAGCAATCGTTACACTAACTTCCGAAGTGTTATTGATCTTGCTGGAAGCACGATCAACATGACCACGAAGGCCTTTATTCTTGCAAGCAACCGAAGAACAAGCAAGAACAAGATGAACAATCCAGCAGGGGCTTCCTCTGCTGATTCTTGTCAAAAAAAAAGAACAAGATGAACAAGCAACTGAATTGCAATAGAATTGAATTGCTCAATCTGAAACTCGAGAAAGGTGGGGTTCCGAAGACAGCAATTAGGGCGGTTTAGCCAACACGCGCGATTACAACAGGAAGTAGTAAAGCTAACTTTCAATCTAACAAAACCCGAACCCTAATAGAGGCGGCAGCTAGCTATTTATGAGGGAGAGGGGTAGTGGAACTCGGCCAAAACAAATGGAGGCTGACTACAACTCAAATTATAAGGCCTAAGGCCCACGTCAATTCAGACTGGAAAAGTGATGTCACTTGTTTTGTAGATTCCTGTCGACTCAGATGGAATTTGGGGATGGTTCTGGATCCGTTGGAAAGTACACTTGATAAGCTTTTAGTAAAGTACAAGAACACCCCAAACGGAGTCCGGACGAAGTTGGTACAGCCAAAACAAGTCAGCTCTGTCCTGGAATCGAAGCTGAACCCAACTCGTGCACTCCCTGCTGCTCCCCCCTTGGCTGGCACCTCCTTCCTCTCCTTCTTTGTGGTAAGTGGAGGTGAAATTCTAGTGTGGATGATTTGTTGGTAGCTTGCCCATATGATGTTTGATGAAATGTCTAGCTAGGTTGTCATGAGAATGACATGATTTTTCATGCTTGTGCTGTGTCCTAGTGATTCAAGTGTACATGATTAAGTGCTGAGTTTTGTGTGCATATACATATATATATACATATACACTCAATCCATATTGGAACTTTGTGATTCACTTGCATGACTTGGGAATTTATCTATGTGCTCTTGTTCATTAGGGTAAATATGCATATATGGTTGAGCGTGTGAGAATAAGAATCACCGTATTGCGAATTTTGTGTTGGGGCTATTGACTTACTGATGTATATGGATTCCTATTGACTCACTTCTCTTGTGGCGTGTTTCGCTAGCTATAATCAAATGCTAAAGAGGAAATTCACAATATTCACTTTAGAGGGTGGGGTTGATCTGTTGGTTCATAAAATTCTTGTTCATATTGGCATTTAAATGTTACTCTCTGGGGAGTCTCCCTTGGGCTCAACCTGTCAATTGGTGCTTCTATATGGGGAGGTATTTGTTTATGCTAGGAGCAGAGGGTAGGGCTTAGAGTTATTCGTCTTCTACATAAAACCCCCTAGATTTATCAGTGTGTTGATGTGCTCTTGTTAAGCCATACTTCTCTGATTTCTAATAAGCTTATGAAAAGGGATAGTTAGCATACTAATTGGAATTGGTGGCATGTATGCTGCTAGTTTCATGTGTTAACTTTGATGAGCAGCTGAGTAGCACTATGTATAAATATATATAGACACATTTTTGTTCTGTTAATGAGATGACTAGTGCTAAAGGGCTATGTACATTATTCATTCAGAAGATAATTTTTGATCTGAAGAATATGAATTCTTGGGGCTGGCTTAGCCGAAATATCTATACTGGTAATCAAAGAATTCTATTCTTAAAGTTCATATGAATCTGTAGATTTGGATGCTCTTATTCGAATCAGAGGATGCATTATTTGATGGTGTCTCGCGCATAGCTTCTGCAATATGTGTCTTATCTTGCTAGAAGTTGTGGAGTGCCCTTCGGGAATTTATGTGTATATAGTGTCTCACAAAGAAATTTATTATGGCAGCATCTTAGTTCTTATGCTTCTATTCAGATGTGTTAGTATTTTGTTTAGCCAATTATTTTGGATTGATACATTTGCATATGAGATCATGTCTATTGCATCCTATTATCTCCCTGATCACTGCATTATGCTTAAGTTGGTGAATTATTCCTAGTCAATGTTGAGTAAAGTTACCCATGAGAATTTAGATACACAAGGGTTCTGTGTTGCGATTGATTGATTGATTGGTCGGTAATTTGTATCTATGCTTGATTTCTGATTTTCAGGAGGAGTGGCCTCTTCTTCGTGTGCCACTCCACTTCCCGCGGTTAAAGGCAAGTGCATTCCCTAGATCGTGGCTAGGATGATTAATTGATTGTTTGCTTTTAGCGTACGCAATTGTCGATGAGTATTCCAGAGGTAAGCTTTGCTTGGCTATAATTAGAAAATGGTTCCTTGTATGAAAATGCTTATAATGAGTAAATGGTTAAGGGAGTGAATGCAAGTACATCGGGCTGGGTGTCTAATTGAATTGTTCGTTGATATTTATCTGTTCATAGCTAATTTCTATTGATTGTGGCAAGTATGAGTTATATTGGTGATCGTCCCTTCGCGGATGTGATTAGTTACTGGACTCGGGTGGTCACTAGTAAGTCTTAATCTCGGTGAGTTTGCTGTACCTTTGTTAATATTGCAGTGAGTAGTGAGAATGGGGTACGGGGATACTCGTGGTTAATTTACAAGAGATATATTTAATTGTGCCCCGTCTGGGGAATTGAGTTGAGTATGATGATTGAAATGTGTTTGAGTTGAGAATTGATGTTGCATCCTTGCATTCATGATATGCATTCATGAAAAGGAAGAGGCGACCCATGTCGATGCGGGCCTCTGTGTTCACACGTAGTGAACACGAAAGTCCTACCTCGTAGTCTCATTCATCGAGGTGAATGAGAGCGAGACAGTAAGAGTAGGCACCTTCCACGGGATGGAAGGGACGTGAGGGTGCACCGATGGGTGGGCACTTTCGGCGATCTGATCGTGCATCGAGAAGAGCATTCATGTGCATTGCATCTTTAATAATGAGTTTTGTGGTGATGGTATGTCAGGGAAGATTGATTTGAATTTGATGAATGAGTGCATTTCATTGCCTTGCTAATTAGGTCATATGAATATCGTGGAGTGAGGTCGAGTTATGAACTTGACCTAAACTGATGAAAATGGTTTGGGTTGCAAAAAAAAAGGGGTGGTTGAGTCGGGAGACGTTGTGAGTTAGCGTTAAGTAACGGTTCATGGAAGTTGATTGGTTTTATTATCAAGATGATGGCTTGATTGCAGTAATTTTTGGTGTGGTCAAGTTATTACTTTAAATGGGTATGAATGCTTATTGTTCGGATATTGTTTTATTTGCATTACTTGCTCTTATGGTTAAGTTTTTATTTTACTTACGATAAATTGGGTTTATTATTTTCGTGTACTTTGCTGAGTTTAAACTCACGCTTGTTATTTAATGTTTGTAGGTGTTTTGAAGCCGGCATGCATGGATGGGGGTAGTAACACAATCACGTTGCATCACCATCATTCCATCATCTCAATTATAGTTCTGTTCTAGCTCATGCACAATTTTTGTAAAAGGTTGTTTGCGGTTATGTTTAATAAATTCCTTGTCCTGTAATAATTATGTGGTGGAGTTTATTAATTTTCTATAGAATGCGTGATTGGTTAACTAAGGACCTGCTAGAATGATATTATACTATAAATGTTTTCTGCCTGCTGAGTGGATGTCCTAGTTTTAGGGGAGGTGCTGCTGAAATTTTTAATAATTTTGACAACCTCCTAGTTGTTATCTTGCTTTGCGAATATTTATTCTTAGTGATTCGTAACTGGTGGTGCTAGAGGGTGTAACATTCGGGGCACGGGGTGTTATACTTTTAAGTCTCTGTTTGTTATTTATTTGTATCCATTGCTTCTCTTCCAGTAGACGCTAATTCTATGGGAGTGAACGGAGAATTTGAAGATTAAGACTCAGCAGTAGATCGATAAGGCAAATCGTAACCTTTGATCATGTTAAACCTATATTTACAAAAGTAATTTATTTATACAATTTCATGCTATTTGTGTATCAATGATTAATTGCTGAGAATAGATATATACCTAATTGACATTATACCACCTTGATTATTGGAATATCATGTATCCATTGTTAACCCTAGGTTAGGACATTATTAGTTGGACTTGAACGTACATATTACCAACATTGGGTTATTGTAGCTATGCCTAGACACGCTTAGTTATACGATAGGATTTACATCACATGTTGAATAATGTTAATTTTGACTTAATTAGATATTGAATTGTGCCCGATAGTCACTATTCTAAAATTTATAGTACCATGGCAGGGTGTGCCATTTGTCTTTGATAAACAAAATAGTATTCCCTCGGGTAAATAATCGTGTAGTAAAGGAGGTGCCATTAGCACATTTGAAATGTGGATGTCTTGTCTGAGATAATTTAAGAACTTAATCTTGTGCGCCATTGAACTAGGCTAATATCATATAATCACATGTTTGGTATGGGACAGACCTAACTGATTAATTTGTAATGTCTAAATCTGAGTACATGCTAGTTGGTGGTATGGGTTCCAAGATGGATGGGTAGATTCACATGGCTCAAGAGGGAGCTCTGAGGGGTGAAACCTTAGTGAGTAGTACAGAGTTTAGATAGAACATTGTAAAGATTTTATCGTGATCTCTCTGCCGACACACTAAAGAAAATGTGTTAATCTGGGGCAAAAGGAGATTATCATGTCTTGTGGATAAAGCACTACAATCTCTGTACGTAGAGTGTAAAACTATTCGAATAACCGTGTCTATGATCATGTACATACTCGGGAATTCTAAACCTTTTTTGTTTGCTTAAGCAAATCTATGTATTGATCATGAGGTTTTTATCAAGATGTAGCACTATCAAAATTTTTGAACATTCTTGAAGCTTGATCATCATCTAAAAATTTTATAGAAACGTTGATGATGTGTATTAGGACTATCCAAAAAAATTTAAAAATATGGTTTGAATAAATTTTCATTCAGTTGAATTTTGCTAGTAAAGCTTTTATCAGAATAGTAGCACTTTTATAATCTTTTAAAATTTCTAAAGCTTGATAATCATCTAAAAATTTTATGGCAACATTATTGATGCATCAAGACCATCCAAAAATTATTCAAAATTTTATAATATTATTTATTCTATTTTTCATTCGGTTCAAATTTTTCGGTTAGCCTTTTATCTGGACAATATCACTATCAGAATTTTAAAAAATATCTCAGGCTTGATCATCATCTAAAATTTTTATAGTAACATTAGTGATGTGTCAAGACCATCCACAAAAAATCTCAAAAGTTTCAACATGTTTTGCACTATTTTTCGTTTGGTTCAATTTTACCGAAATCTCGGATAATCTCGGCGAAATTTCGGTATTTCTTAGTGAAATCTCAGTTGAAAAAAAATGGATTTTAATTTTGGTTTTTATATTTTATCCGTAATTTATATAAAATTTTAAGATCTCGATAAAATTTTAAATTTCATCTACCCAAGATGTCAAGCGAAACGAGATTCCAAACCCTGACGACAAAAGCAATATTAAAATCTTCTGCTTTTCCCTCGAAAAAAGAGAGAAAACATAGGACAGGGTTAGCCTTGGCCAAAGGAGCACGCATGCACTACACGTATACTGTACTGTCGGCCTTCTAGAAAATCACGCAAACTGATACCAGATATACTTCGCAGCCAAGCTACGTAACATCGGCAAACCAATCTTGCCGTCTACCAACCTAGCTAGCTTTATAACTGTTACCCCGTTAGTTAGCTCCTGTGAACTTATGGATACACATAAAGCTGCAGAGTATTTTTCGTCAAGGCACCTGCTACTGGTAAACTATTATAACATACTAGGTTGATCTGCGTATTACGTTGCGCCGGTTGAATTTTGATAGTATGTTTAGATTCTAAAACACATTTAGCCAAAGTATTCCGACATATACGAATGATGGGAACAATAACAAAACAAATAAAAAAAATGTGCATGCCATAATAGGAGATGTAAAATTACCGGTAGAAGGGCTTGGATGTATTTTTTTGTTCCTGCAAAACTACTAACCGGAGGACCCAACCGTGAATATACAGACTACGGAGCTTTTTTTTGCAAACGAAAAAATAAAAGTAGAGGACCCATACGCGAATATATGAAACGATATTGCTCTTTTTGCAAAATCACTGATAGAAGGGTCTGGATGTAATTTTTTTGTTTTCGCAAAACCACCCACCGAGGGACCTGTTCGCGAATATCTGAGACTCTGATTTTTTCATAAAATAACCGTAGGAGAACTAAGCGTAATTCTGAAATTTACGGAGGGTCTCTTCGCAAAAAAAAGACACGTGGATAGGTTGGCTGGTCCGCGCTACGCCACCCCGTATGAAATCTAGTTCGCTGGTTCTTCTCGGGAAAATAAAGTTGGAGGACCCGTACGCGAATACACGAAACTATAGGGTTCTTTCGGTAAAATTACCGGTAGAAGGGTCTGAATGTTTTTTTTGTTTATGCAAAACTACCCACCGTAGGACCCAACCGTGAATATACAAACCACAGAGCTTTTTTTCGGAAACGAAAAAATAAAGATGGAGGGCCCGTACGCGAATATACGAAGCGATATGGCTCTTTTTACAAAACCACCGATCGAAGGGCCTGGATGTAATTTTTTATTTTCGCAAAACCACCCACCGGAGGACCTACCCACGAATATACACGGACTATGGATTTTTTTCTGAAATAACCGGCCGAAAGGACCTAAACGCGATTTTCAATTTTCCTGAAAGGACCTAAACGTGATTTCCGGATTTCCGGAGGGCCTCGCCCAGGCGCCGACACGTGGATGGCCTGGTTGAGCTCGAAATCTTCCGGCTTTAATAGATTGTATACACATATTTCTCACTCCGAGAAAATAGTAGAAACCGAGTTACAGGGGAAAAAATAGAGAGATAGAGCTGTAGAAATATCTCTTTCGACGAATTATTTGGAAAAGACTGAAGACCGAGCTGGAAAACTGAGGTGGGCAAATAGTCCAGAGGAAAAAAGGGCGAAAAATTATTAGAGATGACAACCTTCTTTTGTCGAGCCTAACACTTTACGTGTTCACCGAGTAATAATATATGTTCTAAAAAATATTAGAGATTGAGATGGAAAATCGAGCTGGGAAAAAAGTCTAGAGATAGAGCTGCACATATATTTTTGGTGATGAAAATATTTTTCCGGAAAAAACGGAGAAAGGAACTAGACGTAAGGAGTAAGGGCCTGTTTGTTACGTTTTTGGACCTGTCCGCTATCCTGAAAAATTAGAAAAGGGCTTGTTCGCGATTTGAATTTAACGGGAGCTTTTTTCTGTAAAATAGCGCGCGAGGGACCTAAACGCGATTAAGAAAAAAATATCTTCCCCTCACAAAAAACCGCGAAGGATTTATTCGTAATCTATAGGGACCTATCCGTAATTTGAAGAAATGGAGGGATTTTTTCGCGAATGTGCGTAGGGTGACACATGGATAGGTTGGTGTAACGTCCCAAATTTTGGTCAATTTTAAATTTTGGAGTTATTTGAATTTTTACGAATTTACCAACCTCTATTTGCATTTAATTACCTTTAATTGAATTTATCTAATTTTTCTGGGATTTATTGGATTTAATTAACATTTATTTAAACTATCCTTCTCTTGATTAATTAATATCAGAAAAATTATTTATCAAAAATAAATGAAAATATTTTATTTAGGCTCAAAATGCTCTGAAATATTTTCTAGAATTTTTCTAGAATTTTTCGGGTATTTTTAGTGCCCCAAATAATTACTTTGAATTTCGGAATTATTTTTATTGTCAAAATCTGGAAAATTGGCTAGCTACAGTGTTGGTAGGCCCAACACTTGTGCTCGCCGAGAAACCCTAAGCGCCGCCCGATCCTAGCCGTCGGATCTCGTCGAATGGTCTGCGATTAAATCTTGCGCCGCATGGTAGTGATTCAATCCGCGTTGGATCGCAATCGGACGGTCGATGTGACCGGACGACCTCGGGAGTGGGCGACTGTTGCACCGCCGCTCGCCGTTGGCCTCCGCAGATATTGTCAGAGATTGTGCGCGTTGTCCAAGGCATGTCCGAGCGGGTGAGGTATATCTCCGTGCTCAGCACTTCACCCCGCTCATTTCGCCTCAACTCTCGCACGCTCTCGCCCTCCGTAGCCCTCTCGGGAGCTCGCCGTAGTTAGTACTCTTCCCCGCCTCGGTTTTCCTCGTGCCCCACCGCCGTCCGTCATTCCCCGCCGTCGCCAAGACCCTCTCCGAGTTCCTCGTGCCAAGGCGCATCCAGCTGACCACTTCTTCCGACCGGAGAGGCTCGAAACCGCCGTCGACCGCGTCATCTTCTTCAACTCCGGCGACCAGCGCCACCACTTCTTCCTCGACGCCTCGCGAGCTTCAGCAGCCGTCAGATCTTCATCGGACGCTCGAGGTGAGGCCACGTAGTCGTTTATTTGAATCACAGCCGAAAAGGTAGGATTAGATCTGGTCCGTAGGATCTTGATCGTAAGGTTCGAGAGAAACGCGTCGGTGTATGTATAGTGAAGCGCTTTCGGTATGGTTGCGCCGTTGGATCTTCATCCGACCGCATCTGTGTGCCCACGTGCCGTGGCCGTTGCGTTGTTAATGGCCGTCGATGCTTGGATGCTCGGCTCAGATGAGGCCACGTATGTTAGAGAATAGTAAACCGCTCGGTTAACCGTAGCCGTAGATCTCTAATCTAACCGTCAATATTGCGCCACGTAGGCCTTGTAGCGATGCATTGCTTCGTAACGACCGACCGTTGGATCTAAATCAACGGCCGAGATTCATCGTCGCGTGGCAGACGTTTCTCCACCGCGTGTCGATCATTTGAGTGGCCCAAGCAACATTCACCGCCCACATGTCGATGGGTGAGTCACCGTTTGTCTTGACGTCGATGGCGTCATCCGCCCACCTGTCGTGGCGAGGGTGACGTGGAGGCTCCTGGTGCTGACACATGTCGCCGGCGGAATTAATCCGGATTTTCAGTATAAAAATAAAAGGGATAATTCGGTTATTATTTAATTGAATTTTAGTAAACTTGAAAATGATGTAACTTTTGCATCTTAACTCGGATTTGGGTGATTCCAGTGCCCAAAAATTTGTAAAAATGTGAACTATTTATTGGTGATTTTTATTTGATTTTTAGAATTTGTCTTGCTGTTTGTATTGAGTGCTATTGTATGTTGCTTGCGTGCGCTAGACTCCAAGTTGCCGGATTTCGTCGAAGGGGAATTTGAAGACCCGTCGCAGAACCTCGACCAGAACCAACTCCTCTTCGAAGGCAAGTCATGCTTTGATCATTTCGCGCCTAGTTTTAAAACTATATTTTGATTTCCATATTGCATGCTATGTTAAGTACAACCACTATTGATTAAATTGGGAAATGGTAGTTAAAAGCCAAACTTGTTATGCCACCTTGATTATAAATGTTTATATGCCTGAAACCTTGTCCACCCTAAGATGCTTAAATATGTTGGATGCTAATATGATGCCAACACGGAGGCTAGACCGTGATTAGGCGCTTAGCACGCTTGTATCGTGGAATGACTTTCAAATATCAAATGAATATTGACTAAACAATTATGGAGCGATTTTGGAAAATGCGATGATGTCATGAATTGGGCCGGGATAGTGACACGTGTGGTGCTATTCATGAACTGATGTGGAAAATGGCATGTGTTGCTTAAGTATAAAGTGGGGTGGGAAAATGATTTGAGCAGGGGCAAGTGGCAAGAAGGCTTCGTGCAGCTGTGGGCTGTGTGGCAATGGGATGTATGAAAAGATTGTGAAGGCGTGTGCCGAGATGTATAAAATGGTTGTCTTGCAGGGACAATTAAGGACTTAACCTTGCGAGCCTTTGAGCTGAGTTAAGTGTACAACCACTTATGCGGAATGGGACGGACCTAGTTAAGTAGGTTTCTAATATCTTTCCTTTGATACCTCGGGGTGTGATTACACCAAAAATGTAACAGATGCGGAGGCGTACTGTCTTTGCGGCTTGGTACCCATCTAGCAGTATGTGCTGTTCTAAACTTTGGCTCTGTGTGAGGAAGTGTTAGGAAGGCAATCTTGGAGAGGATCATCGCTAAGTGTTAGTCTCTGAAAGACTTTGTTACAATCAATCGCTGTGTGGTGAGCAGTGTATCCTGTGGGTAAAGTGTCTGACCTCTGCAGAGTGTGTGTGTGAATCTATTGAATAGCCGTGTCATGATCTTGGACATTGCTCATTGATTCTGATCAAGGGTTAGATTTTCAAAATGAAAATGTGGAATGGGTGGTGTGTGCCAAAAAGTCAGTATGAAGGAAATTAGGGCTATGTGCCAAACTCTTGGAAAAGAATTGAGAAATTAATTATTAAATATTATTGATCTTCTTGCTTTTAATCTAATAGGACTACCTATCAAAAGAAATCTTTGCTTTATGCAAAATAACCAATTAAGCCTTTCCTTGGAATAAGCCTTGCATATAGTAATAGTGCGCATTGTGCATGACTTGTTGAGTATGTTGTATACTCACCCTTGCATCGACAAAAACCTCGAGAAGAAGAAGAAGCCGTGCCGACTTGGAATGAAGAGTTAAATCGAAGGCCGGGAGGATTAAGGGTTGAGCCGCACTCGGAGCTTGTGGTCATGAAGAGTTCATCGCTTTACTTTTGCTTCGTGATAAACTGTTTACTTGATATTTATCGCCTGCGTGTGAAGTAATGTAAGGTGGCCATAAGGCCATGTAATTCGTTACTATTAATGTTTGAAGTACTTATTATTTATTTCATTGTGTATGATTGTGATACTTCAACTTTGTTTATCTGTGTGTACTAAGCGTGATCTGGACTAGTACGGAATACCAGAGTGTCGAATCATAAAGATTCGGGGCACGCGAGGATGGTATCGAGCCATCTTGTTCAGAGGACTCGACCCTAGTTAGGTCGGCGTTTTAATGGAGTCCAAATTAATTTCTAAAGAATAAAATCTGGACAAGAATAATCAATGAAATCTTGACTCATCTCTTCTTCTTTACTTCATACCTCTGCTTTATTTTTTTTGCTATTACTTTCATGTTCTTTAAAATTTGTTGTTACGACGCGTTGCTTTGGCGGATGCGGATGGTTCACTCCTTTGGAGGCGTCACGGTGGCTCTGTTGCGAGCTCGGAGGATGCTCCAGTGTTGGGAGGCTTCGACCGACCACTCTACAAGTCCCTTTGGATAGTCAGCGGATCGCTCGTGGATGGGAGACGACTCGACCTTATGCGCTCGGGAGCACGCGCGCTAGTCGTCGCGCCGCCTCACGGTGAAGCGAGCAGCTCTGGCGGGCATCTGAGTGTGCCGAGTTGCGCTGGCGGATCAGCCGGGACCACGGCTTTGGCTGTGGGATACCGCCTTTCGTGTGCACCCGACGCGGTGGACCCTGCGAGCCGCTTGGACTGGAGGATGACGCCGCCGTCGTACACAGGCGGGTTCGCGCTGCCACGGGAGGAGGTGATGGGCGCCACGACTACGGGCTGCGGGCCGTCTACGCGTTTTGGAGAGACCGAGGAGGCCTTACGAGACCCGCATGCACGCCGTTCGAGAGGATCGCCGGTGGAGGAGGCTCTTCTGGGCGAGAGAGCGAGCAGCTGTCATGGAGCTCGGCAGCGGCGGCGAGCGAGCGAGCAGCCGGCGCCGCCAGAGGACCAGCAGCCAGTGGAGCCCCTAGCTGCGCCAGTGGGAGGGCATGGGGACCAGTTTGCCCCGATGCCAGCTCACCCGCCGGTTTACGTGATCGGCGAGCCGCAGCATGGTTGGCTTGAGGAGTGATGATTTGTCGAGGATGCGATGTCGACTTTGCGTCGAGACTTAGTTGTTTTGAGTCGCGTCTTTATTTCCGAACTTTAGTATGCAATGTTGTAATGAACAATTGGATGTGATGGTTGTGATTGTCGTATGGTTACATAGTCCTTAGACTATGTACTAAACCATACTTAATTATTATTATGCTTGAATGCTTAATGGTTCTATTTAAGTTACACTGTTTCCCGTATAAGTTCCATACTCGCCTATTCTTTTCCCTCTTATCTCTAAACCCGAAGAATCAGCAGATGGTGAACACTGCTTAACAACGGGCGGAGGCGGTGGATCACGTCACGGAGGCGATCGAGACCATACACCGCCACCCGAGCGGCACCGCCGGTGGATATCACGAGAACTTAGGCGCATTTCTCGCGGACAAACGCGATTAATGCAAACAATGATGACAACAGTACAACACTCGGCTTTTCGGGCCGTCGCTAACAACCAAAATTTGTGAACAATGGGCCCGTCCTACTCAAGATTATCTGAGTTTATGAGGACCCGACCGCCCACATTCTCGGGCAATGCCGATCCACTCGAGGAGATGATTGGTTGAGAACTATCGAAGGAAATTGCACATAACCCGGTGTGAAGGACATGAGAGGTGCTTTATGCCTCTCACCGACTTGAGGAACAAAGCGGTGAATGGTGGGAGAATGCTCAGCGTCGCGAGAGAACCCGAGGAGATTACTTGGGAGGAAGTCACCCTAGCTTTTCGTCAATACCATGTCTTGGGAGGGTATTATGGAGCTGAAAAAGGAGGAATTTCGAGCTCTGAAGCAAGGAGGCGAGCGGTGGCGACTATCTGAATAAATTCACTCGATTAGCACGCTATGCACCGGATGGCGAGCGACAGACAAGGCAAAGCGATCCGTTTCTGAAGGACTTAACATCGGTCTCTGGTGGGACTAATCACCCACACTTTCCACGATTTTCAAGAAGCGGTAAACAAAGCGCTCATCTTTGGAAGACAAGCGCAAAGAGCGGGCGACAACAGTAAATGCCGCATGGCACTGACAAGGAGGACGCCATGGTCCGCAAAAGACTAGAATGATACCTCGGCAATTCCATAGGTTTCCAGGAAGCGTTGTCGACGCCGCCACCAATGCCAAGACGGTCGGACAAACCCTCGAGACTCCCATCGAATTAATAATCGAGAATGGTGGAAATCGGCAAATGGCGTGAAGGCGTTGCTACAAGCGCAACGAGGCGGGCATTTCGCCAATGCGTGCCCAAAGAAAGGAGGCGTGGCCTTGATGCGCTTCAATCTAGGGAGCACCCGGCCAAGACCCTACCCAAGGAGGAAGCCGAGTACTGCTCAAGTTGGAGCTCGCCACGAGCATTCACACGAGGCGGATTAATCATATCTCCATGAGCGAAGTCCACAATGCTACGGGCGTCATGCTCGGTAAGTTCCTAGTCAACTCGATGCCGACTACCGTACTATTTGATTCGGGGAGCTTCGCATTCGTTCGTTTCTCGAGATTTTGCCATGACAAATGATCTGGATATTATTAACCTTAAGAGTACACTCCTAGTTCAATCCACGGATCGAACTCCGTTCTAAGGTCGGATGTTACGGAGTTAAGTTATTAATAAAAGGAGTAGAGTTCCTAGCGAACCTTATTATACTAGATACCCAAACCTGGATGTTATCACAGGAATGGATTAGTTGACTAAGCATAAGGTCAGTATTAGATTGTGGGCGGAGAGTTGTGTCTATTGAGAGCCACGAAGGTAGGAAAGTGGAATTTCAAGCGATGGCGATTCGAGGAGGGCAATTGTTGGTAAACAATTTGGAAGCTGTCGATATAAGAGATGTACCGATGGTCGATGAATACCGGATGTTTTCGAGGAATTACAGGAATGCCACGAACAGAGACATAGAGTTAAGTAATTGACTTAGTACTCAGAGCAACACCGATAGCAAAGAGACCATATCGGATGTCCACCGAAGAGTTGGTGGAGATGAAGAAACAGATTGAGGAGTTGTTGGAAAAAGGATTCATCAGACCGAGTGTATAGACTATCGCGCACTTAACGAAGTGACGATAAAGAATAAATACCCGTTACCCCGAATCGATGATCTTTTCGATCAATTAAGAGGAGCAGGAGTATTCTCCAAAATTGACCTTAGGTCAGGATATCACCAGCTGAAAATCAAGACAGAGGACATACCCAAGACCGCATTTTCCTCAAGATATGGACATTATGAGTTCACCGTTATGTCATTTGGATTGACAAATGCGCATACTTCATGAACTTGATGAATAAAGTATTCATGGAAGACTTAGATAAATTTGTGGTTGTGTTCATAGATGATATTCGGTTTATTCAAGGACTAATGAAGAAACGCGTAACATTTGAGATTAATCTTGGAGAGACTAAGAGAACAACAGTTGTATGCAAAGTTTAGTAAATCGATTTACGGAAGAGTAAGGTAGATTTCTTAGGGCATGTCATGACAATAGAAGGATCATGATGGACCCAAGCAAGGTTGAGACGATTGCTACATTGGGAGTCGCCGAGCAGGTTTCGCAAGTTCGGAGTTTCCTTGGAATGGTGGTTATTACCGCCGATTTATAGAAGGATTTTCGACAATTGCTAGGCCAATTACGCAATTGCTAAAGAAGGAAAAGAAGTTTGTTTGGACACGGATTGCGAGAAGAGTTTCCAAGAATTGAAGAAAAAATCGACATCGGCACCGGTGTTAGTTCAACCCGGCGTGCACCAAAGTTTTGATATTCTTGCGATGCATCACGCCAAGGGCTTGGATGTGTGTTGATGCAAAATGGAAAGGTAGTCGCCTATGCATCAAAGCGATTAAGGCCACATGAAGAAATTACCCGACACACGATCTAGAATTAGCGGTAGTAGTGCACATGCGAAGATATGGCGTCACTATCTTATTGGTAATAGGTGTGAGGTGTATCTGAGATCATAAAAGCCTTAGATACATTTTCACCCAATCGACTGAACATGAGGCAAAGGAGATGGTTAGAGCTAATCAAGGATTACAACATGGGAATCCATTATCATCCGGCAAGGCCAGCGAGTGGTGATGCCCTGAGTAGGAAAAGCCATGGACTAAGTTGAAAGTGGAAGAAAGCGAGGAGAAGCGTGCAAGGACCTTCAGAGGTTAAAAGCGGAAGTTGTTCAGAAGGATTCAGTAGCTGCATTAGAAGTAAAGCCTATCTTGGAGGATCAGATTAGAGAAGGTCGAGAAGAATGAGGAGAAGATCGAGAGAATCAAGGCCAAGATGGAGGAAGGACGAGCAAAAGATTTTAAATTGGACGAACAAGGTACATTATGGATGAAGGAGCGTGTTGTGTACCCAACAAAAAGGAATTAAGCGATTAATATTGGAGGAAGCTCATGACTCAAGTACTCAATTCACCCAGGCGCAAAAATGTACCAAGATTTGAAAGAAAGGTTACGGTGGCGAATATGAAGAGAGAGGTTCTTGAACACGTAGCACTATGTGATGTATGCCGTGAGTCAAAGCTATGCATCGAGACCCGCAGGCTCGCTGCGACCATTGAAAATACCGAGTGGAAATGGGAGGAAATCGGAATGGATTTCATTACCGGATTGCCAAGAACGCAAGGAGGTTATGACTCCATATGGGTTATCGTGGATCGATTGACTAAAGTCGCACATTTCCTACCAGAGAAGACAACCTATTCAGGAGATAAGTTAGCCGAGCTATACATGGCAAGGATCGTATGCTTGCATGGAGTCTTAGAAGAAGATAGTGTCGGACAAAGGTACCCAATTTACCTCAAGATTTTGGGATAAATTGCATACTGACAATGGGCACCGCTTGAATTCGATCTGACTTATCACATAAGCGGATGGACGATGAAAGAGTCAACGGATATTGGAAGATATGTTGAGAGCTTGTGCGTTAGCATATCGTCGACTTAGGACAAATGTTTGCCATATCACGAGTTTAGTTACAACAATAGCTATCAAGCAAGTCTTGAGATGTCACCTTTTGAAGCCTTGTATGGTCGACCTTGTAGGGCGCCGTTAAATTGGAATGAGACCAGGAGGCGTCGTGTCTTGGACCGGACATACTTCAAGAAGCGAAGAGCAAATAGCGATCGAGAAAGGTTAAAGATTGCACAGTCAAGGCGAGAAGAGCTCTGTGAGACAACCGTCGTAGAGATTTGAGTTTTGAACCGGAGGATTACGTGTATCTCAGAGTTACGCCGCTTAAGGGAGTCCAGAGGTTTCACAAAAAGGGTAAACTTGCGCCAAGATATGTAGGACCATTTAAGATCATCAGCCGTAAGGGCGAAGTCGCCTACCAGCTGGAATTACCGCCGTCACTAGCAGGAGTGCACAATGTTTTTCATGTGTCACAACTCAAAAAGTGTCTCCGAGTGCCTGAAGAACAAACATCGCTAGAGAAAGTTGAACTACGGGAAGACTTGACTTACAAAGAGCAACCGATAAAAATTCTGGACATAATGGATCGCAGAACCAGAAACAAGACAACCCGTTTTTGCAGAGTTCAGTGGAGCAACCACACAGAAAGTGAAGCCACCTGGGAACGAGAGGAAGATCTGAAAAAGGAATTCCCAAACCTATTCTATAGTTAAGCCTCGAATCTCGGGGACGAGATTCTGTTAAGGGGGGTAGGTTTGTAACGTCCCAAATTTTGGTCAATTTTAAATTTTGGAGTTATTTGAATTTTTACGAATTTACCAACCTCTATTTGCATTTAATTGCCTTTAATTGAATTTATCTAATTTTTCTGGGATTTATTGGATTTAATTAACATTTATTTAAACTATCCTTCTCTTGATTAATTAATATCAGAAAAATTATTTATCAAAAATAAATGAAAATATTTTATTTAGGCTCAAAATGCTCTGAAATATTTTCTAGAATTTTTCTAGAATTTTTAGTATATTTTAGTGCCCCAAATAATTACTTTGAATTTGGAATTATTTTTATTGTCAAAATCTGGAAAATTGGCTAGCTACTGGTGTTGGGCGGCCCAACACTGTGCTCGCCCGGGAAACCCTAAAGCGCCGCCCGATCCTAGCCGTCGGATCTCGATCGAATGGCTGCGATTAACGTCTTCACCGCCTTACGGCGTGATTCAATCCACGTTGGATCGCAATCGAGACGATCGATGTGGCCGGACGACCTCGGGAGTGGCGTATTGCACCGCCGCTTCGCCGTTAGCCTCCGCAGATATTGTCGAGATTGTGCGCGTTGTCCAAGGCATGTCGGCGGGTGAGGTATATCTCCGTGCTCGGACTTCACCCGTTCATTTCGCCTCAACTCTCGCACGCTCTCGCCCTCCGTAGCCCTCTCGGGAGCTCGCCGTAGTTAGTACTCTTCCCCGCCTCGGTTTTCCTCGTGCCCCACCGCCGTCCGTCATTCCCCGCCGTCGCCAAGACCCTCTCCGAGTTCCTCGTGCCAAGGCGCATCCAGCTGACCACTTCTTCCGACCGGAGAGGCTCGAAACCGCCGTCGACCGCGTCATCTTCTTCAACTCCGGCGACCAGCGCCACCACTTCTTCCTCGACGCCTCGCGAGCTTCAGCAGCCGTCAGATCTTCATCGGACGCTCGAGGTGAGGCCACGTAGTCGTTTATTTGAATCACAGCCGAAAAGGTAGGATTAGATCTCGGTCGTAGGATCTTGATCGTAAGGTTGAGTAGAACCCGTCGGTGTATGTATAGTGAACTGCTCGGTATGGTTGCGCCGTTGGATCTTCATCCGACCGCATCTGTGTGTCCACGTCGCCGTAGCCGTTGCGTTGTAAATGGCCGTCGATGCTTGGATGCTCGGCTCGGATGAGGCCACGTATGTTAGAGAATAGTAAACCGCTCGGTTAACCGTAGCCGTAGATCTCTAATCTAACCGTCAATATTGCGCCACGTAGGCCTTGTAGCAGTGCATTGCTCGGTAACGACCAACCGTTGGATCTAAATCCAACGGCCGAGATTAAATTCGTCGCGTGGCCAGACGTTTCTCCACCGCGTGTCGATCATTGAGTGGCCCAAGCAGCATTCACCGCCCACATGTCGATGGGTGAGTCACCCATTTGTCTTGACGTCGGCATGGCGTCATCCGGCCCACCTGTCGTGGCCGAGGGTGGCGTGGAGGCTCTGGTGCTGACACATGTCGCGGCGGAATTAATCCGGATTTTCAGTATAAAAATAAAGGGATAATTCGGTTATTATTTAATTGAATTTTAGTAAACTTGAAAATGATGTAACTTTTGCATCTTAACTCGGATTTGGGTGATTCAGTGCCCAAAAATTTGTAAAATGTGAACTATTTATTGGTGATTTTTATTTGATTTTTAGAATTTGTCTTGCTGTCTGTATTGAGTGCTATTGTATGTTGCTTGCGGCGCTAGACTCCAAGTTGCGGATTTCGCCGAAGGAATTTGAAGACCCGTCGCAGAACCTCGACAGAACCAACTCCTCTTGAAGGCAAGTCATGCTTTGATCATTTCGCGCCTAGTTTTAAAAGTATATTTTGATTTCCATATTGCATGCTATGTTAAGTACAACCACTATTGATTAAATTGGGAAATGGTAGTTAAAAGCCAAACTTGTTATGCCACCTTGATTATAAATGTTTATATACGAAACCTTGTCCACCCTAAGATGCTTAAATATGTTGGATGCTAATATGATGCCAACACGGGAGGCTAGGCCGTGATTAGTCGCTTAGCTTTGCTTGTATGCGTGGAATGACTTTCAAATATCAAATGAATATTGACTAAACAATTATGGAGCATTTTGGAAAATCGATGATGTCATGAATTGGGCTGGGATAGTGACACGTGTGGTGCTATTCATGAAGCGATGTGGAAAATGGCATGTGTTGCTTAAGTATAAAGTGGGGTGGGAAAATGATTTGAGCAGGGGCAAGTGGCAAAAAGGCTTCGTGCGAGTGGGCACGTGTGGCAATGGGATGTATGAAAAGATTGTGAAGGCTGTGTGCGAGATGTATAAAATGGTTGTCTTGCAGGGACAATTAAGGACTTAACCTTGCGAGCCTTTGAGCTGAGTTAAGTGTACAACCACTTATGCAGAATGGGGACGGACCTAGTTAAGTAGGTTTCTAATATCTTTCCTTTGATACCTCGGGGTGTGATTACACCAAAAATGTAATCGTGCGGGGAGGCGTACTGTCTTTGCTGCTTGGTACCCATCTAGCGGTATGTGCTGTTCTAAACTTTGGCTCTGTGTGAGGAAGTGTTAGGAAGGCAATCTTGGAGAGGATCATCGCTAAGTGTTAGTCTCTGAAAGACTTTGTTACAATCAATCGCTGTGTGGTGAGCAGTATCTGTGGGTAAAGTGTCTGACCTCTGCAGAGTGTGTGTGTGAATCTATTGAATAGCCGTGTCATGATCTTGGACATTGCTTTCGGTGATTCTGATCAAGGGTTAGATTTTCAAAATGAAAATGTGGAATGGGTGGTGTGTGCCAAAAAGGCGTGTGAAGGAAATTAGGGGTGTGTGCCAAACTCTTGGAAAAGAATTGAGAAATTAATTATTAAATATTATTGATCTTCTTGCTTTTAATCTAATAGGACTACCTATCAAAAGAAATCTTTGCTTTATGCAAAATAACCAATTAAGCCTTTCCTTGGAATAAGCCTTGCATATAGTAATAGTCGCATTGTGCATGACTTGTTGAGTATGTTGTATACTCACTCTTGCATCGACAAAAACCTCGAAGAAGAAGAAAGCCGTGCCGCTTGGAATGAAGAGTTAAATCGAAGGCAGGAGGATTAAGGGGTTGAGCCGCACTTTCGATGCTTTGTGGTCATGAAGAGTTCATCACTTTACTTTTGCTTCATTGATAAACTGTTTACTTGATATTTATAAGCCTGCGTGTGAAGTAATGTAAGGTGGCCATAAGGCCATGTAATTAGATTACTATTAATGTTTGAAGTACTTATTATTTATTTTCATTGTGTATGATTGTGATACTTCAACTTTGTTTATCTGTGTGTACTAAGCGTGATACGGACTAGTACGGAATACCTGAGTGTCGAATCCGCAAAGATTCGAGGCACGACGATTAGGAGGCTCCAATTCTTCCGCTTATAATAGGATTACTAGGTAGATAAGCGCGCTGCGTCGGCTGAATTTCGATTGCATGCGCTCGGAAAAATAATAATTTTTTATTTTCGCAAAATCACCCACCGATCAAAAATAGTCTAGTGGAAAAAGGATAAGCGCACTCTTTGAACTATTGAATTCGATAGCATGCGCTCGGAAAAATAATAATTTTTATTTTCGCAAAACCACTCACCGATCAAAAATAGTCTAGAGGAAAAAGGGCAAAAATTATTAGAGATGACAACCTTCTTTTGTCGAGCCAAATACTCTCTGCGTTCAGCGAGTAATAATACATGTTCGCAAAACCACCCACCGTGAAAAATAGGCTAGAAGAAAAAGGCGAAAAATCTTGATGAATCTGTGTTTTTTGTGGCGAAAACATTTTTTCGGGTTTTTGGGTGTGAAAACATTTTTAGGTTTTTGTTGCATTTGTTAAAAAATGGGTCGTTAGGAGGTAGATAAGCGCTATCTTCTTGTAGGTTGAATTCGATAGCATGCGCTCGGAAAATAATAATTTTTATTTTCATAAAACCACCCACCGGTCAAAAATAGTCTAGAGGAAAAAGGAAAAAATTATTAGAGATGACAACCTTCTTTTGTCGAGTCTAATACTCTCTGCGTTCAGCGAGTAATAATACATGTTCGCAAAACCACCCACCGGTGAAAAATAGCTTAGAGAAACGCATTCGGTTTTTTGTGACGAAAATATTTTTCGGGTTTTTTGGTGACGAAAATATTTTTCGAGAAAAGCGGAGAAAGGACTGAGCGTATGAAGCGGGGACTTGTTTGTTATTTTTGGACTGTTAGCTATCTGAAAAAATTAGAAAAGGGCTTGTTCGCGATTTGAACTTAACGGGAGGCTTTTACGTAAAATACCGTGCGAGGACCTAAGCGAAGGAAAAAAAATATTTTCGTCTCACAAAAAATCGCGAAGGACCTATCCGTAATTTCGAAGAAACGGAGGGGTTTTTTCGCAAATTGGCACGGCGACACGTGGCTAGGCCGGTTGAGCCGGAAATCCCTCGCGTGTAATAGGTTTGATATTATTATACATATACATACACATTGAACATAGAGAGTTGGTAGAGGAACATGCAGCTAAGATATGTTAGAATATATTTATTAACCTAATAAAGTTATAATATTATAAAAACAATTTTTGAGACAAATATATACATAATTTTAATGCATAAAATTTAAATAGTTTAAAATTATATTAACAACTAAAGTTTCAAACATTTAACTATTCGTATGTCTAAAATAACAACTTTCTCCTCTAAAAAGACAACTTTCTGTGAAGGAAGGAAAGATGATCGAGACGAATAAGAACGGAACCAACGAACAGACGAGAATGTGCGCGTAGGAACATGCGTGCAAAGGTATCTCGATGGAGTGGAGGCCTTGGTCCTGGAGGGCAAGCCCCACGACACGGTCCCACCACTGGCTCCGCATGCAGATGCAAGGGACGCAAGCAACATTCACGCGCCAACCGGCAACTGCTCTCTTCTGATTGTTCGAAATAATTTGATAATCGAGACTTAATTTGTACTTTCCTGGTCCAAACGCGATGCACTTTACGCCCACGTAGACGCATATAATGACTCGTGGCCACAATTTACACCTTGATTAGACTATTGTTGATTCGTGGATTTGATCCATAGACCGTTTCCACTTGTTAGCCACTAAAACCTTGTGAACCGAGTCCACCATAGATCAGCACCATTCCGTGGATCTAGTCCATAAATTGAGGGAGCACATGTCATCCTCGAGCCCTTTTATTTATTTAAACTGAAGGGAATATTTCCTAGAATATATCTCTTCTCTCTCTCTTTTCAGCATTTTCTCTCCCATCCAAACTTTCAGAAAGCCCAATCTTTCTCATATGAGTTTCGATTGAACCCATTCAAGTTTCAAAATCCATCTAAAATCAAGCCATATCTTCCAGTACCATCCATTCGCAATTTGGAGTTTGTTTGAATTGTATTTTCGAATTGTTTTTGTATTTGCATTTTCTCTCTCGTTAGACGTTGATGATTCTAGGAGATTGATCGATGGAAATGAAGATAAAAGGAATGAACAAGAGAAGAGCAACATAAAGTATAGCTAAGGCAAGTCATAACATTTGATCATGTCTATGTTTGCAAAAGTATGTTGTTTCATACAAATTGCATACTACTTCTATATCATTGCTATTTGTTAGGAATAGCTAAATACATGCTTGTATTTATGCTGTCTTGAAGTGCTTGTATTTATGTTAGAAATTGAAGTGCTCTGTATCCAATGTCACCTTAGGTTTGGAACATTAATAGTTGGACATAATTGTATCACTAATATTAGGTTATCGTAGTTATGCTTAGTTATACGATAGGCTAATATCACATAATGAATTATGATAATCTTGACTTAAAATATATGAAATTATGTCGGGTAGCCACTATTATTGAATTTGTTATGCCATGGTAGGGTATGTCATTAGTCTTGGTTATACAAATTGGTTTTCACTTGGTCAAGTGACCTTGCAGTAAATAGGGTGCAAATAGCATATTTGGGATGTGGATATTTTACCCAAGACTATTTAGAGACATAATCTTATGCGCTATTTAACTAGGCCTACTCGTATAACCACATGTCTAGTATAGGACAAACCTAGTTGATTAATTTGCAATGTCTTAACTTGGGTACTGCTAGTTGATGGTGTGGGTTCTGAGATGGATAGGTAGATTCACATGGTGCAAGAGAGAGCCCTAATTGTGGTGAATGGAACTCTTAAGTGGTAATATATTAGTGAGCGATATTAGGTTTAGACGGAGCAATGCAAAGGTCTGGTTATGATTGCTCAATCGCATGCTCTTGTATGACGAGTCACGATAGATGTGATGAGTTGATTACATCTTGAGGGTAAAGTTGTACAACCTCTGCGAAGTGTAAAATTATTCGAATAGTCATGTCTGTGGTCATGAACGTGCTTGGGAATTTTACACGAGATATAGTATTTTCATTCAAATGTTAGAAGGTGAAATGGTTGAAAAGTGAACGGGGAGTTCACTGGTGATTTTGATGTTTAAAGTTAGTACTGATGAGTCTAGTGGTTTGATGATGATTTTAGATGGTAAAGAGTGAAGCCTCGCCAATCTATTTATATTTTATACCATTGGTTTAACAGTTAATTATTATCTTTTCTTAAATATGGTTTGAATCTATTTATTTTATTTAAATTCAAGTTATTGCTTTGTGTAATAGAATCATATGACTATTTCTTTGTCAAGCTTTGCATAAATATATTTACATCACTATTCTCTATGACTTGCTGAGTACTTTATGTATTCATAGCTATATATACACCTTGTTGATCAGTTAATGAAGACTTCATCAAGATAAGAGATGGTTAATAAGGACTATTTTTTTAAGGATTGTGGGTAACTAGGTCACACTACCCTAGTTGATTGCTTATGGCATGTGAATGAGCTACAACTGAAGTTATCTTAATTTCTTTTGCTGCAATTTATTTGAGATGTATAGTCTTTGAGACTATTGCCTGTAAGCTTTAGTCATAAGGCCGCTATTCAAATTTATTAATGCTAATTAATTGTTATTTTCATACTTTATATGTGTGCATGGTGGATATTTCATCTATATTTTTATAGTGTGCACTAGCGTGATCCTACCATTTTTCACCTTTGTTGCTTGCCTTTCCCCATGCCTCCATCCCCTCCTCCATGGCCATGTTCTTCCCCAGCGGTGACTCGTCCATGCTCCCCCGCCTCCCGTCACTAAACCTGACCTACTCTGTTAGAGTCGCCATCGTCGAACGCCATCTCCTAACTATGTGTGGATCTTGGCAACCCCGCTCGCATGATGCCACCCTTCTTCATCCTACGGCAGAGGCAACGGAGCTGTCGCCCTACTATTGTAGCTTATCGTCGGGCCTCCACCACCCCTCCTTGCTCTAAGCTCGGGGCGCTGGTGAACCCTAACCTTAACCGGTGAGCTTGAGCCATAATCCGACGATGATAGGATACGGTAGTTCCTGAGAGGAGTTGTTCACTAGAGAACAAATCTCCAAGTGGATCCAAATGCTAGAAATTGGACTGATTAGTAAAAAATTAAATTTAGCGGAATGATGTATATTAAATAAAGAAAACAACTGAGTACATTAGCAACCTCGAAAGAAGGAATATCCACCAAACGAAAGGGTCCTTTGGGCAATCCTCAACGTGGTATTTATGGGCAGATACCGCTAGCTACCACGATTCGTCTGCAAACACCCCGCGCAAAACAGCAAGGAAACACGGACCCTCACTGTGACTCACTCTCTCCCCGCCTCTCCCAAGTCCCAACACACCATGCGAGCGTCTGCGTCTCAAGCCCAGAAAACGCAGCCGCTGCCGCTGCCGCCTCCGCCTCTCTCTCTGCCGTCGCCGTCCACCGTCCCTCGCCTCCGCCACCGCACCGCCTCCTCCTCGTCCACCTCTTCCTCGGTTTCCACCGCCTCCTCTTCTTTCTCCCTGTCGCCGTCCCCTGCCCCGTCTCCCCAGGCTGCCGCCACCTCCGTCGTCCCCTTCTCGTGGGAGCACCACCCGGGCATCCCGAAGAGCTCCTTCCCCGGCCTCGCCTCCTCCGGTGGCGCGCCCCTCCCGCTCCCGCCGCCGCTCTGCGCGTCCCCTCGCCGGCTCCAACGCCAACGTCGACGCCCCCGCGCCGCCAGCGTCCCTCCCTCCTCCGGCCCTCACGTCGACCCTTTCGCTGCAGCCTTCGTGGAGTGCACCAGGGAAGACGGCACCGACAAGCTTTGGCCGGCGCCGACGTCAACGGTGCCCAGCCGCGCCGAACGCCGGTGGTGGCTCTCCGGCGGCGGTGTAATCGGCTTCCTCGACCTCTACGGTTGCAAGAGTGCCATGGAGGTCGCCGACGGCGCATTCCACGCCCGCCGGCCCGTCGTGGCACGCCCCGGGCCGGGCCGGGCTACCCGGAGATAAGTGCGAGATGGATTTGATCAAATCTTATTAAGGCGTGTAGATATATTATAAGAACTGGTAATTCTTCCGCTGTTAGAAGAAATGGCAGAACAGCATGTTGTTTGGATCACCTCGATCTTTCCCTCTGATTAATTAAAGCGTCGATTTCTAATCAGGCGATTGAGGTGTCACGTACGAACAGCATGCGCCATCGCTTCGCAAAGGCAAATTTGTTTTTCTTTGTGGGGGAGAGTGCATTTCTCTGATTTGAACTGAGTGTCTGACGAACGATCGCCCTACAAGTATTTCACACGGTGTTCATGGTTGTGTGCTACTGTGCTGTTACTGTTCTATTGCAGGTAATTATGAGTATGACTGTAAGAGATGAAATCAAAAGTTCTGCTCATCTTCGGATCGATTTGTTTCGTTTGGTTTGTTAATTTGTGGGGCACATGTTTGCGAAGTTTGTTGTGATCTGTCACATTCTAAACCTTTTGTCGGTGAGAGTGGGCAGGCTGCTCCTTAAATTATCACCAAACTTCATCAAGGTCACCATGTACAGATAGCTGGCAATGTAGAAAATAATGTACGTAGTAGTGCTGCCCCAACCTTGCCATTTAGGTGCTACATACATGTCACCCATAACTCTGAAAATTAAATTCATGTGTAGGTTGGTTTGACACAATGTTTCTGTCGTCAGTAGCATCCTGATAATGTGTACATGCAGTGGCGGAGCCCATCTCCTGGGCAGGGAGAGCGATTGTCCGGACTTGTCGGTGACGAGCGGTGGAACTCAAGTGTAGACCGACCGCTGTCATGTAACATATAGAAGCCGTCACTACTACAGCGAGGCTTATATCGAGCCGACGATCACGAGCGGTTTTGAAAACCGTCGTAATATGGAACATCACGAGCGGTTATGTACTCAAACCGTCGGTGCTAATATCCTGAGCGGTTTTATATTACGGCCGTGCGTGATGTAATAACTATCACGAGCGGTTTCAAAATATAACAAATGCATAATTGCTCTGATACTCATTACGAGCGGGTTTAAAGTAAAACCGTGCGTGATATCCTGACGGTTATATAACACAACCGTCTGTAATATCTGATAGTCATTACTGAGCGGTTATATTTAGAAACCGTCTGTGATATTTTTTATACTGAGCGCATTACCGTAATATAAAACCGTCGTGATAAAACCGTCCGAGACCGTAAAAGCGAGTCTCGTTCCATGCATCCACTTTGTTTGTAGGGTTTGGTTTCTATCCTAAGTGGCGGTTTGAAGTGAGGCGATTTTTTAAAAAAGCCATTGATTTGAAGGGTGATATTAGATTCATTTGATTTTGGTGATCTAAGGTTAGTAATGAGTTCTCTAATTGCATGCATCAATTCAATATATATCTAGGTTGGTTAGGAGAATTAATTTAAAGATTGTTTGGTTAGATCTAGCTTAATTGTAGCTGGATCCATATGTTGTTTGTGATATTTGGTTAGTAATGTGTTTTAATTGCATTATATTCAACATCTAGCTTGATAAGGAAGGAATTTGATGATTTTTTAGATCTAGCTTGTAGAACCATGTGTTGGTTTTTGATGAATAAGGTTAGCTAGTAATGGTTCTATTTGCATAATATAATATTCGATCATGATGTAGCTAGCTAGCTTGTTAAGGATAGAATTTAAAGATTGTTTAGATCTAGCTTATAGATCAATTCAAGTCTTTTGGTGATCTAAGATTAGTAATGGGTTCTAATTTCATTATTATATTGAAGATTAATTTGAATTTTGTTAATTATTTCTTTGTGATGTAATTAAGGTATGTAATTGCATAATTAGTTTAAGAATGTGTGCATCGCACTACACACAGTGCATAATATTTAACACTAAGTGTTACATGTGCGGCGTAGATGGATCGAAAGTTGGATGTCGCCGAGAACCGTCTGAGTCTTGAGTACCTTAATGGCGTCTCCACTTTCAAAAGAGCTGCAGAGGAGGATATGTTTAATAAGGGGTGCAATTCATGTCATGTCCGTGCATTGATTGCGAAAATCTGAAGATGTTTGAAACTTCGGTACAGATCGAAGCACACTTGATTGAAGGGGTTTCAAAAGGGCTATACATGTTGGACCGGTCATGGCGAAGAGCATAATATCTGAGAAGCGACAAGTAGTGTTAATATCGTCGGCGATGTCAATGATATATCGGATGATCATATCGATTGTGCTTCCGATGAGGACAGGTTGCACGATGACAATTTGGATCGGATGCTTACGCGATGCGAAGAAACCTTGATGATAGGGAATATGGGCAGTTCGAGGGCTTAATGGAGGACTCGGAGAAACCTTTGTTCGCAGGGTGCAAGTTGAAATACACAAGGTTATCATCCGTGCTTCAACTACTCAAATTGAAGGCAAGCAACGGTTGGTCCGACAAAGAGTTTCACGGTATTTATTCGTCTATTGGCGGACATGCTTCGAGAGGGAAGCGAGTTGCCGACAAGCACCTACAAAGCCAAGCGGGTTCTTTGTCCCTTGGGAATGGAAGTAGAAAGAATACATGCATGTCCAACGCAGATCTGTATCTGCAAAGAGTACACAAACTTGCATATATGTCGGTGTGCAGCGCATCCGGTACAAGCGTAAGAGTTATTCAGATGATGATGGCGAGAGCATTGAGGTGAAAAAGGTCCTCTGCTAAGGTGGCATGGTATCTGCACTGTAATTCCCGTTTGAAGCGTTTGTTTGCGAACCCAAAGGAGGCAAAAGCTGTTGCGTTGGCACTTTGAGGCGTAAGAATGATGGAATGCTAAGGCACCCTCTGATTCCATCGGTGGAGAAACATCGGCAGAGCTTTCAAGAATTCGGTGCGGATCCGAGAAATATAAGGTTTGGATTGAGTCAGATGGAATGAATCCTTTCGGTAACATGAGCGGTAGGCATAGCACTTGGGTAAATCTCTGTATCTACAACCTTCCTCCTTGGTTGTGTATGAAGCGGAAGTACATTATGTTATGCGTGCTTATCCAAGGACCGAAACAACACAGGAGCGATATTGATGTGTACCTAGCTCCATTGGTGGAAGATCTAAAAACACTTGTGGAGTTCTTAGGGGTACACGTATGGGATGCGTACAAGCGAGAGAACTTTACTTTGCCATTGCTTGTTGTTACGCACCATAAATGATTACCCCGCCCTTGCTAACTGTCGGCCGAGTACAAAAGGAACCAAAGCACTGCACACTCCTTTGCTTAGATGATCTGAGAGTTTATGGCTGAATCACTCCCATAAAACCGTGTACATGCGTCATCGTAGGTTCCTTTGAGGAATCACCCATATCGCAAGATGAAGCAACTTTTGACGGAAGGAGCGAAAATGGTCCAGCTCAAAGGCGTTTGGCGGGAGAGATGTTCATGACATTGTTAAGGATTTGGATGTTGCGTATGGAAAGGGGCGTAAATCAAGTACCCGTGAAAAGAGCATGTGGAAGAAGAGATCAATATTCGGGACCTACCTTCTTTGGGAGCACCTAGAAGTTCGCCCTTTGCATCGATGTCATGCGTGAGAAGAATGTGCGTGATGGCGTGATTGGTCTCTTACTCAACATTAAGGGTAAAACAAAGGATGGTATCAGCATGCGGCTTGACTTGGTCGATATGGGCATAAGACACGAGTTAGCACCGAAAAGAGGCGATAAAGGCCGTGCGTACTTGGAACACCTTGTTATACTCTGTCAAAGGCGAAAGAACTGAAGCGTGCGGTGCTTGCATGGTGTGAAAGTTCCATCCGGTTACTCCTCAACATGAAGAGACTTGTTTAGTTGGAAGATTTGAAATTGTCGGCATGAAGTCTCATGATTGTCATGTCTTGATAACCACGATGCTCCCTATCGCAATTAGAAGTATTTTGCCGGTCAAGGTCCGTGAGACAATCACTAGGCTGTGTTATTTCTTTAACACAATCGCTCAGAAGGTCATCGATCCCGAAGGACTAGATGCTCTGCAAGCTGAGGTGGTGATGACTCTATGTAATCTTGAGATGTATTTCCTCCATCATTTTTCGATATCATGGTCCATCTCATTGTTCACCTTGTGACAGAGATAAAGATATGCGGGCGGTGTTCCTATGTAGCATGTACCCGTTCGAGAGGTACATGGGAATTCTCAAGTCTTCGTCTGGAATCGATCTCGTCCGGAGGGTAGCATTGTCGAAGGTTATGCAATGAAGAGGCCGTCGAGTTCTGCGTCGATTACATGGCCCGAGTCGAACCAATAGGTGTGCCTCGATCTCGCCATGAGGAGGCTCGAGTGTCGGGACCATCGGAAGGAAAGCAATCACGCTGATTCGGTTGATTATGCTCGAGCCCATTTCACGGTTTTGCAACACATGGTTTGTAGTGTCGCCTATATCGTCGAGCACAAGCAATGGCTAAGGCAAGAAGAATCCGGCCTGGCAGAGTCTTGGATCACGAGGCAACATAACCTTGAGTTCAACAAATGGTTGAAGGGCGACCTATCCTTTGGGAGCTCGTCGGATGTTTCTGTTGACATGGTTGGCAAAAGTACCAACTTTTACGGTTGTCACATGGAAAGGATATGACTTAAATGGGTACACATTTTACACGAGAGATCGAGGATATGAAGAGCACAAACCCGAGCAGTGGTGTCGCATAGATGCATTCAATAATACTGCATTTGGGTTGACGAGGAGCTCCTACTATGGGTTCATAGAGGAGATATGGGAGCTCGACTACGTGCTTTTCAAGATTCCCTATTTGGTGCCGTTGGGTCCACCTCCAAAGACGTGAAGGTCGACGGGAATGGCATCACTATGTGGACCTCGAGCGTGTCGGATACCAAGGCGAACCATTCGTACTCGCTAACCAAGTTGTTCAAGTCTTCTATGTAACCAACCCGCCCAACAAGAAGCGCCATGTAGTTCTTCAGGGAAAAAGGAGAATTGTCGGAGTTGAGAATGTAGTAGATGAGGAAGAGTACAATCAATTTGATGAGTTGCCACCTATCGGAAATGACATCCACGGTCCCGGAAGAACAACATGAGGAAGCAAGCTACACACGCGTCGATCATCATGAAGGGCTAATTTTCATACAAAAGAATAAGCATGTGGTGGCGTAGTTATGAGAAGGGTGCATTGTCATCATGCTTACTAATTTTCATGTGTAATAATATTACATTAATGCTATTGTAAAGATGATCGACCCATCATGCTTTGTACATATGATTGTGATGATCTTTGTAAGTAGCTTGTGAAGCATCTGAATTATGTATATATGATTGTGATGATCTTTGTAAGTAGCTTGTGAAGCATCTGGATTGATGGAAAAGATGCAAGTATAAAACACGTATTTATTCGTTAATATCAATATGATTCCAAATACATGATTCAAAGATGGCCATTCGGACATAATTGATGACAAGAACGAGAATCATGTCTACTTTGGCAATATGGAAATAGTTGTATGTGATTGCTCTCAGATTTTAGGGTTTGAATTGAGGATTAGAATCTCCACTTCAACCACGATGCAGATCTATATTACGTTAAAGACAACTTTCCCGAAGATACAACAAAGTAGCACGAGACAAGAGTCGATTGGCCCGAACCGACAAGTGAATGTCGATTGAGCAGTATATATCCTGAGCGGTTCTTTAACATAACGATGCAGTGATGTTATTTGTCCTGACGGTTATGTTACCTAACCGTCAGTGATATCTCAACATCACGAGCGGTTCTATCATATAACCGCGTGATGTGATGTCACCAACATCATAGAACCGTCGTAATATCTAAACATCACAGTCTGTTCTATTATAGAACCGTCTGTGATATCTCATCACAGACCGTTATATTATAGAACCGTCTGTGATGTGCTCTCCTCTATATATCTCCATGCGAGATCTCATTCACTGTGCGCCAAACCCTAAACCTTTGAGGCGTTTTGCCTCCATGGCGGCCTCCCCTCGGCGTCCTCCCCTGCCGGCGTCCCCCGGCCTCGGCGTCCTCCCCCTCGGCGTCCTCCCGCCCTCGGCGTCCTCCCGGCCTCCCGGCCTCGGCGTCCTCCCCTCGGCGTCCTCCCCGGCCTCGGCGTCCTCCGTCCCCTTCGGGCTTCAACCGTGAGTATTTACGGGGACTAGCCATCGAGCTAGAGCCGTTTCTCGTCTGGAGGCCTTTGCTGGCCATTTGCTCTATTTTTCGGTGTTGCTCTGCTAGTTAGTGAGTTACGGGACACTTTCGTGATTATTCTCTGTCTTGCAAAGGGCGGTCGTCTGCGGCTTAGGGACCTTGCGTGTGGGCTTAATGTTCAAGTGATGATTTAGGGATGGAATAGACTAATTGTGACAACAAATCTTAGCGATCAATTTCACTTTCATATATATATATTTGATTAGTGTGAGTTCGGCAAAGTGATGTTTGTTTTACGGTTGTTTAGAGCCCAGAGCGATAACTAGTTAAAATGTCTTTGTTACGGTTGGCTAGGAAGCGATGGTCTTGTGGTTGTACATGTTCATTTGTGAGATGGTCTTTGTGGTTGTACATCTTTGTGGTTGTGGTGGTTGGCTAGGAGCGATGGTCTTTGTGGTTGTACATGGTGGTTGGAATAAAATAGAAACCTTTTGATCTATGGTCTGGAATAAAAGCTAACCTTTTGAAAATATATATATATATATATATATATATATATATATATATATATATATATTTGATTAGCTCTATTGCAAACTGTCTTTATATGCTTAGTTAGTGAATATGCATATAAGATAACCAATTGAGTAGATTTATACTTAACTTTGTCAAGTATTAAATCATTATTGAGATAAAGTTGTCACAATCTAGTCTATTACTTGTCCATTGTGGCGAGGAGGGCCTTTAAGGCAACTTGACATCTGAGAACATTCAAACAATCAATATGAGCTTTATGCTAATTGCTTTATTCGTATCTGTACATGTTCATATGTGAGATCTGAGCTTACATTCTATTATTCATTAGCTGTCAAATGGTTGAATCCATATGTATTCTTACGCTTGTCTGTGTGTGGATGTCCTAGTTTTAGGGAGAGTCTGTCGAAATTTTTATTAAGTTCGCAACCTCCTAGTTCGCTTCTTTTGCTAAAAGGCTAATAACAAGCCATTTAGGCTAGTTCTTTTAAAAGGCTAATAACAAGCCATGGTATCCACAAACTCATTCACTCTAATGTGATTTTATTTGTTCTTCACTTTTAGTTACTTGAAACTATTTTAACTTATAAAGAAGATGTCGTCCTCTAATCCATCGTCCAAGGACATGATGTGCCCTCAAAAGAAGAATCGACCCACCGCAAGAGGACCAAACAAAAGGCCAGCAGACCGATATACCATTACGAGAGATTGATCCAAATGATGGGGCCCTAGAAAGCCAAAAAAGGCGGCGAATGCATTTCGAGTATGTGTGGGATAGTAGCAGGAGCGGGTTCGATCACGCTATCTTCCCGGAGGTTGGTGACTATTGAGGCTCGCAATGCCTTGCTAACGGAAATTCTTTCATCGTTCAACATTCGGAAGAATCCGCTCCCCTAGTGCGACGGTATGCCTTCGCTAGCGGCAGAAAGGCATGGAAGACCTTCAAGCATCGCTTTTAGAGACTACGTCAAGAAGGATCTGGTTCCATACTCGAAGTATGGGTTCATTGATGAGGACACGTGGGGGCGTTTTGTTGGGATGAAGACCACGAGGCGAATTAAATGCGTCCACGATGAAGCAAACAAGGCCTTGCAAGCAAGGAACACTCACCCCACAGACTCGGCGCTGCTGGCTCTGCTGGGAAGAGAGCGCAATGGGACAGGGAGGGCGAGGAGGGTATCGCGCCATTTCCATCGATCCACAGATCAACGTGCGAGAGGCGGCTAAGAGCGAGGTCGGATGCCACGTCCTCATAACCGTCTCCTTTGTAAACCCAGCGGACGAGGAAGTCATAGCGCGCCGTAATATATAAATCGAACTACCAATTTTACGTAATTAGTCCATGACTTCATAAGTGAAATAACTTGTCCGGATCTTGCGGTGGCGTTGAGTACACAATCGTGCGATAGCTCTTTTTCCCAGACAGAGAGAAAGATGCACCGTCCATAGCCTTGGGAAACAAGGAACACCACAGTCGTACAAGAGGCAAAGGGTTTTTGTTCCATGGAAAACTGGATTCCCAGACGACTTCCACATATACGAAATAAGAAGAGAACTAGAGCGAGCGTGAGTCAAATCTTATAAAGAATTTGGAGGACAAGTTGAGAGGAGAGTTGAGAGAAGAGTTGAGGGAGGCGAGAGAAGAATTTCATGAAAGGATAAGAATCCTCGAGGAAAGGCTCACCAATCAAGAAAGAAATCTTGCACAAGCCCAGTATGTCCACAAGTCAGCCCCAATGCCCGTAAGAGCAGCTGTGCATCCGTTCCTCCAAGTGACATAGATGAACATAGCGGGACTTATCCTGTATGTGACATTAAGGTGGCCACGCGGTGCAATCTCCAAGTGAGAATTAGCAATGGCACCGTTCCTCGGCGGCTGCTTGGGGCATGGCGTATCCATCCCCAAAGGGACCATGGTGCACTGTACCATCATAGCGCGGGTTTCACCAAGGTCAATGTGGACGGGGTGTTTGATAGTTTCAAAATTGTCGATCTCTGAAGCCGCGAGCAGCGAGATCGTGAAACTTGGGGATGCCATTGGCACATTCATCCAATGGCCTAGCAATGACATCTCCTCGTCGCCCTTACGTCATGCAACAACCGCGACGATCTGATTCGCCTATTGTATCGCCGTCTGATCAGTTGGCTACCAAATCAGCAGTCGTAGAGCAGACTCCACTTGATGTACATAATGTTGACCTCTTTCCTGCCCATTCCTCTCCGTGAAGGGTTCATACAAAACAAAGAAAGGCAAGGGCAAACAGAAGAAAGAAGGGCAAGAACAAGTTGACTATCCATCTGCTGAGTTGGCTAAACAATACAAGCTAGGAGAGCCGTTACTAACGAAAGGCAGCGTAACTTCACTTAGTATACCTTGCCAACAATTGCATAAGTGGTACACCCAAGAAGCTGGAAAGCCAGAGCGTGAACGTACAACAAGTATCAGCGTTAAGTTCAAGTATGAACATCTATTCAACGACTCGTGGGGGCTTCTTCACGGTCGATTTTACGGACTTGTTCCATCTCTACAACCTCGGCGCCATCGACGCCGCACTCATAAGATCTTTGGACCTTGTAAGTGTGTGCTATCACGGTCTACATTCGTCTAATAGTGATAAATGTCCTCCAATATATATATAATCCGCCTTTGTATATATAGATACATGCAACTTGAAGCGACACAGAAGAAACTATCGATCGGTTTCCTCGACCCACATATAGTCTCAAAGCAAACAATGGATGATGATATAAACATGGTCGAGAAATACGTGATAGAGGCATTGCTAGCACAAAAAGATAAAGAATTCATACTTATACCCCATAACCCAGGGTAAGTGCTACCACATGCTATACTTTGGTGCATCTTTGTGCACACAACTCTGTTTTGTTCATTGTCCATTGTGATATACTGTGTAGGTATCCTTTGGGTTCTCATTGTAATTGAACCAGCCACAAACCGGGTTAAGTACCTTGATTCCGGACGTGGCGGAAACCACGACTTGACACCTATCGCAAAATTACTCACCAGGTAATCACGTTTCCTACGTACATGGTCGTGTAAGTTGTTCCAGGTTTATATTGCTATTGGAATGGCTTAGGCTAACCTTTTGCAATCTTGTAGGAGCGTTCAAACACGTGAAAGATTGGACTAAACTACAGCATGATTTGAACTTTCGGTATCCGCTATACACAACAATTCTATATCAAACCCGTAATAGTGACTCTAGAACTAACCGTAGGTTTTATTTGCGATGCCACCGGCAAGGTCCGGAAATAACCTATGTGGATTTTATGTTTGCTACAACATGCAAACCATAAATAAGCTAAAGAAAGTAGCGATCTGATTAAAAGCTGCGTTGAGTCGAGCCGATTTGAGCAACATTAGAGGAGAGTTTGTTTCTTCTGCTCACCCAAGTAATACATAAAAAAGCGCGTTCCACGCAGCCTTCTAAGTTCTGAGTTGTACAATTGTCAAATGATATTCATTAATTCGAAAATATGTCAAAAACTTGCGGTTATTCTTGTTTATGCGATTCATTGTATTGTCACATGATATTATCCTTAATACATATTTGCTCATCTTGAATGCAACAACTTAACAATGTCTTGCTTGTTGGAACTAGATGTTTTCCTACACCCTCGTGAGAACCTCCATTATTTATGGGTTGTTGTTAAAATTTCCATCTACTTAGGTATTCTGCATCAATATTTACGAGACACGGCGATTATAGATGTTGTAATTGAAGAAGACAGAAGACATTTTTGGTTATAGATAAGGTGCATTTCTTCGCTAACCACCGTCCCATAGGCTTACTCCCGCCTCTTCTTTTCCATTCAAGCTCTGTGTTCCAAAATCCTTCCGCAAGGAAGACCCGACTTGCAATCACATTTGTTCAATCTTTAATTACCCTACCTAAAGTAATCTATCAAGTACATCTACAATTTTTACCAAAGTACCATGTTCGATCTCCCACCGTGGCACGACGGTGAACTCACAAGAAGAGCATGCCGTCTCGGCCATTTCGCAGACCGTGGCACTACGGTGATCTCAAGCAAAGCCACTTCAGATGGCATGAAGCAAATCACACACTCTAGTGTGTCCGGCTCGATGGAGAAGACCGTGGTTGCCGCCGCCTCAATGCCGTCAGGGTCTTGGTTGATTTATTAGTCGAGTTCCATCAACATTATCATAACAAGGAGAAAAAGTGCTACAAATGTTTATATTTTAAGTCTATCCCGATCGGACAAACTGCTGCCTCAATGCATATAGGAAGTGCAGATATTCAATTACAACATCTATAACCGGTTGTGCCTTATAAATATCAAGTAGAAATATTGATGGAAATTTCAACAACACCATAACTAATGGAGGTTCTCCGGGGTGTGGGAAAAAGGCCATCACAGACGGTTCTTATTTGAAACCGCTCGTGATGAGTTAATATCACTGAGACGGTTGTGATTTGAAACCGCTCGTGATATTAACTTATCACGCACGGTTTTAAATAATAACCGTCTCAGAAATTAAACTATCACAGACGGTTGTGAGTTGAAACCGCCGTGATAATATCACAGACGGTTTCAACTCACAACCGCTCGTGATAGTTTAATTTCACTGCACGGTTGTATTAATAAACCGTCTGTGATATATATTTTCTCGACGGTAGAGAACCGCTCTCGATGAGCTCCTTCATCACAGACTTATTGTTACTGACGGTTCACAAAACCGTCTCTGATGACGTTTGCGAACCGTCTGTGATGATGTTTTCTGTAGTAGTGCGTATTTTTTCGGACAAACTCTTGACTATAGTTAGATTTATTTAGTCCCCTAAAATTTTCTAGCTCCGCTACAATGCACATGCATATATGTTGCTAATGGCATATGATGACTCTTGCCATGTTCCCCGGTCTCGTACAGTTGATCTTAGCATCCCTTGGTAGTACCCTAGCCGTTGAAATTTTTATGACAATGATCACAAGTGGTCAAAGGGACAGCTCGAACAAAGTGTCCGGCAAAAAACAGGGTTCATGTGCGCATCATCTCCTTCCCACATGGTCGGCCAGTACTTGCCACTGATTAATCACTCTAGTGAAAGACTGAACTGTCCCAAAACCATACTGCCCTATATAGCTGCTACCTGGTTGATTATAAGAGTGATGTTAATATGAGTACGAATGAAAAAAAAGAATCATATCAAATTCTATAAATTTCAGTGTCTAGATCAGCTTCATGGAAATAGAACGGAGGAAGCAAGCCATAGTGAATGTCCCTAAGGATTTGGACGCTTCTATCTACCGAACATTCGGTCCATAACTATAGACCTAATACTGAACTTGTAAGCATCTCACCCTAAATGAATTTATCTTTTGTTATCTGAATTTGTGAACTTTCTTAAATTGAAATCTTCAATCCAAAACTAAAGAACTCATATTCGATAGATCGCAAACACCTTGCACTTTCTTTACCATGTAGGTGCTATGGTGTTACTTTTTTTTTTGTTGCCTTTTTTAATAAACAAAATTACAATATTAATCCAGTTAGTACTCCGTACGTGTCCATAACTCAGAAGTGGCCCATAATTGGTTAAGTGTGATAATGACTAAATTAGCTTGATAAATTAAAATGTCTGTGATGTTGGTTGCTGTTTATATACTACTTAATATTATATAAAGATAAAACTAAAGACAACTTTTACAATGAGTTTTATTTTCTGTGCAAATGCGACTTCTCATTCCTCAACCATACCCGTACTATGCAAATATGCAGAAGAAACAACGATATGCCATTTGAATCTTGAGAAGTCCTTGTTTGTGTCACTTTCGAAGTACATGCATCTGTGCACGTTCGTTCTGAAAAAGGTTCGAATAATTTCAGGGAAAGTCCAGAGAAATATTAAGGATTTAATTAGACAATTTTGAATCCAAATACAATAAATTTCAAATTTTGGAATTAAAAAAGAAATACTTTTCAAATACTGAAAATAGGAAAATGGCTTTTGAAATTTAAAATAACCCCACAGATCCTAGGGAAAATAGTTTTACATTTTCAAAGGAAAATAGTTTGGATTCAAAAATGGTTTTCACTTGTTAACAACTTTTATTTTTACAACTTGAATTCTTTGGAAATTCCATAAAAATAGGGGAAAATGCTTTTATAATATAGGAAAAAATTTAGATCATCAAAACTTTATAAAACCCTACAAAATAGTGCTTTTAATAATTCACGAAATTTTGGAAATGTTACATTCTACTGTCAAGTGTCCAAATACAATCATAGCTCTGTTGGTTCATACACCTGCTGTAATCAGGCATAATAGTTTTTTTTAGCCGTTTCTAAAGGTAAATGTGCCTTGCATTTGACGCTAAAACTAAAGATTTTGATCTCTGGTAACCGGAAATCTTTTTTTTGGGGGGTGGTGGGGTGGTGGGGTTATATTTTTGAACTGCCCAAAAAAATTTGGATATGTTAATTCAAAAATGTTTTGCTGAGATTTCTGAGATATGTTACAGTCCTTCACTGATGGATACAGGTTGTACTAGAGTTAGGGGGTAAATTGGATCAGATAAGGATGGCAACAGGGCCCGACCCTGCCAAGCTTCCCCTGGCGGCGCGAAGGATAACGGGGGAGAGTGTTTAACGCAAGCTTTTTTGAAATTAACATATTTCCAAGTAAAATTATTTTATTTACTATTTAAATGATTATTGAAATTCAAGCCAACGAACCACTGTCAAGCCGAGTTTCGTTAACTTTTTTCGTTTGAAATAGACTCTTTGTAATTTTAAACCTGTTGGCCACTACAATTGAAGAAATTTTAATTCAAATTCTAACGAGCTTTTTTATCAGTGCTACTTGTGGGTGCCCGACTCCTGTAAGATCTCGTGGGAGTTGAAACATAATTTACCTATGTATTTTTAAATAGTATATGGTTATATTTTTTAATATGAGTTTATCCGTTCCAGTCCGCGAGGAAATTCCCGCTGAGGAATTGCCACCCCTAAACAGAATAGAGGAATTTGGGGACTAGGAACAGAGGATGGCGTAAGGAGAAGTTCCAATGCCAAGTTCTATTCGATCCGTCTCCTCCACCTTGTCTCCTTGCTTCTTTTATAGCAACACTCCTGTCCACAATGGCCATGATCCAGCCCAACACCCCGAGTGGCCTATCCTGTAGCACAATCTCAAGTCCAATACAGAGAGGTCCATGACATCCCCCTCTTAGAAGAAACGAAATGACTTGTGTTGGGACGTTTGATTTATTGTGTATTTTTGCGGACGTTTGTAATATTTTTTTTCTACGTATGTAACATTTTCCTTCGATAACAGTATAAACAGTAGAAACGTCGGCACAGTAAATAGATGTTGCATATGTTAAAAAAAATGTTACATACGTTGAATAAAAATGTTACAAAAAAAAACGTCCGATGCAATGAATGTATCGAGCGTCCAATTCCTAGCACTCGCCAAAACTAGAAAAAAAAAACACACAGACACACACAAGTCCGCTCACCAGATGTCTCATAATCTTCATTGGCACTTTGTCCATTGTGAATAATGTCGACGACGATTTGACAACCATCCATCGCATGCAACACTTCACCATTTTTTTTTTGTGTGATGGAAAGCTTGTCGAATTTGTGTGTCTGAACTCCAGGACCAAGCTAATTAAGGCTGATCAAATAACCATCAATGTAAGGCTTGCCCAACGCACGCTCTTATTTATCCCTCGCACACCATCGAGGAAAGTTTCCAGGCCATCGGGATTACCTGAGTGTATGAGTGTGGTCTTCTCCGTTGCATCTGACAGCCATGGAAGGATCACAGAATTGAGACCCTGAAAGCTGGACTTGAGAATTCGCGCTGCATGCGGAAGGAAGCAGGCAGTAGCAGGTCATTAAGCTCCGCTAGCTAGGCAAACGTCAGAAATGTGGTGCCCTTCTTCAGGTGTTGCCACAAGGACTGGAGGTCTGCGACTGTACCAGGCTGAATCTTAAGCCTGCCTTCGACCCAACAGAAGAGATCCTGCTCAAAGAGGCTGAACCAGATAGTACAGCGTTCATTTTTCGCCATTCGAAAAGCATCCGACACGCTGGATTTGTGCTTCTTGTGCACCAGCTTACTTGCCATTACTGTTAGAATAACGACACACAAAACATATGAAGAAGATCAAACCACAAAGAACAAGAGATACGGATTTAACGTGAAAAACCCTTGCAGGAAAAAACCACAGGTGCCGGCTGGCAAGAACTTCACTATTTTCTAGAGGAGTTACAAAACACTGGAGAACTAATCGCTCCAAGCGGCTTACAAAAAAGGAATATATAGATGGTGGCGACCTAGGTCAAACTTGGAAACTGCTCTATACTTGATCCGCAGAGGCCCAAGTCTACTGGCGACGGACATCCGCTACGCTCCGGCAGAAGTTGGTCATATCTCAGAATTTGGATCATTAATTTAACAACAATAAAATGATGGCCGTCCTCATGTGGGCACCAAACCGCTGGTCCATTCCCTTTACAAGCACTCCATAGCTTGCATGCCAAAAGACTGAGCATTGCCTTCAGCTGTACCGCAGCATATTGTGGAAACTCAGACAAAGAACAACCAAGCTTGTATGCAACTTCTCCAATTTGACCATAAATATTGTGAGAAGCAAACAACGGGGATTGAACTATAGGATACTTGCCCGTCAAGTGGAGGGAATTGAAGATGCTGCTTGTGTTCGAAGACTGCACACCAAATCGTTGCAAAGAACAACAAGTATGCTCCTATGCAGTGAATTTGCACCTAAGCACACGCAAGCCCAACCATTCAACTCGAACTTGCACTCATGGCATCTGCAACTGCGGACTCCATGCCCAATTGTCCTGCTTTGCATTCAGCAAATGATGAGGCGTAATGCTTACCTCCATTCCATTATTACGTGTTAATGTATTATTAATTTATTATTGTATATATGTATTCCATGTTGATCGTGTTGCACTGACAAATACATATACATTACATATCTATGTATACATTCTTGCTGGAGCCACGACGTCGCGTAAACCCCATCTGTCCAATCATGGTCAAGGTTGATTTGGGCCGTCTGATCATGGTGAGCACAGGCAGGGTCTACACACTTCTTTCATTGCCTTCCAACTCCACCTGCCCCGCTCTGCCACAGGCCAGTGGTGGTGACACAGGCATGAAGCAGGAGGCAACGCCATCGATCTTGGTGTCTCAGATTTTAGGATCCCGGAACGAGATTTAAAATAGAAGTCCTTCTAATTAATAATAATAATAATATATAAGTGTTACCAATAAAAACTTAAGGTGCATCCAAAAAAACTATTCATATTAAGCTTCGTTTTCCAAGTACTACTAACTATACGTATTATACTGTTATATATACAATATACTAATACTAGTACATGCACAGGGGTGGAGCCCCATAGTTTGGAGGGTCCGGAGCGGCTGCCTCGCTCGCCCCCCCCCCCTCAGGGCCGGCGCTGGGCAAACGCCAGCTCGGTGCACTTTCGATTGCTGCCACCTTGATGCCCTCTCCTCGCGGCCTCCGGAGAAGGAATAGATAGAGTAGGAAGGAGGAGATTGCTGATGGTGACCTTGAAACTTGACTGCCATCACCATAGCCTTAGGCGATGCCTAATCCATGTGTAAAGAAGTTCAAAAACAACAAATCTATTTGTAAAAATGATGCTGCGTTTGTGCAACAGTATGAAGATGCATATGCAACAATAAAGAAAACATTATTCAACATCACAAATAACATGTTGCAACAACCCATTGCAATAAAAATGTTGATAAAATAATTACTCTGTTGCGACAAAAAATGGTTATGCAACAGATCACCCCAACTGCAAGAAAAGAGTACAAATTGCAGCTATGCAATGACAAATTAGTATGTTCGCAACAAATTTGTTGCGGGCAAAAACAAATTCATTGTGTGTGTGGAACAAACCCCCTGTTCCACTTCAATAAACTCATCTTAACAAATGTGCAACAAAATCAACAATGTATTACAACAAAAAATGTACCATGATACAACAATTCATTAATCCAATGCAACAAAAAGATTATCACTACAGGATTTGCAATTGACAAGTTGCAACATACCAAAATACTTTGTGCAACAATTAAGGAAGGATGCTGCAAAAATGTGAGAAAACACTTGCAACAAAAGCCTAATTGGCGAGGAAGTGCATGGATCATTGGATGGCGGCAGGAGCAAAAATTCATCGGGAAGGGGGGATGCGGCGCATTCGACAATGAGTCCATGGTGGTGGGCTTGCCTGGCTACAAAAACTCTCACATAGACCATGAAACTGTGCCTACAAAGCTTTTGGTGCCGCTCATGGAGATGGGTGGAACTTGCGAATGCCATTGCCATTGTTGGTGGAGCTGACGGAGTCCATTTGCAGGGTAGGTCGAGGAGGCCACGCCCAGTAACTTGGGCAGGAAAATGTATTTAATTCCGGGTGATGGGCTATGTGTGATGGTGGGCCACATGGGACTAGGACTGAGGCAACCGATATGAGTTGCAAGTATCGGATTTATGCTATCTAGCAATTCCCTAAAAAAAAGAAAAGAAAAGAAAAGAAAAGAAAAAAGAACAAGGAGTGGGCTGATTCAGCCTATATTGAAAAGAAATTGGCTTGCGGCCACGTGCAGCTTCCTCTCTGCTTTTGATTTGCGGGACAAGCCTTCCACGGGATTTACTCGTTGTTCACCTAAACTTGGCTTGCATATCATCATATATGGCAAAATCGTTTACTCATTATGCTAAGCAGACAATACTACCATGTGAAACTAGGTCAAAATGTTATTTGAATCGGATTATAAAGTTCAGGGTGTCAAATATCTAGTTTTATAGTTCTGAGTACTAAACAGACTTTTAAGCAAATGTTGTATGAACTTTACACATGGGAGCATACTAAAGAAGCACAAAAGAGGCATATGCTTACATAACAACAGTTTGTAAAATTTTTTATTGTTGACAATGTGGGAGGTGGCAAATAAAAAGTTTTATCTTTTGTAGATACCACGGGAGCGTGCTAATACGACCAACGATCGTGTGACCACTGCTCCTGCTATTACCAAACGTAAATACACATAGAAGAATATAACGTAAATAACAGCATCCTTATGACCATAAATATTGTGAGAAGCAAACAACGGGGATTGAACTATAGGATACTTGCCCGTCAAGTGGAGGGAATTGAAGATGCTGCTTGTGTTCGAAGACTGCACACCAGATCGTTGCAAAGAAGAACAAGTATGCTCCTATGCAGTGAATTTGCACCTAAGGACACGCAAGCCCAACTATTCAACTCGAACTTGCACTCATGGCATCTGCAACTACGGACTCCATGCCCAATTGTCTTGCTTTGCATTTAGCAAATGATGAGGCGTAATGCTTACCTCCATTCCATTATTACGTGTTAATGTATTATTAATTTATTATTGTATATATGTATTCCATGTTGATCGTGTTGCACTGACAAATACATATACATTTCGGGGTTGTTTGGTTGCTTTCTCATCTCAGCCTGGCTCGTACAAGTCAGCCAGGCTGGTGAGAGCCAGGTTGTGTAGATGCAAAGAGATGGTGTTTGGTTGAGTGCATGAGTTGAGCCAGGCTGTGAGAAGAATGAGGAGAATGTGTTTGGTTGACTGTTTATGTGCCTCCCCATAACTTGCATGCACCCCAGCTTGCATCCTACCAGCCAGGCCTACAGGAAACGACCAAAATCTACGTTTCCCCACATCCTAGCTCAGTAGATGCAATTGCATCTCGGGGGACAGGCTCCACCCCTCGTGCAGCCAACCAAACAAGTGTCTTTTGTATCTATAGATGCAATTCTCTTTGGATGCAGCCAACCAAACAGCCCCTACATATCTATGTATACATTCTTGCTGGAGCCACGACGTCGCGTAAACCCCATCTGTCCAATCATGGTCAAGGTTGATTTGGGCCGTCTGATCATGGTGAGCACAGGTAGGGTCTACACACTTCTTTCATTGCCTTCCAACTCCTCCTGCCCGCTCTGCCACAGGCCAGTGGTAGTGACACAGGCATGAAGCAGGAGGCAACACCATCGATCTTGGTGTCTCGGTGTTGATGGGAGGGATGGATCTAGCGGGGCAAACGCCAGCTCGGTGCACTTTCGATTGCTGCCACCTTGATGCCCTCTCCTCGCGGCCTCCGGAGAAGGAATAGATAGAGTAGGAAGGAGGAGATTGCTGATGGTGACCTTGAAACCCGACTGCCATCACCATAGCCTCAGGCGATGCCTAATCTATGTGTAAAGAAGTTCAAAAACAACAAATCTATCTATAAAAAAGATGATGCATTTGTGGAACAGTACGAAGATGCATATGCAAAAATAAAGAAAACAATATTCAACATCACAAATAACATGTTGCAACAACCCATTGCAATAAAAATGTTGATAAAATAATTACTCTATTGCGACAAAAAAAATGGTTATGCAACAGATCACGGATCACCCCAACTGCAAGAAAATTGTAAAAACTACAGCTATGCAATGACAAATTGGTATGTTCGCAACAAATTTGTTGCGGGCAAAAACAAATTCATTGTGTGTGTGGAACAAACCCCCTGTTCCACTTCAATAAACTCATCTTAACAAATGTGCAACAAAATCAACAATGTATTACAACAAAAAATTACCATGATACAACAATTCATTAATCCAATGCCACAAAAAGATTATCACTACAGGATTTGCAATTAACAAGTTGCAACATACCAAAATACTTTGTGCAACAATTAAGGAAGGATGCTTGCAACAAAAGCCTAATTGGCGAGGAAGTGCATGGATCATTGGATGGCGACAGAAGCAAAAATTCATCGGGAAGGGGGTGTAGGATCGGATGGCGTCAATCAGAGGGGGGTGAATGATTGCGCGGAAGCTAAAATCTTATTTTTAAACTTTTTGAAACATCCCAATTCAAACTCAAATTGCTTGAAGACCAGTTCACGAAGTTGGGAGACCAGTTTAGAAGTCTAGGCGACCAGTAGAGCACTTGGGCGACCAGTTTGAGCACCCGGGCGACCTAGTAGAACACTTGGGCGAGCAGTTTGGACACCTGGGCGAGCACGTAGGGCACCTGGGCGACCAGTAGGACACTTGGGCGAGCAGTAGGACACTTGGGTGAGCAGGTTAGGCACTTGGGTGAGCAGGTTGGGCGACCACGTGAATAGTTGGGCGACCACACGCACAGTGTGGGCGAGCAGACCGATATATGTCCACTAAAATAGAAAATACCGAAGATCTAGCCGTTGGATTGACGTGAACTTTTAACTGTAGAAATTAGACTCAATTTCGCAGCTAACACAAAAAGAATCAGGTCAATCGGATCTACGGATCTAAAGTTATATCCTTCGCAAGATGACTGAATCTGGGCGACCACGCGAGCAGTCAGGCGAGCAGGACATCAATCTGGGAGACCACAAATTACCAAAGATCTAACCGTTGGATTGATGTGAAATTTTAACTGTAGAAACTAGATTCAATTATGAATCAAACCCAATAAGAATCAATCCGATCGGATCTACGGATCAAAAGATATTACCTTCGCAAGATGATACCTTTGCAAAGAACCGAACTCCGTGATGAACTTCGTGACTGCTGTGATGAACAAAACTTCAAGCGATTGATCAATTATGTCGGCCAAGAGCAAATCACAACCGCAAGAAGAAGCTCTCGAAGATTGATTTTATTTCATTGTCTAAAGTACTCCAACACAAGAGTACAAACCTCAAACCTCGAACGCTCAAGAATAAACAGGGACACCTCCCCTTATTTATACAGAGCAATCCTAACGAGATAGAATACAACTCCACTTCCAACATGGAAAGAGTCTGTATACATCTCAACTTGGCCCAACGTGGCCAAAAACAACTCTTGCACGTATGTACAGCCCACCGCTGTAATTACGTGACTAACCACCTCCATGTGCATGTTTTAGCCCGAACGCCCCGCATGACATCCTTGACCACCAAGACCTCGATTCCTTCCCGAATCTAGTCCCGAACCTCGTTCCTCCATGAACCTAGTTCCGGTCCCGCCATCGACCACGTTCTCCTCGAGCAACACTCGCACATGAATAAACACAGAAACTGCACGAGCACAAGTCCACGACTTGACTCAAAGTCAATCCATGCAACCACTCACACGAGTGCATTGCATCAAGCGTAATCCATCATGCTATCACCAAAGATAATAATTATCTCAACATGGCACATGCACAAGCACCACACATGCTATAATCAAAGTCACTATACAATGCCAATTTCACCATTCAACCAATTTTTCATCACATGATCTCACAATCTCCCCTTGATGAAAACATTGGCAACACCATTTGGACTGAACATTGGCATTAACCTCACAAGAAAAGATTTTAAGAAATTTCATTTTAAAACACAAAGCAAAGTGATCAAAAAGCAAAGTGAAAAATCTCCACCTAAAAGGAAACCAAATTGTGTGTGAACTCCAAAATTTCTCCTTTGACAATAAAACATTTCACTTCTCCCGAATGTAAGCTTTTTCTCCCTTGACAATGATTTCAAGAAGAAAAAAAATGAGTGCCAAGACAAGAACTAATGAGCTTCCTTGATCATATAACCTTATATATCACATAATAAGCATAATACATGAACTTAATATTATTTAACAAGTTAGGGAGTGACATGCATCTCAACCTCAATTTAATCAACTATAGCCAAGTACTAAGCAAAATCTTGACAGAAAACACTAGGCCAAAAAATGAAGCAACTAACAACTTAGGGCAAGCAAGTAGTTTCAACTCCAATCTAGTAGACCAATTTAATCTTGATAACAGTAAACTGCATGTGGCATGCTTGAAGCATACTTCTTTTATTTTCAATGAATGGCATGCTTGAAGCATACATCTTATCTTTTAGGGAATGGCATGCTTGTAGCATACATCTTATCTTTTAGGGAATGGCATGCTTGAAGCATACATCTTGAAGCTTTTGCTTATTTTGATAATTTTGACAAGCTTCTTGTAGATTTGAGCCCCCCTTTTTTTTATTCCCTTTTCTTTTATTGTAAACATGCAAAGTGATTAAATGGTCTATGAAAGAGTAAAGCTGAAAATACACATGCTTCATAGCCCAAATTTGTTAAGACGATTCATTATCAAGCCTATAGAAGCAAGATATCACAAGGTATTAGCTATAGACAGTCAAACCAAGGAATTCCGCAATGTCACTTTTAGTTCAAGTAAGACAATTTAGATTATCATATATAAGCTCAATTACATAATATATAAAGAAATATGATAAAGTAAGCTCATTAAGTAACAGACTTGGCATAAAACTCCCCCTCAAAACAAGCTCATGGAATGCACAACGCCCAGCTCTCCTCTCAAAAAGGCAAATCGAGAAGCATCAAGTGGTTTTGTGAAAATATCGACAATTTGCAAATCGAATCAACAAAATGCAACACAACATCTCCCTTTTCCACATGATCTCAAGGAAATGATAGCGAATGTCAATATGCTTGGTTCGAGAATGTTGCAATCGATTTTTAGCAATATTAATAGCACTAGTGTTATCACGTAAAAGGGAACACTATCTAAGTTTAATCCAAAATCCTTTAAAGTTGATATCATCCAAAGCACTTGAGCACAACATGCAAAGAAAGAACATATTCAGATTCAGCAGCTTGAGAGAGCAATGTAAACTTGTTTTCTAGATGACCAAGCTACTAAAGATGTACCAATAAAATGACATGTTCCAGAGGTACTTTTCTCGTTAATTCTACAACCCACAAAATCAGCATCGAGTAGGCTCTAAGTGATAAACATGATGATGAGGAGTACCATAAGCCAAACTCTAAAGTGGATTGTAAATAGCGAAGAATTTGTTTTACCGCTTGTCGATGAGAAGCACGTGGGGAAGCTTGAAAACGAGCACACAAACACACCGCAAAGTGTATATCCGCCTTGAAGCAAAGTGAGATAAAGAAGCGATCCAATCATGCTTCGATACTCCTTTTGATTAACCGGTTCTCCTTCTTCATCCGGATCCAAAGTAGTTGTTGTGCCAATAGGTGTGGAAATTGGTTTGCATGTTTCCATCTCAAAACGTCGAAGGAGATCTTTTGTGTACTTCGCTTGGTGAATAAAGATACCTTGCCTTGTTTGCTTGACTTGTAAACCCGTAAAGTATGTGAGCTCACCCATCATACTCATCTCAAATTCTCGCTCATAGTGTCTCAAAACTTGGCAACAAGAGCATGAGAAGTACCACCAAAAATGATATCATCCACATAAATCAACAAGTAATGATCATTGCCATGCTTGAGAGAAAACAAGGTTTTATCAACTTTGCCCATTTCAAAATCATTTTCCAAAGAAATATGATTTAAGCCTATCATACCAAGCCCGAGGAGCTTGTTTTAAACCATATAAAGCTTTGGACAACTTAAAACATGGTCAGGTATTTTGGATTTTCAAATCCAGGAGGTTGTTTGACATAAACTTCTTCGTAAATAAAACCATTTAGAAAAGCACTTTTGACGTCCATTTGATACAATCTAAAACCTTTAGATGCAGAAAGGCCAACAAAATTCTAATGGCTTCAAGTCTAGCAACAGTGCAAAAGTTTCATCAAAATCAAGTCCTTCAATTTGAGTAAAACCTTGAGCAACCAATCTAGCTTTGTTTCTAACAACAACCCCATCTTGACTTTGTTTATTCTTAAAACCCATTTAGTTCCAATGATATTTCGACCTAAAGGAGGTGGAACTAAAACCCAAACCTTATTGCGCTCAAAATTCTCAAGTTCCTCATGCATGGCATTAATCCAAGACTCATCGATAACGCGTGACTTACATCTTGGGGTTCAAAAGATGCAACAAAAGCAAGATGAGCATATGAGGCATTAGTATTGTACTGTTTCAAGCACACACACATTTAACTCACCAATCATTTGTTCAGAGGATGTCTTCGTTGAATATGCAATGGTGCTGAAATTTCAAGATGCCCGAGGTCCAAGACCATGTGTGTTTTTGGAAGAATTTTCAAGATGCTTGCCGATTTTCTTCCTGTGGGTGAATTGGTCGAGCCGAGTTGCCAACTTGATTACCACTTTCATCTTCATCTTCATCATCACTTTCTTCCAAAAAGATACTTTCAGAGTTGCAAGTAACTTGTGTCCTCGAAAATTCGGGTCTAGTACCGTGACTAGCCTCATCAAAAGTGACTTCACAAGTCTCAACAATTTTGTTAGTTTCTAAATTCAGACACACAGTAACCACGCAGTATGAAGAGCATAACCAAGAAACAATCCATCGAGCATCTAGATTCAAACTTATCAAGATTTCCATGTTTGAGAATGAAACATTTGCAACCAAAAACACGATATGGGAGATGCTAGAGTACGCCCAAACCGAAGTTCATAAGAAGTTCTATGAAGCTTTGCTCTCAAAAATACTCTATTTGAAATGTAGCAAGCAAGAGAAATAGCTTCAGCCCAAAACTTCCTAGGAGTAGAATATTCATCAAGCATTGTCCTAGCCATCTCAACTAGTGTGCGATTTTTCCTCTCAACAACACCATTTTGTTGAGGAACTCGAGCGAAGAAAATTGATGCTCAATTCCATGTTCGTAATGTAAAGAAGCAAAAGATTGTTCTTGAATTCTCCTCCATTATCACTCCTAATTACTTTAAGTGCTTGTGCAATTCCTTGAGCAACCTTAATGCAAACTCTTGAAACAATTCAAAAGCTTCATCTTTGGTAGTCATGAAAAATACCCAAGAGTACCTAGAGTAATCATCTACAATCACAAGAACATACCACTTACCTCCCGCAGATTTTACTCTTGTTGGTCCCACAAGATCCATGTGTAGAAGTCGACTCGAGCATTAGTCATAACAAAGAGTGATAGGAAAATGTTTAGGTGCGTCATTTTTCCATGTTGACAGAGAGAGCAAGTCAAATTACTTGTTTTGTCATACTTTAATTCAGAGCAAACCTCTGAGCAAATTTGATTTACTAATGCGTGAAAGGTGATCAAAACCAATATGACCAAGTCTACGATGCCAAAAAGTTAGATCTTTTGAAACATGAGATACAAGACATGTCATTTCAGATGTTGGACATGAAAAATCACCTTTAAACAAGCGACCAATGCGAGTGATGTTGCATACTAGATTTTCATAAACATCTAATATACGACAAGAATTTTTCTGAAATCTTACCTCAAGATCTTCATCAAGCAACTGAGAAACTGAGAGCAAATTATATTTGAGCTTGCTTACCAAAGCTACATCCTTGAGAATGAAGTTTTCATTGACTCGCACAATTCCTCTTCCAAGAATTCTTCCCTTTGAATTGTCGCCAAAAGTGATGACCTCATCACTGAACTTTGTGAGGGAGGAGAACCATTTTGAATCACCAATCATATGTCTTGAACATCCGAATCTATGAACCATATGTTCTCCTTCCTCTCTTCCACAGCCTACACAAAAGAGGATGTCGATGTCTCAAGATCAAGTTAGATAAAAGACATTTAGGAATCCAAAGATCGAGACACACGACGAGTAGGCACAAAGACGAGTATACTTGTATACAAAATCAGTTTTGCTTTTCTCGTGTTTCTTGCAACAAAAGGTGTTCGCATCACCTTAGGCACATAATGAGGAGTAAAGCGTGCCTATCTGAAATTAGACCTAGCCTTAGCTTTTTCTTGCTTCTGTTGTTTGGCTAGCCTAAAGCAAAAATCTACTAGATGTCCATCTCTACCACAATGAGTGCAAGTGTATTTAATGTATGTTTAACTTTAGAAGTAGAAGCAACATTTGCATTCATCACAAGAGAAGATAAAATTCAAGCAGATTTAAAGACAATTTTCTTAGGCTCATTTGCAATTTCAAACTTTCCACTTTCAAGAACTTTGACAACAGTGGGAACATGTGTTTTATGATGAGCATAAGAATCAAAACCTAAACCTTTGTTATGAGTGCTGACTTTTGATTGATCCAAAATCATGTTTAGGTTTTTCTTTCCTTTAGTGAAACGTTCTAACGATTTTTCCAAGTAATCAACCTTTCTAGACAGAGTTAAACAATTGTTACAGGAACGCCCACTATTCCTTTCTGCTTTGACAATTTGAGCAGAAAGAACTTCATGAGTGAGCAAGGCATCCGTCATTTGAGAAACTCTAGCATTTGCATCATGCAACTTCAATTCCAAAGATGGAGCATTTTGAACAAGAAGTTGAATCATGCAGATCAATGGTTGAACAAACTAGCATTTTTCATTTGTTTCTCATTTTCCTATCTTGCTTTAACAGAGAAGCATGTTCTTTCCTAAGTGAAACAAGCTCATTGTGAATTAAGTCACATGACTTACGTGCATCATCATCAGAATCAAAGATCTAAGCCTTGCAATTTCGAATTAGAACTATCAATTTCTAGATCTTTTTCTTTAAGAGCCTTCTTAGATTTTTTAAGTTCGAAGCTAATTTAACCATAGCATACTCAAGTTCATCATAAGAAGGTCCTACCTCATCAAAATCGTAATCATCTGCCACCATCCCTTTTAGCCATAAAGCACATGCCGGTGAAGTCATCATCAAGATCTCCTTCTTGTCCCGTGGCTCATTGTCACTCTCAAAGTCCACATCACTAAGATCACACTCCTCCAAGACAGCCTAAGACTTTCTTAGCGACTTTTCAAAATTGGAACGCCTAGGAGTAGTACGCCTTGAGTCTGCGTTAGTCTTTGGTTCTCTTTCTTCCTTCTTTTTCAACTTGGGACAATTTGCTTTGATATGCCCGGAAGACCACACTCAAAGCAGCTTGAAAGGCCCTCAAGTAGTACCTCCACGCCTCCTCATCCTCACATTGTTGAGTGCTTTGACAATACAGTGAAGAAATGAGCACAAGATCTTCTTCAGGAGCATCTCAAACTGTTCATCCAAAAAGAAGCTAATGCGCATAAGGAGACGTAAGATGGTAATCCGTAAGACGGTCAAGTTAGCAACAAGTGCATGTGTAGAGGTTTTATCAGCTCTAGGTGATAAAGAATCCATCTCATAAGTTTTCAACCTAGAATACGATCATCCATGGTCAATGTATCCAAATCAACATTTTGATTGATTGCAGAATAACCATGCGCCATTCAGAGTCGAGATCTCAAAATCTTACTAGCATTCTCTCTCATGGATTGTTAACTCCAACACCACTAAATTGCACAAAATTTTCTCAAATCGAGAGTAAAGATCATCAATTGATTCACCGGTCTCATAACAAAATCGAAAAGTCCTTTTGGTAAATATTTTTGCGCACTTTCTTAATCTTAGTTGAACTTTTATGATAGTTACATAATGTCTTCCAAACTGAATGTGCGAACGTAAATGAGAAACTCGATCAAATTCTTTTTCAGAGATTCCTTGAAAAATCAAGTTTTTAGCTTTAGCATTTAAATCAACGCTCGCTTTATTATCATTAGTGACTATATCAGAACATCATATGCAGAGAGACTTTGCGCCAAACATCATTACCTTGAGCTTCAATATAGGATTGCATGCGACTTTTCCAAAGAAGAAAAATTTGAATCATTAAGCATAGGAGGACGATTAACATACTTATCTCGACGCCATACCTCAACCTTGCTCGATACCACTTGTAGGATCGGATGGCGCCAATCGAGGGGGTGAATGATTGCGCTGAAGCTAAAATCTTATTTTTAAACTTTTGAAACACCCCAATTCAAACTCAAATTGCTTGAAGACCAGTTCATGAAGTTGGGAGACAAGTTTAGAAGTCTAGGCGATCAAGAGAGCACTTGGGCGACATCAAGAGCACTGGGCGACTAGATTTGAGCACTTGGCGAGCAGTTTGGACACTGGGCGAGCACGTAGGGTGGCGACCAAGAGGACACTGGCGAGCAAGAGAACACTTGGGCAGCAAGAGGACACTTGGGCGAGCAGGTTGGGCACTTGGGCGAGCAGTTTGGCACTTGGGCGAGCAGGTTGGGCGACCACGTGAACAGTTGGGCGACCACGTGAACAGTTGGGCGACCACGCGCACAGTCTGGGCGAGTAGACCGATATATGTCCACTAAAATAGAAAATCCAAAAGATCTAGCCGTTGGATTGACATGAAATTTTAACTGTAGAAACTAGACTCAATTCCGCAGCTAACACAAAAAGAATCAGGTCAATCGGATCTACGAATCTAAAGTTATATCCTTCGCAAGATGACTGAATCTGGGCGACCACGCGAGCAGTCAGGCGAGCAGACATCAATCTGGGCGACCACAAATTAACGAAGATCTAACCGTTGGATTGATGTGAAATTTTAACTGTAGAAACTAGATTCAATTAAGAATCAAACCCAATAAGAATCAATCCGATCGGATCTACGGATCAAAAGATATTACCTTCGCAAGATGATACCTTTGCAAAGAACCGAACTCCGTGATGAACTTCGTGACTGCTGTGATGAACAAAACTTCAAGCGATTGATCAATTATGTCGGCCAAGAGCAAATCACAACCGCAAGAAGAAGCTCTCGAAGATTGATTTTATTTCATTGTCTAAAGTACTCCAACACAAGAGTACAAACCTCAAACTCGAACGCTCAAGAATAAACAGGGACACCTCCCTTATTTATACAGAGCAATCCTAACGAGATAGAATACAACTCCACTTCCAACATGGAAAGAGTCTCAGATACATCTCAACTTGGCCCAACGTGGCCAAAAACAACTCTTGCACGTATGTACAGCCCCCCGCCTTTGTAATTACGTGACTAACCAAACCTCCATGTGCATGTTCTCTAGCCCGAACGCCCCGCATGACATCCTTGACCACCAAGACCTCGATTCCTTCCTCGAATCTAGTCCCGAACCTCGTTCCTCCATGAACCTAGTTCCGTCCCGTCATCGACCACGTTCGCCTCGAGCAACACCGCACATGAATAAACACGTAAACGTGCACGAGCACAAGTCCACGACTTGACTCAAAGTCAATCCATGCAACCACTCACACGAGTGCATTGCATCAAGCGTAATCCATCATGCTATCACCAAAGATAATAATTATCTCAACATGGCACATGCACAAGCACCACACATGCTATAATCAAAGTCACTATACAATGCCAATTTCACCATTCAACCAATTTTTCATCACATGATCTCTGTGTGATGGTGGGCCACGTGGGACTAGGACTGAGCCATCCGATATGAGTTGTATGTAGAGGTGGGCGTCGTGCCGGGCCAGGCTGGTCTGGTCTGGGTCTATCGTGCTTCGTGTCTGAATTGTGCTGGGCTGCGACTGTCTGTCGTACCGGCCATACCGTGCCTGGCCACCCGACTCACCTTTGGCGAGCCCAAGCACAACCCTTTTGTGTTTCGTGCTTGCTTCGTACCTTGCTGGTCTAGACCCAGCCCATTTGCACTATTGTGACGAGAAGAAAGAAATCAGAGACAAATGAAGTTAAGACAGTGAATATAAATATTATAGAAAAAAGAACTAAAATTTATTTATTCTTAGAACGAGGTGATGTGTTGAATACTAACGAGAGAGAGGGCAACGAGAGAGTGAGGAAGAGAGGCAATGGAGATTGAGAGAGACGGATAAGCGAGGGAGAAATTGAGAGAGACAGGTGAGAGAGAGAGAGCTGACCCGTTTCTCTCAGGTGTCGGCGACGGTGTGGCGTTCATGCTGTTGGGTATGTCCATAACTCTCACGCTCTGTGGGTCGGTGATCTTCATACTGAGCTTTTTTCTCATGCCCTGAGTCATCGGGCTCGACATGGCCCTTGCTACAGTGTCGTGTCGGGCCATGCCGTCCATCGTGACTAGTTCTCGGGTCCGGCACAGTCTGTGCTATAGTGTTGTGCAGACCCGACACGGCCCACTTCATACCGGACCAGACTTCGGACCGTACCGTGCCCGCCATACCTCGGACCGGCCCAAAAAATCCCAGCCTGAGTGCCCACCTCTAGTTGTAAGTATTGGATTTATGCTATCTAGCAATTCCCTAAAAAAAGAAAAGAAAAGAGAAGAGAAAAAGGAGTGGGCTGATTCAGCCTATATTGAAAAGAAATTGGCTTGTGGCTACGTGCAGCTTCCTCTCTGTTTTGATTTGCCGGAGAAGCCTCCCACGGGATCTGCTCGTTGTTCACCCAAACTTAGCTTGTATATCATTATACGTGGCAAAATTGTTTATTCATTACGCTAAGCAGGCAATACCACCATACGAAACTAGGTTAAAGTGTTATTTGAATCAGATTACAAAGTTCGAGATGTTAAATATCTGATTTTATAGTTCAAAATGCTAAATAGACTTTCAAGGCGACTCAAGACCCAGCCCTAGCCGCCGCCACACCTCCTCCCCACCCCTTTTACGCCCGCCTTGTTGCCAGAGCGAGCTCATGGAGTCCCGTCAGCTTCCGAGGAAGGCGGTGGGGCCAATCACGCCCATGGACTCGAGTGCCCAGATCGCGAGGGGCGATGGGAGGCGCCATGGAGTCCCTCCACGCGACGGGCGGCCAAGGAGAGGGGCGCTCGGCTCAAATCACGGAGGAGGCTGCGTCGCCGATTGGAGTCAAGGCTCGAGATCCGGTCTTCTTGGGTGGGGTCGGATCTGGCGCCCATGCCGAGATCACCACCTCTCCCACCGGTGGTGGCAGCACGGCTGGGCGCTTGGTGGAGGGCTCCTTCCCCCCCTCAATCCCTTTGTAGTTGCGCTCTCCTCTCCGTGGTGGAGCTCGGTGGCTTTGGCCGGATCTTTGGTGCCCTCTCCGGATCCGAGCTTTCGGCCCTTGGATTTAGCCGTTCTTGGTGGGAGCCTTGCTGCCGGATGTCACTTGTTGTTGCCAACTTGGTTTGGTGGCTAACCTTCGCAACTTGTGGATGATAAGCGAACTAGGTGACTACTCTTCGCCGGCGTCTTCATCTCTTACTAGCGTTGTTCATACATTTCTTTTGACCTATGTCATCTTAGCATCGATTCAGCGGATTCGCTTTTCTAGGCGACACAACTCATTTTTAGATGCACTCTATGGACTTGATGATCGTGTGCCTATTGGCTAGCTCGCGATTTGTCATCGTAGAGTCGAACATCTAAAAATTGTTTGTCTAGCCTTGAGAAGGTGGCCGTTGCTATTGGTTAAGATTAAGTGGTATGGTGGCACTAGCTTGGAATCGGGATGGTTGCAACCACCGGGATCTCGGTGATTTGACTTCGTGGAGAAATCTCTAGGTCTGATCTTAGTTGGTTGTGCCTGGCAATGGCCTTGTTGAAGGCATTGTTTTGTAGTCTGAGGATTTACTCTCCGAGGTGAAAACCTTTGGTCTGGCCTTCACTGGTTGGATCATGGCAATGGCGGTTGACGAATACTTGTGCCAGGGGTACCCCACAGCAAGGCTTCAACTATGAAGTTGCTAATACGAGCGAAGATATCTGATGGGCCTCCTCAAGCCCAACCCAAAACAGGGGGTTCCTTCAAAAGGCGGAAGACCAACGGTTTCAGTCCGGCCCACAGGCTCCGACCACATCACAGGTCAGAGCCACCATCAGGCCCCGACCTACAGCCTGGTCGGATCCGACCTGGGGTCCCGACCACAGCTATGGTCGGACGCACCCACATACTCCGACTAAGGATCGGCGGGAGCCCTAATGGGTCCCTAGGCGGGTCCCCGATCGGCCCGACCTCGACCATTCGCCCGCCACCGGCGGATCCTAGGCTACGCTTTGTCTCGCCGGTCTCGCTAAGGCGGTGGCTCCATCCCGAGGCGGCCCGAGGGATCGACAAAGTCAAGCAAGCTGTCTCATCGCTTGGGTCATGCCTGATGAGAGGCGTCGCCCTCGAGGCAATCTCGAAGCTAGCCGCTAACGCCGTCGGCACGACAAGCCTTGAGACACTGCAGATGCCGTTTCCAAGGAAGCAGACACCGAAACCAACCCTGTGTCTACCGGCCCGGTATGGCAAGGATTATCAACGGACAGGCGTCAGAGCCCAAGACCGGACTTCAAGACCAACAACTCTACACCTAGGCATAGGGCTCAACTCCCGGTCATAGCATACCCCTTCTTGCTTTATTCATCTCTCCTTAAAAGCGCCCGTGTAACCTGCTCCCTCCACATGTATATAAAGGGGGCAGGGTCTCATGAGGAGGGGGGATCGGAGCCTTTCCAAGTCACCCAACTGTAGAGAGTCCACTCTAGCTTCGAAGGGCCGGCCTGTCGGACCCCTTTGGGCAAACTGTAATCACTCGCGGCCAGCCACATTCCCAACAATACAACGCCACCACTCGAACTGGACGTAGGGACATTCAGCCCGAACCAGTATCAACTTTGGACCCCTGTAGTCTAACCATTCGAGAGCAGAAGCGCGTGACCCTAGACTTCTGAATTTACTTTCGGTTCTGAAACACACGAAAGTGGGCACGCTTAGGTAGGGGCTCGCGTGCTGACATCTCCGGATTCCGTTTGTTTCCTTGATGGCTTCCTTCAGCCACAGCGACACGCTAGTTCTGAGGGGCTGGATCTGGTTCGGCTCCCTCGACTTCGTCGCCACACCGGTGGGAGAGCTCGCGCTCGTCCCGTAATCTTCGGGACCAGGCCTCTCCGAGGGCTCGAGCTCTCGCCGACATTTTCGGTAACTTGCGGCTCAAGCCTCCGTGATGGACCTCGGGAGCACACATGAGCGGTCTTGTCGCCTCTAATGGTAGCGCGCATGCGTTCACTTCAGTAGAAACTATAACACCCAATTTTTGCTTTTCTTGCATTTAAATGGTATTTTGAATTTTTGAGAATTTCGAGTTTATTTGGATTTATTTGGAATTATTTGGATTTATTTTGAATTAAACCATTTATCAAATCAATTAAATAATAGAAAAGTTAAAATAAATTTTTCTGAAAATATTTTAGTTGAGTCACAAATGTCCTAAAATATTTATGAGAATTTTTCGAATTTTTTCGATATTTTTAATGCCCCAAATAAATTATTTGAATTTTGGGAATTATTTTTAATCGAAAAAGAATAAAAATCTGAATGAATAGCATTGGGCGAAAATCTTGCGGCCCTCGGAAAAACCCTAGCGCGCTAGCTGTTCGATCTTCATCAAGCGGCCCTCATCGCGCCACGTCACCAACCCGATTCTCGCCGGATTCATGCCGCCGTGGTGTGGCCTCGGTTTCGCGATTTTCACGAAGCCAAGGGCACTATTTATTGCGCCGCCACCGTGTTGGGATCCTTACTCGCGCCGCACTCCGTCGTACTCATCACGCCCGAGACGCCGCCTCGCCAGACGACCTCGCCGAAGTTCGTGGAGTCACCGCCGTGTTTTTCTTCGCTCTATCGCCGGTGAAGCGCCCGACTTGAAGGTCTCCTCGAGTTCCTCAAGAGGAGACACACCGAGGTAACCCATTCGACCGGAGACACGCCGGGCGCCGCATGGCATCGTCGTCTTCCCGGCTCCGTCGAAGCCAGCCGCCGCACCATCACCGTCGACCCGACTCGTCGGCCGTCCGATCGCGCATCAACGATCCAGATCCCGCCACGTCGCCCTTAAAGCGATAAACTTCATCTTCCAATCTCCGCCGTTAGATGCAAACCGAGGGTCGCCGTATTGCCACGTCGCCGTTCGCACGAGACGCCGACAACACGGACCCACATGTCGATGTACCGCACCGCCACTTGTGCATGAGGCGGCCGACAAAGCGGACCCACATGTCGGCCGCGTACCTTTATTCACGAGACGCCGGCGGCCGACGCGCCCACTCGTCGGCCCGACGCACCATGCGTGTGGCGTCACCGTGACGTCATGCCGGCGTCACGATGGGACCCACTTGTCGATGAGAAGCCGAAGTCGTCTTGGCGCCACGATGGCGTCATCTTGGCGTCATCACGAGGCCGTCGGGCTGGCGTCGGCAAGGCCACGTGTCACTCTCTGGTGGCGACACGTGTCACAGATGACGTTAATAATTAATTTTCCGAAAAAGAAAATATTTATTTAATTCGGTATATGGAATTTTAAATATATTTTGAAACTTCAAATGCTTATAACTTTTGCGTTTTAACTCCGATTTGAGTGATTCCAATTTCTATAAATTTGTAAAGTTGTGATCTTTCTGTTTATGAATTTTAATTGAATTTTTGAGTACTGTTTGTCTACTGTTTATTTATTTATTGTTGTTTAATTGCGTCTGGCGTAAGCGTTGAAGTGCCGAAGGTTTCGAGGAGAAGTTCTGACCCAGGAGCAAGTTCAGGAAATAGAACCAGCACTTTTTGAAGGCAAGTTATGTTTGATCATGTTGAACCTATTAGAGCAAATTATTTTGATTTAAACTATTGCATGCTAATTTGATAGAAATGACTTTGAATAAGTTTGGGATTAGTTAAATGCCTAGTTGCTGTATGCCACCTTGTCATATATAATTGTAGGCCATGAATCCTTTGTCACCCTAGGTTATGAATTAATAGTTGGACATTAATAATTTGCCAACATGGGTTGAGTAGACCAAGTAGTGTGCTTAGCCACGCCACGAGGACAATTCATGATTTTGGAACACCAAAGTAAATAATGACTTAATGAGATATGGAACACGTTTTGTGAATGAGACATGTGTTATTGAGTTGATGATGGCACGTGGTGCAATGGTAAAGAACCAGGTGGGAAAATGATTTAGGCTGGGGCAAATGGCAAGATTGTTTACGTGGGCCAAGAGTGGCAAGCTGAGGCGGTCGATTTGGTTTTATTGGACATGGATATTTGAGTTACACTTGGTTAGTCTTGCCTCGGTCAACTAAGGACTTAACCTTGCGAGCATTTGAATGAGTCTCTCATCTGACCACAAGCTCAAGTAATGGGACGGGCTTAGGTAGAGTAAACCGGGAAATCTATTCTTTGGTCTTGTCGTGGTGGTGTGAGGCCCGAGAAGCGGAATGAGAACTCACATGGCGCAAGAGGGGGCCCAGGTGTGGTAACCAGTCCCTCGGTGTTGAAACCTTAGCGAGGCGATCTTGAGTTTAGATGGAACTTTGGAAAGGCTTCGTTACGGTTATTTGCCTTGGTGGTATTTGTTGTATCTTGTGGGTAAAGTGTATAACCTCTGCAGAGTGTACAACCTATTGAATAGCCGTGCTCACGGTATTGAGCATCGCTCGGTGATTCTGATCAAGGGTTAGATTTTCATAAAATGAATTGTTTATGGAAAAATGCTTGGGTTGGTAATGAGGAACTTGACTTAGGATGGAAAAAGGATTTCTGATTGAAATGTTTGTGAAAGCTATTATTCTTACTCTTTGTTTCTTTGCTTTGCAATCTATTCTTGTTTATCTTGAATCTTGATCAGCTCATGAACCATAGCCTATCCTTTGTACTAAGCCATGCATGTAGAATATTAGAATTGCATTACATGCATGACTTTCGAGTGCTCAAAGTACTCACCCCACAACAACACAACTTCAGTTGAAGAAGAAGCAAACCCTGCTCAGGAGGAGGAGTATCAGGAGGAGCCGACAAACTAGGGAGCGAGCCCAGTCAGTTGCCTGTGGCAAATTGGTTGGCGCCACGAGTTGATTTTATTTCCGCTGCTTTTGAATATTTTAATAAGTCTTCGCCCTGCGAGGCGTATCTTTGTAATTTGACCATAAGGTCAATCAACTAGTTTGAGTATTTTATTGAAGTACTACATTATTTATTTGGTTATGGACCGTGATATATACCAATGTTGAGATCGTGTGCACTAAGCGTGATCCTGGACTAGTGCTGAATACACAGAGGGTCCGGATTTGCAAACCCGGGTCCCGACAGAGGTGGTATCAGAGCCATACTGACTGTAGGACTGGCCCTTAGTTAGAATGGTCGTAGTGAGGATAAAACTATTTTCTAAAAGTTAAAAAGCGCCAAGATGATAATGCAATCTCGACTTACCCCTTCTCTCCTTTCATACCCCTTGCTGAATTTATCACGTATTTGCTTGTTTAAAAAATTTCTGAGTTTCACGTGAGTGTCCTTTGGCAGATGAGGATGATCCACTCTTTTGGTGGCGCCTTTGGAGGGTACGCATGGAGCTTTGGCGTATGATCACATTCTTTGGGAGGATATGACAGCCGATCTACTGGGGACTCATCAGAGATCGGGCAGATGGATATTGCACGGGATGTCACTATCACGGTCTCGCTAGGGATAGTCGGGCGTAGTCGTCCCATCCGCATCACTGCCAGAGGTTGTCATTTGTGAGGATTCGGGAGACATCGCGGGCAATGAGGCGATTGCTCGTACCTACCCTGTGGAGTTGGATGGCACAAGTGTTTCGTCACCACCCACGCAGAGACACTCGCCACAACCGAGAACCCATAGAGGAGGAGGATGCCACGATCACCCACGGCGGATATGTTATCGCTCAAGAGGATGTTATCGGCGAGGCGGTTCAGAGCTGCAGAGGTCTCGTGGCGAGTTCACGCACGAGGGCTCATCATTGTGAACTTGTGAGTACTTGGCCCACTCTATTCAGAGGATTGGGGAGCTGGAGACAGATGACATCACGGACGAGCGGAGCGAGTCTTTGGAGCTACGACCAGACCGGAGGAGCCCTGGCGAGCCGCAGCCTGAGCTAGAGCCGAGCAGTGGAAGTGAAGCCGGAGCAGTGGAAGTGAAGCGAGCTGTGGAGGTCAAGCCGAGCGATGGAGGTTGAGCCGGTCGCGAGGCGCATCCAGCGGAGGATCGTTGGGATAGGTTTGCACCAAAGACCACTAGCACACCGCGGTGTATCCACCAGGAAGTTCGGTGGGGATGGCTAGAGGAGTGGCGTTATGATTAGCGTTGAGACTCTGCGTTGAGTCGCGTCTTGGAATAAGAGTCACCCTTAGAGCGTTTGACTCGAGAATATTAGTTTGATTTGCTTCTTTCATGCTTGTGAGTGATTGGTATGTGTTGCAAGGCCCTTAGGCATTGTGAGCAACCATACCTAGTTATTAATAAAGTAATAAAGTTAGATTTTGTGTTACGCTTTGACCCGCATAAGTATTCCATTACTTGTCTATTCTTATTTCCTCTCGTCTCTAAACCATGGGGCAATCGACGGATGGTGAACACTCGTGAAACCAGGGAGGAAATGGGAGTGGTTCACGCTTCACCGAAACATCGATGGTGAAGGACAAGGACCCCAACCGAGACCGCCATTGATATGCGTAACCTTGGAGCTTTTATTCTTCGCCTGCACCCGTTAATGCATACCATGATGCGGCGAGATCTGTCAGTCCTTTGCCCAAGCCACCGCCGCCCAAGTTAACGAGTCAACCCGGTCGAGAGGCCACACTCGAGGTTGTCAGAATTCATGAGGACTCGGCCGCCTACATTTTCTGGGAATGCCAATCCATTGGAGGCAGATGATTGGCTGAGGACGATAGAGAGAAAGTTGCACATCACCCAGTGTGAAGGCAATGAGAGGGTACTCTATGCCTCTCACCAGCTGGAAGGAACTGCAGCTGAATGGTGGGAAAACTACTGCGCTGCTCATGAGCACCCCCAGGACATCAGCTGGGAGGAGTTCACGATTGCTTTCGGCGATATCATGTGCCCGAAGGCATCATGGAGCTGAAGAAGGAGGAGTTTAGAACACAAGCGGGGCAATCAATCGATGTCAGAAAGTATCTGAATAAGTTCACGCTTGGTGCACGCTTACGCACCTTTGAGGGCGAACAGCGGATAAGGCGAGCGGTCTCGATTCATGAAGGATGAATTGAGGGTGCAGTGGGACTCATAACCCACACTTTTCCCGACTTCGAGAGCTAGTGAACAAGGCGCTAATATTGGAGGACAAGCGCAAGGAGCCGGAGGACAACCGAGCCTTGAGAATGGCAACAGGAGCACGCCCGAGCGCGCTGCGTTTGAGGGTTACACCAAATCAGTTCTTGATTTCAGCCAAGGAATGTGATGCAGCGACGCCACCGATACCAAGACACCGGGACAGAAATTTCTGCGAACAAACACCGATTGGGAACGCTTGTGCATGAGGAGCCAAGAATGGCGGTTAGAGCGTTATTACGCTCAGAACGAGCCGGCACTTTGCCAATTATTGTCCCAAGAAGGAGGAGGAGTGACACCGTTCGCTTCAACCTCGGGACTACTCCAACGAAGACACTGCGCCAGAGCAAGTCGTGGAGTTACACAACTGAGCGCCACACGAGCGGTGGTAAGAGGCAGAGTCAATCATGTCACCGCCGATGCGGTCACGAGAATACATCGGACGTCATCTTGGGTAAGTTACTTGTCAACTCGATACTGCAATGATTTTATTTGATTACGAGCTTCACATTCGTTTATATCTCGGATTTTCTTCTGTGAACAATGGGTTGAAGATGGTGAGCCTTAGGCATGTATTGCTAGTACAATCCCGGGTCGAACTCCGTCGATGTAGGATGTTACGGGGTAAAATTGCTTATAGATGGAACGAGTTCTTAGCAAACTTAGTGGTGTTAGATACCCGGACCCTAGATGTTATTTTGGGAATGGATCTGGTTGTCTAAGCACAAGGTTGTGTTAGGCTGTGGACGAAGAGTCATATCGATCGAGAGTCCTTGTGGGAGGAAAATAGAGTTTCGTGCAAGCCGCGTTCGGGATGGACAGTTGATGGTCAATAGTGTGAAGGCCGTCGGCATAGAAGATGTACGGTTGTCGAGAATACTCGGATGTATTTCCGGAGGATTTACAGGATGCCACCGACGAGGGACATAGAGTTTGTAATTGAGTTAGTCACCGAACGGCCCGATAGCTAAGAGACCTTATCGGATGTCAACCGATGAGTGGTCGAAATGAAGAAGCGATTGAGGAGTTATTGGATAAGGGATTTATTAGACCTAGTTAAATGCCGCCATGGGGAGCACCGATTTCATTTGTCAAGAAGAAGGATGGAAGTTCTGGGATGTGTGTGGATTACGAAAGCACCGAATGAAGTCACTATAAAGAATAAGTACCGCTACCCGGGATCGATGACTTATTTGATCAGTTGAGAGAGCCGGAGTTTTCTCCAAAATTGATCTACGATCGAGGATATCACCGGTGAAGATTCGGTCGGAGGATGTGCAAGACCGCATTCTCGTCAAGATATGGGCACTCTGAGTTCACGATTATGTCTTTCGGTTTGACAAATGCACTGCAGATTTCATGAACATGATGAACAAGGTTTTCATGCAATACCGGACAAGTTCGTTGTTGTGTTCATAGATGACATTCTAGTCTACTCCAAGGCGAGAGAAGAACATCTTGAACATCCGAAGCTAGTTACGGAGAAGTTAAGAGAGGCGACAACTTTTCGCTAAGTTTAGCAAGTGTGAGTTACGGAAGAACAAGGTGGAATTCCTTGGACATGTGGTGACCGCCGAAGGAGTCGCAGTTGACCCAAGTAAGGTGGAAGCAGTGTTGCATTGGGAGCCACCCAAAACGGTGACACAAATCCGTAGTTTCCTTGGAATGGCCGGTTATTACCGCCGATTTATTGAAGGATTTTCAACGATTGCGAGACCTCTTACACAATTGTTGAAAAAGGAAAAGAAGTTCGCATGGACGCCGGAATGTGAGTGGAGTTTCCAGGAGTTGAAGAAACGTTTGACAATGGCGCCAGTGTTAGTTTTACCGGATTTAAGCCAGAGCTTTGATATATACTGTGATGCATTGCGTCAAGGACTAGGATGCGTGTTAATGCAGAACAGAAAGGTCGTTGCATATGCATCAAGGCAGTTGAGGCCGCATGAAGAGAACTATCCGACGCATGATCTGGAATTAGCAGCCGTGGTACACGCCTTGAAGTTATGGCGACACTATCTAATTGGGAGCAGATGTGAGGTGTACACCGACCATAAAAGTCTTAAATATATATTTACTCAATCGGATCTGAACATGAGGCGAGGAGGTGGTTAGAACTAATCAAGGATTATAATCTGAGGATTCATTATCACAGGGAAAGCCAATGTGGTGGCCGATGCTTTAAGCGAAAAAAGCCATTCGGTGAACATGTTGGTGGAAGCAAGTCGAGGTTGAGTTATGCAAGGAATTTCGAAGTGAAAGTGGAGGTTGTGCCTAAAGGATTTATAGCCGCTCTAGAAGTGAAGCCTACCGAAGATCAGATTAAGTGAAGGACGGAAAGACGATGCCAAAATTGAGGAGGATTAAGTCTAAAATGGAGGAAGGCAAGGCAAAGGATTTCAAAATTTGGATGAGCAAGGCACATTGTGGATCAAGAAGCGCATTTGCGTGCCGCACAAGAAGGCTGAAATAAATGATTACGGAGGAAGCTCATGACTCCAAGTACTCCATTCATCCAGAAGCGCTAAGATGTATCAAGACCTAAAGGAAAGATTTTGGTGGCCAAGCATGAAGCGTGAAGTTGCAGAGCATGTTGCGTTGTCGACATATGCCAAAGAGTCAAAGCAATGCATCGAGGCGGCCGGGGTTGCTCTGACCCGAGGGTACCGAGTGGAAATGGGAAGAAATCGGAATGGATTTCATTACCGGTTTACCAAGGACCCGACGTGGTATGACTCTATATGGGTTATAGTGGACCGTTTGACAAAGGTTGCCCACTTCATACGGTGAAGACTACCTATTCGAGGGACCGCTTAGCAGATTTATATGTGTCAAGAATTGTATGTCTACATGGAGTTCCGAAGAAGATTGTGTCGGACCGAGGTACCCGGTTTACCTCAAGATTTTGGGATAAGTTGCATGAGGCCCTAGGGACCCGCGGAACTTGATCTTGCATATCACCCATGACGGATGGGCAAGCGGAAAGAGTTAACTTGAGATCTTGGAGGACATGTTGAGGGCATGCATTGGCTTATAAAACCGTGGGATAAGTGTTTGCCATATGCCGAAGTTCAGCTACAACAATAGTTACGAGCAAGTTTGCGAGATGTCGCCCTTGAGCGCTATATGGAAGACCTCGAGAAGCCTTGAATTGGAATGAGGCGAGGAAGCGTCATATGTTTGGGCCGGATATTCTTGAAAAGTGAAGAGTAGATAGCCATGATCGGGAAAGGTTGAAAATTGCACAATCAAAGACGTAAGAGTTCTGTTGATAATCGCCGAGGATTTGAGCTTTGAGCTTGAAGATTTTGTGTATCTCGAGTTACCCACTCAAAGGAGTTAAGAGGTTCCATAAAAAGGAAGTTAGCAGAGATATGTTGGGCCATTCAAGATCCTAAGTCGAAGAGGTGAAGTAAGCGTGTCGGTTGGAGTTACTGCAGATCTTTAGCAGAGTGCATGATGTGTTCCATGTGTCACAATTAAAGAAATGCCTCCGAATGCGGAAGAGCAGATCTGCGTTAGAGTCATCGAGTCTGCAGGAGGACTTGACTTATAAAGAGTACCGGTAAAGATCTTGGACACGATGGATCGAGAAACGCGAAATAAATCGACCAACCTGCAGAGTTCATTGGAGTAACCATTCCGAGAGCGAAGCAACTTTGGGAGCGTGAAGAAGACTGAAGAAGGAATTTCCCAACCTATTCCTTAGTCGACCCTAAATCTCGAAATTCGAGATTTCCGTTAAGGGGGAGGTTTGTAACACCCCAATTTTTGCTTTTCTTGCATTTAAATGGTATTTTGAATTTTTGGGAATTTCTGAGTTTATTTGGATTTATTTGGAATTATTTGGATTTATTTTGAATTAAACCATTTATCAAATCAATTAAATAATAGAAAAGTTAAAATAAATTTTTCTGAAAATATTTTAGTTGAGTCACAAATGTCCTAAAATATTTATGAGAATTTTTCAGAATTTTTCTGATATTTTTAATGCCCCAAATAAATTATTTGAATTTTGGGAATTATTTTTAATCGAAAAAGAATTAAAATCCGAATGAATAGTACTGGGCAGTCTTTCGTGCGGCCCGCTCGGAAAAACCCTAGCCAAATTGTTCGATCTTCATCCGACGGCCCTCATCGCGCCACGCCACTAACCCGATTCTCATGGGATTCCGCATGCCGGGTGTGGGCCTCGGTTTCGCGATTTTCACGAGGCCGAGGCACTATTTATTGCGCCGCCACCCGTTGGGATCCTTACCTCGCGCCGCACTCCGTCCCAGTACTCATCACGCCGAGACGCCGCCGCCTCGCACGACCTCGCCGAAGTTCGTGGAGTCACCGCAGCGGTTTTCTTCGTCTCGTCTATGCCGGTGAAGCCGCCGCCGACTTGAAGGTCTCCTCGAGTTCCTCAAGAGAGACACACCCGAGGGGTAACCCATTCGACCGGAGACACGCCGAACAACGCGAGCATCGTCGTCTTCCCCGTCCGTCGAGCCGCCAGCCGCACCATCACCGTCGCCCGAAACTCGTCGACCGTCCGATCGCGCATCAACGATCCAAATCCCGCCACGTCGCCCTTAAAGCGAAGAACTTCATCTTCCAATCTCCGCCGTTAGATGCAAATCCGAGGGTCGCCAGTATTGCCACGTCGCCGTTCATCATGCACGAGACAGCGACAACACGGCCCACATGTCGATGTACCGCACCGCCATCGCTTTGTGCATGAGACGCTAACAAGGCGGACCCACATGTCACCGCTTGTGCCAATTGTTCACACGAGCGCCGACAAAGACGGGCCCTCGTCGACCACCGCGCCGCCGTGCGTGTGGCGTCACCGTGACGTCATCTTGGCGTCACGATGGGACCCACTTGTCGATGAAGAGCCGAAGTCGTCGCGACGCCACGATGACGTCATCATGGCGTCATCACGGAGCCGGTCGGTCGCTGGCGTCGGCAAGGCCACGTGTCACTCTCTGGTGGCGACCGTGTCACAGATGACGCAATAATTAATTTTCGAAAAAGAAAATATTTATTTAATTCGGTATATTGATTTTAAATATATTTTGAAACTTCAAATGCTTATAACTTTTGCGTTTTAACTCCGATTTGAGTGATTCCAATTTCTATAAATTTGTAAAATTGTGATCTTTCTGTTTATGAATTTTAATTGAATTTTTGAGCACTGTTTGTCTACTGTTTATTTATTTATTGTTGTTTAATTGCGTCTGGCGTAGGCGTTGAAGTGCCGAAGGTTTCGAGGAGAAGTTCGACCAGAGCAAGTTCAGAACCAGAACCAGCACTTTTTGAAGGCAAGTTGTGTTTGATCATGTTGAACCTATTAGAGCAAATTATTTTGATTTAAACTATTGCATGCTAATTTGATAGAAATGACTTTGAATAAGTTTGGGATTAGTTAAATGCCTAGTTCTTTGTATGCCACCTTGTCATATATAATTGTAGGCCATGAATCCTTTGTCACCCTAGGTTATGAATTAATAGTTGGACATTAATAATTTGCCAACATGGGTTGAGTAGACCGAAGTAGTGTGCTTAGCCCGCCACGAGGACAATTCATGATTTTGGAACACCAAAGTAAATAATGACTTAATGAGATATGGAACACGTTTTGTGAATGAGACATGTGTTATTGAGTTGATGATGGCACGTGGTGCAATGGTAAAGAAGCAGGGGTGGGAAAATGATTTAGGCGGGGCAAATGGCAAGATTGTTTACAGTGGGCCAAGAGTGGCAACTGGCGGTCGATTTGGTTTTATTGGACATGGATATTTGAGTTACACTTGGTTAGTCTTGCCTCGGTCAACTAAGGACTTAACCTTGCGAGCATTTGAGTGGAGTCTCTCATCTGACCACAAGCTCAAGTAATGGGGCGGGCTTAGCTGAGTAAGCTGGGAAATCTATTCTTTGATGTCTTGTCGTGGTGGTGTGAGGCAGGAGAAGCGGAATGAGAACTCACATGGCGCAAGAGGGGGCCACAGGTGTGGTAACAGATCCCTCCAGTGTTGAAACCTTAGCGGCGATCTTGAGTTTAGATGGAACTTTGGAAAGGCTTCGTTACGGTTATTTGCCTTGGTGGTATTTGACCGTATCTTGTGGGTAAAGTGTATAACCTCTGCAGAGTGTACAACCTATTGAATAGCCGTGCTCACTAGTATTGAGCATCGCTTCGTGATTCTGATCAAGGGTTAGATTTTCATAAAAATGAATTGTTTATGGAAAAATGCTTGGGTTGGTAATGAGGAACTTGACTTAGGATGGAAAAAGGATTCTGATTGAAATGTTTGTGAAAGCTATTATTCTTACTCTTGTTTCTTGCTTTGCAATCTATTCTTGTTTATCTTGAATCTTTGTCGCTCATGAACCATAGCCTATCCTTTGTACTAAGCCATGCATGTAGAATATTAGAATTGCATTTTGTGCATGACTTCTTTGAGTGCTCAAAGTACTCACCCACAACAACACAACTTCAGTTGAAGAAGAAACCACCTTTCGGGAGGAGGAGTATCGGGGAGGCCAAACAAACTAGGAGGCGAGCCCGATCGGTTACTGTGGCAAATTGGTTGGCGCCACGAGTTGATTTTATTTCCTTTGCTTTTGAATATTTTAATAAGTCTTAAGCCTGCTGATCATGTATATTTGTAATTTGACCATAAGGTCAATCAACTAGTTTAGTATTTTATTGAAGTACTACATTATTTATTTGGTTATGATTGTGATATATACCAATGTTGAGATGTGCACTAAGCGTGATCTGGACTAGTCTTTGAATACACGAAGGTCGGATTTGCAAACCGGGTCCCGACAAGCATTGCCTCCCTGTAGATTCACGCTTATGTATTAATGGCCAAGCTATCTGTGGCCCTCAAAATCCACGAGATCTTTGAAAAGCTCCTCTGCGGCGACTCCAGCTCAAGCCTTGAATCGATTCCTTAGAACCATACTCTCTTGGAGTGCTACATGGCCGTGACCGGCCAAGCAGCCTTGTGGCGCAAGCCACGATTCCCACCTCGTGACGGCGCCAGGCGTACGCTCGATTGGTATGAAGACCCCGAGCTCACCCGTCGTGCCCCATCAGCGGCATGAGGCAGCGGTCGAGGCGAGCTTGGCGGAAGCTGTGAGCTACCCGGGAGTCAGCTTTGCTCGAGGTTCAGCAAGGCGGCGCCCGTGGCAAGCCATCAGTACACGGCGGCTAATGGGAGGCGGAAGGCGCCAGTGCTTCCCCTTCCAGCTCAGAATATTGCTGCGGCCGCGGTCCTGCTTCGTGGCATCCCCGAACCGACTGAGCCAGGGGCCAGGGCCGCCTACCAAAACCTCCGGGGGCTGGTAGAGTGTGCCGCTGTGCAGCACATGCCGGCCCCAGGCCCCCATCAGTCGGGCACCCTTTCGGGCAAGCAAAGCCGTGTTCACCAGAACCCGGCCAAGACGACGCAGCGGCCGGAGCGGCCCCAAGCCTCGCACACCCCGGCCCGCCAGCGCCTCGGCCAAAACCACGACTACCGCGACACCCTTGGCCTTAAGAAGGAGGTCGACGGTCGGGCGATCATGATCGCAGTCAGCGGTGACAAGCAAGCCACGCCGCGGCCCGAGTACTGGCGGTCCGGGGCCCGCAGGCGTTCTGCGGAGGATCCGTGAGCGCCGACTTTCTGTCGGTTCGGGCACCGTCAATATAGCCAAATACCAGAGACTCACGAACCCGCGTCTGGCTCGAGGACTACGCGGCTCGCTTTCGGAGCGGCGGAGTTACGGATGACTTCTTCATCATCCAGTACCTCCCGATCTACCTAGCGGACTCGGCTCGAGCTTGGCTCGAGTACTTGCCCGCCGACTCCATCGAGGCTAGGCCGACTGAAGGCGTCTTCGTCGGCAATTTCGGGGCACTTATAAGCGCCACAGGAACTCACGGGACTTGAAAAATTTGTAAGCGGCGTAGGAGAAGCGCTCGGGATTACATTCGGCGTTCTCAATGATTAACGAGCTCCCGATGCTCGGCGACACCGGCGTCGTCGGGGCATTCATCTCATCTGGCACCACGTGCAAAGCCTTGGTGCACAAGTTGAAGTGCGTCAAGCCCAAAACTACCAAGGAATTGCTCGACATCGCCACCAACCATGCCTCGGTGAGGAAAGGTCAGAAACCATCTTCGACAAGGGAAGGCCAAGCAGGAACTGGCTGAAGCCGGCTGACCCGACAGCCGCTCAGAGCAAAAGGAAGCGGAAGGGAAGCGAGACCATAAGGACCCGCAGTCAGCGACAGCGATCGCCCATAAGCGGCGGTGGCGGCGGTGCCTCGGCCGACTACTTCAAGAAATTGATGGAGAGCCCGTGTAATAGAATCACGGGTACCTAAATCAACACAAATACAAAGAGTGCAAGACTGCAAGCGCCTCTCTCACGGAGCCCTACGCGGGGTAAAGGAAAAGAAGCGAGACCCGGCGGCCGATCTGCAAGACCCAAAGAAGATGGGCCGAGTTCCCGAACCCGGCAATTTGCCTCATGATCTTGGTGGACCGGCGAGCTCGCCGACAAGCGGACTCAGCTCGCCCGCCGAGAGGTTCACTACGGCGCTTGCGCCCATAGCAAAGTACCTCCCGTGGTCGGAATCGCCGATCACCTTTGATCGGGCCGATCACCCGATCATGTCCCACAACCAGGAGAGATACCGCTAGTCGTTGCCCGTCATGGGGCAAAACGCCTGTCCAAAGTGCTTATGGGCGGCGCAGTAATATCAACATCTTATGCGTTGATACTCTCGGCGCCATAGGATTCCTCGCTCGCGCCTCCGGCCGAACAAAGCGCCTTTCCAGCGTCGTCGGGCCCGTGAGCCTACCGCTAGGGCGAGATCGACTGCCGTCACTTTCGGGAGCCCGGATAACCGGTGAGACCCTCACCTTGAGGTTGTAGGGTTTCGCGGTTCTACGCCATCATGGGGAGAGCCATGCTTTCGCCAAGTTCATGGCAATCCCATTACACCTATCTCAAAAGTGAAGATCAGGGGCGCGGTCATCACGTGGCAGCGTCTTTCCGGCTCGCCTCTGATTCTGGCCTTGATGAGTTGTGAGCTCGTCGGGAGCTCATTGCGGCCGCGAGCTTGGAGCCCACCGCAGCAAGGCGGTCCTCAAGTCCGCCCGATTCCAACAAATCGAGCGGCTCTTCCAATCCACCGAGGACACTAAGGCGGATCGCGGTCGATCTCGGCGATCCGACCAAGACCGTCTTGGTCGGAGCTACGCTCCGCCAAATAGGAAGACACGCTCGTCGACTTCCTCGCGCCCGTAGAGATGTCTTCGCATGGAAGCCCTCCGATATGCTGGGCATCCCGCGGGAAGTCGCCGAGAGCACTCACTGAACATCCGGCCTGGCTCAAGGCGGTCGGCATAACGTTTGCGTCGCCCGGCGAGGAAAGCGCAAGATCATAGGAGGAGAGATCGCCAAACTTTTGGCGCGGGGTTTATAAGAGAGGTCGCCACCGGTGGCTTACCAACCTGTTCTTGTAAAAAGAAGTCCGGGCAATGGAGAATGTGCGTTGACTACACAAGCTGAATAAGCCCCATCCCAGGACCCTTTTCCATTGCCTCATGTCGACCCGAATTAAATCGACTCCTTGGCCGGGATCACGAATCCTGTCATTTACGGATGCCTACTCGGGCTATCACGGATAGCGATGAAGGAGTCCGACCAGCTCGCCACCTCCTTCATCACTCTGTTTGGCTCGTTTTGTTGCAAATGCGATGCCTTTTGGGTTGAAAAAGCGGGTGCTACATACGGCGATGTATGCAAGCGATGTTTCGACGACCGATCGGCCGTAACATCAAAGGTATCGTCGGCGACCGTCGTCAAAACCAGAAGGTTATCGACTTAGTTGCCGACACGGAAGAAACTTTCGCGAACCTCAGCGGTTCGCAAAACTCAACCGAAGTGTGTCTTGGGGTCCCGAAAAATTGCTCGGCTTTATCATCTCCGGCGCGGATTGAGGCCAATCGCGAAGATCTCGGCGATCTTGAAGATAGAATGTACATCGCCCGACCTAAAGGGGTCGGAAAGGTATTGGATGCCTCGCGACCTTGAGCCGTTTTTGTGTCGCCTCGTGACGTGGGATCTTAGCTCTACAAAATTGCTCAAGAAATCCGGCCAGTTTACTGGACACAAGAAGCGCGGAGGCCCTCGACAAGCGAAGACTTTCGACTTCACCTCGGTCTTTGGTCGCCCGGCGTCGACGAAGTCGCTCCTCCTATACATCGCCGCGAGCGACCAGTCGTCGGTAGCGGCACTTATTAATGGGCGGCGAAGAAGGTCGTCGTCGCTCAAAGAAATCTGGTGACGGTGTACTGGTCGGTAATGCTTTCGAGTCCAAAACCGGTATCCCTGTGTACAAAAAGTCGCTCTATCACGGTGCTCATCGCAAAGAAAGTTGGTCCATTATTTTCACAGCATCTGTCCTTGTGGTAACATCCTCGCCACTCGGCGAGATCGTTCACAGAACCGCATGACGCGTCGGGAGGATAGCCAAGTGGGCTCTCGAGCTCAGCGGCCCGACATATCCTATGTCCCGGACGGCGATCAAGTCGCGTGTCTTGGCGGACTTCATCGCCCGAAAGTGGACCGAGGGGCAGGCGTCCCTACTATCGAGGACCGAAATCTTTGGGCGATGTACTTCGATGGGTCTTACGAAGAACGGGCGAGCTGGGGTTGTCATTGTCTCCCCACTCGGGAACAAACTCGATCGTCATCAACTACTCTTGATGCCACCAACAACGTCGCTGAATATGAAGCCCTCGTCGGCGGTCTCCGGATCATTTGCCGACCACCAGCCTAGCCCGGCTCGTCATGGCGACTCCAAAAGCTGGTCATAGACCAGTCATGAAGGTGACGGAGCCTCGCGACCCCGTGATGTGCGGCCTCATTGCCGTGAAGTCAAGCTCGAAGAAAAGTTCAAGGGTTTGAGCTCCATCGCAGCTCACAAGCGTCTGGCAGCGAGGCCGACTACCTCGCCAACCTCGCGTCCGGCCAAGGACCCGATCCCATCCGAATTTTCATCCTCGATCTTCACTGACCCTCGCCCAATTGGACCAAACAACGGCGAAGAGGATGCCCCATCGACGCACCGCTCGACTATCGAGCGGTCGGACGCTGGCGTCGTCCGGATCAGGTCAGCCGTCTTGCAAGAACTTCCATTGGAGAAACCCTTCATCGGCCAAACTAACGGACGGTTCCTCTCAGCCCGACCCAACCGAGGTCGGCGCCTCGCTCGGCGAGCCAAGTCGTCGTTACAGTGGAAAAAAGACCTCTATAAGCGAAATGTCTGGGTCCTCTGAAGTGCATTCCCGTGATCGCGGGAAGGAGTTGTTGCTTTCGACATCCACGCGGAATTTGCGGCCACCACGCCGCCCCGATCCCTCGTGGGAAAAGCTTTCGGCAAGGGTTCCATTGCCAATTGCCCGTGGCGGCGTAACTCGTCGTCGCACTGCGAAGGATGCGATTCTTCGCCCGCCAAACTCATTCGCCGCCAAGAAGCCCTCCGGACAATCCCCATCACGGCCGTTCGCGGTGCAGGGACTCGACTTTGGTCGGGCCCTTCAAAAGGCTCCGGAGGTTTCACCCACCTTCTCGTCGCGGTAGACAAATTCACCAAGTGGATCGAGGCTAAACCGGTTGCCACCATCACATCGGTCTGGTGACCAATTTCTTCCTCGACATTGTTTATCGATTGAGTCCCGAACTCCATCATCACCGATAAGCGGAATCCACGATTCACGGGAAGGAATTCCTTGAGTTCTGTGGCGACTTCCATATCGCGTGCCGACCGGGCGTACGTAGCCCATCCAGCGAACCAACGGCGGTCGGCGAGCAAGCGGTATAATTCTCCGGGGGCTCAAGCCGGGATTTTCACCGATTGAAGAAGTTCGCGGGGCGATGGGCGGCCGAGCTGCCCTCCGTTCTTTGGAGCTGCGGACTACCCCAAGCCCGGCCGGCCGGTTCACGCCATTCTTCCCGGTGTTGGCGCGGCGGTGTTGCTAACCGACTTGGAGTCTGGCGCCCCAAGGCTTCGAGCTTTTCGGCGAGGCACGGGGCTCGAAGCACGAGAAGACGCGGTCGATCAACTCGATGAGAAGGCAAGGCGTGGGCTGCCATCTGCGGTCACCAAGTATCAACAGAGCTCGCCGCTATCACGGCCGCCGAGTTCGAGGTCGCTCCTTCAACGTGGGTGACTGACGTCTGCGCCAGTCGATCCAACGTAAACAGCACAAGCTTTCTCCTCCATGGAAGGTCCCTTCACCATCGCGGAGTCCTCGGCCGGCACCTACCGCTTAAGAATCTGCGAGCAATGTCATCCCAAACGCTTGGAACATCGAGAAGCTCGTGATTCTACCTGAAGCCTTCCACTTCCCTCGCGTTTCCTACAACCCTCCAGAGCTCGGGTAGCGTCTGCTCACTCGGAGGCATGCATCTCATATGAAGCCCACGATTGGCGCTCGATCGGTCTCGAGATCCTTCCCTAGCGGTGAACTCCTCAACCCAAGTCTTGCGACCTACACCAAAACTCCCAGCGATTTTCGGTGGCTCTGATCCTTGACGGCCTCTGAAGGGGGAGAAGAAAGTCATGTCAGACAGCCAGTAGTCGGTCGGAGGAGCCATTAAGTGGCCAAGTTTCGCTCACAGATCATTACCTCGAAGTTGCCGCTCGGACCTAATAACCGAATAATGGGTTGAAGAGCTACTGATGCGCCTAACATGAGCCCGAAACCTAAAAGGAAATGTAAAAATCGAAACATGGAGTAAACTTGACTTCCCAAATATTCATTCCTTTACATCATTCGAAGCACACAAATGCATCTTGATCCTCTACAACCTACCTTATATGAGCATCGTCTAAAAATTTGAAAGATTAGCGGATCGAGCCCTGTTCTTTGTGCAAAGAGGCATCCGCAATGGACCGCCGTCTTGGATAAGGAGGACATCTGCCACTCGATGTATCTAACACTCACGGAATCAAGAGGACTCACCGTCTTCGAGTGCAAGTGTGGCTCTGGCATCGGCGCGACCAGCAGCTGCTCAAAACGACTTCACCGATGGCGGCGTCCGGAAAGTGCATCACACAAGATGCTTGCTGTGGCGGCTACCCAGCACCAGCTGCCTGCGTCCACAGGGCTCTGGATGCCCCAAAGAAGCACCACACTGGACCCCGGGACAGCGTCCCGCGTCGGAGGCAAGGTCAACCCCGGGGCCTGGGAGCGCCTAAGTGGGGTTTCAGTACAGGGAAGGGCCGGCCGGACCAGCGCCCTCCTCCCGTCGGCCTCATCATCTGAGACCTCGAGGCGAACTCGCCTCGCTACCATCTCCGCTGCACTTTGCACCGCGCTGGGCAGTCGCCGCCGATCCTGGCGGCCACGGTGGTCGCCGCGTCAAAAAGCGTCGTGGTGGCCCGCGACAAGCAAGCCGTACTCGCCACCACCGAGGCGACCCTCCCACCTCGCGGCGGAGGCGCTCCGCGAACAAAGAAGCGATCGCCAGGACAGACGCCATTCGGGCAGAGCACGAAGCGTCTTCGGCTGGTAGTGCGCTCTAGTGGTTCGCCCAACCGCATCCCAGAGGCCTCACGCTCACTGCCCATGCTCTCGTACACGGGACGAAGCACGTAAAGGAGAACCTCGTGCTCCTCGTGCATCCGGACAATGCCGCTTGGCTCGAACGCAGCCCGCTGCCCCTCCGTTGCCTCTTCGCTGACCTCGGCGTAGCGCCCATGGCACCTCCGCCTCCGGCAGGCGGGGAGGCGCGAAGTCACCACAGCGGATTCGGTGGCCCCTGCGGCCCCCGTTCCGTCCGAGGAGGAGGGCGAGGGCGTCGTACCCGGCTGCCAATTGGAGCTGCGAGAAAATACAAGAACATCACCATTAGATGCGAGAAAACAAGGTTACGCTGTGACAAAGCTATAGAAACTTACGCCGTGGCCCAGGTTTCGAGATGGAAAAAAGGTCGACGAGGCGGCAGACAAGCTCACTCCTCGTCGTGAATGTCCCGGCGTCCCTTGCGGGCCTCTTGGGGTCGGCCCACAGAGTCCCCCTCTCCGTCGGACCGCCTGCTGGCCCTCTCACCGTCCTCACCACCGCTCGCCATCTCGTCCGCTCAAACCTCCCCGCAAGACAGATTGACTGGAGGAAGGATGAAGGAGAGCGCACATGAACACCGAGCACAATGCTACCTCGCCTCCAAGATCCTATTTATAGGCAAAGGGCGACGCAGCCCGGGTAAGCAACGCCTCGTCCACGACGCCAAGGCGTTCCGTCCATCCCACGGCTCGATGCGGGGAGCCATCATGGCGCATTAAAGAGCCACATCGCGCTGGGCGGCGATGGGACGGGACGGTGGCAAAAGGACGCCACCGCCGCGTGAAGCGGCTACGGCGACATTTCAATCTCCGCTCCGGGCCGCCGTCCGTGCCGGCGAGGCCGCTTCGACCACGAGGCATCGACCGCGTCCGGCCGCGCAACCAAAGCCCAATGCCACCCCGCTCAGGCGCATTCCGGCCCAAAGGCTGAGGTAACCCCTTTCTTGACACCACTTGCATTCCCTTAGCGCCTCAGGGTTCCATGACGGCCATGCCCTGTTCCCCGCAAACACACGGGGGCGGTTGCTTCGTGCACACTTAGTGGGAATAGCAACCCGATTGACCGTCGTTCTTCCGGATGGCAACCCATGTCGACCCAAGCGTCACGACCTGCGCCCCTGCGGCCACGGTTGCTAAGTGACGCCTCGCGGGAGAAGGGCATGCCCATGCGGAACGAACGACGACCTCCCGGCGACGCTCTCCTCCCGCTCAAATGCGTGCGAACACACTGCAAGCCCGCCAAGGCCGATGACAGCTGGTCGTTTAGTTCTTCGGTTCCAATCCTTGTTCCGGGCACTATGGCCTACGCCCTTGTGGCATGATCCACGAAATAGTGCTTTGCAAACAAAGGAGGTACCCACGGCATAAACCACGGTGATCGGGAACATTTCGCTCCCGTGGCGTCTTGCGCCGTTTCGCCCGGTGTCGCGATCGCCTTATGTCTTCATCTACGTATCAACGCTCCGACCTACGTTCGAAGGGTCCCGGCAACCCCGAGGACAATGGCCGTCCGAAAGCGGTCGCATCACGAAAAGAAAATGCAAGCGGCAAAATCTAGATTATAAAAGCACACCAACAAAGTGTCCCAAAATACACACAACAGTCAAAACAAAACAAAAGGATCCTGCGTCGGCGCTGAAGGATCACCCAGCAAAAGTCGTAAATCGTAAATCGTTGTCGCTGCCGCCGTAAATAAATCATCGGACTGCCGAGCCTCGGGGCCCACAGATGACCACGCCAGCCCGCCACGTCTCTGCCGCCGCGTGCACTTTCGCTCGCATCTCGCGGGTCTCCTGCGATCAGCCGATGGTCAATGCTTGTAAGAAGGCGTCGCGGTAGCACACAAAGAAGCCGGCACATACTCCGCGTCGGTGGCGATCGCTTTGCCCTCTCAGCGCAAGGCTGCGCGCAGGGCCCGGTAGGTCATCGGGCTTGGTGGTTAGGAGAGCCGAGGCATCTTGCTCGCATTCGCTCGAGGGCTCGTGCGGCCCACCCCAAGCCACCTCGAGCTCGGGCGCATGCTCTCAAGCGTGAGGCAGAGCATTGCGGAGACTCTTCTTGAGTGTCGGCGCTCATGTACTGACGCCGACCCACCCGGCGATGATTTTCGGCCCGAGTACGCCACGTCGCCGCTTCCTCGCTTGCCTTCGCGAGCCCCTCTTCCGCGACTAGGGCACGGGCCCGCTGCACCTGTGCCTCCTCACGCGCCTTGGCGAGCTCCTCCTCGACAACCTGGACTCACGACCGCTGCCAAAGCGCGTTAGCCTCGGCGGCAACAAGGCGACTTTGGGCGTCAAGGGAAGCTCATGACCCCTTGCCGCTTGCCGCTTCAAATCTGCGGCGTGCCTCCCGTCCAGGAGACGATCGAGGCCCATAAGCGAACGACAACCGCCATCTCAGCGTCAGCGTGGTGGAACCAAGACCAAAGTAGGAGCGCTAGCAAAGGAAAGAAAAGACCCCCCGTCGGCAAAAACAAGATAAAAACCCCAGCGCCCGATCGGCGAACCCTCACCTTGATTGGGGTTCCCGATATGAAAAACCGACGCGGCGGTGATCTTGATCTTAAATGCCCGGTAGGGTCCGACCGCAAGACACAGGACTTCTTGAGGACGAGCAGTGTGGTTCCACCGACCACTCGCTTCTCGACCCTCCGATCATCACCACCATGGCCATTTCTCGTGACTCAGAAGCTGGAAGAAAAAGCGAAAAAGATCGGCGCTAGCAGTGTTATCTGGTGAGCGTGGTCGCTTCGCGCCCTCCTCAACCTATTTATATGGGCGAGGCGGTTAATCAAAAAGGCAGCGTCGAGATGGCGCGGCAACAGCGCATTAACTCCGCGCCCAGAGCGACACGACAAGCCCTCGCCACTCCCCACTTCCCGCATTGAATGCAACAAGACCTGGCGCAGGGGCACCGCTCCCAACAGAGGCACAGCACGACTCTTCGGTTCAAGCTTCTGGGCTGCCACGATCGCACCGGGCATCATGGAAGCAGGCCCATCGACTGAAGAAAACCGGAACACGGGATATCAGCTAAGGAAATTCTTCCCTAAGCTTACTTTCTTCCTCCCGAGCTCAAGTCTTTGCGTGGCGGCGGAGATATCGCCCCCACGCATCACTCGAGGCTTCTACACCACACGCCTTGCGCCCGCGGTGGTGACCCGACTAGCCACTCGGATCTCTCTAGCGGCAACCCTACTGACCTGAACACTACGGCCTACGCCCCAGTGGCTACGGTTGCGAAGTAGCGCTTTATGGAAGAAGGAAGTGCCCGAGCGATGAGAACCATGGCCGGTCAGAAACATTCCAGCCCTGCGGCAGGCACCACGCAAAAATATCTCAATCCTGAGATGGTTATTTGCGCCTCCTCCGAACAATGCAATGGCGCACCGACTTACGCTCAGGTAACCTTCGCGGTTTCTAAAGCTACAGTCGTAAGGCACTTGTCGTGGGGGCGTAAATAAGCAAAAAAAACCAGATTGATGGGCCAATCGACCGGCCGAACAAACTTTAATCCTCGTTCAGCGAAGTTTTACATCAACAAAAGCAAAAATGGCTAGTTTTCTCCTCGTCCGATGGAGGATATCCTGCGGCGATATCCGTTGGCGATTATCGCGGCGTCACGGGTCAATCGAAGTCCTCGGCTCCTCGACACCTTTCGTCGGTTTGGTCTGCGGTGACCCGCTCTCGATGACCTCGAAGTCGGCGTCGTCATAATGGGAGGTGGCGAGGACAAGCAAAGGTAACCCTAAGCTCGGCTCCCACACACCGGCGCTTCGGCGTGCTTCGGCGCGAGCAGCCAGCGGCAGCTTCGGGCTCGGCCGCAGCGGCCCCGAGCACCCGAGTGTAGACCTCCTGGCCGGCCTCCTGGAGGGCTACCAGCTCGGCAGTCCGCACGGACAAATCCTCCTCCGCCAATTTCTTCTCCGCCAGCGCTACCTCGCGCAGCTTGTGCCAGTATCACGTGCCTCCACGGCGGATTTGCATCTCAAAGCATCACCAAGTCTCTCCGCAGGCTCTGAGCCGCTACATAAGCGTCGAGGCATACCGAGAACAATCTCGATAGCAAAATCTTCAAGCCAGATCGGGTGGCTTACGTCCGCATGAGGCCTCCGAGCAGCGGAGATCCTCTTCACCTTGGCAGGGCCTCCCTTTCATGCTCGGCGCTCCTCCTCTCAGAATCAAGCTCCTCCGGACACGATCATATTCAATCGAGGCGGGCCGCCGACAATATGCGGTCTCCTCGCGGTGGCAACAACATCCCTGGCGCTGTTGGCCTCCGTCAGAAGAGACTCAAATTCTGCTGCGTCTCTACCGCCTCCACTTCGTCTCGTTCGAGGCGTCGAGGCCTGGCGTAAGGCGAAGAGCGGTGGCTTCCTCGCCACGACCATGCAGAACTCGGAGGAACCCTGCTTTACTCGCCGAGCGGAGCTTCAGTTCCTGCAAAAAAGCGGACACTTCATCAGACTCATCGTCGCTGAAAACAAGTCGAAGCTGAAGCTAAAACCCCACTTCGACCACTGCGTGCGATTGGGGCGTCCACCTCGAAATCACGCTGGACTCGTCAATGCAGCGAAGGCAATAGCCAAGCTCTTTCGGGCCTGATCCACCTAAGTCGCGACCCGTCGCTTGCCGTCTTCGAAGGTCCTCCACAACTCGGCCTCGCGTCGTCATCCAAAGCAAAAGCGATGGCTCGCCGGTGGGTCACGGCCGCCTGTGTCAGACTGGTCGGGGCTCCCGGCAAAGCGGATCGGGCCCGACCTCCGCCAAGATTTCAGCCCAGGCCATCATCCGCCTTGAGCCGCCCTCTCCGAGCGAGTCGCGGACAATGTGGCGAGGCAGCCACGGCGCCAGGTCCGCAATCACGACATGGGTTCGGCTCCGTCGGCCCAGCGCCCTTAGGAGGTCCCGTCGGTGGCGGTGGCGAGCCGAATAGCCGCTTGGCCGCTGTGGGTGAACAGGCCTGCCCGGTGGTGGCGGAGGTCACCTCCCCATTCGACTTCCGCAAGGCCCCGACCCACCTGCGGCTCGGATCAGGCTCCTTATATCCCGGATCCTCCGGGACCGTTTCCCCTCACGCCGATCCCAGGACCACCAAGGCGGCGCGCCGGACGCCGAAGCGGCGGGCAATCAACCGGGCGCCACCGCCTTGCACGGCCCGGCGTGAAGCCGCATTTTCTTCGCCGACCCTCCTGGCGAAGACAAGTCGCCCCCTCGTTTGCCCAGAGATGTCTCCAATGGGGGCACCTCCACCTGGGGCGTGGCGACGACGACCCTAGCCGCAAGGCCTTCGCTCGGTCCGCCAGGGACCGACGACCCGAAGAGGACCCTACGGTATGGATCGGAAATGTGGCCGCCATCGGTGCTCGAGGATGACCCCGAATCTGTTGTCCCAGCAATGGTCGACTCGGAGACCTCCTCGCCCCGCGCGCCCCTCGCCAAGCGTTCTTTCCTCTTTCTCTTCCTTTTCTCCTCCCTCCGCTTCTTAAAGCGGACTCCATTCTCGGAAATCTTGCGGGTCGCGGCCTCAGTGCCTTCTCCTCCGCAAGAACACTCGGGAGACCATCCCGCCAACCCACAGGTGGTACAAAGACACCGATCGAAGCGATGCCACGAAAGGCCGTCTTTGAAGGAGAAGGAAAGGAAAGAAACGGACAAGACGGCTTACGGTGTCCGGGGTGACTTCATGAAAAAGGGCTCGAGTTGGCCACACCGCCACGGTGGCGCAAACCAATACGGGCGGCCACCTAGCCTCGACCTCCGATTCGACGAGTTCCGCCTCCACCATCCGCATGGGGTCGTGGACCCCCATCATTGGAACATGGGGCGGTCCCTCGCCATGAGAGGTTGAACAGCGCATCCTCATGAAGGCGCGCACGATGGTCTCGCGCGGTCGGGCCGCGCATCACGGGGGCCTTGATCCTCTAGACGATCACCTCCACCCTGTTCCTCTCCCTGCTGTCAAGCCCCCAGGACCATTCCTCCCTCGCCACCAGGCGACGGCCGGAGAAGGCGGGGCACTCCCCTCCGGGTTCGGACGTAGAACCATTCGGAGTGCCACCCCCGGTTCGACGACGGCAGCTTCAAATCAACATAATCACAAGGCTTGCTGCAGCGTATCTCAAGAGCTCGCCGCCCATAGCGCCAGGGGCGGTCGACTGATCTTTCCTCGACTTGGCGTGAAAGAAATACTTCCAGAGTGCCTAGTGGGGATCGATCCCCAGGAACGCCTCGCATAACGTGATGAAGACCACAATGTGGAGCACTCCGTGGGGTTGGTTTGGTGCACCTCGACCTTATAGTGATCACGGCGGTCCACGAGCGAACGATGGAGGCGGAAGTCCGAACCAGCGCTCGTAAAGGAGGCGGCACGGCGATCTCGTCGTCGGCCAGGGGCGAGACCGCGTGACCCCGTCGGCACCCTCCACCGCGAGGCGTCAAGCGGCGGAGGAACCCTTCCTCTCAAGCCTTGAGCACGGTTGGGCGAGATGGAGCATTCAGACCCGACATCTCCGTGACGAGGATGGGAAAGCGGAAAGGGTAAGGAACAAACTCCCGGACTTTTTTTCGCTTCGTCTCTTGAGCGAGAGGATGCTTGAAGCGAAAAGCGAGAGTCGGCCCCCAGCGTTAGTTTCAGGCGCGCCGGTAGCGCCGTCCGGTCGAGTGGCGGCCCAGCGGACATCGCCTCGAAACAAAGCGCCAGACGTCCGTCGAGTTGCGCCTGACAACGCCGCTAACAGGCATATCCTTTCCAAATCTTTTTCGCATTAAATGCCGGACGGAGGGCGCCATGAGCACTCTCAGCTGGCGCCCGTCACCCCTCTGTTTTAGCCTCGGGATCGGTCGAAATGGTGCATCGATAAAAAAGTCCGCCGGCTACCGCAGACGGCCCGAGGTGGCGAGAACATTCAAACACCCAGGCTCAAGCTTTGACAACCCTAGAGGTTTCAAGGTCGCCCGAAACAAAACGAGCAAGGGGCGAAGCAGGTGAGCCCAGTGGGCCCCAGGTTGGGTCGGTGGACGACCCAATCACCTTAACTCGTGTCAGAGACCATACTTCACGCCTCCCATGGAACCCGTCGTGGGGTGGTAGCAGTGCGCTCCGGGTTGGTGACGATTCGGGACCGTCACGGATCGAGTAAAGAAAGCTCTCATGGGTCGCCCAGTGGTCGAACGCCCACTTCGAGGATCGTCCGCTCAAAAAGATCCTTGGTAGGGATCTCGGGGCCCACTCGGATAACCCGCCAAGTAGCTCATGAGCACGGTGCTCGAGCCGGCGCATGGCAAGCACGCGATCGCTCACCCCCTCCAGGTCCCACACCTGCGAATGGGGCGTACCTGTGGGATAGACAGCGGCTGCTCCTCCCACTGATAACCTCGCGATACGAGGATTCGGGACGGACGCCCCTCGCTTGAGCTCCGGCGTAAAACAAGCCAACAAACACGTCTAGCTACGACGTAAAACGAGCACCCAGAAACCGGGGCCTCGTCAAGGCACGTGGGCCTCCTGCCCCAGAGGCAGCGTCACCAAAACGTGGGACCGGCTTGGTCAGGGGAACCCCCAATCAGTCTCTCGACCTGCTCAAGTTACATACACTGTGCGCTGCGGCGCACCTGGCAAAATTAGTTCACTAGGTCGGAAGGACTCCGCCGGGTTTCATAAACTCGCCCGGGGGCTCGGGATCGAACGGCATCTCCCGTACACACCCCCGGTAGGGCTCTGCCGACCAAGTCGGTTGAATCCCGCAAAGCCTAGGCCATCAGGAGCGCCCGCCCAGCTCGAATCACTAAAAGCCCAATGCAACCCCCCAACAAGCTCTCCGACCGCAAGGGCTACACCGAGAAAGATCGATCGACCTGGGCAGCCGACCTATCAAGGGCGACGGACCGCCCAGAACACGACGTTAAAGGCGACCGAAACTCCGGCGAATACTTGTGCGAGGGTACCCCATGCAAAGGCTTCAACTATGAAGTTATATCTGAGCGAAGATATCGATGGGCCTCCTCGGGCCCAACCCAAAATAGGGGTTCCTTCAAAAGCGGGGTCCCGATCGGCTCGAACCTCGACCATTCGCCTGCGCCCGGCGTGAATCTAAACTACGACCTGTCTCGCCCGATCTCGCTAAAGGCGGTGGCCGCCCCGAGGCGGCCCGAGGATCGACAAAGTCAAGCAAGCCGCCTCATCGCCCGGTCATGCCTGAGAGGAGACGCGCCCTCGAGGTAATCTCGAAGCGGCGCTAACGCGTCGGCACGAGCACAGACATGAACACCGATGCCGCTTCCTAAGGAAGCAGACGCCAAAGACCAACCTGCGTGTGTCTCTGCCCCGGTATGGCAAGGATTATCAGCAGACAAAGGCCGTCGAGCTCAAGACCGGACTTCAAGACCAACAGCTCTACACCTAGGCATAGGGCTCAACTCCCGGTCATAGCATACCCCTTCTTGCTTTATTCATCTCTCCTTAAGCGCCGTGTAACTTCGCTCCCTCCACATGTATATAAAGGGCGAGGTCTCATGAGGAGGGGGATCGAGCCTTCCAAGTCACCCAAGCTGTAGAGAGTCCACTTAGCCAAGGGCTTACTGTCCGGACCCTTTGGGCAAATGTAATCACTCATGACGGCCGCATTCCCAAAGAATATAACGCCACCACTGCTGGGCGTAAGGACATTCAAATTAACCAGTATAAACTTTGGACCCCTGTAGTCTAACCATTCGAGGAACGGGAAGCGCGTAACTCCTAGACTTACGAATTTACTTGCCGGTTTACGAAACACCGACAGCGGTGCGTGTGCGTATCGAGTCCTTCTTGGAGGCGTTGTCATTGGAGAGCTTTTATCGCGGTCCAAGTGTTGCTATGATGGTGGATAGCCTTGAAGACAATATTGCGTGATGTAGTTTGCTGCGACGGTTTCTTTGTCTTTTCTTGTGTGTGTGTTTGGCTGTGTACACCCTAGCTGTGTAGAGGCCGGGAGTCTTCTTAGTATAATTGTATCACCTTGATGTAATTTACTAAGATTAATAAAAGCTTCCTTTATCGAAAAAATAGACTTTCAAACAAGTGTTGTATGAACTTTATACATGGGAGCATACTAAAGAAGCACAAAAGAGGCATATGTTTATATGACAACAGTTTGTAAATTTTTTACTGTTGACAATGTGGGAGGTGGCAAATAAAAAGTTTTATCTTTTGTAGATACCACGGGAGCGTGCTAATATGACCAACGATCGTGTGACCACCTCCTGCTATTACCAAACGTAAATACACATAAAAGAATATAACGTAAATAACAACATCCTTGTGTCGGAAAGAATTCCGGCCTCCTCAGCGTCCTCCAATGCGTTCATCGGAGGCGACCTAATCGAGACTCGTCGAGCTCTCACCGAGAGCCGGAGCCATGTGGGACGACAGTGTCATGAACGCTGCGGATGGAGCTTGGGAAGTATTACTTACATCCGACGGCTGAAGGAGTGTGAGTAGGCTGAGCGCTAGTTACTGTAGCACGTAACTAATTGTCGCTGTAAGTCTGCATTTACTGCGTTGTAAGGAGGGAGAGTTAATATTCCGTTGCGGAGGGTAAAAGAGTCGATAGGATCGACCGAGGGGCTATATAACAATCTGTATGGCGTGCTGGAGAAGTTATGGAATGACATATGAGAATCTGCTCCTTTTCTTGTTCTTTTCGTTCCTATCTGTTCTTCATTGTTTTTCGTTCGATCGCCGTTTGATCTCACGCCTCAGTACCTCTGGTGGCTAAGGGAGTAACATATGGTATCAGATTCACGTTCGATCCTCTAGTGCGCTGTGTTTGATCGAGATATTTGCTCGGCTGGACTGTAAAACTTGGTTTCCTGGGGAGGGTTCGGGAACTCGGGGTTGGATTCCTCCACTCCGATCGAGCCTGGTAAAATCCCCAATCTTGGTTAGTCTGGTTTGGCAATCGATCACCATGGCGCCCCCAAAGCCCTCCGTTCAAACCCAGTTCATTTTGGAAGCAATGGGAGAAAGGGACGAGCGATCGGAAGAAAGATTCGTAGCGATTAAGGAGAGTCTGGATATGTTGTTTTCTCGCGTCGACATGATTGATTCTAATCAGCAGCAGTTAATGACTCGTACCGAGCTCACCGCCAAATCTATTGAGCAATCTGTGAAGGATCAGCAAATGCTTGCACGGCAGCTCGAGGCAACAACACAGGCTGTCGCGCGTTTGTCCACTGATGCGATGAAGAAAGGAGATGATCAGGCATCGGCAAAAGGGAAAGCTATCTTGACTCCAGTACCTCCAGAACCCTGGGTAAGACTAGATCATGATTTTTTTCCTAATACAGGAAATATGCCTCGCAGTGGTTCGATGAGCACTCATCGCGATTCGTCTGGTCCTCCATATTGGCCACCTCGCGATGTTGGGGGAGCGTTGAAGCAAGCATTACCGAAATTGTCATTTCCCCGGTTTGATGGACAGAGCCCACGACTGTGGCGTGACAAATGTATGGATTATTTCTAGATCTTCAACATTCCAGAAGAACTATGGGTTCGTGCCGCCACCTTACATATGGATGGTAACGCCTCTCGCTGGTTGCAAGTTTATAAATCTCAGCATGAGTTGGGTACTTGGAGTCAATTTATACATGCGGTGGAAGAGAAATTCGGGGCATTTGATCATCGGCAATTATTGGAGGAATTAGTGCAGATCAAACAACAAGGAACGGTGGCGGAGTATAAAACTCAATTTGAAGAGCTTATGTTTGACATACTGTTACATAATCCATATTATGGAGAAGCAATGTTTGTCTCTCATTTTATCAGAGGGCTGAAGATGGATTTACGGGGGGCAGTGTACAGTCAAGTTCCAGAGACTGTAGATCGCGCGGCTTTGCTCGCTCGCGTGCAACAAGATGTGTTGGACCGTGGCAAAAACTGGAAGCTCAAGTTAGCATCTGGTCGGGATGGTCTCAGTGCACCTAAGACTGAACATTCCGCGCCTAATCTGAAAGTTGGTCAGAGCGACCTTTGGAGAGCAAGGCAGTTAAGGGAGTATCGGCGTGGTTTGTGTTTGTGTGGTGAGAAGTATGAACCTAACCATCAGTTACACTGTACAAAAAGTTGGCCAAGCTCAAGTTCAGATGATCATTCCAACAGACACCGGTGAAATATTATCGGATGAGGTCTTAAACTTGCTTGATTCTGTTGATGCCGGGCCTGAAGACCACGGTAATTTGTCTCTAGCGGCTTTGTCGGGTATGGAACAGGGAGAGTCTATACAAATTCTGGCATTAGTCAAGAATCAGACAATGTTGTTATTGCTGGATTCGGGTAGTTCTCACAGCTTTATTAATGCACAATTCTTGACTAAAGTAGGCTCGGTACCACTTCCAACTAAACCTCTCCACGTCAGAGTGGCTAATGGAGAGCTTTTGTCGTGTGATAGTTGGCTTCCGAATTTTCATTGGTGGTCTCAGGGGCATACATTTGTAGCCGATTTCTGAGTGTTGCAGTTGGGCGCATATGATGCCACATTGGGCATGGACTGGTTGAATCAGCATAGCCCGATGAAGTGTGATTGGAAACACAAATTGCTCGAGTTTGATCACCACGGAAGAGGGGTGAAACTGCGAGGTATACAAACTGTCCGCAAGGAAGTACTGACAGCGGCAACATTTGATCAGTATGAAAAATGGCGTCGAAGTAGCAATATATCTGCATTAGCTATTCTGGAACACATTTCATCTGAGCATATTGAACCTGTTCCGCCCATCATTGAGTCAGTCTTACAGCAATATGAGGCAGTTTTTGCTGAACCCAAGCATTTGCCACCTACTCGGGAGTATGATCATGCTATACCTCTTAAGCCTGGCGCCATACCACCCAATTCTCGACCATATCGTTATTCTCCCCTGCACAAAGATGAAATTGAACAGTAGGTGAATGAGATGCTGGCTTCAGGTATTATTACGGCTAGTGTGAGCCCTTTTGCTTCACCGGTACTTCTCGTCAAGAAGAAAGATGGTTCTTGGCGTTTTTGTGTCGACTACCGCCGTTTGAATGATCTCACTATCAAGAATAAGTTTCCAATGCCGGTAGTGGATGAATTACTTGACGAGCTTGCTGGTACGAAATTCTTTTCCAAATTAGATTTAAGGGCTGGTTATCATTAAATTCATATGAAAGAAACAGATGAGGCTAAAACTGCTTTCAAAACACATCAAGGCCATTATCAATTTAAGGTGATGCCTTTTGGGTTAACCAATGCACCCTCAACCTTTCAATGTGTTATGAACTCTATTCTAAAGCCGTATCTTCGCAAGTTTGTCTTAGTGTTCATTGATGACATCTTGGTTTTCAGTCCGGATTTTGCGTCTCATGCCGAACATTTAGCACTCATCTTGCAAGTGTTGGTGAGGCATCAGCTCTTTGTGAAACGATCTAAGTGCACGTTTGCTCAACGTCAACTGGAATATTTGGGACATATTATATCAGTGGAGGGTGTACAAATTGATTCCAAGAAAACGCAAGCAATGGTTGACTGGCCAAGACCAACCAGTGTTACTGACTTGCGTGGTTTTCTCGGCCTTACTGGATATTATCGAAAATTTGTCCGGGGTTATGGAATCATTGCCAAACCTTTGACACAACTCTTAAAGAAGCAACCCTTTACATGGGATGCGGCCGCTGAAGCAGCCTTTCTGCGGTTGAAGCAAGTCATGTCTACTACACTGGTCTTGAAATTGCCGGATTTCGCCCAGCCATTTGAGGTCGAGACTGACGCTTGCGATCAGGGTGTCGGCGCTGTATTGATGCAACATGGGCAACCGGTGGCGTTTTTCAGCAAGGCTTTGGGACCTGTTCACAAACATCTTTCTATCTATGAGAAAGAATTTCTCGCCTTGATGCTGGCCATTGAACATTGGAGAGCATATCTGCAACGGCAAGAATTCATCATTCGCACTGATCATAAGAGTTTGTGTTACCTGGATGAGCAACAATTACACTCAGAAATGCAGCGTAAAGCAATGACACGATTAATGGGACTTCAATTCAAGATTGTATATAAAAAAGGGAAGGAGAATGCCGCAGCTGATGCATTATCCCGTGTGGCTCAATTCATGGCTTTGCATGCCATTTCTGATATGAAGTCGGTCTGGCTACAAGAAGTGGTTAATTCGTACGTGACTGATCCAGTGGCTCAAGAGAAGTTGGCGCAATTGGCAGTTCATAGCCCAAATGCCGAAGGGTATACATTGCATCAAGGATTGATTCGTTGTGCAAGTCACATCTGGATTGGTGTGAACTCTGCTCTCCAAACCAAACTCATATCAGCATTGCATGCTAGTGCGTTGGGTGGTCATTCAGGTATTCAAGCTACCTATCAACGGCTTCGCAAGCTGTTTTGCTGGCAGGGGATGAAATAGGGTGTGGAGGCTTTTGTGAAGCAATGTGATGTTTGTCAATTTGCAAAAGGGGAGCATTCGAAATCAGCTGGTTTACTACAGCCGCTACCCATTCCCCAAGCTGCCTGGCAGGATGTATCGATGGATTTTATAGAAGGACTGCCCTGGTCCGATGGCTATAATGCAATATTGGTGGTCGTTGACCGTTTTTCGAAGTACGCCCATTTCACGGCCATTAAGCATCCGTTCACTGCTCTGTCTGTTGCTCAGTTGTTCTTGGATCACATTGTTCGGTTGCATGGGATTCCCAATACCATTACAACTGATCGCGACCGCATCTTCACTAGCTCATTTTGGTGTGCATTGTTCAAGGCCTTGGATACCAAATTGCAGTTTAGCACTTCTTATCACCCTCAAACAGACGGGCAAACCGAACGCGTCAATCAGTGTCTGGAAATGTACCTTCGCTGTGCAATTCATCAATGTCCGACCAAGTGGAACAAGTGGCTACCCTTGGCCGAATTTTGGTATAATACGAATTTTCATTCATCCCTGGGCTGTTCTCCTTTTCGGGTTTTATACGGCATGGAACCCAATTATGGCATGGTGCCTCGCATGGATTCGGTCGACTCCCAGGAGGCCAGAGAGCTTTTACAACATCGGGAGTTATACAACGACTGGATTAAGCAACAATTGGCTCGGGCACAACATCGTATGAAAGTGCATCTTGATAAACATTGGCAAGAGCGCATTCTGTGGGGAGCAGTACTCTTGAAGTTGCAACCGTGACGCTCGATCGTCGGTGGTCAATAGGCCTTTTCCCAAGTTGGCTTTTAAGTTTTATGGTCCATTCGCCGTATTGGAACGTATTGGACAGGTGGCCTATAAGCTCGACTTACCAGCTGAAAGTCTCATACATCCGGTGTTTCACGTGTCACAGCTAAAGCGTATACTCCTAACTATTCTCCTGTTTTTTCGGAGTTGCCTAAACCAGCGGAGTTGGACTGCAAACAGACTGAACCGGAAGCCATTTTGCAACGGCGCTTGGTCAAGAAAGGTAAAGCTGCTGTGGTTCAGGTGTTGGTGAAATGCACCAATCTGCCACCTGAATCGGCGACCTGGGAAGATTGGAGTGTTCTGCGTGATCGTTTTCCTTCGGCACTTGCTTGGGACAAGCAAGATTTGCGCGGGTAATGTCATGAACGCTGCGGATGGAGCTTGGGAAGTATTACTTACATCCGACGGCTGAAGGAGTGTGAGTAGGCTGAGCGCTAGTTACTGTAGTGCGTAACTAATTGTCGCTGTAAGTCTGTAAGTCTGCATTTACTGCGTTGTAAGGAGGGAGAGTTAATATTCCGTTGCGGAGGGTAAAAGAGTCGTTGGGATCGACCGAGGGGCTATATAACAATCTGTATGGCGTGCTGGAGAAGTTATGGAATGACATATGAGAATCTGCTCCTTTTCTTGTTCTTTTCGTTCCTATCTGTTCTTCATTGTTCTTCTATGTTCTTCATTGTTTTTCGTTCGATCGCCGTTTGATCTCACGCCTCAGTACCTCTGGTGGCTAAGGGAATAACAACAGGTCGGAGCCGCGCGGGAGCTGAAGGCCGCTGATGCCGGCGCTTCCAAGGTTGAAGTCAACGCAGCGGTCGACACGCTATAAGGCGCTCAAGATTGTTGGACCCCAAAAACACGTGTGTTCTTTACTAGTTCAGAAAAAAGTAGTACATACAGCAGAAATATTATCATATTATATTCAACGTATTTTATTAATAATCAGAATTTATAATAATTATGATACGCAGATCAAATAAATGATTACAGCGGAAGTAGAATAAAATCAGTAGTAGAACCCAATAGATTTGTGACAGCCAATCAACTAGGGCAATGGTTTAGTTATCTTTGTCCTCACTATCGTAGAGATATTCCTCTAAAAAAATAAAATAAGAAAGGGTGATTACAAAAATACTCCGTAAGTCTTGCAGTAAATGCAATATTAATGAAGAATCACAAAGGAAAACATAATATAGTTAATTTGAGCATAAAACAATGTTTCTAATACAATAATAATTTTTCAATGCATAATTGATATAGTAAAATTTAAGTTTTAATCCAATTTTGAACACAGGCTCTAACCCGGAGTTTCATCCCAAATTTTTCCATGTGGACTCTTTCCACATATAAACCACATTTCTGAAAATATTTTGAAATCCAAAATTTAGTCCACGAAAGATTTGCTGGCATGCTCATGACCGCGGGCACAACTAATCGATTAGTTTTACACTCTGCAAAGGTTGTATATACAACTTTACTCACAAGATATGATTATCTTCTTTTACCCAAAAACACACTTCCTTTAGTGTGTTGGCAAAGAAAATTATGACAAGACCTCTATAAAGTTTCATCCATATAGTCATGCCCGCAAAGATTTTACTGCTGGTAGGGTTAAACCGTCCAGTTCAGAACCTCCCTCTTGTGCCGAGTGGCAACCTTTACACTCGCTACCACTTTCAACCTAATGGCACGACTGTCCATGCTATGTCGCAATACGGATAGTCAGATCTGTCCCATTCCAGACTTGTGGTAGTACAATAAGACTTTACATTCAGCTAATACATACTGGTCTTTAATTGCTGGGCAAGTTTTCCACAATCCTCGTGCCTCACGCACCCACCTGCTAACCATTCTCACTTGGCCTAAATCATATTTCTACTTTCTTTTGAATAACATTATCTTTCATAACATCTCATAATGCATCGATACCAAGGAATAACTTTATTTTTAACATAAATGTTGGTTTGGCATAAATCCCTAAAAACATTTTTTTTCTTTTGCTAGTTTCAGCTAGGCAAAATCAACTATATCTTATAGTTGGTTTCTTCCCATCTAGACTAATAATATAGTACTAAACTTACCACATTCCACCGTATATAAGTGGACCTTTGGGATTTTCTATGATTTATAAAAAATATTAATTTTGGCCAAACCCATAAACTCCAACACTTTGTTGCAAACTGGTGCTAAACATTCACGCGATTTCTATTTCCACACGCCTAGCAGCTAGCCATCTAGCTAGCTTCTAGATACATGTATGAACCCTGTTACTTTGTGCACTTTCCATGCTGGCTCTTTTTAAATAGGATTCCAAGTCTCCCGTCCTCCACGACGATGGCATCTCATCAAAGATTTCAGCGAAAACCACCCCGACACGCCATTCACATCTTGTACCGGGTCCGGGCGTTGACGACGAAATCAACACGCCACGCATCTAAATGCTCTCCCGCCCGGCCACACGCATAAATACACACGCACACATCCTCATTGCAAAGCACTGGCCACGCCACACAAACACTTTCCACAGCGTCAGCCATGGCCGCCGTCCACGTGCTCTTCTTGGTCCTCCTCATCGCCGTCGCGGCGCCGGCCATGCAGGTCGCGTCAGCAGCTGGGACAGGCGACAAGGAGACGCACATCAAGGTGTACTGGCACGATGTGGTGAGCGGGCCCAGCCCGACGGCGGTGCAGGTGGCCCATGCGGCGGTGACTAACACCTCCAAGACGGCGTTCGGCGCTGTGGTGGTCATTGACGACCCTCTCACGGAGGGGCCCGACCTCAAGTCGTCCAAGCCCGTGGGGCGCGCGCAGGGCACGTACATCAGCGCCGGCAAGGACACGGTGGCGCTGCTCATGAACATGAACTTTGTGTTCCAGGGCGGCAGGTACAACGGCAGCAGCATCGCCATCATGGGCCGCAACGAGGTGTTCAGCGCCGTCCGAGAGATGGCCGTCGTCGGCGGCACCGGCGTCTTCAGGTGGGCACGCGGGTACGCTCAGGCCAGGACGCACACCCTCGACATCAAGACAGGCGACGCCACCGTCGAGTACAACGTCTTCATCAAGCACTGACCAGTACTGGCTAGCTACTAGCTAGTGTGATATATATCAGCTTTGATTAAATTTTATAAGCATTTATGTATGGGTATGAATTGTACTCAAAGCTTAATTATGATTTTGTGTTAAATGTTACTAATAATGCTTTTCATCAAAAGATGAGGCGAGAGACAAGAGTTGTTGTAATATTAGCTTGACTTGATTGCTAGGTTGGATGTGGAATAGTAAAAAAACTGAAGTCGTCCTTTTTCTAGCCGTCAAAATTTGTTTTTTCACAAATTTAGCCTTGTTTCGTTCGAATTTGCAAAACTAGCCCCACCACACCAGTGAGCTCAGAAGGTGCGACAGGTTATACGAATCAGCTGCTACGCCAGGGAAGCTTGACAGGAACATACTGAGCAAGGGGAGCTCGGCAGGAATATTAGTAGGAAGTTGGCCACCTACTGTGCCCCTTGGCTTGGAAGGACATGCTAATCAAGAGATTAAATAAGAAATTTGATTAATTAGCTATTTCATTGAGTAGTATGATTAAATTAGTGATTAGTAGATTTGATTCGTGTTGAAGAAGGGGAGCTCAGCAAGAATCTTGGCACGGTTGTCGACCTATCAAGCTCCCCAAGCAAAGGTGACTTGTGGGGGTTTAAATGTGCAAATGATTTTAGAGGGGACTATATTTGAAAAAACATTCATAAGGGGCTAAAAAAGCAAAGAATTTAAAAAAAACTCAAAAGATCAATGATCTTGATGATGTGTGGTTGGTTGGGCAGTTGGGCCTTCTATCTAGGTTGTTGACATGCTTGTGTCAATCTATAGTCTCTTTGTCTTGAGTTGGGAGGCCATTCACGAGGATATTTCCTATGCTTCCAGTCTTACGCCATGCTACCTCCGTTCTAAAAATAATATAAACGGTCATGAAATTTTTTTGAAACAATTTGGTTAGGTAGGATATGATATCATCTAGCATCATGCAAAAAATCAACTTGAAAATGACATATATGCGTTTTATTGTTGTTGCACTACCATATAGATATATTACTGGATACAACTACAGTGCTACATGACTTTACCACAACCTTAGATGTTAATAATTGTCATGTAATTTGACTTTTTTATTGTGTGTCGGTGGTTCATTGATTGATTGGTAATATATAACATGTTTCTGATATAATAAACATAAATATATTTCATTTTAAGATACGTATAGTTAAACTTTTGAAACTCCAATCACAAATATTTGTCATTTTGATATACATATAGTCAAACTTTTGAAACTTTAACTATTGATATCCTTTTAAATAATTATATTGGATACATGAAGATCATATGTGTAGATATTTGTCTCGAAAAATAATTTTATAATATTATATTTTTACTGGGTGTAAATATATTACAACATAAATTAGTGGTCACAGTGATATTTTTGGGACCTTGTTGATATCCAAAGCTACGTGTATTTATAATTAAAGGAGTATAAAATTACAGTTGTGCTAATTTCACTCCAAGAATATAAATGGAGTTATTGCAGATAACAGTGAGGTTGTTAAGCAAACAATAAAGATAATGAATTGTCTTCATGGTGACATTTTGACCATTAATTTCTATGAAAATATGTTGTTTCAAATAAAAATAAATACACATTATGAAAGTATATTTCATGATGGATTTAGCAATACCAATTTTATATTACTAATCTTAGTATTCTTTATATTATATATATATATATATATATATATATATATATATATATATAATATTAAACATAAAAATGTTTGACCGGCGTGGATTTTAAAACCACTCACGTTTGGAACCAGAGATAGTATATTACAGAGGACGATAGCGGTTCTATTCTATGCTTCAGTTGCAGGTTATTTCGCCTACTACATATATATTGCTGTACCCTCAGGCCAAGCTTGCTTAGCTTAGCGGTTGATCAAGTCTCGCAACTTCTGATACGTTGCTTAATGCTTGCTAGACGATGCTTCTCCTATCGGACACCACCACGCGTACAGATCAAAACGAGCAAACTGTCCGAGCTTTGGACCGTTTGATCAGAATTCAAAGCTCGGATGAGCGTGGGCGAGGCTATCACTGCACGTACAGATCTGTTAACACCAGAATTTGGCAAGGTGAAATCAATTTATCAGGCTAAGAGTGAAATTGGATATTTTTGGTCGATATCGGTTTAAAAAGGAAAAGGTAAGTTATATTTGGATGTATGGCCGATGTCGGTCCAGATAAGGAATTTCATCTATACGAGATAGAGGTCGATACAGATCACGGTTAACAACGCATTAGAAAAGAATACAGTTCGCCTATACGCTATAAAAAGGGAGCAAAGGTGAGCTGGAAAAGATACAACAACAACAATCAAATAACTCGTATCTACTTTTTCATCTATTTTTCCTGTTAATTAGGAGTAGCCTTGTAATTTAGAATCTTCTTGTAATTCGTTGTTCATCATCAATAAAGTTACGCATCGCTGATAATTGATCTCCTTCAATTATGCCAATTTTTCAGGTTTGCTTTTCTTTGATCTTGCTATGCATTGCCTTTTTGAGAAAATCTACTTTTATCAAATCATCTAATCAGTCATGATAAGCAGTTTAGATTTATCATTACTTACAATCTAATTGGCTTTGAATAGCTGCTTGGATTTCTTGGCAACTGTAACATCAAATTGGCTTTCTTGTAACATCAAATTGGCTTTGAGCGTTGTTTTCAATTTATCTTGCCAATTGCAGAATCAAATCGGCTAGCACGTCTCAAACCTCTTGTACCCAGCGTTCGCGTGTGTTGAGGCCGATTGGCTCTTTTTCGGCGCCAATACACTTTTGGCATGCCTAGTGGGACCTGATATCTTCTTCTGGCAAGTTGATCCCTTCGTTCGATGTTAACACCGATGATATAATCATCCCAACAATGGACGATATGACACCAGAACAGTGCAAGGAGATCAAGAAGCAGAAGGCTATACTCAAGGAGATGATGTTAAATTGCTATCCAAAAACCCGACGTGCGTCACTCAAAAAGCTACGCTATCAACAGTCAATCCTTTTGGTGACATAGGGACCGTCGATGCATTAGTAAGCTGATACATGCTTGCACAAGCTGAATTATCTGCTATGATTAATCAATCTGTGCATCAAGTGTTGATGAATTAATTGTCAGCTTTGGTAACAATTCTTAAGCCGATGATAGTTAATAGTGTTAAGACCTTAGCTTAAGAATTAACGTCGGCTGGAAGTCTGCTAGATCCAATGCAAGCTCTGTCAAATTACCCAGTCTACTCAGTAGCTCTAAACACGTAAAGCCCAGTGCCAGTAGCCGATCCTAAACCATTGGCTCCAATTCTGACTCTAATGCTAACCCAACTAACTATAATAGTGCCATGGGATCACCGTGCAAGTAGGATTGCACATTATCAAGCATATACCGATGCTGCTATAATTGGACTTGCAAGCCAGCTTACCACCATCGGCTCTGTTTTACGCATACCCATAATCGGTCCCGCAGTTGATTGACACCCCTATGCGTCCACAGTACACTAAGCCGATCCTATAGAGGAATCCAGTCCCATACAAGGTTTTGACCTACTCAGAACTCTTTGTTCCGGTACCAAAGTTGATTGCTAATCAAACATAGGCTATGAACAACCTAACCAGCTTCCATCGGCTCAAGCAACATATCCACCTAAGCTTGCGATTGGGGGGCAGAATACAGTTATGATCATAATTGGCAAGCCCTTAACCCATTATCGACCAATACAGCAAAATGCGTTGATCAGATTGCTATTGTGCTACGAGATCAATTCGGCATACAGCCAATGGGGAGGATAACTAGTTATCGCAAGCCTATCTTGATTATATTGATTGGATTCCATACTCTAATAATTTCAAAGTCCCCAATTTTGCTAAATTTTTAGGAGACGATTTGACCACCACCTTAAAGCATATTGGACGGTTCATTGCACAATGCGTTGAAGCTGCTCACTCCAATGGACTGAGGATAAAATTGTTTTCATTATCATTATCAGGGGAAGCTTTTACATAGTTCATGACTTTGCCCCAAAATTCAGTTAACATGTGGACTGATTTGGAAAGCTGATTCTATGAATACTTTTCCTCCAGAAGCATGGAGCTTAGGATTTCTGGTTCAAGTTCTATCCAGTAGAAATTTGGTTAATCAGTTACAGATTACATTAAGAAATTCAAGGAAGTTAGAAATCAATGTTTTAGTATCACTTTGCCCGATAATGAATTAGCTAATTTGGCCATCCAGGGGTTGGTACCCCAGTTGTAGGAGAAATTTGGTGGACAGGAGTTCACCAATTTAAGCCATTTGGTACATTAGGTATCGGCTCAAGAAAGCCATTTTACCGATAATAGAGACTTTAGAGATAAATTCAATAATAATAATAATAAAGATAATGATAAAGATAATGCCAAAGTTAACCTTATTGAATATGGTTCAAGTGATTCGTCCAAAGACAACGAGACAGAAATAAATATAGCCGAATGGGTTTAAGGGTTCCAAGAAATCTTTAGTCTGTTCATAGATTAAACCGACAAAGTGTAAGTCGGAAATAAAATATGCTTAAGACGCTTCCAAGTGTGACCATATTTTTATTTATTTCTTCAAGAAAAGATAATGCAGTTTACTGAAGGACATACTATATCATCGACTGAAGAAATTAAAAACTGATGGTATTGCAAGTGGCATCATTTTTTCTCATAACACTAATGGTTGAAATATTTTTCGATAGTAGATACAATCGGCAATAGAAGTGTCGAGACTTGGATATGCAAATCCGAAACTCTTTGTGTATATTGCACTAATCCAGGATCACGCTAGTGCACACAATAAAAACATAGATAAAATATCATTTCATACAATGAAATAACTAAGAAAGAAGTCAATTATTATTAAATAAAACAAATGACCCTATGGTCAAAATTTACAGCATTATACCTTAAGGGCTTAAGAAACATATCTGTTACAGTGGAAAAGAAATAACTTGGGCCATTTGATATGCCACAAGCAATCGTCTGGGAACGCCTTCCTAGTCCACATAGTCTTCATAATATTCCTTCTCATGATATTCATTATTTCCTGGTCATTCCTCAGCAACTAATCATGAAGAATCAAGATGGTGACCAGAGAGGGGTGAATGATCCCAAATCAAATTTTCCCACTTAAAATTATTTAAACAAGCCTTCAAATAAAAACACTCAAAGGAATCCAATGAAATGAGCAAGCTATTCTAGATGACCAGAACTACCGCTGGGAGGTCGATAGCACCGAGCTCAAGAACAACTGAAGAACCAGCCTGATAACAGCATGATTCAAAAGAAAATTTTGAGGAATCTTTTGATCGGCTGGATAAAAAGTCACTAAACATGGTAGATGTGATTCTAAGGATATTAGGAACTGATTGCAACCTTCAATCGCAAGGATTGACATCAAACTTCCGACCTTTTTCACTTTGAAGGAAGAACACTCTAAGTTGGAGAAAAACTCAAGAACTTGATCTAAAACTTGCTCGTGGGGTTTTAATGATCAAGATGGGCTTGGATAGCTTCCCACATGTCACAACAAACTAGAACACAAGTCAAAAACTCTGCAAACTCGATTTTGAAGAATGATTCACTTAAGAGCACAAAATCGGTTTCTTGCAAGAAGAATGCATGGATTGCCTAGATGACTGGGATATGATCTAAAACAAGATTCATCCATCAATCATCTAGGTTTTTTTGCAAGTTTTTCCAAGCATACTAACTAGATCCGCTACTCTATCATCTAGACCATTATCCAACGGCCCTCTCTAATCCAAGCAGCTCCTAACTAGCATCTCATCCATTTCCTATCATCTTCGACGTTCCTTGACTGTCTGGATCACCGATGCACCTTGCCTAGTCCCAATCATCCTCTGTCTCAGCATGATCTAGCACTGTTGTCCTCAACCATCAAAAACAAGGAAAACACATCACATAGCATTGTCTAGAATGATATGCAATAAATCTCACACCAAATCAAAATGCATATCCAAGGACATCGAGTAATTCTAGTTAGAGTCGAGTCGATGAGTCGATGGGTCGACATTAAGTAACTTGAGGCTAACCCAAGGACTCGAAATAGGCTGAAGGCAGGGCACTTGACCCGACAAAATTCCTACTCGATACTTAGCGATTCCCAATCTACTTGAAACATTCGACCACAAGCTAGTGGGACATTACTCGACCAAACCAGAACTTGGTAGTAATCGACCAAACGCTTGAACGAACCCTCCGCTCGACCTAGTAACATTCCTACTTGATACTTAGTGATTCCCAATCTACTCGAATCATTCGATCACAAGCCAGCGGGGCAATACTCGACCAAGTGAGAACTTGGCAGTAATCGACCAAGCCAGAACTTAGTAGTCTCAACTCAAATTGCCTCAAATTGAAAATCTAAATCAAATCAAACTCAAACCAGAGCATAACAAGCTCAAATTTAGTCAAATACTCATCACTAACATGAGTAGACCTCCACGTAGTCTTTCAGATCAACAAAGGCGAAAAGCCGTGGGTACAAAAAGTACTCAGCAGGCCGTAGGGAAATATTGAAATATATTCATGCAAGACTTGACAAAGGATAGTCATATCGTTTATTTGCAGAAAGCAATAACTTGAATTGAAATACAATAAATAGATTGAAAACACATTTATGAAAAGATAATAAATAACTAGTAAATCAATGGTAGACAACATGAACAGAATGGAGAGGCATCACCCTACACCATTTCAAAACAAGTATCAAACCCCTAAATTCAACAGTATTTACTTTAGACAACAAAACCAGAGTGAACTTCCTGTTCATATTCTAACAAATCCACATTCCCACATTTTATGAAACACGCTATACCTCATGTGAAATTCTTGGGCATGTCCATTACTGTGGACACGGCTATTCGAATAGTTTTACAAGCTGCAAAGGTTGTACAGCTTTACCCACAAGACATGATATTCACCTTGCGCCAGGCCATTAGCACACTTCCTTTGGAGTGTCGGCAGAGAAATCTTAACAAAACCTTTACAATGCGTAGTATAAACTCAGTACTGCCCTCTAAGATTTTGCCCCTTAAGGCCCCCTTTTGAGCCATGTGAATCTACCTGTCCATCCCGGAATCTAGATCACCAATTGGCAGTACTTAAGACTAGACATTACAATTTAATCAGCTAAGTCTGTCGCATACCAGACTTATGGTTGCACGGTTAGGCCCTATTCAATGGCTCTAGAAGGTAGAGCTAATTTTAAAAAATTTAAAAATTTGAATCACCTCAATCAAGTTCATATGACAAAGAACGAGCCTCTGAAAGATTAAATTTAGAGAAAAAGAAAAAAAATATTTTTTTTGAATTATTTTTTAAAGAAAAATTGATTTATTGCGTAATGCTGATGTCAGTAGGGATTTTTGGAAAATAAAATAAATTAGAAAAAGGTTGAGAGAGGCTGACAGATGGGGCCCTCGGCCCATGCACCGAGCCCATGGGGAGGCTCTAGTCCACGATGGACTGGGTCTGCGGAATAGTGGCTAGGGCTAAAATCATCGCCGACATCACTAATGACAAGGCGACACACTGGCGAAGGGTTAACATGGCGTTGACGAGGTGGCTGATGCAGGCGAACACCCGGACGGGCCATGTGTCGCGCATCCCATGGCGACGCGGGATCAGACGGTAGGGATTCGTGGCTGAGGCAGCGAGGACACAACATAATCAGGAGCGCAAGTGGGTGATCAAACGGCCAATGTTTGCGGCGAAGAACAACGGCGAGGTAGCCGGGCTATTCCACTAGACGCGAGGAAGACGACACGGCACTCGACGTAGAAGTACCGAATTGGGCTCAAGTTAGTACGGATCTGGTAGAGAACGATGCAACGAACACAGAGAAAGTAGTAGCATCGGCGGAGATGGTCTCAAGACGGAGATCGACGGGGTTGAAGATGATGATGGCGGCGATGGAGCACTTGAATTTCAGTGAGCTCTCTGCGATAGTCAGTGAGGTCTCGGGCTGTGCGAGATGAGGTGGCGGGTGCAACACGGAATGGGGATCCTTAAACGGGGTCCTTGGGTCCTTAAATAGCCCCGGGAGTTGGGTATGGCCCGAACTCCGAGAATGGCGGCAGCGGGACTCTGAGTCAGCTAGGGTTTTTTGGCGACGGTTGCTGCATCCGGACCACACATGTGTCATGGATCCACGGCGGTGGCACGTGGGCTAGCTGGGCTGGTGCGGGAGCAACTGGCTGAGCGACGCGAGCCGAGGAGAGGAATAGGGACATGCCAATGAAAGAAATGGCCCGAGAGGGTTTTAGGAAATAAAAATGTTTTCTATTTAAGAAATTTCTAGAAATTTGAATAAAAGCAAATAAATTCAAATAAATAGCAAATAAATTCAAAAAATCTCTAAAAATGCAAAAAATTCCTTGAAGTATAATGAATCAAATTATGGTTAGAAATATTTTATTTTATTTATAGTTTAGTCAAATTAAATACTTTCATTAATAGAAAATCTAAATTAAGCTTTGATTAATTTAGGGAAAATGCAAATGGTTCATTTTCAAATTAAAACATTCCAAAACTCAAATTTTGGGATGTTACAAGAAGATGGACGAGTCAAATTTGCAGGAGAGCCAACAATACAATTGGATTCTAATCCCTTCCTAATCAACATGATCCAGTGTTCTAGAAAGGAAAAGGAGCCGATACAAGATATAGGGTCAAAAGTTGCACGTCATGTTGATGTTCAATTGAGCTCTTGTGGCGGGGAAACCCTAAAAATCACGATCGATTCACTTCAAATAGAAACTGACCGCGAAGGGAAGAGTTCAAGAACCATCAAGCCAAAGAGAGACTTGCAAATTGGCAGGTGGTATAAGGATGAGAGAGCATCATCGGCATGGAAGCCGATTCATAAATCAAAGCCAACGTTCTCTCAGTTGTTGGAGAAATATGAAAGAAAAAACAACAAGCCACATTATTTGTGTTGGCACGTTGGCCAAATAATTTGTATTGGCTCGACAACCTTGAAAAGGCTCACCAACAATACCCATTTTGGTAGTTCTGCTGGGAGAGGGGGTCAGCTTTGCCATCACCATTTACTTGTCTAATGAAGAATTACCCACGACAAGATAACTAGCAATGACAGTCGGCTAAAGATAGGACATCAGAGCCGATACAAGATCGTTAAGGTGAACAGATCAATAGGTGATCAGTCCACGAATGGATTTCCATGCCGATCCAGGAGCAAACAAGATGAGACAAGGGGCCAAGTTCTACAGCTAGGGTTGATCTTGCAGGAAAAATACCTGAGCCGATCGAGCCAAAGCCAAGGTGGTGTTCTTCGGGGCTTAGCCAATCACAACGCAGATGACTTTTGTAATACTGCAAAGAGTTTTACCAGGGTTTGTGGCCTTTAGAATTGTTGTGTAGTGTTATTTACATTTTTCCCCCTAGCGTTTTTATTTTAGCACCCAATTGTTGGAGTATAAAAGGAAGAGAGGATTTAATTGAAACCCTAGAAAGAGAGAGAGAGAGAGAGCCAGGAGGGCTCCCTCCAGCCGCCGCCCTCGCTTGCGCCGTGCGCCTCCCGGCCACCGGCGCACATCCGATCCTGCTCCTCCGACCTGGCGCCTGCCTCCTCCTCCTTGAGCCTCGGCACCGCCTGGCGCCTCGCTCCCGTCGCCCGGCCGCCGTGCTCGCGCCCTCCCTGCTGACCGGTCCTCCTCGGCGCCACCCGACCTCCTCGGCGTCGCCCGTCTCCCCACGCCTCCGCGCCGCCTCCCGAGCCCAGCCGCCTGAGCCTGGCCGCTTCTGCGCCAGCGCAGCCCGCCTAGCCCCAGCTCCCCTGTCGCGGCACCTCTGGCCGGCTCTGGCCATTGGCGCGCGCCTGAGCCTCCGGCTCGGCTCCTCCACCTCCCTTTCCTTCATGACCTGCGAGTTGTAGATTAGCAAGGCAAGATCATTGACGCCAGGCATTTGATTTTTCTACCCTTTCATTAACACTCCATGCTTGGTGCGTATATGTGATTGCTTGCTTACATTGCTCAATATGGTTGATAATGTAATACTGTTTAATGTTACAATTGTGCTCAAAGGTTGCGTACTGGAACTTTGTGATTCACTTGCATGACTTGGGAATTAGTCTCTGTGCTGATGTGTTCACTAGGGATGAATATAAATTTGTGATCTGGGTTAAATGTGTTATGATTTTAAGAATGTTTATTACGGATTCTGCCCACTGATCAATATTTTGTGCATTTAAGAATGTCTCATGTGTTGGTACGGTAGATTTTACCATGCAACTTTGTTCACAGATTTAGCTGTGAGCAGAAATGGTTTACTATTGGAATCTATATACTTTCATTCCTAGTTCTTGCGATGTGTATGTGTTTACTTAAGTATCTGTTAATCTAGCATAATATGATCATGATGCATGCTATTGTTTAGTTGATGATTATACATGATTAAGGGCTAAGGCAACTGCATGTTAAAAATATAACCATGAATAAGTGCAATGTTCAACACCACTTACCATTGGCTGTTGACTAGAGGGTGGGATTTGTAGGATCTAATTAGCTCAAGCCTTATTAGCTTTTACCCAGATGGTGCTATAAAATATTCATGGTTTAATTTCATAGGTTTTAGTTTTAATCTCTCAATGGAATGCTTGAACTGCCATGTTGTTTTGATATCATTCTTCCTTATCATGGAGTAAATGGAACTATCAGTGTATACATGCCCATTTATTATTGAGTTTTATGAGAATGATTTCCAGTTATTAACTCTTTTTGTAAAAGAACACTAGCAATTTTGGTTAGCGTGGTGATAAATGATTATTCTTGTGGCCTTGTCTAGCTTCTGTCATATAGAAGTTTAAATATCTGTTTTTTCTTGGATTAGAGATTAGTTAGTTTTGACTAGCATATATGTGCTTACTTTGGTGCTGGTATGGAATATGGATATGTCTTCTTTGGAGGTATTAAGGAATTTGAAGTTCGGTTTAGTCATCCAATAATAATTCCGTAGGCCATCATATACAGCCTGAATATGAGATCAAAACTACATTTAGTGATTGTAATCTACAGTGTGAACTGCACATTAGATAGACAAGTCATTCTTGTTGTGCTTCCTCATGCATTGCTGAAAGATTTCATAATCTAATAAAAGGAAGATGAGAGTAGGGAAAACATGTCAGGAGTGACAAGTCTTTTGAATTTGGGTGGCATGAAATTGTGTTGTTTCTAGTGAATGAAAATGGGACAGCTTGTCAAATGCATCTGCTAGCTGTTGCCGTGACTAACTTAGTGGTTAGTGCTTGGTGATCAGTGAAATCTTGACTCTTGAGTTGTGGTGTTTTCTTCTTTTTGTTGTTTGTTAGAAATGATTAATAAGCTCACAAAGAAAAGCTCACTGACAATGCAAGCTATTCGTTTCCATTAGGGATGGCGTATATGAGAATCAACGGTGTTGTCATGTTTTGATCTCAATGCTTTAATTGCTATCTTAATGCTCATGAGGGAATCTTATAGCAAATGATTATCCTGTTAATGGATGAATGCCGGCAATTGAAAAGTGAGCATGTAAGATGTTCCTTTTGAGTGGGTTCAATTGCATCGGTTGCATACATGTCCTGCATGAGACATAGGCCAGGTCGGTGAGAAAGTCATAACTAATCCGGTGAGGTCGGTGAGAAAGTTATGACTAATCCGGAGCGCCATTTGGAAGTCCTACCTCGTAGTCCCATCCATCGTGGTGGATCGGAGCGAGTCATTAAGAGTTGGCCCCTCCACGGGATGGAAGGGAATGAGAGGGTGTACGCCGACGGACGTACACACATTATACTGGTATAAAAAGATGAAAAGGTGCACGATCATGAAAGCATATTGCATTGCATTGCATTGCACGGCATAGCGAATGATAATTGCAGTTCATGAACTGATGGCAAGTACAGGTTGGGGATTGAGTTGTGGACTCATCCGAAGCCGTCGATTGAGGTATGAAAGATAGATAAACTGTTTCCTGAGGTTTGGGATTTATTTAATCTGAGTTATGAAGTAATTGTGTTCTTTTATCTTGGGCTTATACAAATCAAATTGCTTCATTGATTTGTTGATGTCATTTAAGTGCATGGTTACATTATATCTTGAAGTGATTGTAATTCAATTGAATTGATACTTTTCATATTTGATGCTCTTGCTGAGTCTAGGACTCACGCTTGTTTGTTTATTGTTTTAGGTACCTTGAGTTGACTCGTCGAGATGGGAGTAGTGGCACGTGCACGACTTCGGTCACCGCCACCTCATTCAATTAATTCGTAAAGCCTGATTGTATCTAAGGCAGTTGTAATGTGTTGTTGGTTGTGGCGTAGTTTACTTATTTCCGGTTGGATATGTGATTGATTATCTAAGGACCTGCTAGAATGTTTCATTATTTTTTTCAGTGATTGATATATCATATAACTGCAATTGCTCTTTTGTCTGCTGAGTGGATGTCCTAGTTTTAGGGGAGGTGCTGCCGAAATTTTTAATAAGTTTGGCAACCTCCTAGTTGTTCGCTTGCTTTGCTAAGATTTATTCTTAGTGTTTTGTAATTGTTGGTGCTAGAGGGTGTAACATTCGGGGCACGGGGTGTTATAGTTGGTATCAGAGCGGGCTTCAGGTCCGTGGTGTTTGAGTGTAGTGAGTAATTCTAGAATGAATTAAAATGTTGCGATGTGAAAATAGAAACATGGTTTAGGTTGAACTTTTAGAATGTGGCCCTAGGGCAATAACCTTAAAACTTGATGTAGGATGGTTAAATAATTTAAAATTTGACACACTTTGGTGCACAGTAGGAAAGGGATGGGTTATCGTTGCGTTGTGCTCCAATGCTTTTTTTTTGTTTGTTATTGATGCTATGTTATATATTGTCTTGCTGCGGCCTAATAGCATATATTATTGTTAAGTTTATGAAGTGGTAGATTGCTTAGTGGGGTCCGATGGGACTCTTTTGTGCCGAAGGTTTTGGTTTGTTCGTTTGGGCCGTGTTAAGGCCGCGTTGGTCGGTGTGGCAGATTAGAGCAGTACCGGAGGACTCATAACCTCGTGTGAGGAGAGTCCTTGTTCTTCTGTCATAAATTGGAGTACGTTGTTTGGGTTTTGTCTTCTTTCGGTCTTCTTGGATTTAAGACCAAGAATAAGATTTTAGTTTTGTGCCTCTTTGGGATGCTTTGCGGAGAAAGACACTGATTTCTTCTTGTGGTTGTCATTTTGAAGTTTCAAAAGGGGTTATTGAAGTTGGTGTGAAATCTAAATCGGGTGGATTTGAGGTTTGTGACTTTAAAACAAAAAGGGGGTATTTGATCTCTCGTTCTTCGTTGTTGAGGAAAACGTCTTAGCGACCCTCTTCTTTTGTGGAAACATTGCGTTTTATCCTTGCTCTGGAGTTTGGTGGTTGTGTGTGATTAGATGTTGAATTCGAGGACCGGTTTTCAAAATGTTGTTTTTGGGGTAAGTGTGAGATGCTTTGCTTTGGTAAAAGCGGACTGTTTTTCTTTGATTAAGGTAATTGCATCTGTAAAAGATTTAAGTGGTGTTTCTTTTTTTTAAGGTGGAGTTTTTTCCCCAATGTGAATTGGTTTCAATGGAGGGTCTAATGTGGATTAGGTGTTGACTGTAATTGGATTCAGAGTTGAGAGTATTGAAGGGTGTAGCATGTTTTGGTCCAAATCCCTTGTGGAGAGGATCAATTGATTTTGTTGTCTCTTGGTCTAGATGTGTTGGAAACCTCGGTTTCCTGGGTTGGAATCAATGTTTTGGTTATGAATTGTTTCTTCTAGTGGTTGTCTCGTTGTGCAAGATAGGGGCGAAAGAAGGTAGAGTATGATTTTGGTACTATGATAGAAATGGGATTTGTGCCCTGATGGGCGATTCGTTTCGATAGTAAGGAATGACTTTGGTCCCTTTTGTTGCAAGGGCAATCGTTGGCAAAAGATAAAGATTTGTGTTTTGGTAGTTGGAAGGTAGGCCAGTTTGAGTTAAATCTTGAGCAACAAGCAGCTCATCATTTTCTCCAGGCTTCAACCGTCCACCAGGAAGTATACAGAAGAAACAAAGTATAATATAGATAAAGTGATCTCTGCCGTTAAACTTAAGAGTATAGACCTCCGAAAAACAGTCATATTAGTTTATTATCTCAAAATAATAATACATATATTACAATCAATTGAAGGGACAGCAAAATTCCTCTATCGGTTTCCTTTATGATATATTCCCTCCACTCATATGATTGCTATCCTTACAGTTCCTGTTGTATGCAAAATATATTTATGCAGTACTAACACCAACATGCCTGGATCTCACATAAGATACATCCCTAAAATGTAGTAAGAGAAATAGATATGCAAAGAGACCAACCTGGTTAATCAGAGCAACCGAGCGAGAGACAAGCTCAATATCATTGCCATCAAGGATTAGCCCATCCTTGACCTTCTCAGAACGCAAAATCGTCACACCCTCAAGCATATCAACTTTCCTCACCTATTCAAGGAAAGGAAGAATATCGGTAAATTTTATACATGATTTCCAAACTACATATAGGAGTGCCGTAACAGGTAAAAACAGCCATAATAACAATGATACTGCTAGTGATCCCTATTACATTACAAGAGAGTTCAGCATGCAGTGTTTTCAAATCGGATGAACAAACTGTAATGTTCACAGCAACATCACATGAGATCTTAAAATCCTCAAAAAAAATACTCGCAAATGAATTACTGTAATTGATGACGTTAACATGACTCCAGTGCTCAAGTTGTATTAACCAAATTTAACAATGATTAGCAAACTGATGAAGTTCTACAAAAGCATAGTGTTTACCTGTAGTATTGCGTGTTTTGCGATATAAGCACGATCAAATCCATTTCCTTGAGTAAAGTATATTCCATCTATATATAAAAAGAGTGCACCAGATTAATGGCATGCTTGGAAATGCTACAACACAAGATCAAGCCTTAGACTACCTCAGGGAACACACAGTAGGGTGAAAAAGCCTAGGGCTGCACAAGGCACAGCCCCCACAGGGAGGTGCACTGCACACCTTTAGCAGAAAGGCATAAAGGCACTCAGGAGCTTTCCTCTCAGCATAAAGGAAGCTAACATCGAAAATAGGGTAAAAAATGAGAACAGAAAGCAATTGAACCATGGGCCAAAAAAATGCTCAGTAAGATCATAGGGCTCTCCTAACTCACGGATCTAGGCCCCTAGGGTTATTCTCAAACCCGGCAACCATCGTCATTAACAAAAGAAAGGAGGAAACAACTTTCTTCCAAGGTTTCAATATAAGTTGTAAGAAGAGGGGGGGCACTTCTTTGTTTTTGTTTAGAGAAAACTGCATCAGTTATACCTGTACTTTTTATTCTTTGCAGATCTCCACCTGAGATTGGAGAAGGTGCTAAATTTCAAGTCAAGTACAATAAAACTGAAAGTAATGGTGGCAAAAATTGTCGCATTTTAAAGTACATCTAGAAATTTTCAAAAACTTCAGAGTGGTATGAGATACGGAATTTTCTCTTTTGTTTAAGGACCTAATATTGTTGGGCAAGCTTTTATATGTTTGGCGCCATGCTCCTCAGGGCAATTTTAGGACCTAGCTCCCTTCCCTTTTAACCACAAGATGCTATCGTCAATGCATAAAAAGAGAAAAGAGAGCACCCAATGAAATTAAGTACTTTAAGCTAGAGTCATACCTTTTGTAGAACAACACTATACTCCACCAGCTCATTGTAAGTCCTCTGCAACTTTTCATTATTTGCATTAACTTCAATCAGCTCAGCTTCCAATTCTCTGTAACTTGCGAGCCATTTCACCACACCTCTTGATCTGCATGAACACTAACAATAAATATTAACTGCTCGGATATAAAAATGTAAATAACAAGATAATTCATGAAATGCATTATGATTTCAAAACAAACATTTCCTTTGGACATTTTGTGAGATTTGGTCTTTATTGTCTTTTATTAGTTATTACTCAACCGGCCAATTTCTTCATGTTACGTTGTGAAAACTAAACTTTGTCCAGACATGTGCTAACTATAAACTGTAACCAAGGAAACATGTGAGATGAGTACAACCAAATCGTAACCTACTTGTTTGAGCAATTTTCCATCAGGTATTCAAAGTAGCCATCCCAGAAGCTGCAAAAGAAACGCAGGCATGTATCATATCATAAATGAACACTGAAATCATAACATGAAAATAAACCGAAACAAAAAAAAGTAGGACGATCGTACCATTTATCAGAAAACCTATAAAATAATGTGATCCTTTGGAACATCCTATCATATACAATCAACAGATCGAAAGTAATAGCTAATACACCTTGAACATCCTCAGGAGATTGCGATATGCACAAGCTAGTTGAGTACTCGTGCTGCTGGCGATAGGCGATATTTGTCTGAATTCCTTGTAACTTCTTTTTTATTCTCTTCACTTTTCAGAATTATCTTTTTCACTTTTTTAAAAAATGAACCTACATCAGTACCTCAACTATATGATGCACACAATCACCCGTATCAAGTACGATTCGTCAAGATTACAGTTTGCAGTAGAAATACTACAAAACAAAACGGTACTGGAGTACGACAGAGTTGGCACTATAATCGAATATTTCAAAAGGATCCCAGCCCAAATTGAATGCAATGTATGCAAGAACCTAAAAAATTCAGTACATTGACCAGTTGTTCATATTTCTGTTGCATAATCTTCTCATATACCTTTAGGCTTACATTGGCCCAGAATTGTATCCCAGACAAACAACCACAGTCTCTATAAATGTCTAAGGCAAACCTAAAATGAAATCTATCGAGATGGCACTGCCAAGACTGGAAAAAAACAATCAGTTAACAAACACCAGATCTAGCACTGCCCATTCATGGAAACCCCATTCTCTCACCCGATTCAACTACTCATCACATTACATTCAGAGAAACGCAGAGGAAGCAGCAGTTTGGTTAGCTGAACCTGCGGGCGGCGCAGAGGAATCAATGCATGGTGTTGTGGAGCCTCGAAAACAGGAGAACATTGACAGCAGCACCAAGGTCCTCCCGGTTTGTCCCTTCCTCTTCCCATTGATCTTTGTCACCTTCACCAGCAGCAGCAACCGCGTCACGAAGAAGGCCGTGCTGTTGTCACTTCCCATCGGGGACTGCGCGCCACCACGGCCTCCATATCTCGGCGCGCATGTGCGGCGGCGCCGGCTCCCCTCGCGGGATCGGGATCCAGCGGCGGCTAGGGTTTTGCTCGCGTCATGGATCGCGTCGAGGAGAAGGAAGCGACGACGCGAGGAGGGGGATGAGGAGGCCCTGGGTAGGGTTTACGCGCGCGGCGGCGGAGGCGATCGGAGAGGGGAAGCGGAAAATTTAGGGGGGTTCTGCAGGGTGCGTGAAGAAGGTGAGGAGAGACTGGAGAGAACGAGAGAGGGAAATTTGCGCGTGCGAGGTTATCGGGAGGCGATACGGCGCTGTGTTGGGGGGAGGGGTGGGGCCCGCGGAAGAACGGACCGTCACCAACTGCTGCTTTATAATAGTAGAGATAAGTGCAATGTTCAACACCACTTACCATTGGCTGTTGACTAGAGGGTGGGATTAGTAGGATCTAATTAGCTCAAGCCTTATTAGCTTTTACCCAGATGGTGCTATAAAATATTCATGGTTTAATTTGATAGGTTTTAGTTTTAATCTCTCAATTGAATGCTTGAACTGCCATGTTGTTTTGATATCATTCTTCCTTATCATGGAGTAAATGGAACTATCAGTGTATACATGCCCATTTATTAGTGAGTTTTATGAGAATGATTTCCAGTTATTAACTCTTTTTGTAAAAGAACACTAGCAATTTTGGTTAGCGTGGTGATAAATGATTATTCTTGTGGCCTTGTCTAGCTTCATCATATAGAAGTTTAAATATCTGTTTTTCTTGGATTAGAGATTAGTTAGTTTTGACTAGCATATATGTGCTTACTTTGGTGCTGGTATGGAATATGGATATGTCTTCTTTGGAGGTATTAAGGAATTTGAAGTTCGGTTTAGTCATCCAATAATAATTCCGTAGGCCGTCATATACAGCCTGAATATGAGATCAAAACTACATTTAGTGATTGTAATCTACAGTGTGAACTGCACATTAGATAGACAAGTCATTCTTGTTGTGCTTCCTCATGCATTGCTGAAAGATTTCATAATCTAATAAAAGGAAGATGAGAGTAGGGAAAACTTGTCAGGAGTGATAAGTCTTTTGAATTTGGGTGGCATGAAATTGTGTTGTTTCTAGTGAACTAAAATGGGACAGCTCGTCAAATGCATCTGCTAGCTGTTGCCGTGACTAACTTAGTGGTTAGTGCTTGGTGATCAGTGAAATCTTGACTCTTGAGTTGTGGTGTTTTCTTCTTTTTGTTGTTTGTTAGAAATGATTAATAAGCTCACAGCAAAAGCTCACTGACAATGCAAGCTATTCGTTTCCATTAGGGATGGCGTATATGAGAATCAACGGTGTTGTCATGTTTTGATCTCAATGCTTTAATTGCTATCTTAATGCTCATGAGGGAATCTTATAGCAAATGATTATCCTGTTAATGGATGAATGCCGGCAATTGAAAAGTGAGCATGTAAGATGTTCCTTTTGAGTGGGTTCAATTGCATCGGTTGCAAACATGTCCTGCATGAGACATAGGCCAGGTCGTTGAGAAAGTCATAACTAATCCGGTGAGGTCGGTGAGAAAGTTATGACTAATCCGGAGCGCCATTTGGAAGTCCTACCTCGTAGTCCCATCCATCGTGGTGGATCGGAGCGAGTTATTAAGAGTAGGCCCCTCCACGGGATGGAAGAGAATGAGAGGGTGTACGCCGACGGACGTACACTCATTATACTGGTATAAAAAGATGAAAAGGTGCACGATCATGAAAGCATATTGCATTGCATGGCATAGCGAATGATAATTGCAGTTCATGAACTGATGGCAAGTACAGGTTGGGGATTGAGTCGTGGACTCATTCGAAGCCGTCGATTGAGGTATGAAAGATAGATAAACTATTTCCTGAGGTTTGGGATTTATTTAATCTGAGTTATGAAGTAATTGTGTTCTTTTATCTTGGGCTTATACAAATCAAACTGCTTCATTGATTTGTTGATGTCATTTAAGTGTATGGTTACATTATATCTTGAAGTGATTGTAATTCAATTGAATTGATACTTTTCATATTTGATGCTCTTGCTGAGTCTTGGACTCACGCTTGTTTGTTTATTGTTTTAGGTACCTTGAGTTGGCTCGTCGGGATGGGAGTAGTGGCACGTGCACGACTTCGATCACCGCCACCTCATTCAATTAATTCGTAAAGCCTGATTGTATCTAAGGCAGTTGTAATGTGTTGTTGGTTGTGGCGTAGTTTACTAATTTTTGGTTGGATATGTGATTGATTATCTAAGGACCTGCTAGAATGTTTCATTATTTTTTTCAGTGATTGATATATCATATAATTGCAATTGCTCTTTTGTCTGCTGAGTGGATGTCCTAGTTTTAGGGGAGGTGCTGCCGAAATTTTTAATAAGTTCAGCAACCTCCTAGTTGTTCGCTTGCTTTGCTAAGATTTATTCTTAGTGTTTTGTAATTGTTGGTGCTAGAGGGTGTAACATTCGGGGCACGGGGTGCCGGGGTGTTACAACTTTAGAGGCTAAGGACCCAAGAAATGAGGGAGGCCAAGCAGAAAAGCAAAGGGATGAAACCTTTAATGAACTCCAACCGATAAATATTGCTGAAAAAGAATGGAGAAAAAAGGAATCGGTTGAGGATGAATTCGACTCAGTCAATGATTTGGATTCACCAGTGATTTGAGATGATTCTCCTTCTCCGATGGACATCAACATGGTGTTTATTCTGTCGACTAAGTTCAAAATAAATACTCCGTCAGTTAAAGAAACTTTTGCTTAGTTATACTTGGGAGCTCAAGATGCATTTTTTGAGGAGCCTCAAGACGATCATCGGCATCTAAAACCATTGTATTTAAATGGTCATATTAATGGCAAGCCAACATCAAGGATGTTGGTCGATAAAGGAGCGATCGTCAACCTGATGTCCTATATTACAAGCAAAAAGTTGAGTAAGGCCGTTGAAGATATTATTAAAATTAACATGGTTTTAAATGATTTCATAGGTGATCTCACTTAAGCAAAAGGGGTCATGGTGACATCGCTTACAATCGGTAGTACAACTTTGCTAGCCGCCTTTTTTTGTGGTTGACGCTAAAGGGAATTACAACGTCTTATTGGGACAAGATTGGATTCATGTCAACTACTGCATTAAATACTTATTCAATGGAATAGGGATGAAGTTGAGTTCAAGCCAACACATCGACTCACATAGCCATGGCCAAGTTAGGCACAAATTGGCAACATGATGAGTCTGAGTGCATATCAGGTAAAGCTCTGGTTGATTGTGATTTTATTTATATCAACAAAACTGGGTTCATTCCAGTCAACATAAGGCCAAGTGTGGTTTATCAAATAGATGAGATTTTACACTGATGGAGCCCAAATCAACGATAAAGACTTTCCAAGATAAAATGTGAAGCTATTGGCAAATAACAGATAGTTATGAGGCCATTGAAGACTTTTAAGAAGTTAAAAAATTAGGCCACGGGTTCACGTTGACTGATTTGCTGGATGAGGTCGACATAGATGATGGTGATAAAAAAGACCAACCTTTATTAGTTCAAAATTAGCATCAGATTATAAAGAAAAGTTTGTCAAAATGTTGAGGAATTATAAAGATTGTTTTGCTTCGAAGTATCACGAAATGCCTAGTTTAAGCTGATAGCTAGTTGAACATCAGCTACTTATAAAATCATGTTTTAAGCCATTAAATAGTCCCCCAGACTATTTAATCCAACCATATATAATACGATAAAAGAAAAGATTGAGCGATCGTTGGAAGCTAAGTTTATCGGGCCTTACTGATATGCTGAGTAGGTTTCCAATATCATTCTAGTTATGAAGAAAAATGGTAAACTCAGAGTGTGTATCGATTGTAGGGATTTAAATAAGGCCACACCTATAGATGAGTATCCGATGCCTATAGCCGATATACTTATCGACGCTGCATTGGGAAATAAGATTATTAGTTTTCTTGATGGTAATATTGGATACAATCAAATATTCATGGTAGAAACTGGTATCCCTAAGACAGCTTTCAAGTGTCTAGTGACCTAGGTTTGTTTGAATGGATGGTGATGACCTTTGTCTTGAAAAATGCTAGTGCAACATATCAACATGCCATGAATTTAATCTTTCATGATTTAATCGGCCAGATTGTGGAAATTTATATCAACGATGTGTTTATAAAATCCAAGAAAGATTTTTAGCACCTAGCCGATTTGGAAATAGTGTTCAAGAAAACAAGGGCACATGGCTTGAAGATGAATCCATACAAGTGTGCTTTCGGTGTATCGGTTTGATAGTTTTTAGACTTTATGATCCATGAAAGAGGAATTGAGGTCAATCAAGAAAAGGTTGAAGCTATAGCCAATACCAAGCCACTGGCTTGCAAAAAGGATTTACAAAAGTTGATTGGTAAGATTAATTATTGATGGCATTTTATTTCAAATTTGTCTAACCACATTAGTTCATTCATCCTATTGATGAAATTGAAAGAAAATTAATAATTTGTTTGGAGAGACGATCAACAAAAGGCATTTGAAAGCATGAAGAGGTATACTATTTAAATTATATATATCGGCTGAAGAGGTGACAATTGGAGTTATTTTGGTGCAAGAAATTGATGGTAAAGAGTGGCTTATTTTCTACCTAAGCCGACGGTTAATTGATGCAGAAACCAGGTACCTTTTTGTAGAAAAGCTTTGTTTGTCATTATTTTTTGCTTACACCAAGTTAAGATATTGAATTTTAGCATCGGTTTGTAAAGTTATTTGTAAAACTAATGTTACAAAATATATATTGTCAGCTCCAATTCTACAAGGTCGACTTGGTAAATGGGCATACATGCTCATCGAGTTTGACTTGACATACGAATTGGCTAGAGCCATCATGGGTCAGGTAATTAGTGATTTTATAACGGGGCATGAGATTGATATGAATGCCGATTTAGTATCTGTTGCTTCTTGGCAATTATTTTTGATAGATCAGTATGCCGAGAAGGCGATGGTTTTGAAGTGGTGCTAATTTCACTGAAAGGATAAGTTTTGAGTTTGTATTTTGGCTAAATTACAAATGCTCCGTTAATCAAGCTGAATATGAAGCATTACTTAAAAGCCTATAGTTACTCGACAATATCAGAGTTAACTCTGTTGAGGCTTATGGAGATTCTTTGTTGGTGGTGCAATAGGATAAAGGAGAATATAACTGCTGTGATGAAGTCTTGGTCAAATATTTAGGGTAGTGTCTCAATTTTATCAGCTTGTTTACCTCATTTTCAATTCATCATATTCCGCGGGAATTGAATGACAAGGCCAACTTGTTAGTTCAACAAGCATCGAGCTATAATATTTTTGGCCGATTAGAAGAGTGTGAATTGATAGAGAAGATGGTCATGTGCATCGCTACAGACGATTGGAGGATGAAAATAATGGGTTATTTGACTGATCCTTCAAAACCCATTGATCAGAAAATTAAAAGTTAGGCCCTAAAATATGTTTTGCTCAATAATATACTCTATTATTAGACTTTAGAGGGTTTGTTGTTAAGTTGTCTTGAAACCAAAAAAGATAAAGTGGCAATGGGAGAAGTGCATGAAGGTAGATGTGGAACACATCAATCGGCTCATAAGATGAAATGGCTATTAAGACGGATAGGATATTTTTGGCTTACAATGTTGGAGGATTGCTTCAAGTATTATAAATGTTACTAGACTTGTCATAAATTTGGCAACTTGCAATTAGCCCCAGCATTGGTTTTGCACCCAATCATCAAGCCATGGCCGTTCAAAGGATATGGAATAGATGTAATCGTACAAATATTTCTTGCATCATCTGAAGGCCATAACTATATTTTAGCCTTGACCAATTATTTTTCTAAATGAGTTGAGGCAATACCTCTCAAGAAGGTGACAAGTGTTGAAGCAATTGGTCGGTTTGATATGGAGCACGTTGTCCATCAGTTTAGAATTCCTCAAACACATATGACTGATCAAGGTACTGTGTTTATATTAAATGAATTTCAAGGTTTTGCATAGAGTCTAGGGATGAAATTACTAAACTCATCGCCTTATTATACACAAGCCAACGGTCAAGCTAAATCATCAAATAAGACATTAATCAAGCTGATTAAGAGGAAGATTGAGGAAAAATCTAGAAATTAGCACAAGACATTATTGGAGTCTTTATAGGCATATCGGATTGCTTGCCATGGTGCGACAAAGTTTTCACCTTATCAATTGTTTTATGGACAAAAGCTGTGTTGCCCTAGAAAATTAACATAGACTCAATAAGAATAGCCAGACAAAATAAGACTGTCAGCTCAAGACTATAAGGATATAATGATTGATATTTTAGACGACTTGGCATAATTACATTTACATACATTGAATCAGCTTAAGAAGAATAAGGCAGAGTTGCAAGGGCCTACAATAAAAAGTTCTTACTAGAGTCATTTTGTGAAGCCGATCTTGTTTGGAAAACTATATTGCCTATCGGTTCTAGAGATAATTGGTTTGGCAAATTGTGTCCAACTTGGGAAGGGCGATAGGGTTCACCGGCTTGTGGATAAAAATTCTTATATTTTAGAAACACTGGAAGGAGTGGTATTTCCTAGTGATCAGTGGTAAATATTTAAAGAAATATCACCAAGTATTTGGGTTGGTGCATAATCGGCTAAAGATGACTATCGAGGCAGGGAAGCCAAATTGACTCGTTGAAGTTAATTTTGGCTGAGACACAACGGAATAAAATTGTAGATGATACTTATTATCATGCTAGAAATAGAAATGGAATATTTTACAAACATTCATTGTTTCAAGGCTTGGCCAAGTTACAAACATTCAAACATTGTTTATGCAAGGCTGATTCATTTAAAGATTGTTAAGTGTTTCGCCCAGTGTCGATAGTGCAGCAGCAGCCTTGGCAATGGTTTGTTCCACATCTTCAAGAATCTTGTTATCTTCTTTTTTGAGCCAGGGACAGGAACGACTTTGGCCATTGCTTTCTCATTGATGCTATTGCTATGCCCAAGTTAACTTTATAGTTTTTTAAAGTCGATAATGAAGATGCTATATTCTCATGAGCCCCGACCAAGGAAGTATTGACTTTGGCCAACTCTTCTTCCAGAGATATCTTGGTCGACTTAAGCTTGAGTCCCATTTCTTTGGTGGCCTTCAGAGATTGCGTATCTTCGTCATATCAGGCTTTGAGGGCTTTGGTGTTGGCCACCAGTTTGTTAAGTAGCTTTTGATCTTCACACTGCGCTACCTAATACTCAAGCCTATCCTTAGCCTATTGCATTGCCTCTGTTCTTTCGTCAAGATGGCCTACATCCAGCAGAGCAACCATAGCTTCCTTAGGCAGGTTAGCTTGTACTACTGCCATAGCATCCTTAAGGGGTTGAGCATTCTCTAGGAGGTTGGTCGATGGAGTATGGATTAAATTGGAGAAGTTATTCAACCTGTCTTGCATATCTAGCACTGATGTCACCTTGGCCAGTGCATCCTTGGAAATGACCAAAAAATTTTGGATTTCCTCTGGGAAGCTGTCCATGCCCAGGTCGATTTTATCCTCCAAATCGGACCAATCAAACCCCAATACATTGCTCAAGGAATCGATCGGGTTGGTGCTTGGCCCTATAGCTACAACAAGAATGGAAACAATGGTTGGTGTGCTTTGGGGGATTTTGGCTTGGGATGTAGGCTATGATGGAGGGGGAGGCAGATCTGCTTTCGTCAAAAGATCAGCTAGAATATTTGCCATAGATTCCAGTGTAGAAAATGAAGGCTGCAAGGAGTATTGAAAGTCTGTTAAATGATCTATTAACTTGGATTTGAAAATCAGCTTATGAGGTAATTTATCTGATATATGCCTGATACACGAGGAGAGCTTTTGGTCGATTATTCTTTGGGCTTACTACCCCTAATGGCCAATGCCTTCTTGTTGGGACGACGCTTCTTTTCTGTTGAGGAAATCAGCTACAAGTGTTAGTTTATTCAAAGCTACGGTAAATCTAAATTACAGTCGATGTTTGTGTGCTTACTTGGTTGTTGTTTTTCCAAGTCAGAAAGGGAGGGGGATTAAACTCCCAAAGTCCCTGAAGAGTAGCTCATAAGAGCGACTGTAGGGCGTGGCCATTTGCTAGGTTGGCCGACACTTGAGGACTCGAAGGGTTTCATCCCTGCTGCTTTGCTCTACAAAAGGACTGATTAGTGAAGTTCAAAAATATTTAAAGGAAATTCAAAAGGAAAAAAAATCTACTTTAGTCGATACCACGTCAATAATATCTACAAGACTTGTGTTAGTATAGCTCAATGAACTAGCATCACTGCTAGAACTTGAGCTACTGCTACCAGAGTTAATTTTAATCGTTGGCTCTACACAAAGATTTGGAAAAACACATAGAAATAATGGCCGATGTAGTTCTCTCCATAGGATATAAAGCCGCCGATATAACCAATCACCAAGTGGTAGAATCATTTGCCCTTCAAGTGTGCAGAAGAAGTGCGATAGATCTTGGATTTGAAATTCATCGGCCATGTTAAGAGCAATGCTAGCTCCTGATATACTACAGACATGCTCCCTAGGCCAAAGCCGATCAAACAGTTGGAAGCTTGGAATGACTTGTCCAAAACCTAGTTGCCTTGAGTATACTGAAAGATGGTAGAAGTCATAAGATGGCTGGTGAGTCCTATTTCTGGTATGCAAGCCAGCAGATAGCACACTTAGCGAAAGGATGATTTTGTATAAATCAAGGGTTTCTTTTGGCATGTCATTGCTATTAGCTGATAGATGAAGAAATGATGGACACGGATAGTCGTCGACTTCCTCATAATTGAAAAAATCATGTTGACTAAAATCATCGTGATCAAGTTGCAAAAAGAAGGCTAAATATTTCCTAGCTCTGATCGAAGTGATATTGCCATTGTTGCCAGAACAGAGAATAAATCTTTCCCTAAAAGATCAACTATTTCTATACTCAACTTCCTGATCTTCTGGGGTCTATTCATGAGGAAAGGACGATTTGTTGATTGAACTAAGTTGGAATGGTAAGCTAAATATGCGGTAGAGCCAAGTTTGAATAAACCATAGTAGGCCTCTCACATTACCAATTGTATACTTCCCCATCCTTGTGAAAAGCCGACTCTATATGGTATGCATCATCTGGAACATTGTCCCTAACAACATTTTGCCCAACAATAGCCAATAATCCTCTACTAATTTTTTTGCTATTACCTGATAAACTTGGGTCGGTCCATGGGATGAACCGCAAAACAAAAATTGGTCAAGCCACATATTGATGAAAGCTATGTGTTCTTTATCGGACACTTGGCCGATTCCTTTGTTGTTACTTATGTACTTGCTCCAACCTTCTCCTTTTGAGTAGATTAATTTGTATTGCAGCTTGGATCTAAAAACCTATACTTGGCCTCCATCCGGCCTGAAGCAGTAGAGCTAAGCTACATCCAGAAGGGTTGGGCCGATAGAGTCGGTCCTGAGCATGAACGCATTGAGCGTATCTAACCAGAAGTAACAGCTGTGGCCACCAAGGACTCGTTAGCCTTTGGATTGGCTAAGGTAAGGGGGAGACACTCTGCTATTCCTATTTGCTCCCATTGTGGCATTTTTTTCTACCGCTACCCGATTGTACCAATTCTTTCAGCCCATCAATGTTATCGGCCAAGCTCTAAACTTTTGCTCCATCCTTCTATTATATACTTGGAAGCCGATGAAGGAAGACGAGGAATCTCTTGTTCTATAATGACTAAAGGGTCTAGGTTTCCTACTGGACCTAGATAAAACTGGTCATTATTGTTGGGAATAGGGATGAATACCTAATAAGGATCCATTAAGGAGTTTGTCAAGTCGACAAAAGTCCACAAAGTTAAACAGTGGGATGGATGGATTAGTGAAGACAGAGAAAATGAAGTGTAAGCTGATGAAGAAGGGTTCGAGAGCTCAAGCGCACAAAAATGATAGAAGGATGGGCCCCATATTTATAGGCGAGTGAAAAAGGTGAAAAGACGGGAAGCTTACCTATTGGTTCACGGGCAATTATGATGGAAATTTACGCTGCTCGAGATATTATGGCGCGGTTAATGGGTAAGTTACTAAGAAGAGCAGCGAGAATGGTGAGGATAATTCGTGACTAAGCCCATGTAGAAGATTTTTGGAAGATAACTTGTTATCTCCCAAAAATGGGAATATATGTTTACATCGGAATTTGGCAAGGTGAAATCAATTTATAAGGCTAAGGGTGAAATTGGATATTTTTGGCCAAAATCAATTCAAAAAAGAAAAGACAAGTTAAATTTGGATGTCTAGCCGATGTTAGTCCATATAAGGAATTTCATCTATACAAGATAAAGACCGATACGAATCATGGTTGACAATGCATCAAAAAAGGATACGGTCAGCCTATGCACTATAAAAGTTTAGCAAAGGTGAGCTGAAAAAGATACAACAACAACAATCAAACAACTCACATCTACTTTTTCATCTATTTTTCCTGTCAATTAGGAGTAGCCTTATAACTGAAAGTCTTCTTGTAATTTGTTGTTGATCAATAAAGTTGCGCATCGCCGATTATTGATCTTCTTCAATTATGCCAGTTACCTAGGTTTTCTTTTCTCCGATCTTGCTACGCATCACCTTTTTTGGAAAAATCTATCTTTATCAAACCATCTAATCAGCCATAACAAGCTGTTTAGATTTATCGTTACATACGATCTAAGCGGCTTTGAATAGTTGTTTGTATTTCTTACCGATTGTAGCATCACATCAGCTTTGAGCATTATTTTCAATCTACCTTGCCAATTGCATGATCAAATCGGCTGGACGCCTCAAACCTCTTGAACCTAGCATTTGTGTGTGTTGAGGCCGATTGGCTCTTTTTCGGTGCCAACAAGAGCAAAACAAGCAAACTATCTGAGCCAGAGGATGCTTCTCCTATGGGACACCACCGAGCATATGAACTGAGATCCCAACTTAAACAGTTGCACGTGAATTGTTGGATAAAAAGCGACTATCCAAATCTGAGAATAGTGTTCAAATATACTGTACCGATTTTCACTGTGGCAACATACTGTTGAAAGATCTTGGCTATCTGTTGAATCGATCGGACGATCCTAACCTATAGAGATTGCAACTAAGCAGTTGCAGTCCCCATAAGGACTGCATAGGTTCCCTTTCCCACGCGTACAGATCAAAACAAGCAAACTGTCTGAGCTTTGGTCCGTTTGATCAGAATTCATTGATTGTATGATCGTGGGCGAGATCTTGGGTTTCGGCTATCTATGAACTGCAAATTGAGTCCCAAGGTCACAAGACATGGTTTATACAATTATTATGAACTTTTTTTCATGTCTTTGAAAGTAAATCAACCCCAACATTAATCAAGACGACAAATATATACCTGACAACCTGAGATCCTTCTTTGCTCATGCGTAAGCAACGTAATGTTTCCATTAGCACATGTTGGCATGCACTTTTCTACCCACCAAACCACCACTATAATGGTGAATCGCTCTAGGAGACCAACAAGACAGGAGTTTGGGTGAGAACCACCGCGAACAAGAAAGCAAGACTTGGAAAGGATCCCTGAAAGTCAACTGGAGTGCCGGGCGGGGCCCCAAGTTTCCAGAAACTGAGAAATCAAGTCACAGCGTACGCGTACTTTCTACATGGAAAAAGGGCATTTCAACGACCGCTGAAAGTAACTTGCGATGACTAGAGGTCCAATTACCAAGCAAGTCTTCCTGCAAGATTTTACCCGTATATATCAATATTAAACTTTCAAGCCGTGTACCCTAACCAGTATGTAACTCTTCAAATCACTGCAAGCTCGAGGCAACCGAGTCAGTGAAATTCAATCCCCTCCTCCTCCTCCTCTTCTTCTTCTTCTTCCGCATAGATCAATAGCTTAAAATTCATTCATCAGAAATAGGAGTACAATCTTTGAAAAGCATCAACAAGGCATTGGCCTCAGCCAACTGGACAGCGGACACCTTGCATTCATCCTCTTGCTAACTTAAGAGACATTTTAGATCCACACGCGAATCAGGTACACAAAGGCCGATGGAGGGACGATTCACTGCAGAGTAATTACAGGTACTGAACTACCAAAAGTTCTAAACTTCTATAATTTCTTTTTATTCGACGAGCAGTAATAACAGCAATAGTGGATATCACATCGAAAATGAGGTGGCATAGCGATCTTGATGCGGTCAATCCATTCACAAGCAGTGGTGCACCCAACAAAAGTAACAAGCTTCAAATATGAAGTTCAGGTCCGAAATGGCCTATTGCACATATCCAGCATTGGAATTGATTATAAAAATAGAAGGGCGTCATAAAGGAAGCACTCCGGTTCTTCCTACAAGGAAACAGCATAAAGTGAGACTTGCGAGTTGAGAAGATAGTTTAGCAATACAACTACAGGTATATGCTTGTGCAGTATCATGTAACCTATACCTTAGGGGTACCTCAACGGCATGACTTCAGCAGATCTTTCAGCTCATCAGCAATTGCGAGATAGCAGAACATGTATTGTTGCTGAAAAGCAGATGATGTGCCATTAGAACATCTAAATAGCTGTACACATAAGAACCAATTGTGCACAGTTCACACGATGAACCTAAATATTATTAACACTACTATCAGTTTCAAATGCAATGACTGATAAGAGCTGTGTGTCGGAATTACTGAGCAAAACTCACCTGGCCATTCATGGAATGCAAGTTCAGTAATACATAGCGAACGAGAACCGAGCATTGCTCGGTTGGCTCAAGTGCCAGGTGTGCGCTCGGCCTACCCGCGTTCGAGTCCGCTCAAATGGGCGCTCTCGCCCGGGTACACGCACATGTGTATGTTCATCAAAAATGGGTTCCTTAGTGTGTAGGGGATGCACACGCGTGTGTGGTGTGTGTGGCTAGTGCGCGTCACCTTGTATTCCTCAAAAAAAAAAAGTGTAATACGTAGCAAACATCCACATGCTCATTCGACCTGCCCGCGTTCGAGTCCGCTCAAATGCGTGCTCTCGCCCGGGTACACGCACACCTGTACGTTCATCAAAAAATGGGTTCCTTAGTGTGTAGGGGAGCACACACGTGTGTGTGTGGTGTGCGTGGGTAGTGCTCGTCACCTTGTACCCCTCAAAAGGCGCGTGTGTGGTGTGCATGGGTAGTGCGTGGGTAGTGCGCGTCACCTTGTACCCCTAAAAAAAAAAGCAAAATACGTAGCAAACATCCACATGCTCGTTCAGCTACCAACTTACCACAAGCAGTGCATTTAAAACAAGCTAGGCAAAACATATGTTAACACTTACTATGTCATATAATTAAGGAATCAGGGAATGGCATAAAGTTACTAATTTGCCTTTTAATGCATTATCTCAAATGTCATACAACCAAATAACTTCGTCTCAAAATCTACTACCCTAAAAACTCCATGTGTAATATTACGATAAAAGCAAATTAGGATTACAAAGCAGACATATTTTTACCATGAAATTGTAGAAAACCACTTGCATTGTAACAAAAAGAATTTATGCTAAAATTTCATTAATTATTTTGTAATGTGAGAGAAACACTTTTAAGCAAGGCCTAAGTCTGTTGCGATCGAATTATGATGGACTTGCATGTATACTTTAGGGTCTGTTTGTTTTTACTTTTGATTATAGATTATGGCCCTAAAAGTAGAATAAAAAATAAACAGCTCAATTCTAGGAATCGATTCTTATAATTTAGCCCACCCATATACACTAGAATCCATAATCCACTTCATATGTGCTTTTCGATTTTAGCTTTTGGAGAATCAACATCTCTACAATCATAATCCAGAATCAGCTTTTAGAGAATCCAAAGTAGAAACAAACAGGCCCTTAGATGAAGCAGCTGATTGGAGTCAAAATGAAACAGAGCCCACCTCGGTTTGAACCATTCCTGTTCGTTGGGATCTAAACTTTTTGATAGTGTCAACAAGATTATAAGAGCTTCTGTCACCAATGAGAATCCTCTCAATTGTACTATGGATGGTGATGTAAGCACCAGTTCTTCCAATGCCTGCACTGCAGAAACAGACCAAAATAGGATTAAGAGAATAAGAAAAAGTGCAGAGTAACATAGCATCAAGTTGAAGCAAACCTGCAATGTGCAACTATAGGATGTTCTGTCTGAATGTGATGCAATCGTTTTCGGATTTGTCTTACAGCATCAGTATTGGTTGGCACTCCATGATCAGGCCAATCAGGATATTCTATATGGAGTACATAATGAACCTTGCCAGACTACATTATGAAAATCAATGATCAGAAGATCTTTAACCATAAAAACCTTCTACATGTACTTGTAGCTAATAAGCAATGCAGATTTTATTATATTAAATCACAAGTCACAACACAGCTGAACTGAAGAAAAATAAATGGAAATGGATTTTTTTAAAATAATACATTTTAAAAATAATTTTGCAAAAATAATACGCAGAAATTATTTTTTACAAAAATACACTTCTGTTGCCATTTGAATTGACGACAGGGTTCTGTCGCCAAGTCAAATGGTGACAAATGCCTCAGTCTTGTCGATCAAATGAATCTACAATAAAATAATCCGTTGATCAATTCAATTTGTGACAAAACAGGCCTCTGTCGCCAATTGAAATAGGATAGAGGTGTATTTTTGTAATTTTTTCCTCGGTGTATTATTTTTGTAAAATTATTTTAAAAATGTATTATATAAAAAAAGAATTCAATGGAAATACATCCCCAACCCCTACAGGCTGCAGCACCTTCCTTCCCCAAAGGAAAAGTTAACAGAAACATCAAAATGGAATGATCTCCAAACATTAGCTAAAGAAACCCCATTTCAATCTATAAGCTTAAATACAAGTAAATAAAATGCACCAAAGGTCTCAAACTTCTTAGTTGTGTAACTATTAAATAATCTTGCCATAGCTACTACATGCCTGTATTCTGCATGGTCCAAGAGAAGATTAAAAAATCAATTAATACAAGAAATTTAAATTTTTTCAAAAATAAATCAATCAAAATTTATTTTAAAAATCGTCAATAAAATAACAGTAAATGGAGGCCTTGTTTCATTCATCATGATGAACACAATAGTGCCACATGTGAGTTAACTGATGTCGTAATATCACCTAAGTTTAAACATTTAAATCCTCATTAAGCCATAAGACAGCAAATTCATCAATAATAATAAATGATGCCAAGTGTCATCTAGAAGACGTAATATTATGATGATCATTGTCTTAAAAGAAAAAAGGCATATTAAGTTTCTAAATAAATGTCGTGTCGTGTCGTGTCATGAGGACTAAAACAGACAGGAGAAACCTATAAAAACAGATATGAAGTAAATGAACAAGGACATCATTCATCTTCAAAATTTTATGTATGACACAGAAGAGAAGAAAAAACTTGATGGGGAAAATGTAAGAGGAACAATGATACAAAGCATACACGACTGTCTTTACATTTTTTTTACCTCATTGCATTGCACCTTCACATCTCGCAACCAAAATTGATGGTTATCTCTTTTGGACTTCCTAATCTCAACACTATACTTTCCATAGACTCCTCGATCATTGCCCAATGGAAGATACTCATCACACTGCCATTATTTTAAATATAATTTCTTTAACAGGCATTTATCAGAGGAAATATTGATGCTTCAAAGTGTATCTATAGCACAGAGAAAGCCAATGTATCTTCATGTCAAATTGTCTATGAATTCTGTAGGCATATAGTTGGATTTATGTCACCATTATTTCAAAATGCATTCACTGAGTCAAAGCCAAAGTGGGATCCTGTTAGTTGATTGCCGGTATTACCGGTCAACTTCCAGGATCTAGTGGCTATTTACTAACCAAGTGTTCTTTCCCTTTCTCCTTACAAGGAGTTATGGTCTACTCTCTCACTCAAAATCTTTACACTAAAAAGAGGATTATGCTAGCTTAGATTCACCATTTGTGGTTGCATTTATGATCTGGATCCTCCTAGAATTGAGAACAACCTTTGTTTTTGTGGTAACATCTATTGTTTCCACCCACAAGAATTGCAAATTTGCATTATTGTTTCATCAAGTAGTTTGCTACCTTTTTTCATTTTGTAGGGATGTGTTATGCTTAAGATCTCTAATGGCATAAATGCCGTAGTTTGGTAATATTGTTAACTGCAATGGTGCTGCTCAGCTCATATAATTCACTAGGTGTACACATAAAACTATGGTTTTATGATGTGAAATTCACAGCAAGAATTTTATTATACACTTATAAGAAATAAATTTGGCTATTTGTATTGTTCTGCCTCCCTGGTTCATATAAGTGCAAGATTCTACATGTAAGAATACAAGCATGACTGTATCTCATTTGTACATCAGCTCAATTCAATGGAAGTTGAGGAGATTGTTTAATATAAGCAAGCACCTTAACACTGCCGAACTGTGTGACCATAACAATCACAGGACACTGATTTTCAAAAACCATTTTCCAAAAATCCTCAAATGTCTTGACCAGTGGACCTTGAGTGGAAATAAATCTTGCAACTCTGTTGTCGTCACTAGCCTGCAAGTTTTACACACCACATCTTAAGCTGCTCTTCAATTATCTCAAACAGGACTCAGAAAGGCAAAAAGAACAGAGATACATTTTAAAAAGGGATAATACGAATTTTACCTTTATAAAGCTTGCATTGATGTAATCATTGCTTGAAGATTGGTTGGCTGTTGATGATTTTAGCCGTACCCTGTTATCATCAACTAAAGACAAGAAAAGAGTCAAATTTAATCAAATTCATAATGCTACGAGACCTTTCTAGTTGTGCACCAACAATAATCACCATAAACTATATGTTGGAAGAGATATTCTGGAGAGAATTAGATGATTCTCATTGATAGGGCAAAGCCCAATATATATACAGAGAGTACAACTTATCTATAGCAAGTATCCCTAAGTATGGACAGCAATTGCTATATACGGTACAGATAAATCAGGAGATATAACCGAAGGAAAGTATCTCTATACAAGGCAAGAATATAAACAGAAATATATTCTAACAGCCCCCCGCAGTCTTAACCGGGAGCATCGCGGACGTTGAGACTGGAGCGGAACTTCTTGAAGACAGTAGTAGGAAGGCCCTTGGTGAATATGTCAGCGTACTGTTGATCCGTCGGAACATGAAGAACACGAACATCTCCAAGAGCAACACGCTCGCGCACAAAATGAAGATCAATCTCGATATGTTTTGTGCGTTGGTGTTGAACCGGGTTGGTGGAGAGGTAGATAGCACTGACATTATCGCAGTAGACGACGGTTGTCTTGCGCAAAGGATGCCCAAGATCAAGCAAGAGTTGACGAAGCCAACATGCCTCGGCCACACCATTGGCGACTCCTCGGTATTATTGACCGCTATTTGGAGAGGGAAGCGATATGTTGCCGCTTGGAGGACCAGGAGAGAAGGTTGGAGCCGAGGAAGACGCAATAGCCGGAGGTAGATTTGCGCGTGTCGGGGCAGCCGGCCCAGTCAGCATCCGTGTAGACAACAAGCTCGTGAGACTGGGCGCGATGAAGTTGAAGACCAAAGTGGAGGGTACCCTTGATGTAACGCAAAATCCGTTTGACCAACTGGAAGTGGTGGTCGCGCGGATCATGCATATGGAGACAAACCTGCTGCACGGCATGAGCAATGTCGGGGCGAGTGAAGGTGAGGTACTGCAAAGCGCCAACGAGACTCCTGTAGAGGGTCGGATTGGCCACCGGTGCTCGCTTGCTAATGGAAAGCTTGGAGCGAGCCTCGATAGGAGTTCGCGGAAGGTTGCGGTTAAATCATCTTACGTGGCGTTGAAGAATCTCAATGAGTACTTGTCTTGCGTCAGAAAAAGCCCGTGAGATGAACGGGAAGCAGTGACGCCGAGGAAGTAGTGGAGGGGACCAAGGTCACTCATGGCGAACTCATGATCTGCGAGGGCAACAACGGCGCTCCAAAAAACCGGAGTTGAAGCCGTGAGCACGATGTCATCAACATATAGGAGGAGGAAAGCGGTCGTGCCCTTGGAGTAGACAACGCAGAGAAGTATCCGACTTGGTGTTGGTGAAGCCGTTGGCGGTGATGAAAGAATGAAATCATTGTACCAAGCACAGGGTGCTTGTTTGAGGCCATCTGACGATTTGTTGAGGCGACACACATGAGAGGGCTTGTCAGGTCAACAAAACACGGTGGTTCTTGGCGTGAACCGTCTCGTGAGGGTGCCGATTGAGAAAAGCATTCTTGACGTCGAGTATCGGATGGGCCAATCCATGGTGACGGCGATGGGACGAGCGGTGCGGATGGTGTAGGCTTCACCGCGGATGAAAGTCTCATCATAGTCGATCTTGGGTTGTTGAAAACCCGGAGGACCCAGCCGAGCTTTATGGCGAGAAAGGGTGCCGTCGGAGTTGAACTTGTGTTTGTAAATCCATTTGGGAGACGATGTTGGCGTGAGGGTGGAGGCACCAAATCCCATGTATTGTTGTCGACAAGGCGTGAACTCATCAACCATGGGCTGCGTTCGGTGGGGATCATTGAGGCTCCACTGTATGTCTTTGGTTACGGAGAGATGGCGCTGAGGTAGTGGCGGTCAATTTGAACAGAGGAGGTGGGAGTGTGCCATCCTTGCTCACGGTGGTCATGGGATGGGGCGACTCCTCGATGGTGACGCCGGTCTTTGAAGGGGCAATGGTCAAATGTGAACAACAGGAGGCGGCGCATGTACACTGTCTGACTGGCGAACTGGAGTGGCTGGTGGCAAGAAGAGTAAGCGCATCCTGATTCTCAAGGCGGCAGTTGGAAGAGGCGTTGGAAAGAAAGGATGGCGATTTGAATGCTGTTGCAACTGGCCAAGCAACGGTATACTGCAATGTGGCCAATGATGCCGCTTTGCCGCAGCACCGGCAAGCGATCGCGAGGTTGTTGTAGGAGGAGCCATAGCGGAGAACTCGAAAAGAACATGGCGACAACCAATGGAGAGGAGCACCTGCATCTGCATCTAAAAACGAGTATGTGCAACAGTGGGGAGTGGAGCTGCGGGCAAAAGGAAAAGTGAGTTCATCAAAATGACATCAGGGAGTGGATGATACGGTTGGAGGTTAAGTCCAAGCAATGAAGCCTTTGTGATTGTCGGGATAACCCAAAAGACCTTTCGGAGGAGCACGGAACAAGTTTGTGTGGTATGGTGGCGGAAAGGTTGGGGTAACACCAAACAACCAAAACCGAAGATTGTCATAAGAAGGAGGAATGAAACAGGCTTGGTATGGGGTGAGGTTGGCGAGAGAAGTGGGTAAGCGATTGAGAAGGTATGTGGCGGTGTTGAGGCTTCGACCCAATATGAGGGGGCATGGAGGCTTGAATAAGGAGAGTCGTATGATGTTATTGGTGGAAGCGGATGATCCGATTAAACTTTCCGTTTGAGGAGAGGTGTATGGACAGGAAAGGCGAAGATGGATGCCGTGTTGCAAAAAGAAATTGCGAGTAGTGGTGTTAAGGAATTCAGTGCCATTATCACACTGAAGACTTTTGATGGTGGAAGAAAATTGAGTGGCGACATAAGTGTGAAAGTTTCGGAGGGCGGAAAAGGTGTCAGACTTGTGTTTTAGGGGGAATGTCCAGAGGTAATGAGTAAAATCATCCAAACAAACGAGATAATACTTAAAAGCAGGAGATGCTCGAAATAGGTGATGTCCATAAATCACAATGAAGCAACTCAAAGGGTTTATTTGTCTGAGCAGAGATGTAGAAAAGGAAAGGCGAACATGTTTTCCTAATTGACAAGCATGACATGTATGAGGTACAATTTTATTGGAAGCTAAAGGAATGGAAGCATGACTTGGAGCGGAGAGGACATGGTCGCAGGATGCCCCAACCAGTTGATGCCAAAGAGTCTTTGGTAGGAGAAGGAGCGTAACGATGATTCTTGGATCGGCCTACTGGGTAGAACAGGTAGAGATCATAGAACTATTGCACCTGTGAATCACGGTTCGAGTGCGGAGATCCTTCACAGAGAAACCAAGGGGGTCAAATTCAATTGAACAAAGATTATCTTTGGTAAACTGGCGAACAGAAATGAGGTTGGCAATGATATGTGGAGACACAAGCACTTTTGAAAGGGAGAGAGGACGGTGGGGGGTGGAGAGAGTGGTGTTGCAGGTAATGGTAACAGGAAGAGAAGAACCATCACCAACAACAATATGGGAAGGAGACAGAGTGGGGTGGTGTGGCAGATGAGAGAGTTCACAGGGGTCGGCGGTGAGGTGAGGAGGCGCTTGGGAGTCCATGTACCACGTGGAAGGTCCATTCTTTGCATGGTCATGGCATTCATGGCTGAATTAGGAAGCTTGATCCCAAGAGGCGCCGTGGGGGTAGTAGTGGGAGGCGGATGGCGGTGCGACATAGTAAGCGAGCAGTCTTTGGAGCAAGCGCCGCAGAGGCTGACATCAAGAAAAACTTGATGGGGAAAATGTAAGAGGAACAATGATACAAAGCATACACGACTGTCTTTACATTTTTTTACCTCATTGCATTGCACCTTCACATCTCAGCAACCAAAATTGATGGTTATCTCTTTTGGACTTCCTAATCTCAACACTATACTTTCCATAGACTCCTCGATCATTGCCCAATGGAAGATACTCATCACACTGCCATTATTTTAAATATAATTTCTTTAACAGGCATTTATCAGAGGAAATATTGATGCTTCAAAGTGTATCTATAGCACAGAGAAAGCCAATGTATCTTCATGTCAAATTGTCTATGAATTCTGTAGGCATATAGTTGGATTTATGTCACCATTATTTCAAAATGCATTCACTGAGTCAAAGTTAAAGTGGGATCCTGTTAGTTGATTGCGGTATTACCGGTCAACTTCCAGGATCTAGTGGCTATTTACTAACCAAGTGTTCTTTCCTTTCTCCTTACAAGGAGTTATGGTCTACTCTCTCACTCAAAATCTTTACACTAAAAAGAGGATTATGCTAGCTTAGATTCACCATTTGTGGTTGCATTTATGATCTGGATCCTCCTAGAATTGAGAACAACCTTTGTTTTTTCTATATTACATTCTTCAATGTAACATCTATTGTTTCCACCCACAAGAATTGCAAATTTGCATTATTGTTTCATCAAGTAGTTTGCTACCTTTTTTCATTTTGTAGGGATGTGTTATGCTTAAGATCTCTAATGGCATAAATGCCGTAGTTTGGTAATATTGTTAACTGCAATGGTGCTGCTCAGCTCATATAATTCACTAGGTGTACACATAAAACTATGGTTTTATGATGTGAAATTCACAGCAAGAATTTTATTATACACTTATAAGAAATAAATTTGGCTATTTGTATTGTTCTGCCTCCCTGGTTCATATAAGTGCAAGATTCTACATGTAAGAATACAAGCATGACTGTATCTCATTTGTACATCAGCTCAATTCAATGGAAGTTGAGGAGATTGTTTAATATAAGCAAGCACCTTAACACTGCCGAACTGTGTGACCATAACAATCACAGGACACTGATTTTCAAAAACCATTTCCCAAAAATCCTCAAATGTCTTGACCAGTGGACCTTGAGTGGAAATAAATCTTGCAACTCTGTTGTCGCTACTAGCCTGCAAGTTTTACACACCACATCTTAAGCTGCTCTTCAATTATCTCAAACAGGACTCAGAAAGGCAAAAGAACAGAGATACATTTTAAAAAGGGATAATACGAATTTTACCTTTATAAAACTTGCATTGATGTAATCATTGCTTGAAGATTGGTTGGCTGTTGATGATTTTAGCCGTACCCTGTTATCATCAACTAAAGACAAGAAAAGAGTCAAATTTAATCAAATTCATAATGCTACGAGACCTTTCTAGTTGTGCACCAACAATAATCACCATAAACTATAAATACAGGTGAGAAATCTCACATGGTAAGACATCAATATATCGGTTTGTCTCCCTATTAGCAGCATTGCGAGCCACACTAGACCTTTTCATCAGCTCCTGATGCATTGTTCTCATGTCCTGAAAACATGACCATGAAATATGAAATTAAAATACTAGGAAAGTATTACTTTCATGACAGCTAAAATAAATTTAATGTCATGTCTTAGATGCCTAAATTATAAGATATGAACATTTGAATAGATACCTGCTCGAAAACAGGCAAAGATTTTCATTAACCAGAAATGAACTGCAATCTGATGTAAGACAATGCCTTAAAAGGAGGAAGCTATATTTTCCACCAGAACAAGTCCTAATAAAGTTGCAAAAGTAAATCATATCAAGTTTTGAGTTGTGTTATCAACAGGTAGTCCAGTAGAAATTATATTCGAACAATATTTGTCTTCTCGCAATAGTTGTAAAATACCAAATCCTGAAATCCATGCTCCCTTAAGTGGACGGAGTGAAGAACAGTCAGTCCATCAGATCTTGTAGCTGTTGATATGGCCAATTGGCCACAGAGCCATGTAAACAAAATGTTCATTTCAAGTTTATTTAACCACGACCTTACCGATGACAGTTTATAAAATTCAAACGCCAAATTAACAATTGATTCAAGAAATAGGACATAGGTATAGAACACTAAAAATTCTCTATACCAAAATACTTATATATGAGGATATGATTAAATCCATTTCTAGTAGATGAGTGAGAGAACAATTAAGGCCCTTAAATCTAGAATGGTAATAGAACTCTTGGTACCTTAACTTTTACAAATCAAGCTAAAGCCGATAGGAGTTATAACCTATAGCTAACAGCCAAACATTCTGAAGGCATCTTTTACTATTCAAATATTCTTCCAGTGATTTTAACTAGCGATAGTTCGTATGTAGTTTCGAGAAAACAAGATACAACATCTTTCTCTCAAAAGGCACCAAAGTGGGAAATCATATTTCCACCCATTTCCTCGTATATGGCACATCATACTATCGCATCAGATCCCCACCCCACTGCTTCACTTCACAGCAACCCAACACCAACGTTTCACTTCGAAGCAACGCATCACTACGGAAACAAATACATAAATCATGCAAGGAAAAGGCATATCCGAAAGTATTTTTCAACTGCACATCTGTTACTTCGATTACAATTCAGTAGCTCAGTCAGACAGGCCTCTATTACTGGAGAAGGGTAAATCATTTTTTTTTCTATTTAACTTCGTGATTACACTCGCTAGCACGAATAGGCCATGCCATGAACAAAGAGCGAAGTCCCGACATATTCTACCAAGGAAGAACGCAAACTGTAAAGGAAAATGAGCGCTAGAACACCTAATCATGGAGGAAACAACAACAAATTTACACCAAATTGCCATGTGGACAGCGAGAATATGCAATATTTGGCACAAATTTCAGAACTATCACACAGAACGGTCAGCAATCGGGAAAGAAAAACAATCGTACCGGGAGGCTTCTGAACTCGGCGGACAAGACATCCGGCTGCTTGCTCCTCGCCTCGAAAATCGCGAGCGCCTCCTTGCAAAACCCGACCTGCTCGGGCGTCAGCTCCGGCGGCGGCGGGTCGGCCTCCAAGTCGAAGGGGTCGAACGCGGCCCCCGGGACGGGGCTCCGAGAGGACCGCGTCCCCTGCGGCGACCGGCGGGGGGCGGAGCCGGCGAGGCGGGCGGCGGACCTCGCCTTTTCGCGGAGGCCGCCGCCGCGGGAGCTCGTCGCGTTCCCCATGGCTACTAAAGCAGGCTCGCGGCGGCGCTTGGGGAGGGACGCGGAGGCGGGGACCGGACCGTTGGTCGGAGTCGTCGCCGTGGTGAGGTGGACGGGGCTATAAATTAATGAAAATTTGAGGGGTGGTTGAGCGAAACTGTTGTTTTCTTCCGCAGGACTTTGACCTCGTCGGTGGAGTGGGGAATGAAGGGATTTCGATTCAAATTCGTGGAATCTGAACTAAATTCTAAAAATTCTATAAAGATGTTCTCTTTATGCACATACAATTTGTCATTAAAAAAAGTGGAAAAATGGTTAAAAAAAAGATAATTCCAAAAAAGAAGATGCTTCTATACATCACAATTTAAAAGTTGAATGGATATTAAAGTAGGAATGACGAGTGGATGCCGATTATTTAGCCATTTCTTTATTTTAAGATTTATATAACTTATATAAAAAAAAGTGATCATAGAAGCATTGCTCTTCTAAGAAATCTAGAACAAAAGGAATTTAGACTTGGGGTATTAGCCCAAGAAACTCTACTTCATTTTGTCCTCTACACGGCAACACAATAGAGCAATATTGTGTAATTGTTAAAAAAAGTATGAAATAATTACTAAGAGGTAAATAGAGTAGTGTTTCAATGCTTTCTTAAAGTAAGCTAAGAGATAAATAATCACTATATAATTTTTTTTATACTTTAATATTTATATAATTGTTAAAAAGAAAAGTATGAAAGCATCTCTTCAACAGAAATTACTGGTTAGCAAAATCGATCCTCTGCATAATCTATCTATAACAAGCAAAGGAATTGCCGATCGTTATCCAGCGACATTTGAAGGCTGGCCGTTTAGGTCCTGGCCTTCTATTTCAAGAAAAACCTCCGTTAATCTCAAATCTAGCCCTTTTTAAGAGATGAGGACTGCCACGTCATCGCGTTCTCAGATCTCCGTTGCATTTATGTATTAATCTTAGGCAGAGAAGAGCACGAAAGGAATCGTGACACTCTCTCCTACATGAGAAGCATACATGGCAATCTTTACCCCCATCCGATCAAAATCGAAAGTATGATGATATGTAATGAGCAACGGTTCCACCTCGATCACTAGAGATAACGGAGGAAGCCGAGACCTTTCCATTTATTAAAAGATGGTAGAACTACAGTCTAAACGGAGGCTTGATGCTAAGGCTGGCCAAGAGATGAGAGCTGCACGTCATTGTTCTCATATCTCCGTTGCATTTATGTATTAATCTTAGCCAGAGAAGAGCACGAAAGGAATCGTGACACTCTCCTACATGAGAAGCATACGTGGCAATCTTTACCCCATCCGATCAAAATCGAAAGTATGATGATATGTAATGAGCAACGGTTCCTCCTCGATCACTAGAGATAACGGAGGAAGCCGAGACCTTTCCATTTATTAAAAGATGGTAGAACTACAGTCTAAACGGAGGCTCGATGCTAAGAAGTAAGTGCATTTGTTTTAGATTGTGGATTCTAGTGATTCTACGGATTATATTGGGTGATTCTCCAAAAGTGGAATCCAAAGCACATTGTAGATTGGTAGTGTATATGGGTGAAATCGATTGAGAATCGATTCTAGAATCATTTGTTTTTGTTTTTATTGTGCTTTTGAGGGCCATGTCAAGAATTAAAAGCTAAAACAAAGAGGCCCTAAGAAAGCTCTTTTTATACTAAATTTAATATCAACTATCTATTCTTTTCAATCAAATGGTTAAAATTAGCTGAGATGTAGTTATTCTTTCTTCGGTAGTAGAATAATAGAAATAATTTTAATAAATCAATTGTTAAATCTATATTTTTTTTTACCCACCGTATAAGCTCACGCCAAACCACTCATACGAACCCGATTGCATACACGCAGACATGGTGCCTGGCGCAACAATGGCTGTTGTATTCTCGGAAGAGGAAGCTGGCTCTCGAATTTGACATGATAGAGAAGGCCGTGTTGAACTTTTCTTGCTCGCGTGGGTAAAACTGCAGTAACCTCGTAACGTGCGACTAAAATCGACATGAAATTGGCGCGTGCCTGAAATTAGAAATTCTAGTGCTAGCGCTCTCTCGCACGTGTGAATGAATCCTACGAAACCAATTTTGCATTAGGAGCAGTAGTTTTACCTACTATGAGTTTAGATACCCACGGGTATCTAATTCGATAAGAGTCAGTATATGTAGCACATTAAACTTATGTGTTTTTAAGTTTGGGTTTCCGATAAGATTATAGAATGGATGTAGGTGTTAATTCATACTATAGGTACCTGTTAACATCAAAATTTGGCAAGGCATGACCAAATTATTAGTCCGGGAATAAAATTTGATGTTTTTGCTGATATCAGCTTAAAAAGGGTAAGTTGAGGTAAAATTGAAATAGCGGCCGATATCAATTCTATTCGCAGAAGATTGAGACAGATATGATCATGATTAGTGACGCATTAAAGAAAGATATGATAAGCCTACACACTATAAAAGGGATCAAAGGTGATTCAGGAAGGACATCCAACAATCAATCAAATAACTCGCATCTACTTTCATTTATTTTTCTGTCCTTTAGGAATAGCTCTTGTAATTTAGATATTGTAATTCATTGTTTTATCAATAAAGTTGCGCATCGGTGATTATTGGTCAACTTTGACTATGCCAGTTACTCAAATTTAGTTTTCTCCGATTTTGTTGCGCATCGCTTTTTAGGAAAAATCTACATTTATCAAATCATTTAATCAGCCGTAACGAGTTGTTTAGATTTAACGTTACTTGCAGTCTAATCGTCTTAGAAAAGCTATTTGGATTTCTTGCCGACTGTTACATCAAATCAGCTTTGAGCATTGTTTTAATTTTATCTTGCCGATTGTAAGATCAAATTGATTTGCATGCCTCGAACCTCTTGAACCCGACATTAGCGTGTGTTTGAGCTGATCAATCTATTATCATATTTTTTGGCGCCAACAAACTTTTAGCACGTTCGGTGGGACACGATGTCTTATGCAACAAAATCGATTCCGCCGTCTGACCTCAATACTGAAGTTATAATCATTCCAACAATGAACGATTTGACACAAGAACAACACAAAAATATAGAGGATCTGAAGGCTGCGCTTGAGAAAATGATGTTGAGTTGCTATCAAAAAACTCGATATGGTGTTACCGTCGTCAACCTCTTTGGTGACACATGGATTACACATGGATTCCACCAATCATCGGCTTTAGTGACGACTCTTAAGCTAATGATCGTCAACAGTGTTAAAACTATCGCTCAAGAGTTGGCATTGGCTAGAAGTCTCCTAAATCCGATGCAAGCTCGGCCAAATTATCCAGTTTACTCAATAGCGCCAAGCAAGTAGAGTACAATGTTAGCGATTGATCCTAAATCATTGGTTCTGACTTCGACTCAAATGCCGACCCAGCTAACCATAATATTATCACGAGATCCTCGTGCAAGTGGGATTCTGCTTTATCAAGCATATACTGATGCCGCTAAGATGGATGCACTAGTTAATTTACTACCATCAACTCCATTTTACGCTTATCCATGATCAGTTCCACAGTTGGTTGAAACCCTATGTGACCACAATATACCGAGCCAATTCTTCAGCACCATCTGGCCCCCTACAAGGTCATGACCTACTCGGAGCCCTTTTGTTTCGTTACAAGAGTTGATGGCTAGGAGGCCAAACGTAGGCTATGAATAGTCTCATCAACTTCCATCGGCTCAAACGATCTATCAACCCGAGCCTATGCTCGAGAGACAGAATGCCAGATATGGCCCTAATTGGCAAGCCCCAAACACATTAACAGCCAATATAGAGAATTGGGCCAATCAGATTGTTGTTGTGTTGTGGGATCAATTCGACATACAGTCGAAGGGGAGGATAACTGGCTATCGAAAATTGTATCCTAATTATACTGATAGGATTCCGTACCCTAACAATTTCAAGATCCTGATTTTGCTAAGTTCTCAGGAGATGATTTGACCACCACCTTAGATCATATTGGACTGTTCATTTCACAATGTGGTGAGGCAGCCCACTCCAATAGACTAAGGAAAAAATTATTTCTCCTGTCATTATCAGGAGCTACTTTTACATGGTTCATGACTTTGCCTTGAAATTCGATCAACATTTGGACCAATTTGGAGAGCTGATCCCATGAATACTCTCTCTGGAAGCTTGGAACTTAGGATTTCCAATTTAAGTTCTATCTGACAAAATTCGGTGAATCGGTTACAGATTACATTAAGAGGTTTAGTGAAATTAGAAATCTTTGTTTTACCATTACTTTACCAGACAATCAGCTAGCCGATTTAACCTTCCAAAGGTTGATGCCCGAGTTGAAGAAAAAAATTGGTGGACAAGAGTTGACCAATTTGAGTCATTTAGTGCATTGGTGTAACATCCTAATTTTTGATCATTTGGATTTAATATGGATTTTTTGAATTTATTGGATTTTTCTTGAATTTATTAATTATTATTGAATATGCCATATTATGAAAATTATTTAAATAATAGGAAAGTTTAAGTAAACTTTAGCCAAAAATATTTTATTTGAGTTCCAAATATCTCAAAATATTTTCTAGATTTTTTTTGATATTTTTATTATTTTATTTTGGTTTAAAATATTTTTATAATTATTTTAAAAATATGAAAATAGTGTTGGGCCGAAACCCATGTGGGCTCAGCCCAATTTCCCATGCCAACTGGCCCGGTCCAACCTATTCAACCGTTTTCTAGAACTTAGCCCTAGATCGTTGGATCTTGATCCAATGGTAGATTGCGTTTGTGGAACCTTAGTGGGCTGCGGTCATTGGATCACATGGGTGGCCAGGATTGAGCCGCGTTTGAACACATCATGGCTGTTCATCGAGGCACATGTACGATGCTTGGTCATCGACCTCGCATGTTTGCCTCGGACTTTGCCTTCGCGTCCACCATGGACATCGACTCCGTGCTAGCTTCGTTGAGGACTCTTTGGCCAATATAAGGTGAGCGTGCGATGTGCAAGTATCTCATCAACCAAAGCCCTAAACCTGTGGATTGGATCGAGTCGTCGTTGTGCCAAAATCTGAGGTTTTGTTTGTGAGCAATCACAAGGAGGAAACCGTCGATTCGTCATCAACCGTGAGCTCAAGGTCTGAGACTGGTCGTATTGTAATCTACGTCACCTGGAGCATCTCGTGCGCGCGTGCTTGGGAAGTTGGAGCGTCATTGGAACTAAAGATTACCAAGTAGGCCATTGCATCGGAGAAGAAGTCTCATCATCGACAATCCAGTGCACTGAGGAAGAAGGTAGCTGCGTCAGTGTGTGCGTGATGTTGAGTTTGTGCTAGCTTAGCCATCACCGGTCGTTGGCGGTGAACATAGGGCTTCGTGTGCTGCCGTCCTACGTGGCACATCCTAGGGTTGATGTGTGTCAGCCACATCATTGCCATCTCAGTGATTTGTCTGGCGTGCCACACATGTCAGAGCTGAAGTAATCAAGTCTGGTTAGTTTCCGCACGGACCCGCACGTCAATCTCCGTGTATGCACCGGGTTCACGGTGGACCAATGGAGGTTCGTGGACCTAGGGCATGAACCAGAGACACATGCCATATCCCAATTGGTCCAGATCAGGTGCTGATGCAATAAATCATTTTTTCAATACAAAAATAATTTGGGATAATTAATGATTTTCTATTTTCTAATTTTTCTTTTATTTTAAATCTTTCGTGAGCCCGTTATCCCTCATACGAGCTCCGATTGAGACGATTCAAATTTCTAAAAATTTACAAAATTGAGATCTATTTAATAGTGAATTTTATTTATATTTAGAGTTTATTTGCCTTTTGTTTTAGTATTTATTTAATATTTTCTCTTGTTATGTGTAAACGTTGAGGTGCATGCAGATCCTAGAAGGAATCGTTGAGTCAAAACCAAGGTCTAGAGTAAGTGCAAGAACTTTTCTAAGACAAGTTGTGTTTTGATTATGTTGAACCTAGTTTTACAAAATTGCTATATTGATTCAAACTATTGCATGTTATTTCATATGTACAATTGCTTTCAAATAGGTTGGGATCTAGTTAATCTACCTAATTGAATTATACCCAACCTTGTCATTTGTATGCCATGGTCAATTGTCATCTTAAGATGGTTCATTACTAGTTGGTTAATATTAAAAATCAATATAAGTTGGTTAGACCGTGTTTACTATGCTTAGCCATGCTACGTATAACTCATGAATTTGTAATATCGAATTTAATCTTGATTAATAGTATATGGAACATATTTATAGAATTGGTGTGTCAGGTGTTGTCACACGATAATGTTGAGTTGTAGTGATGAGATTGTCACGCAACGATGTTGACTTGTTGATGGCACGTGGTACCTGGTAATCAACTGGGATGGTAATCATTTAGATTGGGACAAGTGGCAAGGAGTAGTGTGCCAAGGTGGGCCAAAAGGGTAGAGGGTTTGTGGAAGTCTTGCCTCGTTCATCTTAAGAACTTAACCTTGTAAGCCTTTGAACTAAGTCAAACATGTAAGCACATGTCTGGATTGGGAGAGACCTAGCTAATTAATTTGTAATGTCTTAGCTTTGGTACTATGTCGGAACTTGGATTTACGAATTTGAAACCCTCTGTGTATATTAGTACTAGTCCAAGATCATGCTAGTGCACACACTGGCAACATAGATGAAATACCATATTATACAACAAATTAACTAAGAAAGAAGCAAATTATTATTAAATAAAGCAACGGATCTTATGGTCAATGTTTACACCACTATGCCTTAAGGGTTTAAGAAATAAATAAACTATTGCAGCAGAAACAAAATAACTTAGGCCATTTGATATGCCACAGGCAGTCGTATGGGGAACTCCTTCCTAATCCATGTAGTCTTTATAGTACTCTTCCTTGTAGAATTCTGTATTTCATAGTCCTTCCTCAGCAATAGATCAACAAAGGCATATAGCCGTGAGTACAAATAGTACTCAACAAACTGTAGGGAAATAATACAATATATTCATGGAAGGCTTGACAAAGGATAGTCATATGGTTCTTTTGCAGAAAGTAATAACTTGAATTTAAATACAGTAAATAGATTGAAAGCATATTTATGAAAAAGATAATAAACAACTGGTAAATTAGTGGTAGACAATATGAACAGAATAGTGAGGCATCATCCTACACCATCTAAAACAATTATCAAACCACTAAATTCATCAATATTAACTTTAGACAACAAAACAACAGTGAACTCCCTGTTTGCATTCCAACAATTCCACCTTCCAACATTTCTTGAAACATTCTATACCTCATTTGAAATTCTTGGGCATGTCTATGACCATAGACACGGCTATTTGAGTAGTGTTACACTCCGTAGAAGTTGTACTGCTTTACCCATAAGACATGATCATCCCTTGTTGCCAAGCTATTAACACACTTCCTTTAGTGTATCGGCAAAGAGATCATGATAAAGTTTTTACAGTGCCATGTCTAAACTCTGAACTTTTCACTAACGTTTTCGCAAGAAAACCTATTGTGTTTGTGGGTTTTGGTTTGCCCATGTGTAGCCCATGTTGGGCCATGAGTGAGTGGGTTTAGGCCCATGTAAGTTGCTGGTTGAGTGGGTGAATCAAGACCCTTGGATGAGGTGCTAGAGTTAGTGGCTTAATCCAAGGAATGAGGTTCACCCGGTGGCCCTATAAAAGAAGGGGAGGGGGGTGCCTTACCCTCCAAGTCTTGGGGCTAAGAGTTGGCTATTGTTTTCTCTCTTTGGAGCTTTGCTCACCTAGGTGTGGCTGTGTAAAACTCTCCCAATGCAATCAAATCAAGTTCCTCCAAGTTCATAGCTTGTTCTTGCTAGTTCTTAGGTTTCAATATTGTTTCTTTGATGATTTTTATTGCAACTTGTGTGTTTGCCTCTCCTCCTTCTATATATTGCTGATCCATGATATCTTGAGGGTGCTCATATGGTTTTACACCTCTCTTACACCCAATGATAGACTAGAGATCAAGTTTTTCATCAAGTTGCAAATATGTCCTGAACTTGTTGTTCACGCAGTAGTCAATGTTTGATTTTTGGAAAAATCTAGAAAAATTATTTTTGAGTGATCCTTATTGAAAAAGGTATGTGACTCATATATCAATCTGTGAAAAAATTGGGGAGTCCACTGGTTACACTGTTTGGGCTCCATGAGGTGAATACCGAGCCTCAAATTTTCTGCTTGAAGTTCCTAACAATATATTGTGTTTAATTTTTCCTAATTTTTCTACAAGGAATTTTGAGGTAGTCTTTGGTGGAGTGCTTCATGACACATTATTCATAGGGAGAAAAATTCCAAAAAATTCTAGAGCACTAGAAATCCACCAACCACCTGCTCCAAGTGAGGACATTTTCTGGAGAATCTGTTTTTGCTTTTCTGAAAGCGAATTAGGTAATTTGGTTTGATCTCCTTTTTAAAAGCAAGGTTTGAATTGATTCCTTTTTGTTTGGACACTTGACAACCAGGATTGTGATTCAAAAATTTCTCACATATTCTATGGTTCTTATCCATACAGGCTAAGGGTACACATAGTTATCTAGTTGTTCGGGTTTTAGAGGGTTGGTGAATTTGAGGAGCATTGGTCCAAAGAAAAATCTTCAAGGTGACTATTCACCCCTTCTACTCACCATCTCGATCCTTCAATTGGTATCATAGTCGATTTTGCTCTTCGATCTTGACTGGTCTCAAGAGCCATAGCGACGAACAAATATTCCTCCAAGCCTCCCATCTTTTCTGGCATTGATTTTCCATTTTGGAAGTCTCGAATGGAGTTGTACATCACTGCCCAGAGCTTCCTGATATGGTAGAAACTGAAGCTCCCGTATGAGGTTCCTACCGATGAGCACGTCACGGCCAGCAATATGGCTGACGTTGAGGCAAATGCTAAGGCAAGAAACATTCTCATACAGGGCTTTAGCCGTGGTGAGTACAATAGGATTTCTCACCTGTGATCCACTCATGAAATTTGGGTGACCCTCAATGCTTACCATGAGGGCACTACTCAAATCAAGACTGTAAGACAGGATCAATACAAGCGTGAATACAACAAATTTGAACAACACACTGGTGAGAGTCGTGACGAGTGTTTTAGTCATTTTACAAAGATTTTGAGTGACCTCCGAGCAATCAATTGCACATATCCTGACTCAAACAATGCTCGACATTTCTTAACCACACTCGACCTTCGAGTTTGGGAGATGAAAGTGACCACCATCAAGGACATTACCGACTCTTAGTCTTGACAGGCTTTATTCCCGACTCAAGAGTCATGAGATCGATGTCGTCTCTCGTAAGACGAAATCATAGTCGATGGCCTTGGTCACTGATCCCACTAGATCTTCTTTCAATCTTTCTGGTGGTCTCGCTCTCTCTCTCTCTCTCCGCCCTTTGCGAGCTAAGTGATAACCAACTGAAAAAATTTCTAGAAAATGAATTTGCTCTTTTAGCTCGCAAATTCTCTCATGCATACAAGGGGGTGAGAGAGAGGAAAAGAGGTGGCATGATCAACTACTTCGAGTGTGGTGGCCCCAACTACATTCGAGTGAACTGTCCCAAGCTGAAGAAGGGCAAGAATGACTCCGGCGGTTCTGAGAAAGATCAACTACACCGACAAGAACCGCAACAAGAAGCCTCCAGTTTGTGAGCCGGTGTGAGAGAAGAAGTACCGCAACTTCTCAAAGAACAAAAAGCTCTTCCACTGCGTCCTTGCCGCCCTCGACAACATTAGCCTCTCCGACATGAAGACATGGAGTTACAAAGGTGAGGACGATCCGCAAGAGAAGAAAGGCAGCGACGAGTTCTCCTGTATGTGCTTCATGGAAAATGCCAACGGCATTAGCGACTCCGAGCTCTACAGCGACTCGGACGAGGTACCCTCGTATGACCAGATTAATGAAGCTTTTTGTAAACTAGGAAAATTTCATGCTAGAGCTGGAGCTAGGTGTACGGAGCTTGAGAAGGAAAAAGGTACCTTGACTCGGGAGTTAGCTTCATTTAGATCTTCTCCCTCTCGAGTCGCTGATGACTATTCTTTGTGTGATGCCCTGGTTGTGGAGTTGGAGAATCTAAAGACTATGCACAATAGTGTGTTGATTGAGCTAAGTAACCTTAGGTTGAAGAATGCTAACACTGAATCTATTGATGCTACTTTTTTAGATACTGGTTTTCTTCATGATCACCCTACTTCATCTTGTGCTAATTGCCCTAAATTGATTACTAAAATTGATGCCATGAGTATACACCTTAGAAAGCTTTCTACTAGAAATGATGAACTTGAAAGTTTGTGGGATTTCTAGATTTGGAAAAGTCTTTTGTGCTGATTTTTTTGTTTCTTCTAGAGACTCTCTTCATTGTTTGATTGCTTCTGAATCCCGTGATCTCTCCTTCTAGCATAGGAGACTTGGTCACATTGGTTTTGATCATTTGAATAGAGTTAGCAGTCAAGACCTCATTCGTGGTGTGCCCAAACTCAAGATAGTTAAAGACTTAGTTTACTCTCCATACTGACATGGCAAGATAGTTTCTGCTTCTCATCCCTCAGTCACCATAGTGATGACTGATGCACTAAGATAGCTTTTACATATGGATAATGTTGGTCCAGCTAGAGTGCAGTCAGTGGGAGGGAAGTGGTATATTCTTGTCATTGTTGATGAGTTTTTAAGGTATTCTTGGGTATTTTTCATGGCCTCAAAGGATGAGACTATTCCTACTTCAGGGGATTTATCAGTAGGATGTCTATTGAACTCCCAAGTGCATTACGAGCCATACACAGTGATAATAGCACGGAGTTCAAGAATTCCTACTTTGAGAGTTTCTATGTAGAGTCTGGTTTAGAGCATCAGTTCTCCTCTCCCTACGCCCCTCAACAAAATGGCGTAGTGGAAAGGAAGAATAGAACCCTGGTTGAAATGGCCAGGACGATGCTAGACAAGTACAGTACTCCTAGAAAGTTTTGTGCTGTGGCTATATCTACTGCTTGCCATGTTTCTAATTGTGTTTTCATGAGAGCATATTTACATCGCACTTCTTATAAGTTGAGGTACGGGCGAAAGCCCAATGTTTCTCATTTTAGTGTGTTTAGTTGCAAGTATTTCATCTTGATGTCTGGTAACCTAGATAAGTTTGAGTCTCGCTCTTTTGATGGTATTTTTCTAGGTTACTCGACTTCTTCTCGTAGCTATAAGGTCTAGAGTTGTGATGCGAATAGGATCATAGAGACCTGTGATATGACATTCGATGAGGCTAGCCCAGGAGCTAGACCTGATATTTCAGGTTCTTCTTATCCCTCCAAGACCATCTTCGTAGAGGATGAGGAGATGGAGATGATTGTGTTCCACCTGATTCAATCCTCTCTACACCTAAGGTGCCTCCTGTTTCTATTTATGCACCTCAGGGAGACCAGCCCTTGTCTTCAGACTCTCCTTCGGCGAGTGGCTCTATTCCTGCCTCTTCTGTTCAAGAGGTAGATGTCACTTCTGCTTCTAGTCTTCCTCGCCTATATTCAAAAATTCATCCACCTGATTAGATCATTGGTGATCTATTTGAGCGAGTCACTAGCTCAAAATCTGGTTTGTTCAGTTTCTACCTTCACTCAGCCTTTGTTGCCTTTTTTGAGCCGAAGTATATTTCTTATGCATTATCCGATGAATCATGGATTAATGCTATGCATGAAGAACTAGAAAACTTCGAGAGAAATAAAGTCTGGCAGCTTGTAGAGCCCCCATCTGGTTATAATGTCATTGGGGCCAAGTAGGGTTAAAAAACAAGCAAAGTGAGGATGGGGTTGTCATTCGCAACAAGGTTAGGCCAGTTGCACAGAGTTCACTCAGGTTGAGGGTCTTGACTTTGAGGAGACCTTTGCCCCTTTAGCTAAACTAGAGGTGATTAAGATCCTGCTTGTATTCTCTGCATCCTAGGGCCTCAAGCTCTATCAAATAGATGTCAAGAGTTCGTTCCTCAATGGTTTTATTGAGAAACAGTTTTATGTCAAGCAATCTCCAGGATTCGAGAATCCCAAGTACCCAAACCATGTTTTCAAGCTTTCCAAAGCTTTGTATGGACTTAAGTAGGCCTCTAGAGCTTGGTATGAGAGGCTTAAATCTTATCTTCTAAGTCATGGTTTCAAAATGGGTATAGTAGACAAAACTCTATTCATCAGACACCAGGATTTACATTTCCTTCTCGTCCAGATTTATGTAGACGATATTATCTTTGGTGGCTCTTCTCATTCTCTTGTGTCTCAGTTTTCTGAGGTGACGAGCATGGTGTTTGAGATGAGTATGATGGGCGAGTTGAGCTATTTCCTCAGCTTCCAAATCAAGCAGACTCAGGAGGGTACTTTTCTGGACCAAGATAAGTACACTCGAGACCTCCTGAGGTGATTTGATATATCTGATGGGAAGCCTATGATGACTCCTATAGCCACCACTACTGTCCTCGAGCCCGATGAGGATGGTGAGCTTACTGATCAGAAGGAGTTCCGAAGCATGATTGACTCTCTCTTATATCTCACTGCCTCACAGCCAGACATACACTTTGCCGTGTGTTTGTTTGCTCGCTTTCAGGCTTCTCCTCGCGTCTCTCATCGCTAAGCGGTGAAGTGCATCTTTAGGTATCTTCGAGCTACCATTGACTATGGTATTTGATACTCTTTTTCTTCTTATCTATCCCTTAGAGCCTTTTTCTCGATGCTGACTTTGCTAGCTGTAGGATAGATAGGAAGAGCACTTCTGGTCCTTGCCAATTCATTGGTACTTCTCTTGTTTCTTGGTCATCTAGAAAGTAGTCCAGAGTTGCATAGTCTACCACTGAGGTCGAGTATGTTGCTGCAGCCAGTTGTTGTAGCCAAGTGCTTTGGATAAGATTGACCTTGTGGGACTTGGGCTAGAGATAGAGAGTGTTCCACTTTTTTGTGATAATACTTCTGCTATCTGCATTGCTAAGAACCTAGTGCATCACTCCAGGACTAAGCACATTGATGTTAGATATCACTTTCTTAGAGACCATGTAGAGAAAGGAGACATAGTGCTTTAATTTATGGAGAATGACCACCAGTTGGCCGATATCTTTACCAAGCCTTTGGATAGCTCTAGGTTTATTGACATGAGGAGTGAGCTTAGAGTTGTGTGCCCTTACGACTTTCTTTGAGGGGGAGCTGGTCTGTATATTATGTATTATATATTCTCTTCCGGTTTTTCCTTTTCTTTTATTTTGTTCTGGGTGTTTATAGGGCTTATCCTCTAGTGTTGTGAGTTCACTTCACTTAGATTTCTGGTATACGTTGCATGGACCTCTCATCTTGTGTTTTAGGTTGCTATCATGCTTAATTAGTTGTTCTCTCTTCTCTCTACGTTGATTTCTCTCACAGTCTTATAAGTCTAGCAGGTGTTGTGCCCCCTGGGTAGATGTAACATCCCAATTTTTGACTTTCTAAATATTTAATATTATTTTATTGTAATTTATGATTTTTGTGAATCTTTCTGGATTTATTGTAACATCCCAATTTTTGACTTTCTTATGATTTTTGTGAATCTTCTGCCAAAACATCGAGAATGTGTGTAGTAGGAGAAAGTGAAGGTTGTGGAAAATATTTAAAAGTCAATTTGTTAACTTGGATTAGAGGTCGGCTTAAAAAATTGCTTTACCTCATCCATGCCTGATGCACGTGGAGAACTTTCAGCCGATTGTTCTTAGGGTTTTTGCCCCTTGATGCCAAGGTTTTCTTATTCGATTGGCCATGCTTCTTTTCTATTGAGGAAATTGGTTTCGGGTATTAGTTTATGCAAAGCCATGATGGGATTGGACTCCCAAGGTGCCTGATGTATAGCTAGTGAAGGCTATTCCAATGGAAAGGCGAGGTTTCTTAACAAACTGGCTGATGCCTAATGACCCACCAGTGGGTCTCTTCCCTACTGCCTTGGCCTGTGAAATACAAAGAACAAAAATTAATAAAGTCTAAGGGTATTTAAGTTATTTTGAAGGAAAGAGCCTATTTTAGCTGATACCTCACTGGTAATATCTACAGGGCTTATGTTAGTATAGCCCTATGAACTAGCATCACTATTAGAACTCGAGCTATTGCTAGAAGAGTTAATCATCATTGTCAACTCTTTAGGCAGATTTGGAAAGAATTTGGAGATGACCATCGATGTAGTCCTTTCTGCAGAATACAAGACTGCAAAAATAGCTGACCACTAGGTGGATACATTTCCTGCCCTCTTTGTGTGCAAAAAGAAATGTGGTTGTCTTTGAAGCTGAAGATCATCGGTCAAGTGTGAAGCAATTTTAGCTCTAGAGGCACTACAGATATGTTCCCTAGGTTGAAGTTGATCAAACAACTGAAAACTTGGGGGAACTTGCCCAAATCCAAGCTGCTTAGCATACACTGATGGGTGATAGAATTCATAATAGAGCTGGTAGGACCAATTTCTGGTATGTAAGACGACAGATAATACACTAGGGGAGAGGAAAAATTTGTATAAGTCAATAGTTTCTTCTATTATATTGTTACTGTCAGCCGACAAATGATGAAACGACGGATGGGTAGTCTTCAGCTTTCAAATAGCTAAAAAATAATGATCATTGAAGTCTTCATTGTTAAGTTGGAGGAAGAAGGTCAGGTATTTTCTTGAGCCGATGGGTGTGATCTTGGCCTCATTGCTAGAATAGAGAATAAATCTCTCTTCAAAAGATCAGCTATTTATATACTTGACTTCTTGACTTTCTGGTGTTTCTTCACGCGGAAAGGGTGTTGAGCCAGCTGAGCTGAGTTGGAATGGTTGGCTGAATATGTAGTAAAGCCAAGTTTGAATAAACCATAATAGGCCTCCCACATTATCAACTGTATAGGCCCCCATCCTAGTGTAAAGCTGACTGTGTATAATGTGCATCATTTGGTAAATAGCCTTGAGGAACATCTTTCCCAAATCTAGTCGATGGCCCTTGACTAGTTGTTCTACGATGACTTGATATACTTGTGTCGGTCCAAGTAATGCTCCATAGAATAGGAATCGGCCAAGCCACATATTGAGAGATGCTACATGTTCTTTATCAGACATTGGACTGATTCCTCTATTGTTATTGATATACTTATTCTGACCTTCTCCTTTGGAATGGATTAACTTGTGTTGAGGTTTGGCGCTAAAGGCCGATACTTGGTCCCAATCTATCCTTAGACAGCAAAGGTGATCTAGTCCAAAAGCATTGGGTCGATGGGACCTATTCTAAATATGAAGGCATTAAAAGTATCCAGCTAGAAATAATAGGCCATAACCACTAAGGGCTCGTTGGCCTCTAGATCAGCTAGAGATAAGGGATGACATTCTGATATTCCCATATGCCCTCACTTAATCATTTTCTACAATGCTAATTGATTGTACCAATCTCTCCAGCCCTTCGATGTTGTCGGCCATCCTCTAAAATTTTTACTCCATCCTTCTATATTGTACTCAATAGCGGATAAAGGAAGGTAAGAATCTCTTGCTCTAATCAGTTGAAACAAGCTGTTTAGATTTATCATTACTTGCAGTCTAATTGGCTTTGAAAAGCTGTTTGGATTTCCTATGTACTATTACAACAAATCAACTTTGAGAATTATTTCAATCTATCTTGCCTATTGTATGATCAAATCGGCCAGCACACCTCAAACCTCTTTAACCCGGCATTCGCGTGTGTTTGTGCTAATTAATTTGTCATCATATTTTTTGGTGCCAATAGTACCCAATTGGTATGCTATAACATGTGGCCCCCACCTTTATAAGATATACATTAAAAAACAAAACCCTAAGGCCCCTAACTCAGTGCCCCCAGTCCTCCACGGCTGCCTCCTCCCCTACAAGCTGCAATCCCCTTCACCTTCTCATGACCTCGCGCCCTCACCCCCATCACCCCCTACAGCCCCCTTGCCCCACGGTGGCACGATGACCCCTTCACCTCCCATGACCGATCGTGCATCGCCCCCTCAACTGCTCGCCCCCACGACTTCCTCCTCCCCCACAGCCGTAATCCCCCTTCGCCTCCTCAACCCCATCACACGGTCCCACTACGCCTCCTTCCCCACGACCACCTCCTCAACCACGGTGCCCCTTCGCCCCACGGACCCCCTCCTCCCCCACGACGCCCCCTTCACCCATGGCCGTCTTCTGGCCCCTCTCCCCTTGCCCCCTCCCCCCCCACGACGCCCCCTTCACCCATGGCCGTCTTCTCCTCCACTGTGCCCCCTTCGCCCCCCTTGCCCCCACAGAGCCTCCTCCACCATGGGCCATGGCATGGCAGGCAAACTAACCTCGGTGGGGCGGGCGGTGGGGCATGGCGGCCATGGCGTCGATGGTGTGACAGCGACTATGGCTACGATAGCGTAGTGGCAGCTACAACAGGCACGATGACGGCTACAGCTATGATGGTGGCACAGCGCCCTCCCCTTCCCCCACTGACCAGGTACGCATGCCCCCTCCACCTTCCCCCTACCCCTTCCAGTTGGGTGCTTACCTTTACTCACGGGTATTAATTAGGTATCGGGTACCCATCGGGTTCAGGCGTGGGCACAGATCTATACTAGTGAAACTTAGTGGGTTCAGGTGGGTGTCATGTGTTCGGGTTTGGATGGTGAGTCTGATGTGGTTGTACCTAGAGGTATCCACCCGATTACTATCCCTAGTTAGCATCAACTCTTGAGCATGTGAGCCAAGCCGATGGCTTTCGATTGGCCATTGTGATGGGCTTGTGTTCTTCAAAAATCATGACATATGCACATTTAGTGCTGATTTGCTGATGGTAGCAGACAAATCGAAGTTAGCACGCAACTCAATGATGACCTAGGGATCGGCTAAGTGCTGTCACCACTAGTGGTGTACCGCTAAGGTCCAGTTTAGATGAGTGGTAATTTCTTGAGAGGTTTTTAGTTTAAATTTGAACTAAATCCTAAAACATTCCGATGAAATTCCCCTAATCAAAACACCCCCTAAATGATGAAACACGTCGGAGCTGCAGCAAATGGATTATCGGCAAGTAGGGGATTTAGGTTTTGAGAAGTTTATTTTTTACTTTGATGCTAGCTATATGTCCCATTTTGTACAGTTGAATGATTTCTGTTGATGAGTTGTCGACTCGAGAATTATTACCATTGGATCTTGGTTAGACAAATAGAGTGCCTTCTCTGCTATTAAAGTAGTGCATATACATGTTTAACTCTGATGGAAAATTATTTAGATATAAACATGAGGTATTGCTAACTTAAGGTTACTCTCACCACACATTCAGATGTTGCCACATTGCACCCCTCTCTTCACTCTCCCTTCTTTTCCCCTTTCTCATTCATTCCTTCTCAAAAATTTTATTCAAAACTTTCAGATGAATTCAATCAAAAACTTTTGATTTTAAAACTTTCAGTTTGAAAGGTTTTGATTGAAAAAACTATCGGCTTGAAACTTTCAATTCAAATGACTTTCAGTTCGAAAACTTTTGACTCAAAGAACTTTCGATTTGAATATTTTTTATTCAAGAAGTTTCAAAAATGGTCAAGGTTTTGAATCATAATTTTCGCAGCTTCATGTCAGGTCCCAAAAAAACTATAACAGTTATCGCAGAATCTATCCTTCATTGCGTTTTCAGTATTAAAAGATTAAATATGTATATAATATAAGTCAGCTCTGAACAAATCATTAAACCATGATAGTTTAGAAGGTATTAATATCTTTTATAATAAGAATATGAGTCAAATCTAGAATCAACAAACATGATAATACATATAAATGACCATAACTGATAATTATATCATAATGTTCTTAACAACAAGTAATTAATCACTAAGAAATATGAATGATGGATTATTGAAAAAGGATGAGATGAGGTCTTTTAGTATGTTTTCTAATAGTTCTGGCTTATAAGAGATACATTTGAGCATTCTGCTAATGTTGGATTTTAAAATAGACCTAATATTTTGCCCATGGGTAGCTATATAGGATAGTGGAGCTATTGCTAGCTAAAAGCTACAACATATAGTTGAGCTATTGTTAGCTTTAGTGCTTGTAGCTAACATAGCAGAATATTAACCTATAGCTTCGTGTTTATGGTCCAAAAAAGATATAGCTAGCTCTTTAGAACTCTAAAAATGGTTTTAAAAAATACATGCTATTAAAAAAAACTTTGGAAACATTTGGAAAAAATGTTAAAAAATACTTCCAATTGAAAAACTTAGGAAAAAATGTTAAAAAATACTTCCAATTGAAAAACTTAGGAAAAAATTTATAAAAAACATTTTTTGAGTTTGAGAGAAAGGAAATGGGGGAGAAAATGGGGACGAAGGAGATGATGTCAAGTGTCACAACAAGAAAGCCTTTGAATGGAAAGAGAAGTTGGGAAAGAAAGGGACTACCATCACATGCCACACAGTCGTGGGTGCGGCGTAGGCTCAATGCAAGTGATAGTAGAGTTTAGTTGGATGTGTTGATAGAGTCGAGAGAGCGTGGTGTACTCAAAGCAAAGTTTTAAATTTCATTTTTGGATTATATCTTGGAGGTTTTCAAAATCCAAAATTTTGATGAGTTTTAGAATTTTGGATGAAATTCAAAAAGCAAAAGTCAAAACCAGAATTTTTTGGACCAAGATTTCTTAGATTTCAGCCGAAATTTATGAAATCTCAGCAAATTTCAACCAAATGAAAAATAGTTCAAATCACGTTGGAAAATATTGAAAATGTTTGCTGATGGTCCTAATGCATCACTATTGTTCTCATAAAATTTCCAGATGATGAACAAGCTTGAGGAATTTTCAAACTTTCTGAAAGTGTGATAAAGGCTAAGTACTTGTATTGCTTTCATAGATTTGGTTTAAAATTTTTTAAGCTTTTAGAGAAGGGTTTGAGGCAATTATTAAGCTCTCTTAAAAATTTTGGATCATGATCACACTTGAGAGAATTTATAAAATTCTGACAAGTTTACTGTCTCATTTATGCTCTTTCTGTTTTTGATTTTTCAAAAATAACAAGTGAAGTTCAATTCTTTTGGAAATTTTTTGTATGATCCTAGACTACTAAAGATAGTACCATGAATTTTTCATAGCATGATCAAGGCTGCACATTTTTGTAGAAATCTGATAGTGTTTCTGTTATTTTTATAAAACTTCTAAAAAATTTGGTTTTTCAAAATAATTTCATGGTAGATGACATTCTTAAGAGGTATTGTCCTAAATCAGATTAAAAAAACTTGAAATATTGTCAAAATACTCAAAATTTCATAGAAATTACTGTAGCAATTTGAATTTATTTTCAATTTTTTATTTTTTGGATTTGTAATCATGTTCCGATCGAAATCCGAAATTTTGACCAATATTTCACTGGGATTTTCAACCTTAACTCGAAGCATAGAGGAAGAGCCGTGACATTGGCCCTGTGCGAAGCTGGGCGCCCCGATTGAGTCGATGGCCTGGTCCAAGCTGAGCCCAGTAGTAGTGGTGTTTCGAAGTTATAGGGCCATATGATATTGTTAGTGAGCTACGTATGCAAATGAGATGGAGTAAGCGTGTCCTAGCTGATGGGTTTAGATGGCCATCGCGACGGGCTGGGCCATCGACCTCTATCCGCAGCCAGTGGGAGGGCAGGCGACACGGTTGGGTGGGGGGACAACGACGGTGGGCTCGGCACAGTCATCGATGTAAAACTTAGCTACTCTACTAATCTTGTGTCATTACTAATAATAATATGAATCAGAGGATTTCATTGGAAAAAAAAAACATCGTTGTTCTGGTTAGAAAATTAATCAGAAATAACAACTAGCACATGTCATAATTCGATTTGGGAGATGCATCCATGCATGCTTTAATTTTCCATACATACTGGGTACGTACGCGCGTGCTCCCTCCCCATCCGTCTATAAATCCATCTATATCTGTATTGATATAAAAAAGTGTTTTTCTTTGCTATATCCACTCTATTTTACATACGCAATTGATTTATGACCCTTCGATCAGCTGAATCTAATAGATTAGATTTAAAGTTAGCCTATTAAATGATTTTTTTTTTGAGAGCAAACAACGGGGGAAACCCCCGCCGAGAAATATATTAACGCAAAAAGAGTTCAAGGATACATAGCCGGCGAGACACCGGCCCAACCAAACTAGAACAACCTAAGCCCCGGACAAGGAAAGCGCCACGAGAATTAAGGAACCCTAAGAGATTGAAGGCGCAATTCGAGCAGCACCGAGCCTTCCAATTGAGGAAACTCGGCGGAAGGACCTAAAAATCTTGTCATTCCTCTGTTTCCAAATGCCCAGCAGCAATCATGAAGACATCCATGAAGAAAAGCCGATGCATCAAGAGTTTGCAACCAAGAATCTCTCGAAGAAATCACCGCTGAAGGTCCCAAGCTATTTGCAAAGCGTTCCAACAACGAGAAGAAAAGCGTGACCAAAGAAAAGGTGGTCGGGATTCTTCAACCCCGCATTGCAGAGCACACAGTTATAGTTCCCATCGAGACAGGCAATGTTTCCTCGGAGAATCTGTCTAGTGTTGAGACGATCATAGCAAAGGAGCGGTGAAAACTTTGATTTTAAGAGAGCATTTGGCCTTCCAAATCCAACTAATCGGGGGAGGCACCGGAATTTGACTGAAGACCCTCTTGTAGAACTTGCTGGCATTGTAAACAGGGGAATTCCATATGTAAGACCATTCATCCGGACTGTCATTTAAAGTACCCACCGATTCGGATTAGGAGGTATAGTCATTGGAGCTCTTGGAAAGCCTCGACGACAGAGGTAAATGAAAATTGCAGCAAAACGGCGGGATTGTGAATGAAGGCAGCGACACTGAGGTTATCAATCCTGACAAATGAGTGAAGATGAAGAAACCGATCTTTGAGATGCAAATTATTCCACACATCATCCCAGAAAAGGGCCGAATTACCCTTCCCCACCGACAATGAGCAATCCTCGGCGGGTCCAGAGAGAGAGAACATCCTTCCACTAAAAGGACCCCTCTTAGGCGAAGCCCGAGGAAGGAGGAATGATAATAAGAAGTCCAAAGCAAGCTTAACTCAGGGAATATCATGACTATTAAAGAACTTGTGCAAGAATTTGAGGAGAAGCGCAGTGTTGTGAGTCGAGAGGTTAATAACCCCCAGACCACCTTTAAGCTTAGGCTTACAAACCCTATCCCACTTCACCAGAGACTTACTTCTCCCATTGATCTCATTTTTCCCCCAAAGACATATTCTCCTGGCAGAATCAATGTTGTGGACAACTGCGACCGGAATCCTGAGAGAGCACATAACATAAGTGGACATCGAGGAAACCACCGAATTGACCAACTGGAGTCTCCCGCCAAAAGATAACAGAGAGGAGAACGAAGACACCCGTCTTCTGATTCGGTTGACCAGAGGCTCAAAATCTTTGATAAGCGGCCTAGCCGAGCCCATGGGAAGACCCAAATAAGTGAAGGGGAAAGACTGCCCCTTACAACCAAAGAGGCCCGCCAGAGGTTCCAACTCGGAGACAGTCAAGTTAATCGGGAGCATGCACGACTTGGAGAAGTTGATTCTGAGGCCCGTGGCATCCGAAAAGGATTGAAGAAGCCCTTTGAGGACGAAGAGCTCCGGCTGAGAGGCCTTGGCAAATATAATAGTGTCGTCAGCATATTGGATGACCGGGAATTCGGACTGATCAATCGAGGGCAGAGGCAAAGAGAGGATCCCGGTCTGGGAGGCCTTATTCAGGATGTACTGTAGCAGATCAGCGGCAATAGCAAAGAGGAGGGGGGAAATAGGGTCCCCTTGCCGGACCCCCCTCTTGCAGCAAAAAGAGCGCCCCGGAATACCGTTGAGGAGCACCGAGGTAGAAGCCGACCCAAGAATTTCGGACATCCAATCCGTCCATTTAGCAGGGAAACCAATAGCCGAAAGCATAGCGATGATCGCACTATGCTCAATGGTGTCAAAAGCCTTAGCAAAGTCGATCTTAATTAGCACAATCTTTCTTTTGGAGCTCTGACACTGATGAATGTATTCAAAAGTCCAAGCCAGGCAGTCATGAATAGATCTACCCTTGATGAAGCCATACTGATTGACATGCACGATGGAAGAGATGACACGATTAAGCCTAATGGCCAAAAGCTTAGTAATTAACTTGACAGAAAGGTTGAGCAAAGAAATAGGTCTGAAGTCATTCAGATTCTGAGGATTGTCAGCCTTGGGAACAAGCACAATGAAAGAATGATTGATCGGAGCAAGAGAAATGGTGCCATGATGGAAGCAATTGCAAAGCTTATAGAAATCCTCTTTAATAATAGGCCAACACTTCTTGAAAAACGTGCCATTGAAGCCATCCGGACCAGGAGCACTATCCGAATGGAAAAGAGCCACCACATTGTCAATCTCCGAATCAGAAAAGTTAGAGACCAAATCCTGGAGATCAGTCCTCCTCGGGATGATGTTTTGGAAACTGGAATGCATAGCCGGGCTTTCAGAAATACCCATTCTAGCCGAAAAAACAGAGAAGAGCAGATCCGCCTTGGCATTGTGATCATACAAAATGTCGCCTGCTTGAGAGGTGAGCGAAGTAATCAGATTATGGCGGTATCTCTCAGAGGCTTTGCTGTGGAAGAACCTGGTATTCTCGTCTCCAAAACGAACCCACCTAATCGTACAACGACTTTTCCAAAAGGAATTCTGGAACCTAAGCAGGGTAATCAGATGAGAATTAAGAACCTCCCTGAAGATTCTTTCGTGGTTGAAAAGAGTTCTGTATTGCTCTATGCAGTCAAGAACAGCAATGCAATGCGAGCTATGCGAAATTTGATCATCTATAGAGGAGATGCTCTTATTCCAATTGCGGAGGGAGGACCTAAGACGGTTCAAGCTGGGCTTGGATATGAGCGACAGGCGAAAGATGAATTTGAGAATGATGACTCCAATTTTGTTCCACTAAGTGAAGGAAATCCGGCCTGTGACACCAAAAATTTTCAAACCTGAACAGGGTACTCTTCGGAATGTTAGTTTGAACCTGGACAACACACGGGACGTGATCAGACATGGTTCTGGAGAGGGGAAGCCAGATCGTAGCAGGGTAGGAAATAGACCAATGGGCAGATGTAAAACACCAGTCAAGCCTTTCCAGTAAGGGGTCATTCTGCATGTTGCTCCAAGTGAATTTGAAGCCCTTCAAAGGAATCTCGGAGAGACCCAATTGCAAGATGATGTCATCAAAAATGCGGGCGTCACGAAGCCGGCCCCCAGGTTTGTTTCTGTCAAGAGAGCTTCTGTACAGGTTAAAATCACCCATGATCATAAGATCCTCATTATCCGGAATAGAGAGGTTGGACAGCCAACTTAGGAATTCAGCACGGCCAGACCTATCACAGGGGCCGTAGACCGAGAATAAAGTCCAACTATTGCCATTATGCTTGGCTTTGAACTTAACAGAGAGAACAAACGAGGTATTCAGAACAACTTGACCCTCCAGAATCGAACCAACCCAAGCAATAAGGATCCCACCAGAGGCCCCAACCGAAGGAGAAAAAGCAAACTGATTGAACCTCTTAGGAGCGAAAGACTTGAGAATGGAGTGGTTGACCAGACCCCTCTTGGTCTCCTGGATAGAAACAATCGAGCAACTAGAGTCCCGAATCTTCCTACGAAGAAGGTTGCACTTATTCGGATCATTCAAACCCCTGATGTTCCAATTGAGGATGTTCCAATTCCGATTATTGTTATGAATCGACATGAGAATGATTGAAAGTGCCAAGCACAGAACTAGGGCGGTAGCCCCCGATGCAATTGGAATCAATCCAAAAGCAAGCTCCACCAGAACAGGAAAAAGCCATACTCAAAAACCAGTAGTGCCAAATAAGGTAGGTAAACAACAGCAAAAGACTATTCATAACCGAACCCAAAGGTGGAAGGATCCAGCAGGAAAAGACCACATAGTTGTCGGGGACCCTGTCACCCGAGATACAGCAAACCATAGTCAAAACAAAAGGAAGGACCAAGCCACACACCCAACACCAATGAGCTGAAGGGCTCATCATTCCCGATGATCTTCTCTTGAAAGCACCTGGAAGGCCACCTCCTCAGGAGCGAGGCCACACTTGTGAACCGCAATCTTCTGAATGGCCTCAATTGACACCATAGGCGTTTGGTCCCTGAGGCGTTCTACATCCATGAGGGAGGGAAATTGAAGCAAAGCCTTTGGCATTTGGTTGGAGGAGTAGTTAGAAGCAACACAGGCATCATCCCCCAGCTTTGCATGCTGACCTTTAGGCGCCGAGGACTGAAACGATTTGAACAGAGAGGCGACACTGGGTTGCCTTAGGCCTCCGTATTTGTCTTGTAGCCTTTTACTCCTCCTGGTGTTGGAGCCAAGGATCTGGTCCACTGTTACATCCATCCAGTCCGAGGAGAGACTAGGAAGTGTAGGGTTAGGAAAAGCCAGCTGAGAAAACTTCCTCTTTCTGGCGTACATCACCGAAATTCGAGAGTGACACTCGCCTATTAAATGATTGGTTAATAAGGAACATCGTAGCCATCCATTTTTATTCGAAAGATTGAGATTTGAAGTTGGATCCTTGCCTAAAAATTACGCTTCTGTTAATACAGAGATTAAAACCATCCACTTAGTTGTTCCCTTAAAAATACTGTCCCCTATCAGGGCTTCGAGTTTCTCTGAAATTTTGCTAAATTTTGGTTCTTTCGGTGGGTTGATCTTGAAATATACTTGTCCCAGTAACATTCATGTGGGTTCATTTCAATGTTATCCAAAAATTCAAATTTTGTCCAAATTTCAAATTTTTGTTCGATCTTCTTGCCCCAAAATTAAACCAAAATTTATGAAAAAAAACAAATTTCAGTAGGTGCCAAAAATCAAATTAAAATGAAATTTGAAACCCCATCCCCTCCTAGCTTCGTTACTTTTCCCCTCTCCCTCCGCTCCCTTTTGTCATCTTGTTGCTTAGTTGCTCCCTCCTCCCAACTCCCAAGCTTCTTGCCCAAGATCGTCGCTTGTTGAGATTAATCTTGTGCGTGAAGTCCAGTTTCGGTTAAAGTTAGGAGTCTAGTTGCTTTGGTCTTGTCTTTCTGTTTGGTGTTATCTGATAGCAGAGTTTGTGTTGGTCTTGAGTCCTGTTGTCAGACAAAGCACAGAAGTCTTTTGTCTCGGCTGGAATTCTGAAGTTTGAGTTAGAGTCCAAATTAGTTTATGCAATCCAGATTGGCAGTTGTAACTTAATTCAGTTTATGATTTTGTAATCTCTAACTATATAAGCAATAGAGGAGAAAACCAGAAAAGCTGCGGGAAGATTTTGCAGCACCAAATACTCTTAACATTGTTACGTTGTTTTCTTCTTGCCGTTTGCTAGTTCTTTGCATTGCCATGCTCCATGTCAACGCAAACAGAAAAGGCATTGCAAGAAGCTAGTCCGACAAAGCCTATTCTATATTATGGCAATACAGAATACTTGATCTACTATCCATGCGATTGTTCAAGTTGTTCTAGAGAGGAAATATGACAACTCAGTGTGGAGGTTTTCAACAGCTCGCAATCCCCGAATCCTGTCGCCATACAGGCCATCCTCCCTGCCTGACCACACCTATCACCTCCACTCTCCTCTCTTCCTGCGCCCCTCGCCGAAGCCTCCACCAACCATCCTTGCACCCATGACTCCTCCAGGAAGTGGCGGTGAGACAGTGAGGAAGACGATGATTGCCTTTGCACAAGCAAGAGGTGGTGTCAAATGCACATTTATAGGAAGCGGTGATGGCACACATGCCGATGCTAGGTGCGTCGAAAATGGCAGAGATTAGCCGATGCGCTCTACATGTCCAAGTCTATGAGCAATTCCTCCAAGCTGGGTCTTTTTGATTCTTGAACATGTTTCTTCCATGATTCTGATTTTGGATTTGTGCTTGTGGAATCATGTGGTTAGATGTGGAATGGTTTTTGGGCAAGGTTACGTGCACAATCTCGGCTGTCACCGCCCCCACTGCTATTCATCAAATAGAGTAGAACCAAGCGGTATAGACTCTTTAGTATAGTTACCAGATTCGCTATAAATCCTAGCAAATCATGAACTAGATTCATCGAACCCGAACTGGTTTAGAGTATAGGGTTCGTGTTAGTAGTAGAAATTAAAAGAAAAAAAAAGAAAACTGCTAACCTGGATCCCGAACCACGATTAGGATGAACCGATTTTTGATAACTATGCTCTACAATATAAGGACATAATTCCTGAAATGTAGCAGCTTTAAGGAGGCTATTTAGGAGGCTACGGCTGGACTAAAAAGCTGTTGTTGGCTTAGGCTCTGTTTGGGGAGTCATAATTTCAATTGAAAAGTCGCTTTTGGCTTGTTGTCATGTCAGAAGCATTTGTAGTTGGTATTCAGATTTTTTTCTTGTTATCTTTGTTAGGCAAACTAGTCATATACAATGTAGCTTTTGGGGGGCCAACCGAGCGGGGAGGTAACAACATAGCAAAGTACAATAGTGTTTGAGTAGAGAGGTGCTGTAGCTATAGCTATGGGGAGAACAGAGCAAGGAGTGAGGTAGGGTGGTGAGGACTTTTGGGGATTCACTGGCGTGGCTTAGAGGCGTGAAGACAGGGGGAGGTTGCCAACTAAATAGGTGTGGAGTCAGAAAGTAGCTATAGCTTTTATTGATTGGTCATTTGGCAAGCAAACTATAATGCGGTGCTACAACTATAGAGGAGACGCAAGGAATGAGGCAGGGTGGTGAGGAAGGCGTGGAGAGCAGGAGGAGGTGGAACAAGGTCGGGAGGCGACTTGGTTGGCGGAGGAGCGCGAGGCAAGGAGAAGGAGCGTTGAGGCGGCGCAGGCGGCACCGAGGAGAGGAGATGGGGAGGAGACAGCCAATTGAGGTGTGGAGTCGGGAGGTGGCGGCCGAGCATGGAGGAGACACCAAGGCGAGGCGGGGCGGCGACAACTGAGCGGGGAGGAGACGGGGAGGTGGTGGCGTTTTAAGGTGGGAATGGAGACACCGAGGCAAGGCGGGGACCAAGGGCATCGAGAAGGCGTGTGGGGAGAAGGTGACCGAGCGAAGCCACAGCACGAAGCACCTCCCCTACAGTTGTGGCTTTTGGGAGCGCTTTGACTATGGCTTCGTTTTCTAGTCGAAGCACAATAGGCCTCTTTGGGGTGCCGCAGGCTGAAAATCAAAGCACAGCCTCCTAAACAGCCCCTAAAGCGATGTGACAACATTGGCAGCATTATGAAGAGTCATTGGCATTGTGCACTATGAATAGCTCCATTGGAGTCAATAGCTCGACAGCGATGAGGCGCGTGACATTTGGCTTTGCGCACTGTGCACTATGCAGTTGGGGTAAAACTGGCTTAACACTTGATCCTATGCCCCATTTTGTAACATAGGGGATAGCAGTGTAGATTAATACAAAAAATGACAAAATGGCTATAATGCATAGAGGTGGGCGATGTGCCGTACTGGGTCGGCCCGGCATGGGCCCATTGTGCTTCGTGCCTGAACCTTACCGGGCCACGATGGCCTATCGTGTCCTTCGTGTCGTGTTGGCCTAACTCGTCTTCGATGAGCCCAAGCATGGCCTATTTGCGCTTTGTGCCTACTTTATGTCGTGCTGGCCTAGGCCTGGCCTATTTGCACTATTGCGACAAGAGGAAAGGAGTCAGAGATATATAGAGTTGAGACAGCGGTCATAAATATATTTATTCTTGAACAGTTAAAGAGAGCAAAGGGGATGTGCTAAACACAGATGAGAGAGGCAGGCAATGGGAGAGAAAGAGAGTGAGGGAGACATGAGAGAGAGATTGAGATAGACCAGCGAGAGAGGGAGCGATTGAGAGAGACAGGTGAGAGGGAGAGCTGACAGAGATTGAGAGAGATAGGCGAGAGAGAGAGAGAGACTTCTTACACCATCTCTCAGTCTTTCTCAGCTCTCTCCCCTCTTGCCCATCTCTCTTAGGTGTCAGCGGTAGGGTAGCTTCTATACTGCTGAGTTCGTTTATGGTGCTTATGCTCTGCGAGTCGGTGACCTTCATGCTGGGCTTCTTTCTTATGCCTTGGGTCATCGGGCCCGGCTCGATCCATGCTACAGTGTCGTGCCAAGCTGTACCGCCGATCGTGCTTATTTCTCGGGCCTAGCATGGTCCGTGCTACAATGTTTTGCCAGCACGGTATGGACAACTTCGTGCGAGCTAGGCGTTGGATTGAACTGCGTCCCGCTGTGCCTCGGATCGGCCCAACAAAACTCGGTTCGAGTGCCCACCTCTAATGATGCAGAAGCTATATGTTCTTGGGTGCAATTTACTTGCATGGCATGCATATATCTGTCATGGTATTGCAGACATGTTCATCAGTGAAAGCGATCATGAAATTTTTTTTTGCGAGGTAAAAGATCATAATTTGACAGGTGATGGTGGAACTTCTCTTCTACGCAGGTGAACCTAAGTAGTAGTCACTCTGTTCAAATTTATTTGACTTATTTTTTTAATAATTTTGTCTAAAAATATAGGACATATTTTATATTCCAATATAAAATTTGTGTAATATTCCTCTATACCCCTAATAAATACCTATCTTTAATGTCTTTTTAGTTTATGTGCTAAGAAAAATATGTCTTGTAAACATCGACAGCGAAAGTATTGTTTAATTTTCATGAATGCACGTCAAGGAATTATATTGAGCCCACATGCATGTTTGGAAGGTGTGCCTGTCATCCAATAGCGCAAGCAAACAGAGATCATGAATACTATATGGTGACGTGTGTTTCTGCCACATGCAAATTTAGGAAACGTCTCTTGAGCATCGGCATCGGCTAAGAAAAGTACTCCCAAATGGTCCGGTCTAGATTTGCCAAATTAATGGATGCTGTCCACTCGTACCCAGACTCCACGTACATATGCCTCACTTAATTTTAGTTTGGTAGGTATGCCTTCTAGAACACCCAACAAATCATGCACAGGTACCACACCTTTCCTAGAAGTGCAAGGACCATTATCCGGTCCCTAAACAAAAGCCTAGTATTATAGGTTTTGGTAAGCTTTGCATTAGGTGATCTATCTATCAATGTTAGGCCCCCATTGGCCTTGAATACAATGATAACTCATACACTATATGTAATATCAAATTTTCTATCTCAGTTGGGATTGTCATCTACCTACCCTTCCGGTTTTTCCCCCCTTGCTCGCGTTTCCAAATTTGCAACTGAAGCCATTCTTTGTTCCTAAGTAGGTGTGCATATTTCATTGATGTTGCCAATGTGTAACCTAACCTAAGTGCTCCATCCAACATATGTACATACATCAGAGCCGCAGTGCGATTTAGGAATACGGGGAATATGCCACGTACGTACTTTGTCACGACCGTACCAACTTGTTCTCATGAGTGGTTGCCAATCGTTTCTCCTTAATAGTTCTATATAGGAATAAGCCCATATAATGTATTGACTAATATTGGTGGAAAGTCTATATTCTGTTAGTCTGAACTATAAAACCAAATATTTGACCCCTAAATATTACAATCTAGTTTAAATAATACCCTAATGAACCAGTTTTACATAGTGATATTGCCTAGATGGTGCAATAAGTGGGGCAGTTTTGACATTTATAAGATGATACGCTGATCAAGTTAGGTCGAATCCCACAAAGACTTGTGCTCCGCTGAGCCTCCAATCATACTTCCATGGCTGTCGGCCTGTATAGCCCCTCCCTGTCTATTTAGATCCGGATGAGAAGCACCTGTGAGCCTCATCTGTTATTCACCTATATTTGTCCATTGTGTTATTCTACGTAGCAAAATCGCTCACTTATCACGTCACGTGGGCAAAACCACTACGTGAAACCGTGTCCATGTGTTATTTAAACCACATTGCAAAGTTCAAGTGGTTAAATATCCAGTTTCATAGTTCAGAGTATCGACGGACTTTTGAGCAAAGCTTAATATGTTATATAGGAGCTTTTCCTTCTGGATATTACTATTATAAGTCGTATCTAGTTTGGAGGAAGTTTCGAGGCAATATCGCCTGAGCAATTAAGAAAATTTTGATAAGGTTATATATAGCTAGCTATAGCTGGTTAATTTTGCCCGATCGATCCTTTTCCTTGTAATAACTCGTTCCATAACCTTTTCAATAAAAAAAATAAAAAACTTATTTTCTATAAATCAGATCAATCCAAATCCCCAAGTCAGTTAATTTTTGTTGCAAAAGATTTTGGAACAGGGGGAAAGCTGAAAAGCAAAGTACGTCACTCGAGCTAAGCTCTTTCTAGAAGGCCGAACCCCTCCAGCATTTTCATGGCCCTGACGACTTGGCTGCACAGTGCTGACCACACCATCGCATTGGCAGCAGGTGAGTAGGTGAAGCTTACCTTCCTTTGAAGCCTCCATGCACGAGAGCTAGGTTATTCAGTTCCATTCCAAGTCGTGGTGGCAATCTGGCGCCATGCATGCGATGCGCCCAGCCTTACTTTTTCCGTTTAATTTCGTACGGCTGACGGGACAGTTAACTTCATCCAATTTGTATTTTGGATACAATTTTCATTAGTCTTTGATCCAAATAGCGAGAACGAATAATCTTCCTTGGTACGCAATTGAAGAGGAAAACAAAAAGATTAAATCCTTTATGCGAACTAAAGTTACTGACTTACTGTACTCCGATCTTGTTGCGCATCATCTTTTTTAAAAAAGTCTACCTTTTGTCATCTAATCAGCCCTAATCGGCTTTTTAGACTTATCATTACCTTTGATTTGATCAGCTATTAATAGCTGTTTAGATCTTTGCCGATTGTTACGTTAGATCGGTTTTGAGAGTATATTTTCTATCTATTTTGCCGATTACAGGATCACATCGGCTGGGATGTCTGGAATCTAATTGAACCCGACATTCTTGTGTGTTCGGGCCGACTAATCCGTCGTCACATTTTTCAGCGTAAACACACTTTTGGCACGTCTAGTGGGACCAAATATCTTCTTCTGGAAAATCAATTCTATAGTCCGATATCAACACTGAAATTATAATCGTCCCAACACTAGACGATTTGACATCAGAACAACGTAAAGAGATCGTGGATCAGAAAGCCACACTTGAGGAGATGATGTTAAGCCGCTATCAAAAAATCGACATGGTGCCACTAAAAAGACCACTTTGCCGGTGGTCAATGCCCTCGGCGATGCAGGGGTTACTGATGCATCGGTAAGTCAATACATGCCTGCATAAGCAAAATTATCTACCACAATTAATTAATCTATGCACCATACCTTGATTAACCAATCATCGACTCTACTTACAACTCTTAAACTGATGATATCTAATAGCGTTAAGATTATAGCTCAAGAGTTGGCATCAGCTGGAAACCTACTTGATCCAATGCAAACCCTACTGAATTACCCTATTTATTTGGTAGCACTAAATACGCAAAGCCCTATGGTAATAGTGATCCTAAGCCGTCGACTACGTGCCCATCTCTCACCATGACGCCAACCCAGCCTACTGTATACTGCCATGAGATCCTCGTGCAAGTGAGGTTGTGTATTATCAAGCATAAACCAATACTACTAAGTTTGATGCACTAGCCAACTTACCACCATCGGCACCATTTTACACTTTTCCCCAATCGGTTCCATAGTCGATTAAACCTTCTAGGCATCCACAATAGTGTTGACGTAAGGTTAAAATTGATTATGATGATGAAGGAATAACAAGTTTGGTTGAGGAACTTATTTTAATTAGGTGATGGGATTAAATTGTTTCAAGGTGTCCTCAGTGGTCGGATCGTGTGGATTAATAATAAGTTTATAAGGTGTGGATAGTATAACCTAAGGCGAGGGTGTAATTAAAGTGCAGAGAATTATTGGACTGAATATGTGGGAGCTTGGGTTGCTCTTTAGCGGCGGATGGCCTTAGAGCTATTTTGGCGATTTATGTCTCGGGGAGACATTATCCAAATTATTGGGGACTTGAATAATTGCTCCTTGGTTTCGTTCTTCGGGCAAGATCGTCCTAGAAGGAGAACTATGTGTGGATGGGATTTGATGAAGTCCTAATTGGGGTTAAGGGTTGATGGTATATGGATTTAATGTGGAAAGTATTGAACGGTGTTGGTGGACTGGGTGGAAGCGGTCAGTAAATGCATTATTTTCTTAATTTGTCGGAACTCTTGGTTTCACGGGTTAGACTCAATGTGGGATCAGTCGGAAATGAATGGTTCGGTTATGAACCTTTTCTTTGAGTGGTTGTCTCGTTGTACGAGACAAGTTTGAAAGAAGGTAAAGTCTCATGAGGATATCAAAAAAAATGATTCATATCGGAGAAATGATTTTCTAGCTAAGAATGGAAATTTTATTCCCTCTCCTTTGGGTAAAGGTGTAGTTGTTGATTGAAAGGAGATTGGGGACCCAGGATCGGTTTCTTTCTCGAGGTGTCTTGTTTTCCTTTAATCGAGTGTTTTCTCGATGTGAAGTTTTTCACCTTGGAGCTTAAGGTGATGGATTTGGTTTGTGTTGGTAAAGAGAATTTAGTTCTCTTTGGTTCTTTTGTGACTAGTTTTGAAGAAGGATTGTGTGAAGTTCCTCTTCTCAGTTGAGTTTTTCTGGTTGTGCATTTTATTGCTTTGATTTCAAGTTGAGGAAAGTGGTTCACTTTGTAAGAGAATCGAGATTCTCTTCGCTTTCTAGTGTGAGAAAAGAAAATGTTTAGTTGTGGTTCCTTGCTTGAGTATAATTTGAGAGTATGCTCGTTGCTCTAATTCTTTGGGCAAGACCATCGCAGCAAGAGAACCAAGTATGAATTGGTTTTAATGGAGGGTCTAATGTGGATTAGGTGTTAACCGTAATTGGATTCAGAGTGGAGAGTATTGAAGAGTGTGGCATGTTTTGATCCAAATCCTTTGTGGGAGGATCAATTGATGTTGTTGTCTCTTGGTCGTGTGTGATTATTTTGTTGGTGGACTATTTGGAATCGGTCGGCGAATGCCGTGGTCTAAATGTGTTGGCAACCTTGGTTTCCTAGGTTGGAATCAATGTTTCAGTTATGAATTGTTTCTTTGAGTTGTTGTCTCATTGTGCGAGAAAGGTACGAAAGAAGTTAGAGTATGATTTTGTATGGTGATGGAATTGGGATTTATGCCCGATTGAGCGATTCATTTTGATAGTAAGGAATGGCTTTGACCTTGTTGTTTCCAGGGCATATGCTGAAGAGATAAGATTTGTGTTTTGTTTCCTGGAGGATTCTGATATTAAAAGGTTAGAAATATTGATATGTTCGAAATTGGTTAGAAGCTTGTTAGATTGAAAAGTCTTGTGTGGCTCCGTGGTTTAAGCTAATTGACTCGTGGGATAGCTATGGCTTGATAATGGTTATGTGGTTATAAAGGTTAATCAATGAGGAGAGATGTGAATCAGGGTTTTCTTGGTTCTTAGGGGATTTGAGTTTAGAACCCAGCTGTTTAATCGGATAGCTTGGGGTGTTTTGATGATAATTGGTTGGATGCTTAATAGAGAAATGATAATTGAGTTTGGGAGTTAGTATTATGATCTTCCGGGAAGAATCGTTGGTTGATTGGAGATTGTGTATTGAAGCGTTAAAGAAGAGTTGTCTGACTATTTATGAGCGGTATGATTTAGGAATTGGCTTATCGCCTGGATCCATTAGAGTTTTCGCGTGGGAGATGTGAATTCTCCGGTTGAGAAAGTGCTTGTGGGATTCCTGGTTTAAGAAAACCATTTGGAGGTGAGAACGCAAAGTAGATTTGGTTTAGCCTTGGTCTTTGAGTAAGACCTGGTTTTCGGGTCTTGTGCCATGCCAATTTAAGGAGGTAAAGTGAGTGTTGATTCGAAAAGGGATGGAATGAGTTAAGTTCTTGCTTCTTTTTATTGGGAAGAGAAGTGGATTGAATTTCGGAGTTCCTCTTGGGTGAGAAATACCCGGATTTGTTGTTTCGGGAATCCTTGTTTTGTATTCTGTTTCCGTTGTTCTTGTTGTGGTCAGAATTCGAGGTCGAATTCTGTTAAAGGGGGGAAGAGTGTAATACTACAAATCTTTTGTAGGGTTTTGGCCGGTGATGTTTTCATTTTCTTGATTCAAGGATTTATTCTGGAGAAAAGTTTTGTCGCCTCACAGTTTAAAAAGTTTAATAAAGGTTTGGGTTTTGCTGTTTGCATATCGGGTTTGGGTTTCAACTGAACCTTTGTTTCTTTTGAGTTAGGATTTAGTGAGCTTTTACGGTGTGCTCCCTTGTATGAAATTTCTATGATACAGAATGATTGAGATGGAATGCTAACTATGGGAAATTAAATGATGTGTGTATTATTGAGAATTCATTGGCTTCAGTTGGAGTTTTGAGAGGCTTTTAGCAATTTACCTTCTTGCCCTTGGAAGACTCTCCCTAACCCTAGCTTTCTTTTCTTTTTCTTTTTCTTTTTTCCCCTGCAATTCCCCCACTTCCTGCCGACTCGCCTCTGTCCTCCTTCTTCTCTGGCCTCCTGAGCCATGGGCTGAGCCCTCCTCCCCAGCTGGCCGAGCCGCTCCCTAGCGCTTGCTCTCCTGGCCGAGTTCCTCTCCAGCTCCAGCCGGCTGCTTGCTCATTCGCCCCTAGCCTCCCTACCGGCTGCCTCCCTACGCCTCTCCCCTAGATTCCCTCGGCGGCTGGCACCTCCCCCCTCCCGGCTCGGCGGGCAAGGCAAAGAATGGAAGGAGCAGCGGCAGAAGAAAAGAAGGCGTCAAGAGCAAAGAATGGAAGGAAGGAGCGAAAGAGGGCAAGCAGCGTTTAGCAAAGAAGCGCCCAAAGCAAAGAACGCCTAGCAAAGAAGAAGATCCAGCAACAATGCCCTCCCCTCTTGCTTTCTTGTGGTGAGAATTCAATCAATCAAATTGAGGGTTGGTTCTTGTGCATGCCATGTGTTTGATGAAATGCCTAAGAGGTTTGATGTTATGTATTGCAGTGATTTAAGTGTGCAAGGTTGAGAAATAGGCTTGGAAATGCAAGAATCGATGCATTGCTAAATTTTTATACACATCTATATATCCATGTCTGTTGTTCTATATGTTTGCCCGCTAATGAATTAAAAGGAATTGAGCGACCAAAGCATGCACCGATTGTATATGTTGATCAAGATAGGTTCTTGAGGACTTTATGTGGTGTTGTTTATGGAATGAGATATGTATATGTGTGATTGTTGTGTATGAGCTTCTGTAGTATCATTCTTACCCTGGTAATGATTGTGAATATTATGCTGTGACTTGATCCTTATTACTTTTTGTTTGGCTCAATTCAAAGGAGTGAGTTAAGAATTATTTACTGCTATTCGATTATGAACCTGCTGTTGTATATTAGCTTAATTTGTTAATGGTATTGCATAAAATCCCAATTTAGAGAGAGTTGTTAGTGTGTTCTCTTAAAATGTTCTCTTAAAATCAATTTAGAATTTGAGTTCACTTAAATTGGGTAAGAGGGTCAAAAGTTAGGATCGTTTTTGCAACTGCTACTCGGAGTTGCCGTAGTTGAAAAGTAGAGCTAATTCTAGGAAGGATTGTCAATGTTTTACCCAATCTTGTGATTGATTGATTGATTGATTGGTCGGTAATTTGTATTTGTGTTTGATTTCTGGTTTCAGGAGGAGTGGCCTCTTCTTCGCATGCCACTCCAATCCCCGCGGTTTAAGGCAAGTACAACAGCGTTGTTGAAAATGGCTTGAGTGCTTGGATACGAGGTTTAAATGGTTAAATCATTTCTAGAGTTAGTATTTTTGAGGAACTTCTTCATACGATTAATTTATGCGATACGTTGCCCTGGTTTATTCATGATTTTGATTAAGCTAGTGCGAATGATCATATATGGATATGAGGATTAGTTGAGGCTTTCACTCTTGGGTTATAGCTAATTAACTGGGTTGCTATGTCTCATTCTTGAGTTGATTAGACTACTGTGAATGGTTATTCATGAATATGAGAATGTGACTGTTATCCATACTTCCGGGCATGTCTATATGGAATGGTAGAAATGATTGTAGTGGCCATTTAATTGTGTCTATTGCATTTGTGCATGCATAATGGACGAGGCGTCCCATATTGATGTAGGCCTCGGTGCTCACCTGTAGTGAGCACGAAAGTCCTACCTCGTAGTCCCATACACACGAGTGCATGGGAGCGAGTCAGTAAGAGTAGGCACCCTCTACGGGATGGAGGGGAATGAGAGGGTGCACACCGACGGGTGTGCACTCAACCATACCGGTATAGGCCTTGAAAGATGCATATGAGCATGTAAGCATACTCGCATTGCATGATGTTGCAAAGGAGTGGTGGTCAACATATTAGTTTCGACAAATTGTGTGTATTATGGTTACGCCTGATGTATTACTTGGTACTGTTAACTATGAATGGCAACTGATGATCCTTGTGTTGAGGGTAATTCACAGGTCAAGAATGGATCGAGTCGTGGACTCATCTAATATTGACTATTGAGGTATGTATAATGAGTGAGCAATGCAGTTCATGAGTTAATTGGCGGTGTTTTCCTTGTTTGATGCACTTGTTAATTTGGTATAAGAGGTATGAGCATGTGACTGATTTAATGCTTTAATTGTTATCGATACTGCTAATTGTTGTACTTTGCTGAGTCTTGAACTCATGCATGTTTATTCTTGTTTTAGGTACCTTGAAGCTGGCTCGTCGGGTTGGGAGTAGTAACACGTGCACGACTTCGGTCTCCAACAATTTATTTAGCAAATTCATTAAGTCTGGATGTAATTAATGTGGTTATAATGTATTGTTCATCGTGGTGAAATTTAATAATTTATGTTGGGTGTGATTGATTAACTAAGGACCTGCTAGAATGATATCATAACTGTAAATGTTTTCTGTCTGCTGAGTGGATGTCCCACTTTCTAGAGAGGTCATGCCGAAATTTTGTAAATTTCGATGACTTAGTTTAATCTGGGTTAGAGAGTTTCAAGGTCGGATTCAATCTTTTAGTAGAGATAAAAGGTTTAGTGACTCGCTCGTTGAGTTATTAGTTCAATTGGACTTCTTTGTCAAATTTTTATTTCTTGGGTCTTGTTGGGGACACTCTGGACCAGTATGGTTCCAAAGTGTTGTAAGCGTCATTTAGGATCTTTTGGTAGCATTCGCGGTGCGTTTGGCGCGGGGTGTGTTACACTTTTTCTCATAATACTAATGACTGCAATATTCTCTAATAGTACATACAATTAGCTATAGAAGATGGCTGACTCAAGCTTGTAGAAGAGACAATGATGCAATTGGATGCTAACCCTTTTCTAATTAATTATATGGTTCATTGTTCTGGAAAAGGGAAAGAGCCGATACAGGATGCAAGGTCAAAAGTTACACGTCTTGTTGACATTTAGTCGAGCTCTAGTGGCAAGGAAACCCTGAAGATCATAGTCAGTTCACTGCAAATAGAAACCAACTGTGAAGGGAGGAGTTTAAGGACCATCAGGCCAAGAGGAGACTTGCAGATTGGCAAGTGGTACAAGGCAGAAAAACCATCACCACCGCAAAAGCCGATACACAAGCCATAGCAAACTTTCTCCCAGCTATTTGAGAAGTATGAGAGGAGAAGCAATAGGCTGCATTATCCTGCATGTCGGCTAGATAATATGTATTGGCCTCATAACTTGGAAAGAGCTCACCATTGATGCCCCTTTTGGCAATTCTGTTAGGAGAGGGGTCAACTTTGCCATCACCATATGCGTATCCAATGGAACATTATCAGCATCAAGGAAACTAGCAATGACGATCAACCAAAGATAGAATATCTGAGCTAATGGAACATCACCATGGTGAAAATTATATAAGATCGGTCTATAAAAGATTTTCCAAGCCAATCCAACCGTTAACTCGAGTGGAGGAAGGGTCAAGTTCTATGGTCCAGGACAATCTAGCTAGAAAATTACGTGAGCTGATTGAACCTAAACCTAGGTGGTGTCCCCTAGGACTTAGCCGATCACAACATAGATGGCTTCAAAGGCTAAGGACCCAGGAGATGAGAGAGGCTGAGCTAGAAAAACAAAGAGACCAAGCGTTCAATGAGCTCTGGCCAATTAAAGTCGCTATGGAGTGGAGGAGAAAGGAACCGGTTAAAGAAGAATTCGATTCAGTCGATGATCTGGATTCACCCGTGATTAGAGATTATTCTCCACCTCCATTGGACATTAATATGATGTTCACCTTGCCGACCAAATTTAAAATAAGTATTGTATCTTTCAAAGAAACATTTGCTCAATTGTGCTTGGGAGCTCAAGATGCTATTTTTAAAATCATCAAGATAATCATCGGCATCTTAAGCCATTCTATTTGAAACTCCATATCAATGGCAAGGCGATATCAAGGATGCTTTTGATGGAGGAGCAACTGTCAATCTGATGCCATACACCCCTTGCAAAAAGTTGGGTAAGTCTAACAACGTTCTTATTAAATCAAACATGATTTTAAATGACTTCACAAGCGATCCCACTGAAGCAAAAAGGGTTATGGTAACTGAGCTAACAGATGGTAGCAAAACCTTGCTGACTACCTTTTTTGTGGTTGACGCCAAGGGTAACTACAACGTTCTACTAGGGTGTGATTGGATTCACGCTAATTGCTGTATTCCATCGACAATGCAATAGATGCTTGTTTAATGGAATGGTGATGAGGTCAAAGTTATTCAAGCTGATACATCGGCTCACATTGCCATGACGAGTTCAGACACGAACTTGGATGATTGTAACTTCATCTGCATCAACAAGACAGGGCTTATTCTGATCAATGTAAAGCCAAGCATGCTTGATCAGACAAATGAGATACAAATAGCTATGAGGCCATTGAAGATTTTCAAGAAATTGAGAAGTTAGGCCAAGGTTTCACGTCAACTAATTTATTAGAAGAAGTCGACATAGGTGATGGTGATAAAAAGACCAACTTTTATTAATTCAAAATTAGCTGCAGATTACAAAGAAAAGTTGGTCAAGATATTAAGGAATAATAAAGATTATTTTGCTTGGGAATATCATGAAATGCTTGGTTTAAGCCAACAACTTGTTGAACATTAGCTACCTATAAAGCTAGGTTATTTGTCATTTAAATAGACTTTTAGATGATTTAATCTAGCCTTGTATACTATTATAAAGGAAGAAATTGAATAGTTATTGGGGTTTAAGTTTATCACGCCTTGATGATATCCTGAAGGGGTTTCTAATATCATTCCTGTTATGAAGAAAAATGGCAAATTCAAGGGGTGTGTGTTGATTTTAGGGATTTGAATAAAGCCACACCAAAATATGAGTACAAATGCCAATAGCTGATATGCTTATCGACATTGCATCTGGACATAAAATTATTAGTTTTCCCAATGGTAATGCCAGATATAATCAATTATTCATGGCAGAAGCAGATATACCTAAGTTAGCTTTTAGGTGCCCTAGTACCCTAAGTTTGTTTGAATGGGCGGTAATGACATTCATCTTGAAAAACACTAGTGCAACATATCAACACGCCATAAATTTAATCGTTCATGCTTTAATCGGTCATATTGTGGAGATTTACATCGATGATGCTGTTGTGAAATCCAAAGACGATTTGTAGTATCTGGCTGATTTAGAAATAATATTCAAAGACACAAGGGCACATGGTTTAAAAATGAATCCATACAAGTGTGCTTTTGGTGTATCGGTTGGACAATTTTTGGGTTTTATGGTTCTTGAAAGAGGAATTGAAGTTAATTAAGAAAGAGTCAAAGCCAGCCCCAAAACCAAGCCAATAGCATGCAAAAAAACATTTACAGAAGTTGATCAACAAGATTAATTATTTATGATGTTTTATGTCGGACATGTTTTATTTCAAATTTGTCTGACCATATTAGTTTGTTTACCCCACTGATGAAATTAAAGAATAATCAAGAGTTTATTTAGGGAGCCGGTCAGTATAAAGCTTTCGAGAGCATCAAGGAATATTTTTTTAACCCTTCAGTTTAGCCGCTCCTCAAAAAGGTATACCGCTTTATATATATATATATATATATATATATATATATATATATATATATATATATATATATATATATATATATATCGGGAGTACATACTCCCACCTTCAATATACCACTTAAATGAAAGTATTATACTTCTTTATCATTTTCGATATACTCAATAATGATTCTAAGATACTCCAATGTAACATGGTTGAAAAAATCATCTGAGTTCTATATTTTTTGCTATATACACTTTTACATATGTGAAAAGAATATATAAACAAATTGTGCTATAAAAGGTGGACTTTGATGAAATTTTTTGTGGAACTCACTTTGGAGTATCTTATAATCAGTGTTAGAGTATACTCAAAAGGATAAAGAGGTATAATAATATCATTTAAGCGGTATATTGAAGGTGGGAGTACGACTCTGTGAGTATAGAACCATTTTCCTATATATATATATATATATATATATATATATATATATATATATATATATATATACCAATACCAAGAAGTCGCAATTGAGCTGCTTTTGGTGCAAGAGATTAATGGTAAAAAGCTGATTATTTTCTATTTAAGCTAATAGTTAATTGATGCAAAAATTAGGTACCCTTTTGTAGAAAAGCTTTGCTTACCATTGTATTTTTTTGCATAAAGTTGGGACATCATATTTTCGTATCGGTATGTAAGGTTATCTATAAAACCGATGTTATAAAATATATGTTGTTAGCTCTAATTTTGTGAGGTTGACTTCGTAAATGAGCATATACACTTATTGAGTGTGATCTAACATATTAATCGACTAAAGCTGTTAAGTGTCAGGTAATTGCTGATTTTATAATTGGGCATGAAACTGATACAAATGCTGATGTAATAACTATTGCTTCTTGGCAACTGATTTTTAATGGATCAATATATTGAGAGGGTGATGGTACTAGAATAGTGTTGATCTAGCTGAAAGGATATAGTTTTGAGTTTGCATATATTCAGGCTGAACTGCAGATGTTCTAATAATCAAGCCAAATAAGAAGCATTGCTTAAAAGACTACAGCTTCTTGACAATATCGAAGTTGATTCTGTTGAGGCTTATGGCGATTCTTTATTAGTGGTCCAGTAGATTAAGGGAAAATATAGCTAATATGGTGAGGTTTTGATCAAATATTTGGAGCAGTGTCTCGCTGTAATCAGCTCATTTACTTATTTCTCTATTTATCGTATTTCTCGTGAGTTAAATGACAAGGGCAACTTGTTAGCTCAATAAGTGTTAGGCTATCATGTTTGGGAACATATCTGGTGCAACCAGACATTTGGTGCAACCTTGGTGCAACCGACTAACAAAAGTTTCAAAAAATTCTGAAAAAAATCATGGATGTACATCTCCGCTTACTCCATCTACATATAAAATTTCATGATCAAATTCATCCTGTGCTAGAAGTTAGAAAAAAAACAAAATTGATCATGAACAGGAATTGTTCCTGTTCATGATCAAGTTTGTTTTTTTTATTACTCTTAGCACAGGATGAATTTGATCATGAAATTTTATATGTAGATGGGGTAAGCCGAGATGTACATCCATGATTGTTTTCAGAATTTTTTGAAACTTTTGTTAGTTGGGTTGCACCAGCATGTCTGGTTGCACCTGATATTTTCCCATCATGTTTTTGGCTGAGTGGAAGAATTCAAGTCGATAGAGAAAATGGTTATGTTTTACCACCAATGATTGGAGAACAAGAATAGTGGCATATTTGACTGATCCCTCAAAATCTACTGATCAGAGAATCAAGCGATAGGCCCTAAAGTATGTACTTTTGGATAATGTACTGTATTATCAGACTTTAGAGGGTTTGTTGCTAAGATGTCTTAAAGCCGAAGAAGCAAAAGTGGCTATGGGAGAAGTACATGAAGGAATTTGTGGATCCCATCTATCGGCTCATAAGATGAAATGGTTATTAAGGCATACTGGGTATTTTTGATCTACAATGTTAGAAGATTGTTTCAAATATTACCAAGGATGCTAGACTTGTTAGAAATTTGGTAATGTACAATTAGCTTCAACATCAGCTTTGCACCCAATTATTGAGCCTTGGCCATTTGGAGGATGGGGAATAGATGTAGTCGGATAAATATTTTCTGTATCAAGGAAAGGCCATAAATTCATATTGGATGCAACTGATTATTTTTTAAGTGGGTCGAGGCAAATCCCGATTAAAAAAGTTTCAAATGTTGAAATTATTAGATTTATTACAGAACATATTATTCATCAATTTGGAATTCCACAAACTATTATGACTGATCAGGGTACTGTATTTAGGTTCAACGAGTTTGAATTAATGTTTTGCTAGAAGTTTGGGTATAAAGTTGCTGAATTCGTCACCTTGCTATGCTCAAGTTTATGGTCAAGCCGAGTCGTCTAATAAAACATTGATCAAATTAATCAATTGAAAATTTGAGAAAAAATCAATAAATTGGTATATAACATTATCGAAGTCATTTTGGGCCTATCAGATTGCGTACCATGGTGCAGTAAAATTTTTATCTTATCAATTGGTCTACGGACAAGAGGCTATGTTGCCCTTAGAGATTAATATTGACTCAGTACGAACGGCTAGACAAAATGGTTTGTCGGCTCAAGATTATAAGGAATTTATGATCGACAATTTGGATGACTTAGCGGAATTACGTTTGCATACATTAGATCAACATAAAAAGAATAAGGCAAGAGTTGCAAAGGCTTATAATAAAAAGGTAATACCTAAGTTGTTTTGCGAAGCCAATTTGATTTGGAATACTATATTGCCTATCGGCTCTAGAGATAATCGATTTGGCAAGTATTCTCCAACAAGGCAATGACCATTTAAGATTCATTGGCTTGTAAATGGGAATTCTTATATTTTAAAGACGTTGGAAGGTGCAGTGTTTCCTAAGGCAATTAACAGTAAGTATTTAAAAAGGTGTTAGCTAGGCATTTGGGTTAGCTCCTAATCGGCTAAGAATAACTACTGATTATGAAAAGCCAAATTAACTCATTGCAGTTAATTCTAGCTATGAACTGTAGTAGTGAAGATAAGTTAAGTTAAAGTCGATTATAAACATCCCATAGAAATAAAATCAAGTGTAAATAATAAATGATTAAACAACATATTATAAATATTACAAACATTCCAAATATTGTTTCAAGACAAGTTTCCTCATTGCAAACATTCAAGTTCAAATTTTGATGAACCGATTATATCCCTAGATTGTTAAGTCTAGTTTCCAGAGCTGATAGTGCAACGGTAGCCTTGGCAATAGTCAGCTCCATGTCCTCAAGGATCTTTTGTCTTCTTTAGCATTTCTAGGCACGGGAGTAACTTTAGCCGACTGTTTCTTCACTACTGCCATGGCTAGGCCAAGTTCAAGCTTCTGAGTTTTTAGAGCTCACGCTGAGTCCATTATTATCTACTGGCCTTCAAATATTTGCTTAGTGACCTTGCCAATTCTGCTTCAAGAAATTTTTTGGACAACTCTAATTATTGAGTTGCCTCCTTGTTGAGCTTATGGGACTTGGCATCTTCATCAAACTTGGCCTTCTTGGCCTTGGTGTTGGCTGTCATCTTGTCCAGGACTTTTTTAGTCCTCTTGTTGTGCTTCCCAAGAGCAAGTCTAGCTTTGGCCACATTGACGATCTCTTTTTTGTCATCAAGATGGCACACATTTAGCAGTGCTGCCATCGCTTTTACGAGAAGATCGACTTGTATCGTAGCCAATGCTTCTCAAAGTGGCTCGGTATTTTCAAGCAGTTTAACCGATGGCATAAGTACAAGGTCAAAGAGCTTGTCCAGCCTCTCCTTCTTGCCTGGGGCCGATGCTACTATAGCCGATGCATCTTTTGAAATGCAGAGGATCCACTCATTGCTTCTAGAAAGCAGGCACATAAATGATCATATCTTCTAAACGGCTAAACCAAAAATTATGTTCTTGGGCTCTAATTAATCACAAGACTATGATATACAATTTATTCTACAGCCAGCCTCTCAGAAAAAGCCTCTAAATAGCTCAAACCAATATAAATCCGAAGCTACTGCAAATCAGCAGCAACTCTGGACAGCAAGAATTCAGACGATGATAACTTCTAAATGGCTGAATCAAAAATTGTGTTCTTAGACTCTAATTAAATGTGAGACGACGATCTACAATTTTCAAAGCACGCAACAACTCTGGAACTGAACAAAAGAACCCCAAAACGCGACCTGAACATCAGTCCAGATCTGCCCCGAATATGAGCTTCTAGCAGGTATCAAATTTCCGGATAACACACTTTAACAGAGCATAACTATTGTTATACAACTCCAAATTAAGAAAATGATGATATTTTTAGAATCTACAAGAAATATCCCAACTTTTTCTAGGTATTAAGAGTTTCTGATTCGACCTCTATTTAACACTAAACTGCAAATCCCCACGGCTACTTCCAACAGCAGCAGAAACTGGACAACATGCTAACAAATAATCATAATTTTTAGCTAGCTTAACCAAAAAGAGTGTTCTTGCTCTCTAAATAAAGGAAAAACCACAATATACAACTTCCTCTACAGCCAACCCCACAGGAAATGGCTCTAGGGATCTCAAATCGTAGCTCCAAAAATAGGGTTTGCTCAGCCCGAGAATTTCAGAACTTTCCCCCAACTAGATCTATCATTTCCCACCCAAAAATTCTCAAATCCAACAAACCTAGAACACCCAAATCCAGAAGAGCTCCTCCTAAGAGCAGCAAGCAATCCACCACAAAACCTTAAACAAATCTTACCTCCACTTACCCTCAAAGAAGATCAAGAAGAGGGAGGGAGCTTCGGTTAGGGAGGAGGTTGCTGCCACTTGAGGGAGCTGCTGTAGGGGGAGGTGTAGCAGGGAGGAGAAGAAGCCAGGGAGGAACTCGGCTGCTGGCTTGGCAAGAAGAAGAGGGAGGGAAAAAAGAGAGAGGTGGGGTTAGGTGGGGGAGAAAATTAGGAGATTTCCCACACATAGACTAAAATTTAAACCCTAAAACTCACAGACAGACCCACCAAACCCCTGAGACCATCTGCAAGAGGGATCCACAGCCCGACTAAAATTTTCATAATCTGAAAAAAAGATCTACGATATTACAATAATAGAAAACTATAAGAAGTAAGCATACATGCAATTTACATACATAAATTGTTTGTGTAAATAATTTGCAAGAAATTGCTTATGTCAAATTGCAAGCTGTAAAACAAAGTAAGTACAGAATATAACTAGTAGTACAGAGTACAACTTCCATACTAAAGTTTTAGTAGTTCATACATGTATTCAACGAGAATTAAGCTTGTCAATATTGGATAACATTAACATATTAAAATATGCCATAGCAAGATAATTTATATGCATACAAATATCGCTACTTGAACAAATAGTACCATTTTTAGATGTCATCCTTTGCTACTAAATATACTTGAACAAATATTGCTACTAAATATAATTGAACAAATATTGGTACCAAATATACTTCAACAAATATTGCTACTAAATATAATTAAACAAATATTGCTACTTGACATACTTGAACAAATATTGCTACTTGACATACTTCAATAAATATTGCTATTAAATATAATTGAACAAATATTGTACTAAAATATGTTGAAGTAAATATTGTTACTTGACATACTTGAACAAATATTTCTACTAAAAATATTTGAACAAATATTGTTAGGTCAACAAATAGTACCATTTTGGTATGACCACAGTGAACATTGCATGACCATTTTTTAACCAATAAAAATGCAAATACATGCATAAACAAGAGATAGTTCCAATTACCGAGCGAAAATCAAGCAAAATCGAGTGAAAATCGAGCTAAACCGAGGAAAAACCGATAGTATTACATGAAATATGTTACCCAGCTCGAAATTTGCTCTAGAAGTTGATTTTCGCTATAAAGTTTTGGTTTTTGATGCTTACCGCTAAAAAATTGCTTGGTGGACAATAGAATGACGACGAGTGGCTGCCGGATCTCAGCGGAGGCATCGCCGTCAGGACGAATTCTCGATGGGGAATTTTTCACTACAATGAATGTGTCGGTTTGAGCTTCCCGAGTGGTCGCCAGTTGATGGCTGCCACGGTGGATCCGAGGCCCAGAGGTGGCTTGGCCTGTGGGCTGAAAGCCTGCAGGTCAGGCTCTTTTTTTTTTTGCTTTTCTATTTTCTACATTTTGAATGGCTCAAAAACATCTCCAAACTTCATTTTTTTTTCAAAAACATATTCACTCCAGATGTTATAAAGCTATTAATACTAATTTTAAGAAATTTTTGGATAATGTTTTTAAATTTTTTGAATTTGAATTTGAACTTGACCGTAAAATCGAGCGATATCACTTTTCAAACTAGCACAGTATGGATGGTTTTTTTTTTTAATCCTGCTTGGTAGGTCCTCCCCTTTGTAGTTCCCTACGAATTGCATTAAACTATCGACCAACAAATATCTAGCCGACCAATAGTACTTTTGCTGACAAATACTGGACACTGCAAATAATAACCCATACAATAATGCCGCCTGGGTTCCGCGCAAGGAGAGCATGCCCACGTGTCACCCTACGGTGTTTTGCGAAAAACCCCCTCCGTTTCTTGAAATTACGGATAGATCCTTAGACATTACGAATAGGTCCTCCACGATTTTTTGTGAGGGAGAGATTTTTATTTTTTTTTGCGTTTGGGTCCCTGGTGCGGTGTTTTACGAAAACAAACTCTCGTTAAATTCAAATCGCGAATAAGCTCTTTTCTAATTTTTCAGGATAGCGGATAAGTCCAAAAATGTAACAAATGTGTCCTCGCTATTTACGTCTAGGTCCTTTCTCCGCTTTTTCACGGAAAAAATGTTTTCGCACCGAAATATATGTGCATCTCTAAGAAGTTTGTCATTACGTCTATATCCTTTCTCCGTTTTTCCTGGAAAAAATGTTTTCGTCACCAGAAATATGTGTGCAGCTCTAAAAAAAATTGTCATCACTAATAATTTTTCGCCCTTTTCCCTTTAGACTCTTTTCCCACCTCGGTTTTCCACCTCGGTCTCCGATATTTCCCAAATAATTCGTCGAAAGAAATATTTCTACAACTCTAACTCTCTATTTTTTCCCTCGTAACTCTAACACTCTATTTTTTCCCCCGTAACTCGGTTTCTGCTGTTTTCCGGAGTGAGAAATATGTTGAAGATCGCGTTTACGTCAATTCGCCAATTTTTTTCCCACGTCCACACAGCACGGCGTGTAATAGCACGCTACCCTGTCTAGTATCTAGATATTCCCTAACATTTAGTCGGACACCGGATCCTTACCTTTCCCGACTGATAGCAGTCGGCAAATATGTAGCATGGTGTAGTGCAGGTAAATGAGCCGAAAATTTACCTTACCGAAATGCATTTGCTGGCCGTTTTGCTGATGCGGATCGAGCACAATATAGACTAGAGAGCACAATCGTTAATTCTAGGGACGTGATACAACAAACTATGACAACATGACGTCCGTACGTAGACAAATCGCGCAGCCATTCCATAAAGAAATTGGCCGGCTGGGCTATGCGCGCACGCACGCGATCACAACGACGCACTCAACAGTACGTGTGATTATCCAACTAATCGATCGAATATACCAACGATGTCTTAATTATGTATGATGTAAAAAGTAGTTGTTCAGCTGTACAAATCGACAGCAAGTAAACAGAAATACGCGAATCAAAAACAGGAGCGCACATCAAGAATAGGAACACGCAAATCAAGAATAAGAGTTCGGATTCGCTCACACATAAGAGATAGATTCTAACCGAAATAGTTACGGATATCTTATTTATGACACTCCTCCTTAAGCGAATACCGTATGATGCACGTCTCATTAAAAACTCCACTCAAAAACCCAGTAGAAAAAAGGAGATTGAGAAAAGAGTATTGCACTCGCACTTAATATTACACTAGTTGCCTCATTAAAAACCTTCACGTGAGTAAACTTCAAGAAAACTCACTAAGGGAAAAAGAGTACAACTTATAATCTTCTGAATTTATATTAGGATCTTCATGATCATAATAAGGGTTATGGTTCAGGAATTTACTCCCCCTGAACACTGGATATCTCTTAGTCATCTTATTCCAATTCCATTAACATATCTTTGGAATATAGATTTAGGTAAGGACTTAGTGAATAAATCTGCAAGATTTTCACATGACTTAATTTATAAAATCTTTACCTCAGCATTCTTCTAGAGTTCGTGAGGATAGAAAAGCTTAGGAGTAATATGCTTCGCGATATTGCTCTTTACATGACACATTTGCATTTGTGCAATACAAGCAGTATTATCTTCATGATAATTATGGGGGTATCGACGATATTAAAACCACATGATGGATATGATTAATCACACATCGTAGCCAAAAACATTTATATGAGATTTCACACAAAGCTATGATCTCTGAGTAGTTGGCAGAAGTAACTACCAAGATCTGCTTATAAGACCGCCAAGAAATGGCTGTACCACCGCAGAGAAACATAAAACCAGTCTAAGATTTGGCACTGTAGGAATCAAACAGATAGCCAGCATCCGTATATCTCATCATGGTCAAGTCTTGGTTCTTCTGAAAAAAAACAATCCAAGATATTGAGTACCTTGGAGGTATCTGAGTAAAGTCTTAACACCAACCCATTGTCTTCTAGTTGGAGCTGAACAATGTCTTGCTAGCAAATTCACTGCGAATGCAATATCAGGCCTTGTGCAATTTGCAAGATACATCAGTATGGTACTTCAGGTCCTAAAACTTTCTTATTTTTCATCCTTGATCTGAAAGTGTCTCTATCCACTTCAAGGGATCTTATGACTATGGGGGTTTTAATAGATGCAATTTATCTATATTAAACCTTTCCAATATCTTCTAGGTATAGGAAGACTGGTCTATAAAAGTTCATTTTGGGAAATGCTCTAGTTGCAGGTCTAAGCAAAATTTGGTTTTACCCTAAATTTTCATCTCAAAACTCCGTCATGAGGTAAGCACTTGCTTCCTCTATCCCCTGAGTGGTTCTGATGATATTCATATCGACATAAAACTTAAATGATACATAATCCATTCTAGGATTTCTATATGAATACACAGGGACAATATTCCTTCTTCAGGACGAATTAACTAAGCCAGTTATACCACATTCTCCTCGACTGTTTTAATTTGTACAGTGATCTTTGAAGTTTGACGTTATACATGTTGCGAATATTAGGATTCGGAATTATGATTCCTTCAAGAAATCTTATATAAATATCCGTATCCAGTGACCCATATAAATATTCAGTCACTACATCCATCAAACTGCATTTTTAAATGAAAGCTTGTTGCCATTATTTTTAATTTCAGAATGTTATTCCACTCATTATAGGCGCAATAGGTTTCATCGTAATTGATGTTGGGTCTCTACGTGAAGTTTTGTGCTATAAGCCTCGCTTTATATCTCACCAACTGGGTATTTTCATTTCTCTTCTAGATGAAACACCAATTTGATCCTACAGGGAACACTCTAGGAAATGTTCGGTCAACAGGACCAAAAACGTTTTTAGTATTAAGCGAGCATTGCCTCAATTGCTTCTTTTGTTTGACCCTATCTGAGCACTTCTGGCGCTCTGCCATAGACTTTGGTTCTAAATCCAACTTTTAGCAATTTTTAGAGGCAAATATATGTCAACAATTATAGTCTTTCTTTTATTCATTTCTCTTACATCACTTCAGGGATATATCTATATTAATTTCTTCCAGCTCCTCATGATTTCCCACAACGATGAAGTCTGGGTGTTCCGTCTTCCCAACGTGGGATTGCACGGACAAATATACACTAGGGTTTCTTTAGGGTGGATCACTTCAGGGATGTTACCATCTCCAGGTTGGCTCACTTTAAGGATTTTCTCAACAACATGTTGAGTTTCTTCCACTGTCATGGGTAGTGTTCTCATTTGTTTGGTTCTCTACTTCTGTGGACGTCTCCACGAAATTGAGTCCCGTGCACTTGGAGGCCTCTCCCTCTTCTTATCATGAGGATCAAGAGTGAGTTCAATATCCTTCTAAGGTATTTCCACTTTTTTAGGTGCATATACTACAATTATATGAGATCTTTTCACTTCCTTATGACCAGTGAAGGTATTTAGCAAATTATTAGCTTATTTATTGCAGATTTATTATCCTTCGAACTTCATGTTCGGTCTCTTAAGTGCGTGAATCTAAGGACTCTGCATTCATTAATGTGGTACTTATCTGTCGGGACCCGAATTTGCAAATCCGGACCCTTTTGTGTATTTTGCACTAGTCTAGGATCACGCTAGTGCACACAGGCTAAACAGGGTTAAAGTACCACAATCATACACAGCGAAATAATAATAAAGTACTTCAAACATGTATATAAACTGGTTGCACGACCTTATGGTCACCTTACAATAGTTTCCCACGCAGGGCTTACATTATCCAGAGTATCAGGAAAATAACAGCGGAAAATAAATATCGTGGTGACCCATCACTTTGCTACATGCAACTGACGAGGCTTGCTCCCTAGTTCTCTGGCTCCTCGACAAACTCCTCTTCCCAAGCAGGCGTAGACTTCTCTTCTGGTATATTGTTGTTTGCAAGGGTGAGTACACACCGTACTCAACAAGTCATGCACAGAATGCAGTTCTATTACTACATGCATGGCTTATTACAAAGGAATGGTTCGTTGGGTTATTTTGCATTGAATCAACATTTTAACTTATTATTTATTTAGATGGAAAGCAGCAAAACCATATAAATATAATAAGTTTCTCAAAGTGTTTTTCCACATATTTTTGACACACAGTCCTGAATCAGATTTCATATTTATCCTCGCACATGACCACTCATTCCCATTTAATTTTCAAGATCTACCCTTGATCAGAATCCCGAGCTCTATCCAATTCAGCGGACACGGCTATTCAATAGTTTTGACACACTCGCAGAGGTTGTACACTTTACCCATTAAGACATACCACTCACCACATGTGATTGATCGTAATAAAATTTTTAGAAACTTCCATCTAAATATATGAACCTCTCCAGTATTGCCTTCCCTATCACTTCCCTCAGACAGAGCCGAAGTATAGAACAGGCGATCACTGTTGGATGGGTACCAAGCCGTAGCACAGGTACGCTCCCTCACACAGTTATACCCTTGTGTAATTGCCGCCCCGAGGTATCAAAGGAAAGATGTTAGAACCTTATTAAACTAGGTCTGTCCCATACCAGATATGTGGATGTCGATTAACTCAGTTCAAAGGCTTGCAAGGTAAAGTTCTTAACTGACCAAGGCAATACTTCCTTCTTCCAAAAGTTTGGCACATAGCCATCTAATTTGCCACACAGGCCCCCCTTCTGGCACAAAGCCTCGGTCCACTTGCCTCAGTCTAAATCATTTCTCACCCCAAATTATCTTACGGTGCAACACATGCCAGCAAATCAACCTTCATGTAGAACCACACAGGTCTCCACATTTCAACGTCGTTACCAACAACATCCCACCATTTACCAAAATACATACACTATTCCTTTAGTCAATGTTGCTTTTGTATTTAAAAAGATTATTCACGATATATGCAAGGCTAAGCAACTATTCACGGTTTAGCCTCCTGTGTTGGCATATCATTACATCCAACTAATATTATTACTTAGGGCAACAAATGAATCATGTCATACAAACATTAAAGTCAAGGTGGCAATAACAGATATGTTGATTAACTAATTTACCCAAATTAATTAAATATATTTTTAATTAATTTAGCATGCATAATTTGAATCAAAATACATTTTTAAAACTTAGGAGCAAAATGATCAAAGCATAACTTGCCTTCAAACAGCTGCTGATCCTAATCTGGAGCTTGGTCTTGTGCTGGAAATTCTCCCTCGAAGCTTTCCGACAAATCAACGTCTACTCGAAATAAATAAATACATAATAAATATAATTTATAGAGAGCAAGATCAACTCTAAAAATTTGACAAAATTCACTAATAAATAGATCTTGATGTTACAAATTTTTAGAAATTGGAATCACCTCAATCGGAATTAAAACGCAAAAGTTATAGCCTTTCAAAGTTTTAAAATAAAATAAAAAATTAAACCGAATTATACAAATTATTTTTATACGAAAATTGGGATTTATGACGTCAGCATGACCTAATGATGACGTCAGCACCGAAATGAATTTCGGCTGAAATATTTTTATATCAAAAATTATTTATGACGTCACCATGACACGTGGCAACCTCTCGGCCCGACACGCGTGGCCAAGATACACCGATCCATTTTAACAGTCTTGGTCTCTGTGGATGGCAGATCTTGTGCACATGCACCGTGGCCGACGACGATCGACATCACCCCAGATGGCCCGACCAATCACCGATTGACACGTAGCGCAATCAGATCAACCGAGACTCAAATCAATCTCGTTCATCCGATTCAAAACGAACGGCCGAGATTGATGCGGCGTTTCGACTCAGAACTACCCCAGAGCCGACACGTGGATTCACCACGACCATCGGATCCCGATCGGATGGCTACGATTAATCGGGCGACGTCGATAGAAACGGCGGTGCTAACTCCTCGGTTTCCACGCGACACGCGTCGACACGGGACTGGCCCGGCGCGCGGCGTAATCTCGTCTACTCAAATCAAAAGGGATGGCCGAGATTAACCGAAGCAATACGGCTCTGGTCTACTACGGAGACGACACGCGGCACGATCGGAGACGACCGGCGCGCATCCAACGGCTACAACAACTACGCGACGTGGTAGAATGAACACCCTACGATCTAGATCTAACGGCTAAGATTAAATAACACAGATCTATGCGATGAAATCTAAACCGTTGATTAGATCCAACGGCTGAAAGATGAAGATGGAGTTTACTGTAGTAGGGCGACGTGGACGAATCTGGAGCGTTTGGCGGTGATCAGACGGCGGACGAAGCTCGGCTGGCGGTGATGTCGCGGCGGTGCAGACCTTGCCGGAGGGGAAGAAGACGACTTGCGACGCGGCGATGCGGGGCTTCTCCGGTGACACGAAGTAGGTGGGTCGACGTGGCTCGGCGCGAGGAACACTCCGGTGATCTCAACGACGGCGGAGAGGGAACGGCGGCGGCGCAAAGAGCGGCGGAGGGTCTTGGGACTACGACGATCTCTAGCGTCGGCTACGGCAATTCTCGAGAGGTGAAAAATGAGGCAAAATGTGCGGAAGGAAGTGCTCTACACGGTGCGCTAGCTAATGAAGAGGAAGAATAAACACGTTAGCGTTAATGGCGCGCGCAATCTCCGGCCGTAACGCTCGGTGGCGGTGTTTCCGGAAACACACGGCGAAGCGACGTGTCGCAATCCCAACCATCCACGCGGCAACGAATCGACGGCAACCGAAGCACACGCGACGCGGCCTCCTTGGGACCGTCCGATCCAAATCGACGGTGGATACCCCGCGTAGATTAGGGTTCCCACGGCAGGGCTAGCAAGACAAAGAATGTGCCTACTCGGCCCAATCGTTTCCTTTGTTTTTTCTCAGATTTTCCAATAAAAATAATTTTAGAAATTCAATTAAATCATTTGAGGCATTTAAAATAGCAGAAAAATCCTAGAAAATATTTTGGAACATTTTGGACTCAAATAAAATAATTTTACTTATATTTTGCAAAAATTTATTCATTAATTAAATAAATCTCAAAGAAAGACTAAATTCCAGAAATTCCAATTAAATCCAAATAAATTCCAAAAATTCTCAAAAAGTCAAAATAACTTATTAAATTCAAAATATCCAAATTTTGGGATGTTACATTATCTCCCCCTAATGCCAAAAATATCCTTAGTACAATCAGCATACCAAGACGTGTACAGATCCCCTATCGTAGTCTCTAAGTATTTTAATACATGACGGAGATTCATAACCTACATAGATCCTTAATTTCTGGTGAGGTCCTATGGTGGTACGCTATGGAGGAGAGATTAGCATGTATACAGCACAACCAGATTTTCGCAGATGGGAAATACTTGATTCTTTTCCACGCATTATCTACAACAGGGAAATTTCATAATGTGCAGTTAGTCTGAGTTGAATTATTACCGCAGTATGCAGCATTGCGTGACCCCAAGAACTGGTGGAAAGCCTACTATTCGGCAAGAGCGGCCAAGCAATAAGTTTTGTTCTTTTAATATAATGACTCTGCAATACCATTTGAAGTGTGGACATTAAGTACGAGATGCTCTACATTAATTCTCAAAGCCATATAATAATCATTAAATGCTTTGAGAAAAACTCACAAGCATTACTCATTCAAATAGACTTGATCCTTTCTTCTAGAAAGTAGGCTCTTAACTTAATAATTTGGGCAATTAATTTTGGTAGAAGCACAGTTCCCAGTAGATAAGTGTCGGGGAACGCGGTATGCTACGCTAGCACAAATTAAAATTTCTACCGCATAACCAGAAAAGCTAATCGCAAGAAAGGTATCACAGATTGGATTACCACTAGACGCGCAGTTGCGGAATCCTTCGCGCGTTGGTGTAGTGGATCATCCTCGCCGTAGTTCGTCCTCATGCGGATCGTCCTTACGCGGATCGTCCTTGCTGCGGATCATCCTCGCTGCGGATCGTCCTCGCTGCAGTTCGTCCTCACCACGCCGCGCGAAAAGAAGATCACCACGCCAGCCCACACGTCCCAGGATGGAACGCCGTGCGTCGGCGTGCAAGCACCGTGTCGCTTGGCAAGGGCAATGAGAGGTGGAGGCTAGGGTTCTGGACGTGAACAACATTATGCACGCCCAACCTTCTCCTCTCCTTATATAGCCACGCGACGAAACCCTAAGCCAGGGCCCATCAGCGTGTTAAGCCCACGAGGTCCATTAATTATAGATCCAATCCGAAGCACGCGTCCCACTGCTAAGTGTGTGACCAGAGGTTCATGTACATTTGGACATAGATTCGGAAAACCCTTTTACAATCCAATAGCTGGTAGCGGTTCCTTGCAGAGCATGCCAACTCCCAAACGCATATGATCAAATCAGATAGAACCTTTCAAAAGTACTCATGTAATAATCCCTTTGCCAAACTATATGAATATCGAACTCAAGGCGAGAAGTATGTCATCCTTTGACAGTTCAATCCATCTCTCGTATCCGTGATATATTAATAAGTTGTGATTGACTTCTCAATCACGACATGACCATGCACTTCCTTAATCATATCACACGAGTGGCTTAGACATATATCTCCGTTACACCGGAGTGGCAAATTTCATCTTGACTGCTCACTTCCCTCTGCATGTTTCATAGCAAACATGAAAGCTACCTTTATAACTGTCCGGTTAGGAAATAGCGTTTGGTGGCCCCAAGGTAAACTATTACACATGTAGGGAATGTGACAATCTCAGGTCTAAGGATCATACATCCACTATGTATGAGATACACTGATGACACATAAGAATGTAACATTCTCGCAATGTTCCATTGCGGGTCTATCTAACCCATGCTCTTCATCATGAGTTCACAATATATTGATGATATCTCCATATCCTATGATTTATGAAACATAATCATCGATCAATACATGTGCTGATCTATTCATCGTTGTCCTATACGATGATACCCGATCAGAGATACTTACAGAATTATATCAATAAGTAGAGAGTTTCATAAGCAAGTCACATACTTGCTGATCAATATAATGATATACATTCATTGGACCAATAATCATATTATTATTCATAAGCATAGTCATGTTACAATCATCTATATGACTGCCTCAAGGGCATAACTCCAACAATCTCCCACTTGCACTTGAGTCAGTCAATTAAGCATCTAATACCAATAGACCTTGTGTGCGCCTCATGCTTAGGCTGTGGAAGAGCCTTTGTCAACGGATAAGCCACATTAGCTTCCGTATGTACTTTCCATATCTTCACGTCACCTCTATTCACAATCTCGCGAATAAGGTGAAAGCGTCGGAGTATGTGTTTGGACTTCTGATGTGATCTAGGCTCTTTCTCTTGTGCAATGGCACCACTATTATCACAATAGAGGTCCATTGGATTAGAGGCACTAGCGACCACACCAAGCTCTTAGATGAACTTCTTGTTTGTGATATGCCCTAGAGGCGATCATGTGAGATGATTGTATCATACGTCTATGTTCTTGTACTTATCAGTTCGATGAATAAATGTCACTCCTTTGTTTATTGAGTATGACTTAATTGTGAAACACATTGGTTATATGATATTGTTCTAAACGATCCCTGGTCACATATCATTATGTGGGACAATAGTGATCTGACCAGCACATGTATTGATTGATGGTAATGTTTCACATACCATAGATATGGAGATATCAAATCAATAATGTGGGCACATGTTAGAGAACATGGGGTTGGATAGACCCGCTCCGAGACACTGATGAGATTGTTATCTTAGAAGTGCCATCAGGGTGTAGTCTCGAGTGGTATACCTATACGATCCTTTGACCTGAGATTCTTATTGATTCTTAGCATGTGTAATTGTATACTTTGGGGCTATCAAACGCTTCTTCGTAGCAGGGGAGTTATAAAGGTAGCTTACGAGTATGCCATAAAACATGACGTGAGATATAAGAGATCAAGATAGAATTTTCCCCTCCTTGATAATGGGAGAGATATCTCTGGGCCCCTCGGTGTGGATGGATAAGGAAAAGTGCATGGCCATGCCAAAGTGATTAAAGCGTTAATCACGAATTATATCCATTACATTGACGAGTGAATGGGTCGAGCTATCACAAAGATGGCACGCATCTTGCCTTGAGCTTGACTGGTATCGCGTGGCAAAAGGATTGGTATATGAGTATATCAAGGTTCAGCCGATACGATCACTCTGTGCATTCGGGGACAACATGTCCCGCTAGGAACCATGTTGTCCGATGGTCCGAAAAGAGGTTTCCATGGCTATGGCCATTTGCGCATGAACCTAACGGGTCACACACTTAACGGGTTAGATCATGTCTGATGGATTGGATCCATTAGTGGGTTTACACGGATTTGGATCCTCTGGCGTCTTAATGGATTTCATCGAGAAGATCCATTAGTGTGAGTCCTAGTGGGCTTCTATCATAGTATGCCCGTTAGTGCACTCTATATAAAGGGGCGTGGGGGGTGTGCAGCCGTGAGGTTCTCCCCACCACAAACCCTAGCCGTCGCTGCATCCCACCGCCCCTAAACCCTAGCCGCACGCGTGAGTGCTAGCACACTGTGTAGCGGTGATCCTACCGACGTGTGGATACCGTAGATGCGCCGCTGCATCCGCCCGGGCGATTGGCGAGAACGTCTACTTCCTCTACTGCATGCGTGCGCGATCGCGAGGAGGAGACGATCAACTCCGACATCTACTATCTGACTTTTTGAGTACGCGGGACGCTTCACCCACTCTTCTTCCGCCGCTAACGTGCTCCAAGAGTAATGATCCATGATCCACTACTCGCATGTATCCTGGTTGAATGCGTAGAAAATTTTGTTTTCGGCTAGCGTAGCCTACGCGTTCTCCTACACTTCTTTGTCGACACAGCTTCCTTTGCGGCCTCTGAAGCCGCAATGTACTCTGCTTCTGTTGTAGAGTCGGCCACCGTGTTTTGTTTGGAACTCTTCCAGCTTACCGCTCCTCCATTTAGTGTAAATACGAACCCGGATTGCGATCGAAATCATCTTTGTCGGTTTGGAAGCTTGCGCGGTGTAACCTTTACAACCAATTCTTCCTCACCTCCAAAACTAGGAACATATCCTTAGTTCTTCTCAAGTACTTCAGATGTTTTTCACTACCGTCCAATGACCATCACCGGATCCGCTTGGTATCTCGCCGTGACGCTTAGAGCATATGAGACATCTGGGCACGTACAAATCATGGCATACATAATAGACCCAATAGCCGAAGCATATGGTATCTTGTTCATCCTGTCTCACTCATCAGATGTCGAAGGACACTGAATCTTACTTAGACTTATGCCATGTGACATTGGCATGAATCCTCTCTTGGATTCATGCATATTGAACCTCTTCAATACCTTGTCAATGTACGTTTCCTGGCTTAATCCAATCAACCTTTTTGATCTATCCCTATAGATCTTTATGCCCAAGATATAACATACTTCTCCTAAGTCCTTCATTGAGAAACTCTTTTTCAACGAAGTCTTAACATCTTCAAGCATAGGAATATCATTCCCGATCAATAATATGTCATCCACATATAAGATTAGAAATACAAGTGCGCTCCCACTGGCCTTTTTGTAAACACAAGGCTCTTCTTCATTTTTTATGAAGTCAAATCCTTTGACTACTTCATCAAAACGAATGTTCCAACTCCGAGATGCTTGCTTCAACCCATAAATGGATCTTTGAAGCTTGCATACCTTATTAGCATATTTAGGATCAACAAAACCTTCAGGTTGTATCATGTATACATCCTCAGATAGATTCCCATTAAGGAAATCTGTTTTGACGTCCATTTGCCATATTTCATAATCGAAATATGCAGCAATAGCTAAAATGATCCGGACAGACTTAAGCATGGCTACTGGTGAGAAAGTTTCATCATAGTCAACTCCTTGAACTTGTTTGAAACCCTTTGCCACCAACCGTGCCTTATATATCTGAACATTTCCATCCATGTCTATTTTCTTCTTAAAAATCCATTTGCACTCAATGGTTTTTACACCATGAGGAGGATCAACCAAGTTTCAAACTTGATTGTCATGCATGGACTGAATTTCGGATCTCATGGCTCCAAGCCATTTTTTAGAGTTTGGGTCCATCATCGCTTCTTTATAAGTCGTAGGCTCATCATTATCCAATAATAATATGTCATGTCCATATCTCATGGGTTCATGACGCGGCCTCCTCAACCTACGTGGGGCTGGTGTCTCTTCCATAGGTTGTACAACATCTTGTACATCAAGTGAAGGTTCAATGGGAGTTGAAACATTTTCTGATGGTTCTCGAATTTCTTTAAGTCGCACCTTGCTCCCACTAACTCCTTTTGAAAGAAACTCTTTCTCTAGAAAGACACCGTTTCGAGCAACAAACACTTTGTTTTCATCCCTTTTGTAAAAGTAATATCCTTTTATTTCTTTAGGATACCCCACAAAGAAGCATTTTTCTAATTTAGGTGCGAGTTTATCTGATTGCAAACATTTTACATAAGCCTCACAACCCCATATCTTGAGAAATGACAATGAGGACGCTTTCTACCCACATCTCATATGAAGTTTTCTCAACGGCTTTTGATGGAACCCTGTTTAAAGTGAACGCAGTTGTTTCTAGAGCATACCCCCAAAAGGACAATGGCAGATCTGTTTGGCTTATCATTGACCGAACCATGTCTAACAAAGTTCGGTCCCATCGTTCGAATACGCCATTCCATTGAGGCGTTCCTGGCGGAGTAAGTTGCGGAACGATTCCACATTGCTTTAGATGATCACCAAACTCTTGGCTCAAGTATTCGCCACCACGATCTGACCGTAAGTGTTTTATTGATTTGTCAAGTTGATTTTGTACTTCGTTCTGAAACTCTTTGAACTTTTCAAATGTTTCAGATTTATGTCTCATTAAGTAGATATATCTATATCTACTAAAGTCATCGGTAAAAGTTGCAAAGTACTGACCCACCTTTGGCACTAGAGCTCATTGGTCCACATACATCCGTATGTACTAGGGCCAACAACTCATTTGCCCTTTCACCAAAACCTGTGAAAGGGGTTTTTGTCATCTTGCCAAGTAAATAAGACTCACATGTTTCAAATGATTCAAAATCAAATGAGGCTAGAAGTCCATCAGCATGGAGCTTCTTCATGCGCTTCTCATTTATGTGGCCTAAGAGACAATGCCATAAAAAGGTAGGATTCACATCATTGGGCCTAAGCCTTTTCACATTAATGTTGTAGACAGGTTTTTCATCGAGTTCAAGCACGTACAACCCATCTACCACGGGGCATCGGCCATAATACATATCATTCAAAAATATTGAACAAACAAAGTCCTTTATTATGAAATCATAACCTTCATGTTCCAAACAAGAAGATGAAATAATGTTTCTACTCAAAGATGGAACAAAATAACAATTATTGAGTTCTAAAATTAATCTAGAAGGCAAATGCAATGGGTAGGTGCCAATGGCAAGACCCGCAACTCTTGCTTTATTCCCCACGCGAAGATTCACTTCTCCTTTTGCCAAGTCTCTACTCTTTATCAGCCCCTGCATCGAATTGCAAATGTGAGCAACCGATCCGATATCATATACCCAAGAGGCAAGATTAGAAGTAGCCAGATTAATTTCTACAACATGAATGCCTGAAGTGGAAGTCACACTTCCATTCTTCTTATCTGCCAGGTACTTCGCACAGTTTCATTTCCAATGTCCTAACTTCTTGCAATAGAAGCACTGGGTATCAGGTTTAGAGCCAATCTTAAGCTTCTCAAACTTAGATTTGAGACTCACGATTTCAACCTTGCCCTTGCCCTTTCCTTTGTTTCTAGCCTTAGCCTTCTTCTTGAAGGCAGTGGTTTTCTGAACCATCATCACATGATTAGGTTTTTTCTTTATGCTTTCCTCGCCAGACTTGAGCATCCCATGTAGTTCTGGCCAGCTTTTCTCCATGCTATTCATATGAAAATTCATAATGAACGGCTCAAAACTCTGAGGTAGAGATTGGAGAATCACATCAGTAGCCAAACCAAGGCTAAGGGGAAAATCGAGCTTTTCCAATCTCCCAATGTAACCAATCATTTTGATTACATGAGGACTGACCGGACTTCCTTCACCAAATTTTGCAAGCAAACAAAAGCTTGGAGATACCATACCTCTCAACTCTTGCTTGGTTCCCAAACATGTCCTTTAAGCCCACAATCATATTGTAAGCATCCTGATCCTCATATTGCTTTTGAAGCTCAGAGTCCATGGTGACAAGCATGAGACAGCTGACCTCTCCAGAGGCATTAACATGTTTTTCATACTCAGCCTTATCATTGCGAGATGCATTTTCTGCTGGTTCATCAGGAATTGGATTCTCTAGAACATAGTCTTACTTTTCATGCTTGAGAACAATTCTTAGGTTGCGATACCAATCCACAAAATTTATCCCATTAAGTTTTTCCTTTTCCAAAACCGATCTCAAAGCAAAACCAGTCCAATGTATGAGTAGCAGGTGCCATTGAACTACAACAAAAACATGCAAAGTTTCTAAGCACTATGTTTATGTAAAATTTTCATTAAACATTTTAATAAAAGACACTCCTATCATGTGCCCCCTTTATGGACACATAGTGAGTATTCAAGATCCATATTCATCAAACACTAGTGAGCTTTGGCATCACTGCTAGAGATTTAATGACATAGGTAAGCAACATCTTTGCTAATTACATCCTATGTAACTCTTGTTGGTTGAGCATGAAAACAAGTAATGAATGCCTCCATCAACTCGACTCATGGCCAGGTCAACCTGCCCCTAGGGCTCACATGAGGGAGGGAGCACTTCCCGATTTCGGGTGCCAATTAAGAAACCTAGTCTCATATGTGTTTTCCTAGACACCAATTGTCTTGTATTTGTTCCTTCATTACTGAAATCAAAACTCAACCACTTATGTCCTCAAGCCCAAAACCGTTTTGATAGCTTGATTAAATCTACCATTGTTATGCATGATGTGTCCAACACGTCCCTATCATCTATTAAGATAGTCATTAATATACTACTTTGGCAGTCATATCAATAATGATCTAAATTCTTGATAGGTGCAACAATAGGGTGGACATATTTGATTTTAAATTTGTTTAACTATGGGGATGAACAATATCTATTATGAACATGGCATCACATGCAATGAGCATAAAGAAAATAGCAAGGATTAAACACACATCCACAGAAAATCAAAATTAAGCTGTGAAATAGTATGGCCTTTAGCATTAGGATCTTCATCATCATGCTTATTGGTTCAATTGACCATCTTGCTTTTTTGTTCACCTAACCATCATGCTTGATTGCCATCATCTTCATCATTGTAGATGCAACTCCTTACAGCTTAGATAATGAAATTTACATGAAGGTTTTAAACATCACAAGTCCACACGCAGTCAAGTTATACAACTTTGATAATGAAATAGCCTTATGGCTTGACACGCACACACGTGCCATGTAAACATTACATGCATCATATACACATAGGCCATACTATTTCACATATAACATCCTGCAAAAAGAGTTAAACAAAGCGATTCTACTTGTCGGGTTCGAAGGCAACGCTCAAGGGTCTCTGGGCGCCAAGCGGGTCCATAAGGCGCCTTTGGCGGTCCCAAAATTTTTTTAGAGGCATGTCTTCTATCAAAGGAAAACGCCCTCAAAATTTTCACGGATCAATCAAATTGACCCAATCTGATTCAATCTGATTGGCTTTGTCCCATATGGTCGCAATCCGTAAACCCTAGTGGCGGTAACCCGATCGGTAAGGGCAACGTCGTACCATGAACGGACTCACCCAAATCAGGATTGAATCGGTACTCAAAATTTCTATGGATCAATCAAATTGAACCAATCTGATTCAATCTGATTGGCTGGGTCCCATATGGTCGCAATTCGTAAACCCTGATGGCGGTAACCCGACCGGTAAGGGCAACGTTGTACCTTGAACGGACTCACCCAAATCAAGATTGAATCGGTCCTGCACTTCCCTCAAACCCTAAACCGATCGATCTCATCGATTGCTGCCTCCACCAATTCATCATATGAACCGGCAGAACATGTAATAGATCTAATCTACTATCCTCACATATCGCATATGTAACATCCAGATCACAAATCTACGCGAGATGGCTCGATACCACCGCTAGAACGTGGTATGCTACGCTAGCACAAATTAAAATTTCTACCGATAACCGTAAAAAGCTACTCGCAAGAAAGGGATCACAGATTGGATTACCACTAGCCGCGCAATTGCGGAATCCTTCGCGCGTTGGTGTAGTGGATCGTCCTCGCCGTGGTTCGTCCTCATGCGGATCGTCCTCGCTGCGGTTCATCCTCACCACGCCGCAAAGAGCGCGCAGCGGCGCCACCACAGCAGCCCACACGCTCGGATGGAACGCCAGGCGCGGGCGCAAGCACCGTGTCGCTTTGCAAGGGCAATGAGAGGTGGAGGCTAGGGTTCTGGACGTGAACAACCTTATGCACACCCACCCTTCTCCTCTCCTTATATAGCCACGCGACGAAACCCTAAGCCAGGGCCCATCAGCGCGTTAAGCCCACGAGGTCCATTAATTACAGATCCAATCAATTAATGCGCCCCAATTGCTAATGTGTGACCAGAGGTTCATGTACATTTGGACATAGATTCGAAAACCCTTTTCCAATCCAATAGCCGGTAGTGGTTCTTGCGAGCATGCCAACTCCCAAATGCATATGATCAAATCAGATAGAACCTTTCAAAAGTACTCATGTAATAATCCTTTGCCAAACTATATGAAGATCGAACTCAAGGCAGAAGTATGTCATCCTTTGACAGCTCAATCCATCTTCATATCCGTGATATATTAATAAGTTGTGATTGACTTCTCAATCACAAGATGGCCATGCACTTCTTTAATCATATCACACGAGTGGCCTAGACATATATCTCCGCTATAATCGAGTGGCAAATTCCATCTTGAATGCTCACTTCTCTTTGCATGTTTCATAGCAAACATGAAAGCTACCTTTATAACTATCCGGTTAGGAAATAGCGTTTGGTGGCCCCAAGGTAAACTATTACACATGTAGGGAATGTGACAATCTCAGGTCTAATGTAACATCCCAAATTTTGGCTTTTTATTTATTTAATATTATTTTATTGTAATTTTTTATTTTTGTGAATTTTCTGGATTTATTTGGATTTTTTGAGATTTATTGGAATTATTTCAAATTAAAATATATTACCTTTTGTCAAGAAATAATTATAGAGAGAAAAGTTTAAAATAAAGTTTTGCCAAAAATATTTTATTTAAGTCCAGAATGTCTCAAAGTATTTTTGAGATTTTTCTTGGAATTTTTATGATATTTTTATTGCCCTAAATAAATCAAATCATTTTCTCGAATTATTTTAAATGGAAAAACCTCGGAAAATCCTTGAGAACAGTAACGGGCTGAAGCCCACTACTATGCGCGCGAGATTCAGCCCAGCCGCCGTTGATTTTCGAAGGGATTAATGTGCACCGTTGGATCGGGTTCCAAGGGCCATTATCAAGCCACGTCAATTACTAAAACCCTAAGCGATCACAGCCTTTAGATCTTCATCGCACAGCCATTATCCAAACTTACCGATTTGGAAATTTACTCTATTCGTGGTCGCCGGATTAAGATCGAACACCGCAGTCATCGTGTCCGTGTGGGACTCGGAGTTCGACTTCAGATCCGCCGCCGCCGGTCCGTGGAAGCTTTCCAAGATTTCGCTGCGTCGGTATTTAAGGACTCTGAGCATCTCCCGAGATTCACCACGCCGCCTCTTTTCCTCGCCAGACGCCAGAGTTCAAGACACTTCACGCCGTGTCATCGCCGCCGGGGACTTCTTCCGCCGCAGGGTTCCGGATTCGAGCTCACTCGCCGAGACGCGTCCGACACGCTACTTCTTCGCCGTCGGAATCGCCGAACGCCAAGCCTTGGTCGCCGTCCCCTACCGTGAAGCCACGCCCGCATTGCCATTGCCGAGTCGAATCGACAACCGCTGATCGCCATCGACCGTTGGAGGTAAGCCACGTCATGAATAAACAACAGACGCCGGGTAAGAATTCCACCGCTCGATCTTAGATGGAGGGTCGATTGCGCCACGTGGATTAGGGCAACAAAGAAATGGCTCGCACTCGCCACCGTTAGATCTGGATCGGTGGTTATGGTTCACCACGCTATGGATTAATTGACTACCGCTGATTGGTTCGGGATGGCGAGATTTTGCCACGTGTTGGCGTGCCGACTCACCAGTGACGACGCCGCATTTATCGTTATAATTCGGATTTTTCTTTACAAAAATAATTCAAAATATTTTGATTTTTCTATTTTAAGGATTTTTCAGGAATTTGAATTTTCCGAGGGCTCGTTCTCCTTCATACGAACTCCGATTGAGGTGATTCAAATTCCTAAAAATTTGTAAAATTGAGATCTATCTAATGGTGATTTTTGTTGGATTTTTAGAGTTTGTCCGTTCTTTGGTTTTGGTGTTTATTTGTTATTTCTTCTCGATTCGCGTAGACGTTGAATTGTGTGAGGCTTCGGAGGAGGAATTAGCAACTCAAGAGCAATTTTCGGATCAAGGCCAAGAGCTGAACCAAGGCAAGTTGTGCTTTGATCATGTTGCACCCATAGCTAGATTAGTTGCTATTTTGATTTACTTTATTGCATGTTATTTTATGTGTATAAATGATTTCAACATAAATTTGGGATTAGCTAATGTACCCTTTGAATTACACCCTACCTTGTTAGTTGTATGCCCTAATTCACTTGTCACCCTAGGTTGGTTTATTGTAGTTGGTTAAATATGAAATCAACATGGTTGGTTAGAACGGAATAGAGTTGCTTAGCCATGCCACGTTATCACATGTTCATGAAATGTTGATTAATAATTTTGACTAATGGAATATGGAACCATGTTATGAATATGTGTGTCATGTGTGGTCACACAAAGAGATTGAGTTGTTGTGGTGAGGAGGTCACGCAACGATGTTGAATTGTGTATAGCATGTGATGCTTGGTAATCAACTGGGTTTGGTAATCACTTAGATTTAAACAAGTGGCAAGGGCAAGTGTGCCAGGGTGGGCCCGATGGGCAAGGGGGTATGTGCAAGTCTTGTTTTGGTCAAACCTAAGGACTTAACCTTGCGAGCCTTTGACCTGAGTCAATCATGCAACCACAGGTCTGTTATGGGGCAGCCTAGCTGAATAATTTGTAATGGCTTAGCTTTGGTACTATCGTGGTGGTGTGAGTCCGGGTGTACGGAGGAAACTCACATGGCGCAAGAGGGGGGCCCTGTTGTGGTGGTGTAACCCTTCAGTGTTGAAACCTCAGCGGGTAGTACTGGGTTAAGGCAGAACATTGTAAAGGCTTTGTTATAATCATTCGCCTGTGTGGTGCATGGTTGTATCATGTGGGTAAAGTGCATAATCTCTACAGAGTGTACAAACTATTCGGATAGCCGTGCTCACGGTATTGAGCAATGCTCGGGAATTACAGTCAAGGGGTAGTTAATTAAAATGGATAATTGGATGGGATGGCAGGATGCCATGTAGATAATGGAACTTGAATTAGGATGGAACCTTGGTTTATTTGAGAATCATTGAATCTACTTACTGTTATTATTTGTTTTATTATCTTTTCAATCTATGTAATGTATGTGTTCTTAAATGCTGCTTAGTTGCAAATATACCACTTAGCCATTCCTTTGGAATAAGCCTTGCATATAGCTATGGTAGAAATGCATTCTGTGCACAATTTGCTGAGTACATGCTGTTGTACTCACCCTTGCTTAACAACCAACAACAGTGGAGGAATCATCACCGTTACTGGAGGAGGACTTTCAGGTGGAAACGAGTCACTAGGCCAATCCTTGTCGACGCTTGTGGTGTGCCGATGGGACATCTACGCTTTTGCTATAATCGTCTCACGATATGTTTAAGTTTACTTCAATCTAGCCCATATGGCAGAATAATGTAAGTGATCATAAGATCATACACTAGTTATATTGAATAAATGAAGTCTTATTACTTTTATCGTTGTGTACGATATGATGCTTACCGATGTTAAGCTGTGTGCACTAGCGTTGATCTTGGGAATAGTGCGGTAAAACATAGTGGATTCGGATTGGTGAATTCGGGTCCTTACATCTAAGGATCATACATCTACTATGTATGAGATACACTGATGACACATAAGAATGTAACATTCTCGCAGTGTCCCATTGCGGGTCTATCTAACCCATGTTCTTCATCATGAGTTCACAATGCATTGATGATATCTCCATATCTTATGATCTATGAAACATAATCATCGATCAATACATGTGGTGATCTATTCATCGTTGTCCTATACGATGATACCCGATCAGAGATACTTATAGAATTATATCAATAAGTAGAGAGTTTCATAAGCAAGTCACATACTTGCTGATCAATATAATGATATACATTCATTGGACCAATAATCATATTATTATTCATAAGCATAGTCATGTTACAATCATCTATATGACTGCCTCAAGGGCATAACACCAACAATCTCCCACTTGCACTTGAGTTAGTCAATTAAGCATCTAATACCAATAGACCTTGTGTGCGCCTCATGCTTAGGCTGTGGAAGAGCCTTTGTCAACGGATAAGCCACATTAGCTTCCGTATGTACTTTCCATATCTTCACGTCACCTCTATTCACAATCTCGCGAATAAGGTGAAAGCGTCGGAGTATGTGTTTGGACTTCTGATGTGATCTAGGCTCTTTCTCTTGTGCAATGGCACCACTATTATCACAATAGAGGTCCATTGGATTAGAGGCACTAGCGACCACACCAAGCTATGTGTAAAATTGTAGGTTCAAATTCAATACATATCAGGACTTACAAAAAAAGAGAAAATTCAATTTTACACATAGGTAGAGTAATCAATGAAGTACATCAACAAATTTTTTCAGAATTCGGTTGTCACTGCCGGTTCGTCCAGGAACCGGCAGTGATATACATATATCACTATCGGTTCTTCGTATAAGCCGGCAGAGATCTACATATATCACTGCCGGATCGTAGTTTGAACCGGCAGAGATATACAAATATCACTGCCGGGTTCTAGTGTAAACCGGCAGAGATAGTCGAATATCACTGCCGGTTGTACAATGAACCGAAGTGATATATATTATCACCGGTTGCCTCGAGCCAAAGTGATAACCCGAGTATCACAGCCGACCAATCATCGCCGCGCCCATAACCCGCAAGAATAGCGTGGACGAACCGGCAAGTGATGACCTATTCGTAGTAGTGGTTATAGCCAAACCCCGTAAAACGCTTGTAGAATTTTCAAACAGCAGCTCTAACAGGGGCAAAAATCGCTCAAATGTAAATTGCAAATCACTCTAGACTCTAAATCCTCAACTAAATACATTGCAAAACAAGAACCCTAGCTAGGCATTTCATCAAACACAATGCATGCAAGCAATCTCACCCCCAAAATTTCTAGGGTTTTTACCTCCAATCATACTCATGGAGGAAAGGGAGGTGGAGGAGCCGAGGTGGGGAGGGTGCTAGGCCGGAGAGGGTCACCGGAGCAGGGGTCGCCGGAGCAGGAGTCACCGGCAGGGAGGAGCTGGCCGGGCGGCGCAACCGGCTGGGGGAGGCGCGCATGGGTGGGAGGAGCTGGCCGGTGGCTTGGAGACGGTGGCGCGATTGAGCCCAGAGCAACAAGACGGCCAGAGGGAGGGCGCAGGGAGAGGGCCACTGCAAGGCCGGAGGGAGGAGTCGCAGGAGGGAAGGCAGAGGTGGCGCACACTGGGGAAAAGAATAGCTAGGGAAGGAAAATGCAGGCTCAACCAGGAGTAAAACACAAGGCTCGCCAGGAAAAGAGAGCCAAGAATGCTTAAAGTGATACCTTTTGCCCAAATTGCAAAGAAACCGTAGTAATAAGAGCACTTAGGAAGGATAATGGCATGATTCTTTGCACCCATATTACACTGAACACGCTTCCCTTTTACAGATGCTCTAGAAAATATACATACCAGCTGAATCAAACTGCAACAGAGAAATTTTCAAATAAGTAAGCACACCGAAAAAGGCCACCAAAACTTGGCGCAAAATAAACAAAGGTTCAGCCGAAACCCAGGTCCGATAAAAACTTTTTAAACTGCGAGGCGACAAAACTTTTCTCCAGAATGAATCCTAGAATCAAGAAAATGAAAACATTTATGGCAAAGAAGATTTGCGATACTACACTCTTCCCCCCTTTAACAGAATTCGACCTCGAATTCTGAACACCACAAGAACTCCAACAAGAACAACGGGAACCGACTGATAAAGCGAAAACATCTGAAGAGAACAAAGGAAACCCTAGTTCACATTTCTCCTTAATAGTTAACCTTTATAGCCACATAACCATTAACAACTTCTGACCAAAATCGAATATACCACTATTTCTAACCAATTAACGCCGGGATCCGCTAGCAAACAAAACACGACTTTTATCTTTTCAACAGGATCAAAAATCACTTTTTACTATTGAATTGATTAGCCCCACAGGCCAACAATCAAATTCCCTCATAACACAAAATCACACTCGCCTTCTTTCAAACTTGTATCATGCAACGGAACAACCACTCAAAGAAAAGGGTTCACAACTGAACCACCCAGTCCACCAACAACAAAGTCCCACACAACTTAGGGACAACGCGATCAGAATGATTCTCCCAAACAAGCAAAACGACAAGATCACATATCCCTTACTCTTACAAAGACACGGAACCTCAATCCTCACAACTAGGTCTAGCACGACACTAAACTCGAAGAGAACTCCATTCTCTTAACAGTATAACCCACTTCCTCACCTTGAGCCATAAGGTGGAAAGCTTCACATCAAAGAATCACTCGATTAAAAAGCAACACAACACACTAATCCAAAAACCAACATTTCAGGGATAGCAAAATGATCCTGAAATCCAACATTTTCCATTACTCTATTTATTTCCTTTAAGTGGCAAGTCCAAAGGCTACCATCACACTATTCCATAAGTACGCATTCTTTCTTCCTCATAACCTTTCATCCACTAACTCCACCACTTGGCGAAACACAAATCATATGGCAATTTCAATTGCACACCAAACAAAATGCCTTAACCAAAAGGCAACCTTCCAAGTAATTACACCGACAACCCAATTCCATAGGTAATTAAACCTAAAAGTATAAATCCTTACTATACTCAACACGATACCACGAACAGTCATAATCTTTAACTCCAGCTAGAATGCAAAAGAGATACAATTCTCTTTAAACCAATAAACCACATACATCACCTTGGAGAAAATTCAACAAAAACCCATGATCGCGCTATTTCCTTTCCTAAGCCAAATCGCACAGGCAATTTCAAATCTCGAACATCTCAAGAACCACTTTTATCATTTTCAAGTCAACGCGATAAAATTTACATCGGGGAGCACTCAAGATAAAAGAGAGACTCCATGCAACTCTTTGACAGAAGCTCTCAATAACCACAACTTAACTGGCTGTCATCAAAGCAAAACTGCTTATAACACCAAAATCAACACTTGGGAAGAGAAAATCGATTCTCAAACCCAATATCCGAACCCACAATCAACACACAATCTCTTAAAGAGAAAAGGGGAAACTCATTCCCAATAGAGACCACTTCACTAGCCGACATCATTTAATTAACAAGTTTCTCAACCAAACTTGTTATTACTTCTTTGACACAATCATTCATAACCTTACGCAAACATCATTTCCAGATCTCCACTTATATCCGTGGAGCACCATGACCCACAAATTACTTCTTGCCATCTATCCAATTAGGGTCGATCACCTTAACCCAACAACACAAACATCTACTAATCCTCTACAGAAAGATCTTCAATCACCCACAACTTACTCTAACTATCGGATTTTCCTTTCCAGAAAAGCCAACGAAAAGTCTCAAAGAAACTCAACTCTCAAAAGACTTAGAATATGACAGGGCTCAAGCCACGTCAGTCAACAAAACTCCAAACCAATTATCAAACTCCAAAATTTCCACGAAGGAAAGGAGTTACACAAATCAATTCACAGAAAGAAAAAGCGAATCGATCTAATAACACTTTTTTCCCTTAAAGCCCCAAATCCAAAACGTTAACCCGGAAATCGACAACACGAAGAAATCCATGTCTTTCTCCGCAAAGCAACCAAAAAGGTGCAACACAAAACTCTCTTCTTTGCCTTAAATCCAAGAAGACCAAGGAAGACAAAATCCAAATGCGCACTCCAATAACTCTCCGATTTATGACAGAAACACAAGAACTCTCCTTCGGTGCTGGCTCTAAACTACCGCACCAACAACCACAGCCACACGATAAGGCCGAACCCTTCGGCACAAAGAGTCCCAACAGATCCCGAAACTCCTCGATACAGAAATCCCAAAAGACCCACTAGTCAATCAACACTTCATAAGCATAGCAATAATATATGCCCACAACATAATCACAAACCAACAGATTTCAACAACAAGTATTAACATGGCATCAATCTCAAAAGAAGCATTGTAGCACAATGCAACGATATCCCATTCCTTTCTTACTGTGCATCAAAGTGTGTCAAGTTTTAAATTAATTAACCATTCTACGTCAAGTTTTATGGTTATTGCCTAAGGGCCACATTTTAAAGGTTCAACCTAAACCATGTTTCTACCTTCACACAGCAAAATTTTAATTCATTCTAGAATTAATCATTACATTCAAACACCACGGACCTGAAGCCCGCTCTGATACTAACAAGAATAACCCCCGCCAAACGACCGTAATGCTACCAAACCCTAATCAACTCAATGACATCTCTACAAAATTGTCTCAGAATCAACCAATCTCTAAAACCGCTTAAAACTAAGCCACCGAAATTTACAAAATTTCGCATGATCTCTAGAAAAGAGGGCATCCACTCAAAGAATCAAAAGAACAATAGCAAGATAGATATCATTCATTCAACCAAGATGAAACATTCTAGTAGGTCCTTAGATATCAATCACACATCCACCGGCAATTGATAAATTACACCACAACAAACAACACTTTACAACCACATTAGATAATGATCAGCTTTATGAATTAATTTAAGGAGATAATGATCAAGTCGCACATGCTTCTACTCCCATCCCGATGAATCACTTCAAGGTACCTAGAACAGAAGCAAACAAGCGTGAGTCCAAGACTCAACAAAGTGCAACAAGTAAGAAAAGTAAGGCATTAGACTTAAATGCAACTATTAGAAGACATCAAGTAGCGTTCCTTAAATTGATATCCAGAATAAAGGAAACAGCTTGAATTCATAAAAATCCACAACGAAGAGCACGATTATTTCATCATTTAAATAACCATTACTTAATCAAACATCTAGCAACAGAGTAGTAACAGCCCACTTACCGCAACCAACTTGACAATGTAACAAAACCTTACCCATACCTCGGGAATCAATTCTGGATGAGCCCACGACTCAACTCTCAACCTATTCTTTCCATTCTCATCAATCAACATTTATCAATCGCAATACACAATGCAATGAAATACTTTTGTGCTTTCATTCACATAATATCTCATACATATATGCAAAGATATATAATGCAACACAACCATGCATTTCATTCACATAATATCCCATGCAGATACGCAATGATATATATAATGCAACACAATCATGCATTTCATTCACGTAATATCCCATGCAGATACGCAATGATATATATAATGCAACACAATCATGCATTTCATTCACGTAATATCCCATGCAGATACGCAATGATATATATAATGCAACACAACCATGCATTTCATTCACATAATATCCCATGCATATACGCAATGATATATATAATGCAACACAACCATGCATTTCATTCACATAATATCCCATGCATATCTGCGATGATATATAATGCAACACAACCATGCATTTCATTCACATAATTTTTCATTGTATTTGATGCATTATGCATGTCTCATCTCTTCTTTAGCACATACCGGTATGGCCGAGTCCACACCCGTCGGTGTGCACCCTCGCATTCCCCTTCCACCCCATGGTGGAGGGTGACTACTCTTACTGACTCGCTCCCATACACCCAAGTATACGGGACTACGAGGTAGGACTTTCGTGCTCACTACATGTGAGCACAGAGGCCCGTGATCGTAATGGGTCACCTCTTCCATCATGAATGAACAAATGCAATGATATGAACAAATTTGCAAACTACATTCATTTCTCACATCCACAAATTACCATTCTCAACATTCAAATCACCTTCTCAACACTCGTATCCATATTCTCAACAAATCTTATCAACGTGGTCAATCCGTCATTAACACTCGCACCAAAAACATAATTCAATTTTCAAGACAGCAAATCAGCTATTCCTATTAATCCAACCTCACAACGTCGTTATTCACATTCACCTATCATAGTAGTAAGCAATCTTATGAACGTGTGATATAACAATATGTCGATTTGGCGATTATACGGGGTCCATCAAACAACCCACAAAGCATTCACTCCAAAGATGCACTTTTCATAAATGCATATATGCAAAAGCCACTCTCAACTTTCATATCCATAGGGTCACATATACCATCAACACTCACCTAAGCGCCACAATCGCATATCATGACCACAATTCGAGCCATTTTCATAACTCAAATCCTATATCTTTTATGTTCCCATTAGCCTAATCATACTAGGGAGCATAATCAAGGAATATATATATATAATGTAACACATGACATATTGACAAGGCAGATGATTCATCAATCGACACACATAACAAATAAACATTGATGCACTTGCATATAATCTCGGTTTGAACGATAGCATAACCCATTAACCATTCTTCTTCATCACAACGCAAGAAAAATCAAACATGAAAATATTAAAATAACACATGGATAATCATATGATTGCAAAACCTAATGGCCACCTAAGCCACAACCGAATACAATGCACTTGCCTTCAACTTCTCGAGACGGTGTGGCGAGACGAGGTTGCCACACCCGGGGTCACACCACCTGCACATGGATATAACCCACTCAAAAACACGCCCAAAATTCAACACAAGACTCATAACTAAGTTGGCTTCGCAACTCATTCCAAAAATCTGAAAACAGAAATCTGCCAACCCGGGACAGCCCTTGGTAAAATGGGCATAACTTTCAAACGGCTGAACGAAACCTAGCGATTTCAAACTTCATTGAAAGGTAATTCGATTATCTACAACTTTTTCTATAGCCGACCGACCGGGAAAAGCACCGATTATTCCCAGATTTGCGACGAACAGCAGGCAAACATAATTTAACTTGCTCTGGACAGCAATCGGTAAAACGGGTATAACTTTCAAACGACTGAACGAAACTTAGCGATTTTGGTCTCTATTGAAAGGTAATTCAATTATCTAAAACTTTTGTTATAGCCAAACCCCCTGGAAATGCTTGTAGAATTTTCGAACAGCAGCTCTAACAGGGGGCAAAAATCTGCTCGAAACAGAAATTGCAAATCACTCTAGACTCTAAATCTCTCAACTAAATACAGTGCAAAACAAGAACCCTAGCTAGGCATTTCATCAAACACCATGCATACAAGCAATCTCACCCCCAAAATTTCTAGGGTTTTTACCTCCAATCATACTCATGGAGGAAAGGGAGGTGGGGAGGATGCTAGGCCGGAGAGGGTCGCCGGAGCAGGGGTCGCCGGAGGAGGAGTCACCGGCGGGGAGGAGCTGGCCGGGCGGCGCAGCCGGCTGGGAGAGGCACGCACGGGCGGGAGGAGCTGGTCGGCGGCTTGGAGACGGTGGCGCGACTGGAGCCCAGAGCAGCGCACAGCCAGAGGGAGGGCGCAAGGGAGAGGCCGGCCGGCGCTGGAGGGAGGAGTCGCAGGAGGGGTAGGCCAGAGGAGTGGCGCACAGCTGGGGGAAAAGAATAGCTAGGGAAGGAAAATGCAGGGCTCAACCAGGGAGTAAAACACAAGGCTCGGCCAGGGAAAAAGAGAGCCAGCAATGCTTAAAGTGATACCTTTTGCCCAGCTGCAGCAAAACCGGTAGTAATAAGAGCACTCAGGAAGGATAATGGCATGATTCTTTGCACCCATATTACACTGAACACGCTTCCCTTTTACAGATGCTCTAGAAAATATACATACCAGCTGAATCAAACTGCAATAGAGAAATTTTCAAATAAGTGAGCACAGAAAAAAGGCTACCAAATGTCAAGCAAAATAAACAAAGGTTCAGCTGAAACCCAGGTTCGATAAAAACTTTTTAAACTGCGAGGCGACAAAACTTTTCTCCAGAATGAATCTTGGAATCAAGAAAATGAAAACATTTCTGGCAAAGAAGATTTGCGATACTACAGATCCACTTATTTGACTTCTGTGGGTATTGGTCCCGTAGATTCATCTCATGATCATAGATATACGGAGCCACTACAGTTGCTTGTTTCAATACCAGAAAGTGTGCTTATTTAAATGAAAGTAGATCGTCGTTATAGGATTCTTTTCTCCCTAGAGTCCCTTTTTCCCGTAGCCTCCCCTCATGGCGTGATATAGGGACTCCAATCGGATTCAGATCATCAATGTAATTAACACAAAACTCAATCACCTCCTCTGTGCCAACACCCTGTACAATGCAGCCTTCTGGACGAGACCGGTTACGAACATATTTCTTTAGGACACCCATGTACCTCTCGAAAAGGAACATATTGTGGAGGAACACGGGTCCGAGAATTTCTATCTCTTTAACAATGTGGACCATGCGATGGACCATAATATCAAAGAAGGACGGAGGGAAGATCATCTCAAGGCTAACCAGACTATCGACCATGCCATCCTGCAGATTGATACCTTATTCGGCTCGATGACCTTCTGTGACACCGCATTGAAGAACGAACACAACTTTATGATTGTCCCTCGTACCCAGTCCAGCAGAATACCTCGCACCACCACTGGGAGCAACTGTGTCATCAACACGTGACAATCATGGGATTTTAGGTGTAAGATTTTATTCTCTTTCATGTTATGAGTCTCCTTATGTTCGAAGAGTATCCAGAAGGGACTTTCACACTGTTCAAGAACTTAATTTTATATTTTTTTCTCTTCCTTGTTCAGAGTGTAGCTCACGGGGTGGAGGTAATGCTGTCCTTTCTCTCTCTTTTCCAGATGTAGGTCGTTCCTGAGTCCCAAAAGCTGTAGGTCATTTCGTGCTTGAAGTGTATCTTTTGATTTGCCGTACATATCTAGGAAGCCTAGCAGGTTCATGCAGACATTCTTCGTGATATGCATGAAGTCCAGTGAGTAGCGGACCTCTAAGTCTTTCTAGTAAGGTAAGTCCCAAAATATTAACTTCTTCCAAATGGGCTTCGTGTGAGCTTGTTCAGTTGGGATAGGTTTGCTACCAGGACCTTTTTCAAATACTACTTTCAGATCCTTTACCAAAGAAAATACAAGCGTCCCACTACGATGCAGGGGCTTCTTACGTTTCTCTTCTATCCCATCAAAATTCTCACCCTTCCTCCGTAACGGGTCCTTCATATGGACGAACCTACGGTGGCCTATGTACACAACCTTTCGAGAGTTTTTTAGGTACTTGCTATCCGTATCCTCTAAGCAATGGATGCAGACTTTATATCCTTTGATAGATAGGCCTGACAGGTTACCAAGTGCAGGCCAGTCGTTGATGGTTACGAATAGCAATGCACGTAGAGTGAAGTGCTCTCTTTTGTAGTCATCCCATACACGTACACTATCATTCCACAGTGTTAGCAGATCTTCAACCAACGGTTTGAGGTACATATTGATGTCGTTTCCAGGTTGCTTCGGGCCTTCTTCGGGCCTTGGATAAGTAATGGCATCATAATGTACTTCCGCTTCATACACAACTAAGGAGGAAGGTTGTAGATACATAGAGTCATGGGCCAAGTGCTATGACTGCTGCTCATCTCGCCAAACGGGTTCATCCCATCCATATTCAACCCAAACCTTATGTTCCTTGCATCCTCAGCAAAGTCCGGATATGTTCTATTGACTTTCCTCTACTGGGAGCCATCAGTAGGGTGCCTTAGCCTTCCATCGTCCTTACAGTCTTCTTTGTGCCAGCGCATCATCTGGGCATGCGCTTTGTTTGCAAATAAATGCTTCAACCTGGGGATTATAGGGAAATACCACACCACCTTAGCAGGGGGTCTCTTATTCTTACACTGCCCCTCTACCTCACCTGGGTCATCACACCTAGTCTTATACCGTGAAGTTTTGCACACTGGACAAGCTTCCAAATCCTCGTACTCATTGTGATAAAGGATACAATCGTTACATCATGCATGTATCTTCAGACCTCCAACCCCAAAGGCGCATAACTTGTTTGGCATCGACGAAGTTCTTGAGCAGCGTGTTCCTCCGAAGTAACTTCTTTATAAGGCATAACAACTTGTCGAATCCCTTATCAGACAATCCATTGGTCGCCTTCTATTGCATCAGTTCTAGTATGGTATGCAACTTTTTATGGTCCTGTTGGCAGTTTGGGTACAACAGTGTTCAGTGGTCCTCCCATAGCCGCTGAAACTTTTCGTAATGCCTTTCATTGATGTATTCTCCCTCTCCATCAAGCAGCATCTGGTCTAGGTCATCATCACCAAACTCCCCCAATATATCTTTGAAAGAACCGTATTGGCCAGCGTCTGGGATATTGTTATCCGCCTCTTCTTCTTCACTGTCTTCCTGTATAATCTCTTCTTCACCGTGCTTGGTCCAACAGGTATAGTTTGACATGAAACCTCTTGTGAGCAAATGGAAGTGAAGGTGGCTGGATTTTGATCACTCCTTCTCATTCTTGCAATCTATGCATGGACAGCATATGTAGCCTGATGTCGCGTATGTATCGGCCGCACGAAGAAAATCTTGCAAACCTTGCAAGAACTTCGGCGAGCGTCGGTCCATGTACATCCCTCGCCGGTCCATCTACATTATGTTATATCGAAGTAACTGTTAGCTCATTTTTCGATAATGAATTGTTGGATATTTCCCAAAATCCAAATTAAACTAATATTTTTCGATTTAAAATTGTTTAAAATTTTAGGTTGATAAATTTAATTTTAGGTGAAATTTCTTTAAAAAGGTAATATTTTTAAAATGACAATATTTCATCACATATTTTTTCTATAGAAATTGTTATTTTTAAGATAGCTATATTTTTAAAACGACTTTATTTCATTACATGTTTTTAAAAGGACTATATTTCATTACATATTTTTCTATAAAATGATTATTTGCTCCGGTATTCATACTCGACAAGTTTTTGTAACCTACTAAAAGAATTGGTCAATCAAAATCTAGATTCAAAATTCTTCATCGATCGATGGAACCAAAACCTAAATATTAGCTAGATCCACACCTTCAATTCGAGCTACATCATAATCCAAGCAAAATCTAAACTTACACAACAAGTTTTTGCAACCTACAAAAAGAATTGGTCCATCAGAGTCTGGATTCAAAATTTTTCATCGATCGATGGAACCAAAACATAAATTTGATCTAGATCCACACCTTCAATGCGAGCTACATTATAATCCAAGCAAATTCCAACCTTACATAACAAGTTTTTGCAACCTACTTGAAAAGATCGAGCTAGATCTCTACATTCATAATCTTTCATTGATCATGGGATAAAAGATCAAATTTTCTTCATATTTCAAGCAAAAAAAGAGGCTCCATTTAACACCAAATGTAGTGAAGAATGATGTTACTAACCTTTGTTACCTTGGTTTCGAGTAAAATGACCAAAATTTAGAAATTTGGGCAGCACCTCCCCTCTCTGAAGCTCTTGGCCAAAGCTCTACTGTTCTTGTCGCGCATTGAACAGTTCATGGTCGGGCAGAGAGCGGGAGGACGAAGGAGTTTAAATTGGAACCTAGTAGACATAGTAGCGGTTGGAAGCAACCGATCGCGATCGAGCATCTAACATCGAGACGGTTCGTGTCATGAACCAAGATTATTGAGCCCCTCATAAACAAGATGCAGTTAAGGACACGAACCGGTACTCATGTTAGATCATCAGTACTTGTCGGTGCCTTGAACCAGTACTGAGCACCCCCGCACCCTTGTTGCCGTTGAACCGGGACTGTTGTAACTATCAGTCCCGGGTTGTGCCCAACCAGCACTGATGGGCCGGTATCAAAAGTCGGTTCTGTAGTAGTGGCAGACGATTACAATTGGCCTCTATCGGCGTACTTTACACCAGGGTACCCTCTTCGCCGCACAAAAGCATGCGTGGCCCACGTGGCAGTCTAGCAGGCGGGTGGGTGTTTACACCCCGCTCTGAGACGCCACCACGTGGTGCGCGGCGCGAAAGGTGGGCGGCCACGCCGCCGCCCGGGCGCCTACCCACGTGGCGGTGGGCGAGCACGCTTTGTTCATCCCGCCGCCATGCAAAAGGTGGGGTGCGGTGGCTTGCCTCAAGTCTCCTTCCCGACGATCATCGTGTCGAGAGCACTCGCTGATTGTGCACGCCGATTCCAAGGAATTTCGCAACAAGCCTGCTCTCGACGCCTCACACCTACCCGTGGCAGAGGGGTCACATTCGGAAGAACCGGGCGAAGGCATGCGCTGGCATTGATTAGGGCTAGAGGAACGGGACAGCGCATAAAGGCGAAATAAATGCATGTAAGATAGGGATGGTGATGATGATGATCCCCCCTCTAGCTGACCCATGTAAGCCCGTGCATATAAGGGCGCTTGAGGGCATAGAGGAGGGGGGGACACAAAAAGAGAGAGGAGGAAAAAAGGCTCAACAAAAGAGCTGGTCATCGGCAAGCTCAGAATTCAAGCCCAAAATACTCAATCCAAAATCAGCAGACGTAAGGTCATACCCTTCTTGGAGGGGTTCTGAACCTGGGTAAAATCGGTGTGTGTTCATCAAATTGAAGGGGCACTAGGATTTGTTAGTGTGAGAGGTACGGGTTTCTCTCGCTAGGGTTTGCCAATTACCAAAGCCACCCCTATCGAACTAAACCCTCTCAGAGGCTTGGGCCTGCTGTGGAATACGCCGACAGGGCGCGCCAGTAGGGCAGTAGTTGGTTTTTTCGATCATCTCCGCAAGTTCTCGTGTTTTTTTCGCCTGCATCCGGAGATGGAGGGTTCGCAGATCAAGAAGGAGAGGTGTCGGGCCATGTTGAGAGTGTGTCCCGACAATCTCATCGATCACAAGACCGTCTCGCCCCACCCCGCAGGTGCCGGGCGATGCTCCTGGCGGCGGCGGGCATCCGGCATGCGGCGCACGGTGGCCATGGAAGCGCCACCCCACTGGGATCCACATGCAGCTTGCTCCTCTCGACCACCCCGGTGGAACTTGCGGAGACTTCCGCCACTCCGCGGTCGGGATCTTGCCGCCTTGTTGGTGCGGCCCAACCGGTAGGGCCCCACGGCAGACAGCATCGGTGGTACTCCGCCACCAGTATGCTGGCCGGGGCTCGCAGGCTCTAGCCGCCTGGTGGCAAAGCGCCCCGCCAGTGGGCCAGGCAGGAAGAGGCGTCTGAAGCGCCGTCCCGGTTCGAAGGAACTGTGGGGACCTAAGGAGTCATCTTGATTAATCCCGCCGCTGGCGGGCGATTCGGCGCCGTCGCCACGTCGCCCAGATCAGGAGCAGGGCGCGGCAAGCGGGTGGCCTCCGAAGATGGAAGTTCCTCCGACTCAGCGGAGAGTCCTATCCCTCGCTCTCCGGACCGAGCTCCCGGTGAGCGGCCGGGCTCTGTGTATGGTGTTGGGTATCAGCGTTCTCGACTGCAGTTACGCTGCAGGAGTGGCTCAAAGGTTTCGCCCGGCATCTATAGAAAGTTATGATGGCACTACCAATCCGGAGGAGTTTTTGCAAATTTACACAACGGTGATGAGCGCCTACCTGGTCGGAAAAGTTATGGCCAATTATTTTCGACGGCTTTGACGGGCTCGCCCGTTTGGTTGTTTAACCTCCGCGAGGGTCGGTGCACTCGTGGGAGGAATTGTGTGGCCTCTTTGTCGCCAATTTGCGGTGGCTCCTTCGCAATGGCGTGGAGGATGATTTGCATGCCCCGAGCAAAGATAAGGGGAGTCGCTATGTGATTTCATCCGACGGTTCGCCATTTCCGCAACACGATCCCCCATATTTCGAGCAATCGGTCGCCATCGCCAAGAGGCGCCCGCGATCAGAAGATGAAGGAGAAGATGGCCACCCGCATTTATCAAGACTACTCGAAGTTGTTTTCTCGCGCATAAGTGCGCTGGCGGTTATGGAGGCAAGGGACCAGGATTCGTCCCTGTGGTGGCCGAGGTAAAGATGAAACCGAGACCTCAAAGGGTTCCGGTCCGTCAAGCAAGAGGGCACGGAAGCGCGAGGCAGGAGAGACCCGGCGGGTCTTGGCCGCCGAACGTGACCGCGATGACTCCGGGTCGCCGAAGCGCGATCGCCAGGATCAACGCGGCAATCGCCGTGACCGGCGAGACGATGATCGCCGCGATCGGCGTGATGATCACCGTGACCGGCGCGATAACCGCCGCGGTTGTAGGAACGACCGCCGCGAGCGGAAGGAGAGAGGGCCTTGGTGCCCAATTCATCGAACTGATACCCATGACCTGGACAATTGTCAGGTCGTGGACCGAATGGTGGAGCGCCGGATCAAGGAGCGTCGCTCTTGCGACGATGAGCGTCATTCTCGTGATGGTGATCATGGTGAAGATCCCGCCCACCGCTTTCCAAAGAAAGCGGATCATACCCTGGCGTATATCTACGGTGGTTCGTCCGCCCTTCGCTCTAATACCGCTTGCAAGCGGTTGAAGAGGGAAGTGTGCGCCACGGGACCAGGTTCAGGGTCGCGCCGGATGCTGAAATGGTCGGAGGAGACGATCATCTTCAACAAAGCCGACCACCCCGACAAGCCGCCACGAGGGCATCTCCCGACAGGTGTCGCCCACAATCCGGAATGTCCTACTGGTCGTGTGTTGGTGGACGGAGGGAGTTCTTCAAAGATCCCGTCCTCTACGGCATTTCGCTCTTCAAATCCCGCGACAGATCTCCGATCCGCTGCTGTTTTTGAATAGCCCCGGGTTAGTGCAAGTGGGCAAATCTCCCGTCACTTTTGGGGAAAGGGATAATTATCGCCCGAGCCGGTGGACTTTGAGGTCACCGATTTTGATCTCCCTACAATGCCTTGCTTGGCCGACCGCCCGCCAAGTTCATGGCGATGACCCATTATGCATACATGGTGGTGAAGATGCTAAACTGCCGCCCCATAACCATTCGAGTGGACGGTCTCAAGCTTTATACCGCCATAAGTTCGCTGATATGAGTGGTGCCACCTGTCCCGGCGTGTTGATGCCGCCGCCGGAGCCCTCAGCCGGACCAGCGCCTCGCCTGCTCACGGTGAGGTTAAGGTGGTCGCCTGTGAGGGCGAGTCTCGCAAAATCACAACATTGGCGCCAGCCTCGGTGCCAAATAGGAAGACGCGCCACCTTCCTCCGTGTAATTCGACGTGTTCGCCGCAACCGTCCGATATGACCGGGTCCCTGTGGAGGTGATCGAGCACCGCTTGGCAACGCCTCAAGCACGCCTTTAAGCAAAAGATCCGGCAAGCTCCGGAGCGGCAAGTGCTATTCGGCAGAGGTGGAGAAATTATTAGGACGCAGGAATCATCAGGGAGGTCACTCATCCCGAGTGGCTTGCCAATCCTGTGCTCGCCAAAAGTCCAACGGAAGTGGCGAATGTGTGTCGACTTCACCGACCTCAACAAAGCTTGCCCGGGATCCTTATCCCTTGCCACGAAGTTGATCTCATTGTGGACTCCACGGCAAGTTGTGAGTTGTCAGGCTTTCCGGATGCGCACTCGGGTACCATCGATTAGCATGGCGTGGGAGATGGAGAAAAAATGCATGGTAATTTCTACGGGTGTTTATTGTTATATTAGGATGCCTTTTAGTTTAAAGAATGCTGGATCTACTTACCAGCGTGCCATGCACATTACTTTTCGTCCACAGATAGGACGTAACCTTGAAGTATATGTTGATGATCTGGTTGTGAAAGTCAAAAAAGGTGAAGCCTTGATTCAAGACCTGGAGGAAACCTTCTCCAATCTTCGGAAGAATTGCCTGAAGTTGAATCCAGAGAAGTGCGTGTTCGGCGTTCCCTCCGGTAAATTATTGGGGTTCCTGGTGTCCAACCGGGGTATTGAAGCCAATCCAGACAAAATAGCGGCAATTGAACATATGAAGCCTCCGGTGCGACTTAAGCGGGTCCAATGCCTGACCGGCCATTTGGCCTCCCTCGGGCGGTTCATCGCCCGACTGGGAGAAAGAAGCTTACCCCTGTTCAAGCTGTTGAAGAAAACTAATCATTTTGAGTGGACTGAAGAAGCCCAGGAGGCCTTTGAAGACTTAAAACGGTACCTCACCTCTCCTCCAGTGTTGGTTTCCCCTGCACAAGGCGAACCGTTGCTCTTGTATATTGCTGCTACTCCTGAAGTGGTCAACGCTGCTCGTGGAGAGGGAAGGTGTCCAAAAGCCAGTCTATTATGTCAGCAAGGTCTTGCACGAAGCCGAAACCCGATACCCACAGCACAAAAATGTCAGATGCAAATCCGGTGGCGCCTAGAAAGTCAGCGACATTATTTCTAGGGCGAGAAGTTATCGTGGTCACTGACCTATCCGCCGCGAGAAATCCTGTTCAACCGAGAAGCAGAAGGTCGCAACGCCAAATGGTCAGTGGAACTGGGAGAGTTCAACCTTAAGTTTGTTCCCCGCACTGCCATCAAAAGCCAAAAGCTGGCGGAGTTCGTTGCCGAGTGGACTCCCGCCACTCTTGAAGCGGAAGAAGCCCCGCCGCCTCCCCGACCTTATTTTTGATGGTTCGCTCAGATTGAGGGCACAGGGCTGGTGTTGTCCTAGTCTCCGACCGGTGACGTCCTTCAGTATGTTGTTGCTCTTGATTTTAAAGCCACAAATAATATTGCCGAGTATGAAGGCTCGCGCGGGTTGCGTGATTGCTTCAAAGACTTGGCATCCGGCGCTCCAAGTCAAGGGCGACTCTCTCGGGTCATCAATCAAGCGAGGAAGGAATTTCAATGCCTCGACCCCACCATGGCGGCGCATTTGGCGAGGTCGTGAAAATGGAGCGACGTTTTGAAGGGCTGCGATATATTCATATCCCCCGGCGAGATAATCACCTCGCGGATGGGCTCTCGCAGCTTGCATCCTCAAGGGCTTCTGTCCCGGTCGGAGTCTTCGAAGAAAGACTATCGCGACCGTCCATCGCAGCCCACAATTCAGGTGGGAATGATGGTGTCGCTGTCGCAGCCCCCGATTCAGGAGGGGATGATGGTATGGCCGTCGCAGCCCACAATTCAGGTGGGAATGATGGTGTCGCTGTCGCAGCCCCCGATTCAGGAGGGGACGATGGTATGGCCATCGCAGCCCACAATTCATGTGGGAATGATGGTGTCACTGTCGCAGCCCCCGATTCAGGAGGGGACGATGGTATGGCCGTCGCAGCCCGACTCGTGTGGGAAGGTGACGCTCCGTACTTCCGGGGAGGAGGAAGGCCGCGTCTCGCCTCAAATTTCAAGTCCGGAAGGAAGGCGGCGGTCGATGCCGATCTGGCCAGGGAAATGCTTGGCCAAAAAGTACCCGGCGAGCACCGAGTGCTCGCCACACTTGGCCGGAAGATCGGTGGATGGATCCGATCCTAGCCTTCCGCGAGACCAAGTGATCCCCGACGATGATGCCTCGTTGAGAAAATAGCACGAAGGCCAAGTGCTATACTGTGGGTGGGGACCTATACCACGAGCGTAAACGGAATTCTCATCAAGTGCATCACTCGGGAAGAGGGAGCGCCTCGCTCGATATCCATGGAGGCGCAGCGGGAGCCATATGTCCGTCATTAACGCTAGTCCAAAGCTGCCGCCAAGGATTTTATTGGCCTATCGCCTCCAAGATGCTTGCGAGTTGGTGAGGACATGCGGCTTGTCAATTCTTCACCAGCAAGTCCACCGACCATTTAAGCTCAGCAAACCATCCCGCCTCTTGGTCATTCGCGTCTGGGGTTGATATCCCGGCCCATTCCTCGCGCGCAGGGGCTTCACCCACCTTTTCGTCGCCATCGACAAATTCACTAAGTGGGTTGAAGCTGAAGCAGTACGTGCCATCACGGCTTCGCGCACAAATTTATGCATGTGATATTCACCGCTTTGGAGTCGCCAACCGCATTATCACCGATAATGGAACTCGTTCACCAAAGGCAACATTTTCGAGTTTTGTGATGAGATGGGCACCAAAGTATGTTTTGCTTCGCCGCCCACCCCAAGAGTAACGGTCAAGCCGAGCGTACAATGCATTGGTGTTGAAGGGCCTCAAGACAAGAGCGCTTGATCTACTCACAAGCGGGCGCGCCGATTGAAGAACTTCCGTTGTGTTGTGGTCGCTTGCACCACGCCTACCGGCTACTAGCGAGACACCTTTCTTCTTGGTGTATGGAGCGGAAGCTATTCTCCCATCCGAACTGTCGTTTGGCTCTCCGCGCGTCTCGGTTTTCAGCGAGGAAGGCCACGAAGACATCCGCAAGAAGACGCCAACCTCCGGAAGAAGCCAGGACGCCGCTTCGTGCCGCCCGATACAAGAAAGCCTCAGCGATACCATGCAGCCCGGTCTCGAGAGAACATTGGCGAGGGCGACTGGTCTTTGCGCAGAGTTCAGCGCATGCCGGGTTGCATAAGCCGCCTCCCGCTGAGGGCCCTTTAAGGTGGTCTCAGTATCTCGACCCGGGGCGGTCCGGTTAGCCACTGAGGACGGCCGAGATTGGCAAATTCCTACAATGTGGAGTTGTTGCGAAAGTTTTATCCATGAAAAACTGTAAGTACCCGGTGATTTGCTTTGATCAGCCCCGGGATAGACTTATCCCCCAGCTGATCAGCGGTCATCGGTTGTTGATAATGTTATTATCTCGAGGATTTTCGACTTTGTCATTATTCCTCTTTTTGTGCCCTACGGGGTAGTCTGCTGCATGGATTCTATTGGTCTCTAGGTTTTGGCAATCCTTTGTCGGTCCATAATTATGCCTAGTATCCGTGCCGGGTAAGAACGGGCAACCGGGGAGCGGATTTAGCACAGTGCTTAAATGTGGTTCATACACCTCGGGTTGGCTCACAGAAGCACCGCAGGTCGTTACCGCAAACACTGCTGGCCTAGTATCCTTCCTGGTAGTTCGCTGCTTTACCGCACAATGCTATGGGCCGTGTCTTGGAAAAACGGCGGCAACATGGAAGCCAAAACCAGTGAACCAATATTACCCCATGTGCCGACTTATGTTGTTATGATTCATATTGTATGCGTCTTGCATGATATTTATTTGTCTTTACAATAATCGCATATGTGCGTGAGTAAAACTTTAAAGCTTTGGCTCAATTCGAAAAGAAAAATTTAATGGTCGCTCAAGACTCGTACTGGTCGCCTAGCTTAATTTACCGTCGCCATTGGGGCCGGTCGCCAAGACTCAAATGGTCGCCTACCGCTCAGGGTTGGCCCTCAAGACTCATTGGTCGCCCAAGTGCTGTTGGGGCTGGTCGCCAAGTCTACTGCCGCCTCAAGGGCCGTCGCCAAGTGCTCATTTGTCGCCTCACAGAATGGGGGGTCCACTGGTCGCTCAAGGCTCACTGGTCGCCCAGTCATTAGCTGGTCGCCTAACCGCTGGTTGGGCACCACCAATACATAAGCCGATAAGTGTTTTAAGTAACCTCCGATTGTTCGCTATGTATATGCTAAAATTAATCAAATTATGCATGGTTATCACGGACGCCGTCAAACCCGACGGCTCCTTGGTGATAAAAGAAAAGTCTTCAGTGTGAGCGTTTAGTAAAGTTAAGTGACCAGAGTGTAAGTTGGGCACGGAGCTCAAACACGGCTCGTACACCTCTGGTTGGCTCTTAGAAGCACCGCTGGTTGTCACCGTTGAGCGCGGCCGCCCAAGACCACCCCCGGGACTTATTACTTTCTGCGCCACACCGGGTACGATTCTAAGAGATCACAAGGATTTAAGTTCAAGAGGTTTCACCAATGACAACCTTGCATAAAATCTTGACAAAACCATTACAGGCTCAAGCACAAACTATTACACCTCAAAGTCAGTTTTTGCCTAAGTTCTATGTAACTTGCGCAGTATTATATTTACATTTGTGGTTAGTTGCATGCGACCTCTACAAGAATTTCAGGGACGCTGTCGGGACTTAAAAGCACCGACCGGGCGCCACAATTGAATTTTGAGTTGGTCATTTAGCAATTCCAAAGATGCAATATCAAATAAGCACAAAGAACGCGAGCATGAAGGTAAAACTGAAAACATCCATTACAACTAAAGTTTGTTGAAGTGTTCATACAGTAGAAAAGACCGATCGACAAAAGAAGTAAAAAAAAAAGTGGAGTGGCGGCCCAACTCTTCACTCATCACCCACGCCGATGTCGCCGACGTTTTTTTCCTCCGCCACCGGGTGGCGACATCCATGACCGGCCGCAGACTTGCAAATGCCTCGCCAAGTACTCGGCGATCGCTTGCATCGCGTGCGCTCGGCTCGGCGGCGTTCCCACGATGCCGGTCTCCATCGCCGCCATCGGGTCCAGAGAAGCGCCGCTGGCCGCCCAAGCAAGCCAAAGACAAAGGTGGCGGTCATCATCAAGAACCTCTTGCCCCTCCCGGCGAGCGTGCGGCGAGGCGGTGGCAATCCCCGAGTGCTTCTGCGGCCTGGTTGGTCGTGAGCGCATCGCAGGCGGTGTCCCGAGGGCGTCTCAAAGACCACGCCCAAAGGTTCCAGCATCTTTGATGCTACTGAAAGCTCCTTGAGCATGGTGGCGAGATTGCGCCGAGGCGGTCACCAGACTCGAGGTCTTCAGCGCCGCCTCGCCCTCTCCGCCTGGCCGCCGCATGGTAGCTGCGGCCGCGGTGGTCAACCCTTTCTTGCGCCGCCATCGTGATCCGACCTCTCCCCTCCCGTGCCAACTCGCCGATGGCCTGTCGGTTGCCTCGCCGTCCTGCCCATGCCCACGGCCGTGGGCTGAAGCACCGAGTGAATCAGGTAAATTATCGAGCTCGTGAAGAGCTCAGCTGAACGCACGGCAGAGTGGTGACGGTGTTGGCGGCGAGTTGGCGGGTGCGCCGGCGTCAGGCCGCCGCCGCCTCTGTCGGCTGTGGCGGCTGGCGGCGTCTGGCGAAAGGCTCGCCGCGCAGCGCAGCGCGCTCGCCTTGAGCATCTTGAGGGGCCGCCTTGGCGCCGCCTCAAGCCGAAAGCCGCCATGGGGACCTCAAGCCCGCCTTGTCGAGTGGCGGCGCGGGTCCCCGTGGGGGTAAAGCGTGGCAACGTGGAGGATGAGACCGCGCCATGGAAGGAGTCTGAGGAGGAGAAGGCAATGGAGTTTGGCGCCAGAGCGCTTGGCGCCAGTGGTCGCCGAGCCGCGCTTCTTTGCATTGGCACCGGTGGCGCGCGAGGTATGGCGGCGCCGGAGGTGGAGATACTAGCACCGTAGGAGGCGGCGCCGGTGTGGTTGGCGCCGCAATTGGGGCGACCGGTGTGACCGCCCCATGTGAGGTCACCGCCACCCATGGGCTGGTGGTGGCGGAAGTTTCGCCCGCATGGCGGGCCTTTTTCATGCCCGGACTTGAAGTGTCCGGGACAAGTGGCCGCTTGCCCATCGCCCGATCGGTGGGGGGAGGTGCGTCCTCGATCGCTGGGTATGCATGGCGGCACCACGGCGAGGCCGGTGGAGTCCATGGCGGCAAAGAACTCGACGATCTCGCGCCCGCAGCTCAAGTCACGAGTGGTCGGCCGATGAAGGAAAATTCAGTCGGCCGGGACCGGCGGATGAGCTCGGAGAGCCACCACCGAGGCGTGGCCCATCCAAGTTTCCGCGGTGGCCAAAGTTAAAAAGACCGCGGTTGGTAGGGGCAACACAAAAGAGACATGAATGCGTAAAAAGCCAAAAATAGCGGTGAAATCTTACGGCCAGGAAGGTGCGGTGATGTCGCTGCCGTCAGATATCGCCATGTCGGGCGAATACGGCGACGAAGGGGCTAAGTCTTGGGATACAAAATCCCTAACAACCGGCGCCCAGTTAACCGGCGCCCCGCAGTTATTGATGCGGGTCGCCATTGCCAGAAGCTCCGCCGCCTCTTCGACGGGCGAAGTTCTGCTTCTCGGTGCCGCCCGCTGGCACCCCCCAGAGCTCAACACCGCTGTTGTTGCTGACTGACCATTCGCCGGCCAAAGCTTTCAGCTTGATCTGGCCGAAGGAATGAAGCGAAGCTGCCATCCCATCCCAAGACGGAAATGGCAGCTCCCCAGCAGTTCGCCGTCGGAGGAGGCACGACAGAGAAAGAAGTAGCGAAAAAGTGGGAGATTTGGCATCACCCCCATGAACATTTCACAGAGGTGTGCGAAGATGGCGAGAAAAAGAATGGAGTTGGGGGTGAGGTGAAGGTGATGGATTTCAGAGAAGTGGGGGACGGTGAGGAAAGTCGAAAAAGGCGACACTAAGCTCGCCATGATGCCCCACACGAAGATGATGATCTCGCTTTGGGGCATCTGGGCGAGGGGTCCCGCCCGAAAAAGAGAGGGTCTTCGGCACAATGGTGTGGAGTCTCCCCACTGTAGGAGTCCACCAGAGAAGGTGAAAAGGAGGCGAGCCGAGGAAGCCATGGAAGCAAGAAGGGCAAAAACAAGAAAAGCTTAGAGCAAAAAGATGAAGTTTGCAAAGGGTGCTAAAAGCGTTAATCGCTGGTGCGGATGAGCCTATTTGTATCCCCAATCGCACCGACGGCTCACAAAGGTACAAAACCATGCGCCGCCGTCCCCAAAAATCGGCGGATGCAATGAAGCACAAGAATCGAGGCGGTCGATCTCATGAGTGATGGCCCCATCCAAGAATGCACCGCATTTAATGTAAGATCTCGAGAAGCTCTAAATGTGCGTTTGTGGGCCCGGCTACTGCTCGGCGCATTTTACGCCAGGTACCTCTTCGCCGCACAAAAGCATGCGCGGCCCACGTGGCAATCTAGCAGCGGGTGGGTGTTTACACCCGCCTACAGACGCCGCCCACGTGGCGCGAAGCGGGCGTAGCGGTGGGCGCCCACGCCTTGCTCGCCGACGCGAAAGCACGCCGCCCACGGGCGGCTCGCGGCGGGCGGCGAAAGCACGCCGTTTACGTGGGCGTCGCAGGCCCACGGGCGCGCGGCGGCAGTGGCGGCGGTTACGTGGCCGCTTACGCTTCGCCGGCGCCAGCCCACGGGCGGCTCGGCGTACGGGCGAAAGCGCTTATCACGCGATTCACCGTGCCGGTCCACGTGGCGCGCGGCAGCAGTGGCGGTTACGCACGCTCGCCCGGCGCCAGCCCACGGGCGGCGAAGCGTGGGCGGGCGCCAGCCCACGGGGCGCGGCAAGCAGCACACCTCGCCCACGGTGCCGGTCCACGGCGCGCGGGCGTAGTAGGTGGGTGGCCACGCCGCCGCCGCCGCCGCCACCCTCGTGGCGGTGGGCGAGCACGCCTTGTTCATCCCGCCGCCATGCAAAAGGTGGGTGCGGTGGTTGCCCCAAGTCTCCTTCCCGACGCATCGTGTCGAGATAGGCTGCATTGTATGTGCACGCCGATTCCAAGGAATTCTGCAACAAGCCTGCTCTCGACGCCACACCTACCCGTGGCGGAGGGGTCACATTCCGGAAGAACCGGGCGAAGGCATGCGCTGGCATTGATTAGGGCTGGAGGAACGGGATAGCGCATAAAGGCGAAATAAATGCATGTAAGATAGGGATGGTGATGATGATGATCCCCCCTCTAGCTGACCCATGTAAGCCCGTGCATATAAGGGCGCTTGAGGGCATAGAGGAGGGGGGACAGAAAAAGAGAGAGGAGGAAAAAAAAAGCTCAACAGAAGAGCTGGTCATCGGCAAGCTCTGTAACCAAGCCCAAAATACTCAATCCAAAATCTGGCAGGACGTAAGGTTGTTACCCTTCTTGGAGGGGGTCTGAACCTGGGTAAAATCGGTGTGTGTTCCTCAAATTGAAGGGGCACTAGGATTTGTTAGTGTGAGAGGTACTGGGGTTTCCCTCTGCTAGGTTTGCCAATTACCAAAGCCACCCCCCTATCGAACTAAACCTGGTCTGTAGGCTCGGGCCTGTCAGGTGGAATACACCGATAGCCTCGATAGAGCTTCGTGCTAATGACGTATTGTAAAACGTACTTGTTCACTCGTACAAATAGACAGCAAGCAAACAGGAACACACGAATCAAGAACAGGAGCACACACAAAGTAGGGGGGTAAAGTTCTCTAGCTTCTTATTAGACTAATCTCTTGTACAAAGGAGTGCCCAACATATAGAGAAAATCGCAAGAGAACAGTTCGGATTCGCCCATATATAAAAGATAGATTCTAACCGAAATAGTTACGGATATCTTATCTCATAACAATGCATATGCTCGTTCAACTATACTCCCTCCGTCACTCGTGTACTTCCATCAACACATTTTTGAAAGACTGTATTATTAATCTTTATTGTATCTTTAGATGGTGCGTCTTATTTTATTCTTTAGTACTAAATGATATTAAAAATAGTTAAAAGAAAGATGTATAAAAAATATGATAAAAAGTCATGTCAATATTATAGAATGACGTATATTACTTAAGGCATGTTTGTTTTTGCTTTTAATTCTGGATTCTAGTCCCAAAAGTAAAATAAAAAACAAACAGCTCGGTTTTAGAAATCGATTCTTACAATCTATCCTATCCATATACACTAGAATCCACAATCCACTTTATATGTGTTTTTAGATTTCAGTTTTTAAAAAATCAATTTCTCTACGACCATAATTCAAAATCAACTTTTAAATTATTTAAAAAAATAAACAAGCCATTAGATGGCCCACGCGCCTCTATCAAAATTGCAGCATACTTATGACAGCATGACGCATGGACGCTAAGCTTTCTCATCGCAACATGCGTGCGACGTCGTTGCGTTACTTTCAAGGACAACATATACATTGCGTGTTGCGTTACTTTCAACGACAATATATACATTGCGTGCATGTCTGCATGCATCCACTGATCTCGACCGATAGCGCGTAGCAGGGACGTCGACTGGCATGGACTGGCCCTATATATGCATTATATATATAGGTATGGCATCCAAAAAGACATAATCGGTGTAACACAGGTGAGCCCTTGGTTCAATAAGATTGGAGGCATATCAACTGATTTGATCTTATAATCGGCAAATTTGATCGAATTAAGTGTCTTCAGCTGATTTGATAAAGCAATCAGCAAGACAAATCTAAATAGCTATTACAGCCGACTAGATAATAGATAAAAACTGTTTTTTTTAAGAAGACGATGCACAACAAAATCAGTATAGAAACAAATCTACAATAATTAGCGAAAATTGAGATGATTGAAATCAGTGATGCATAACTTTATTGATCAAGAGAACAAATTAGACAGAGATTCAAAGTCTAAAAGCTACTCCTAGTCGACAAAAAATAAATAAAAGTATATACGAGTTGTTGATTGTCGGTTGGATGATGTCTTTTTTGGCTCGCATTATGTCCCTTTCTTATAGCATGTAGGCCAATCATATTTCTCCCCGGTTCCATATAATTCATAAATTATATTAGTCTTTGTCTCTTGAAAATAACTTCCTATCTTTGAATTGATATTAGTGAGAAATGTCTAATTTTATTCCTAGCCTAATAAATCACCTATATCTTTTTAAATTCTAATGCTAACAATAGGTTAACCAAATTAGTCCTCGTGCTGTCGTGCATGTGTCGTAATCGTAGCGTGTAAATTAGAGGAAAATCGATCGGCAGCATCATAAATATTTAACAGCATTTATATGTTCAATATATGTACGTCGCTAGCATAATGCACCTTAATTGACGTAGATTGATTAAAATAAAATAAGCTCTTTTCACATAATCATACACACGTCACTGCTACAGAATACAACATCATAGACGATTCAAAATTAACATATCAAACATTTTAGTGAACCATCATTTACAAAGTGTCAATGATAAAAAAAAGCACATCACAGACGGTTTAAGAATTGTATGTGAAAATTGTCACCACAAACAATTCTAAATAAAAACCATCTATAATGACACAAACGGTTTAATCATCATAGATGGTTTCAAAGTGGAACTGTCTGTGATGTTTGTGTCATCACAGACAGATCTTATTTAGAACTATTTGTGATCTTGTGTTTTTACTATTTACACTTTTCTATTTACTAGCTAGTCTTAAAAAATGTTAGTCATACACTCTAAAATAAAACAGATTACAAAATTTAAATCATAAGCATATTATTATAACATACATTTCAGAAATCAACCCTATGTTACATATTACATACTACGCACAACGCATCTATTCCAGAAATCAATTCAGATATGTTAACTAATTGAATCCATAACTACAACCCACAAATTCACAGAATAAGGTTCACAAATTAACCCAAATGGTAACTAACAAATTCATACCTCATCATGTCAGGCTGAGTAGCACTCGCATTTTAGATTTATGACCTCACACATTAAGAAGGCATAGAGTTATTATCAAATTTGTAGCAGATTAGCCTATTCTAATGTAGATTCAGTGTATTTTCAAGCCTGTCGATGAAAAGAGTAAAGCCTTATATGTATATAAATTGATAAGTGATAACAATTATTGCAAGATTGATAAACCTCTAGAAAATTGATCTTCTTTGCACCAATAAGGATTTGCATATTGTGGCGTAGAATCTACATTGGTTAATGTCCTTTGGTTGCTGGTGGTACTACCAAAATATAATTAGTTAGTTCTGGAGGTAATATTATGGAGTGTAAAATATTATTATGTACTAGTGGATATTGAAAACTTATGAATATGCTTCAACTGCGATGAGTCCTTGTGTGGCCCTCCACAAGGTTGTGTATATAGACATTGAATGATGTCTCGAGTAATTTTGCAATAGACGTCAAATCGTGTGTGCCGCTTTTTTTGGAATCAAGGTAAAATATCCAGTTCTATCTTGGTATAATTACAAGTAGAACGTAATGAAACCTAAATAGGTATATTGCCATAGTAATTCAACCTAATTTCGAACTACGTGTAAAGTACAAATCAATAAGTATAGCAACCAGTGAAGCACTTACCGTGAGTTGTGGGGTAAAAGAATGAAATTTATTTCCTGTTGAGCTGGCAATGCATTTTTCACGTACTCCTAGACAACTTGTAAGTTTTCATCCATAGTTTGCTTGGACACCATGTATAGAGTAAGGAAACCCAAAGGTTATTTCTCTTTTTTTCCTCAATGATCATGTATCTATGTACACAAAAGCAAGGATCATATATATGATATTTATCGGTATGACATGAATATAGACTATAATTGCACACACTTACAATGTCCAGCATCTGATGAGTGAGGCATCGAGGGCATAGAGGTTGTAGAAATCGAACAAGTCATTCAAGTTGGCCACGAAGAAACTCCCCAAAAACTAGTGCAATAAATGCTCTTCCTTGAAGTTGAATAAGATACACCATACCTGTTGTGCCACTGACTTGTTGGCTTGTTTCATGCACCAATTTTGCAATCTAACGTAAGCTATTGTAAGCATCTACTGGCGCTCTACTAGTACGAATGACTGTCATAGATTATCTTCATAGTCTACATCGATTTGACCTTGTCACCACCTCGCCATCTATCATTGATTATCTTCATAGGAGATGACTAGGCCAGAAGTTAAGTACCGTCCTATGCCATACAGGGCATGGTAGTCGATTTGGTGTCCTTCTTTGGTGCAGCACGTGGCTCCGGTAGTGCTGATAGCTTTGACACAACTGGTAGCTAATGTTGTGCATGTAGCTTTGTTGCTATAGGACGGTCGTCGAAGGAGATATCCCTCTTAGGCTACTAGATGAATGTGCTAATGTGAAGGATCGAGATGGCGATCAGAGGGGGGATGAATGATCCAAAATAAATTTTTTCACTCAAAATTATTCACCCAAGCCCCTAAAGAAAATACTCAAAAGGGAGTTGACGAATATTTATACCAGAGGTACCCCGCAGCAAGGTCTCGATCGGGTCATGAGAGACCCTTCACCTTGCATGCCAGGAGGCGCGCCGACCAGCCACGGGTCGACTCCTCATGCCCTGGCCAGGGCTTGGTCGGGCTCCAAAGCTCAGCCCGGCCGCAGGACGGAGTGCACGCACCTCAGACCCGGCCGTGGTCGGGCCCGGCGAAGTCCCGTGTCAGCAACTCCAGCCACGTCATCGATCGACCTCGAGGTTGGGCCACTCCTGTCTGAACGAGACGACCGTGCAGGGATAGGCGTTCCTTCCCAAGGCAGCACCAGAGGCGCCGTCCACGCAACGCCTACCTCTGACAAGCGTACGGAGGACAGGAGCGCGCCTTCCCAACGAAGCGCCGCTAGCTAACTCTACCGACAGGGGATAGCTGGCTGGACCTGCCAACCCATCATGACATATATGGGGACCCATCAGCTCTGAAGATCGCGAACCGGATCTCCATGAATAGCGCCTCACCGCCTCCTCTCCCAAGTCGTGTAACTCGCTCTCCGCCTATATAAGGAGAGGCAGACCTTCGAGGAGGGGGGCTCGCTGGCTCGCTCACTCGCCACTAACACAACTCCTCATTTCTTCATATCCCATCTCGCTTGCTCCCCGACCCGGCGATCGCTCGAGGCTCTGAGCTTCCCTCACGGACGAAGCGCTAAGGGCCTGTCCTTAGCCCTCGCGTGTAATCTTCCATACTCTGAGCAACGAGATCCACCACCACGAACTGGAAGTAGGGACGTTCAGCCCGAACCAGTATACATCTGAGACTCCTCAGCCCGATTCAGTGTTCATCCGAGACTCCATGAGTCAACCATCAAGGAGAGGGAGCGCGCGGCCCCTTGACCTACAAATACGTCTGCCGGTTTTACGAAACGCCGACAGTTGGCGCGCCAGGTAGGGGCTCGCGCGTCATCGTTTTCGTCTCCAGACTCGATCATCTCCTTGATGGCTCCTTCCACCTGTGACGGTGCGCTCTTGACGCGGAGCCGGACCGGGATCTTCCGGGAGCGCATTCAAAGCGGGCCGAAGAAGGCGGCTCCCGCTCGCCACCCAAAGGGGTGTCCGCAGCCGCCGCGCCACACCAAGAATCCCCGTGGGGAGGACCCTTCACCGCTATGAAGGTTCCCCGACTCGGCATCGTTCGATTTGAAGATCCTGATGGTGACATTGCACCCGGCGCGCGGAATGTGGAAAGGTTAAGGCAACTCTATCTCTAAGAACCTTTCCACTGTTCCTACGCTTTTCTAAAATCCTCCGAGTCCGAAGCGCCGCGCTGCGGCCCGCCCCTCGATCGTCGCGCGCCACTCGGGGGTGGCGCGTGCGCATACCCGCTTGTGCCGGTCCCCCAACCGACCATTAGAACCTCTCAAGGGGAGCCTCCGTCGACCCAGAATACTACGACCGACGCCCAAGTGGCTACAGTTGTGAAGTAGTGCTTTGTGGGAGAAGGGGGCACCCCTGCGGGGCATCCCTTGGTCGTTCGATGCGCTCGCGGATCGCGATTTCCATTGCTATCTTCGTGATTTTTTCTCGAAAGATTAGCGCCGGGACCTACGCTCTAGCCGCCCCCGCGGCTCCTAAAGGCTATGGTAATTCAGCGGGTGCTAATCGTGAAGGAAAGATGTAAGATACTAAGAAAGATGTCCAAAAACACCACACCACTTTAAAACAAAAGAAAGCGGAGGCGCCAGGGGGTTCCTTAGCCAGAGGCGTCATCACCATCCGAGCCGTCGCTGCTCACAACGATGTCGCCCAGCGCCGCCACCTTCTCCGCAGCCGCTCGCACCCTGGCCCGAATCGGGCTTGCGTCTCCTTCGATCCCGACAACGGCTGGCATCGGGTCGAAGGAAGCGCCGCGCCGGGCGCAAGAAAGACATGCTCCGCGACGCCGACGGGCGACCTCGCCTCAGGAACGCTCGCCAAGGCGCGGGCGCTCAGAGGGCATCGGCCGCCTGGGTGAGGCCGCGGGCATACCCCGAGGGGGTATGGTCCAATGGTCCATTTAGCCTCACCCCAAGCGGCTCCAGGCTCCTCCCTATGCTTTCGAAGGCCGGGCGAAGCGTAGACAGGAGGGCCTCGCGTGAGGTCCATAGCTGCCGTGCGGCCGGCCGGCTCCGTCTCGGCGGCCGGCCGAGCTCACCGCGATCAGGTGTCTCTCAAGATCTTAGCGAAGCTCCTCCGGCGGCCCGGTGAGAGCCCGCTCCTGTGCCACCTCCGCCGCAAGGGAAGCGGCCCTCGCAATATGGGCGTTAAGAGAGGCCTCCAGCCGCGCCAATGCGGCTGACAGATCCATCCTCCGAGCCGCCAAAGGGGTGACCCGAGTGACGGCGGGAAGCTGAAGCTGCCGCGCGCTCGTCTCCCTCGTCGTGGCAGCCGTAGATAGCTGCCCCAGGCGCAGACCAGAAGCGCTAAGAGAGAAAAGGGAAAACGGACCGACGTCGAGAAAAAAATCGGGCCACCCGGGCCGGCAGAGAAGAACTTACCCGCGAAGGGGAATCTCGACGCGAAAGTCGACGAAGGCGCGTGACCTATCCCGTCCACGGCACGAAGGCGGCGTCGGTCGCGGGGCCTCTGACGTCGAGGGGCCAAGGGCCCGCAGCCGCCTCCCGCTTCCCAGCCATCCGGTCACCGCTGCCGTTTGCCATCTACCATTCAAGATGCTATAACCCCTTCTTTCTTGTGCTAAAACAAAGGCGCAGGGGGTGAAGAAGTGGCAACGACGGCAAAGAGTGACGGCCCTCAGGTACTCCGTGCAGCCTTTTCAAAGGCAAGGCGAAGTGGCCGAAACGCGCGTCACGCAAGAGGGCTGTGCGCACATTAACTTCGCGCCTTGAGCGACGCGACGCGCTCTCCCCATCCCTCCTGTGGCGCATCAAAACATGAGGGAGCGACAGGACGCTGCTTCGGGCGAACCGTGGCACGACCCCTCGACTTCGGCCACTGGACTGACCGCACCGGCAAAAGACGAGCCTAAACCGTCACGACGTCTCCAGCATGCGGAACAAGAAGCTAAGACAGTCTTTCCCCAAAAACTTCTCGCACGTTTGTTTTTTCGTTCCGAATTTAAAGCACTGTGAAACGATCACAAGCTCGGTCTCGCGACCGCCGGGGCCGTAAGCTCACACACTTTTTTTCGGTCAGTGACCGGCCATTGCGTGGTCCTCCTCAGCGGTAACCCTCTCGACCCGAACACTACGGCCTACGCCCCAATGGCTATGGTTGCGAAGTGGTGCTCTGTGGAAGAAGGAAGTACCCATACGGTGCGACCCGTAGTTGGTCGGGAACACTCTTCTCCCGCGCAAGTGTCGATGAGCGACTTATACCTAAAGATTCCTACACTCACGCGGGTTAGGCAATCTGGTCGGCCATTAGATCCTCCCCAATGGTAGTCCCTCCGACCGAAGCGCCTCTTACCTCGCCCAGCCTACGGTTTGCAGTAGTGCTTGGCGGGGGAACACCCGTGTGGTACGATCCATGGCCGGTCGGAACACTCCTGCCCCACGGCAAGTGCAAGAGAACACTTCATTCCCAAGCAGAAACTTCTTATTTTCCGAGCTTTCCTAAAAGACGTCAACATATCGACCCGTGCTTATATAACCCCCGCGGTTTTTTAAGCCACGGTCATCGAATGTTCATTGTCCCCGGGAAGCACGAAGAATAAGAATCGGACCTATGGAATGATCCGACTAGCCACATGGTTCCCCCACGATGGTAACCCTTCCGACTCAGTCCATGACATTTTCAGGAATGGAAATCGCGAAAAGCATGGGAGCAGCGATGGCAAGAGCCGGGAAAACGCCCTAGCACTCATCAAATCAGCAGGTACCTACCGAAGCGTGTGCAAGCCGGACGAACATCGACCGATTGCCCGCCGATCAAAGCACCGCACGTCCCGTCGCGAACGCCACGATAGGCCGTTGGTGAGATGTATCGTACCCAATCATTTCAATTTTCCTTTAATTCCCGCACGCGCATTACATGCTTGCAGAGATGTCGGGGTATCGCTCAGGGTGAAACGCCCCGCAACCTCCTGATCACCGCCTCCGGGTCGGCTCAAACCGACCCAAGGCAGGAAGAAAAACCCACCTGGCCCTAGCAGCCTCGAGGTGGTGAGAAGGCTTGAATGCCTCACGATTCTGAGACGGCGCGGGTCCCAAAGGCACGATCCACTAAGTGGATCCTAGCCGACCCCAAAGAGCAAACGAGCGAGGGGCAAGTTCAAGGCGAACCCTCGGAGGGTCATTAGTTGGGTTGGCGGACGACCCAATCGCCTTAGCTCGTGTCCGAGACCATACTTCAAACTCTCCATGGAGCCTCGAACGGGTAGCGACCCATTGCGCCCGAAGTTATGAACGGCTCGGGTCCCAGACGGATTGAGTAAAGAAAGGTTTTTTATGGGTCACCCCCAGCGGGTTGGGCACCCGACGCAGGGATCGTCCGCTCGGAGGTCGCTTGATCTCCAGGGCCGACTCGGATAACCCGTTAGCAGCTCCACGAGCACGGTGTTCGGCCGACGTAGGCAAACACGCGTCTGCTCACCCCCTCCAGGTCCCACACCTGCGGACGGGGCGTATACGTGGGACCGACAGCGGCCTCTCCTCTCGCAGATTGCCTCGCCCAACGAGGACTCGAGATGGATGCCCTTCGCCTAGCTCTGGCATTAAACCAGCATGACTAACTCATCTAGCTACGACGTTAAACAAGCATTCGGGAGCCGGAACCTCTCGTGAAGGCATCCGGACCTCCCTGCCGACCACGGCCGCGTCTAGCTACGACGTTAAACAAGCATTCGGGAGCCGGAACCTCTCGCGGCGTCCGGACCTCCCGCCGACCACGGCGCGTCTAGCTACGATGTAAAACAAGCATTCGGGGCGAAACCTCTCGCGAAGGCATCTGGACCTCCGCCGATGCGGCCAAGATCTAGCTATGACGTTAAACAAGCATTCGAACCGAATCTCGCGAAGGCATCCGGACCTCCTCGCCGACCACGGCGCGTCTAGCTACGACGTTAAACAAGCATTCGGAGCGGAACCCCTCGCGAAGGCATCTGGACCTCCTCACGATCGCCGCGTCTAGCTACGACGTTAAACAAGCATTGGAGCGGAACCTCTCGCGAAGGCATTGGACCTCCTCGCCGACCACGGCGCGGCTAGCTACTGACGTTAAACAAGATCCGGAGCCGGAACCTCTCGCGAAGGCATCCGGACCTCCCTGCCGGCCGCGGCGCGTCTAGCTACGACATTAAACAAGCATTGGAGCGGAACCTCTCGCTAAGGCATCCAGACCTCCCCGCCGACCGCGGCGCGCGTCTAGCTACTGACGTTAAACAAGCATTCGGAGCGGAACCTCGCGAAGGCATCCGGACCTCCCTGCCGACCACGGCCGCGTCTAGCTACGACGTTAAACAAGCATTCGGGAGCCGAAACCTCTCACGAAGTCATCCGGACCTCCCTGCCGACCACGGCCGCGTCTAGCTACGACGTTAAACAAGCATTCGGGAGCCAGAACCTCTCGCGAAGGCATCCGGAACTGGAACCCTGCGCGAGGCGGTCAGGCGTCAATACCGACCGGCTCAGCTTCGAGCTAGAGCCCTTCGACCAAGTCGGTTGGACTCGTCTGACCCGGGTAATCCCCCGATCGGCTCGCCGACCCGCTCGGGGGCTACACCCACCGGGTGCACTCGCGCGCACCCGGACGAAACCAAACGACCCAGCTGGTCGGATCCTACACTACCCAACGAAACCCACTGCTCTACGGCGTGGTCAGAAACATCGAAAGGGTCGCAAGAATAGAAGCCCCAAGCAAGCAAAAAGACGACTACATTCGAACAAGGCATGGGGTAACATTCAACTATTGTCCGCCTCCCAAAAATCGGGGGTGGGCGAAAACAAGCAAGAAAACAAGAAGAGCTAGGCGCCGAGCGTGCACCGGACCGCCCGGACGAGGGCGTCCCTCACCTTGGCGAGCTTTGGGAGGACGCCGATCAGCGCGTCAACAACGGCGGCGGCATCACGATCGATGGCGTCGAGCCACGCCTGTTCCGCCATGGCAAGGTCGAAGTCCTCCTGAGCTCATGAGGAACCTCCTCGTCCGTAGGGCGCCGCCGCGCCTCGTCGAAAGCTAAACACCGCCGTGACGCCCACAAATGGAAGAGGGCAATCGAGAGGAAGCCATTGCAATCCCCAAGCATCCCGGAGAGATCAAAGATCTGGGCGGGGAGCAACTACTCAGGCCCCTGCTCTCGCGCCGCCTTATAAACACTCGGCGCGCGGAAGCCGAGCAGACCTAAGTTAAAGAAGGCATGGGAAGTCGAGGCGTCGTCGTGCCTGCGAAGAAACTATGTTGCAGAAATCTAAGGGTCCGTCCGAGAACGCCCACGTTTCCGGTCGGCCCCAGGAGCTACTGACAAATATTTATACCAGAGGTACCCCGCAGCAAGGTCTCGATCGGGTCATGAGAGACCCTTCTTTGTCTGCTGTGATGCGGAGCGCCGACCAGGCCACGGGTCAGACTCCTCGCCCACCACAAGCGGGCTTGGTCGGGGCTCGAAGCTCGACCGGCCGCAGACGGAGTGCACGACCTCCGACCCGATCGCTGGTCGGGGCCCGGCGACATCCGTCTCAAAGAACTCCGCCACGTCATCGATCGACCTCGAGGTTGGGCCACTCCCGTCCGAACGAGACGATCGTGCGAGGATAGGCGTTCCTTCCCAAGGCAAGCACAGAGGCGCCGCCCACGCAACGCCTACCTCTGACAAGCGTACGGAGGATAGGAGCGCGCCTTCCCAACGAAGCGCCGCTAGCTAACTCTACCGACAGGGCATAGCTGGCTGGACCTGCCAACCCATCATGACATATATGGGGACCCGTCAGCTCTGAAGATCGCGAACCGGATCTCCAAGGAATAGCGCCCACCGCTCCTCTCTCCCAAGTCCGTGTAAACCGCTCTTCGCCTATATAAGGAGGCGGGACCTTCAGGAGGGGGCTCGTTGGCTCGCTCACTCGCTTACTAACACAACTCCCTCATTTCTTCATATCCCATCTCGCTTGCTCCCCCGACCCGGGCGATCGTTCGAGGCTCCTGAGCTTCCCCGCTCGGACGAGCGCTAAGAGCCTGTCCTTAGCCCTCGCATGTAATCTTCCATACTCTGAGCAACGAGATCCACCACCACGAACTGGAAGTAGGGACGTTCAGCCCGAACCAATATACATCTGAGACTCCTCAGCCCGATTCAGTGTTCATCCGAGACTCCATGAGTCAACCATCAAGGAGAGGGAGCGTGCGGCCCCTTGACCTTCAAATAAGTCTGCTGGTTTTACGAAACGCCGACAGGAGTAAATGAGAAGGAGCGGTAGCACCGAGCCTAAGAACAATAGCAATAACAGACTCTGAAAACAGCACGACTCAAAAGAAAATTTTAAGGAATCTTTTGATCGGTTGAATAAAAACTCACAAAAATTAGTAAATGTACTCCTAAAGATGTCAGGAACTTATTCCAACCTTCAATCGCAAGGATTGACGTCCAAGTTCCAACCCTTTTCACTTTGAAGGAAGAACACACCAAGTTTGAGCAAAACTCATGAACTTGATCTCAGACTTGCTCGTGTGGTTTTGATGATCAAGATGATCTTAGGTAACCTCCCACATATCCCAGCAAGCACGAACACAAGTCAAAAACTCCACAAACACGATCTAGAGTAATGAATCATTCAAGAACACAAGATCGGTTTTTTACAAGAAAAACACATGGATTGCCTAGATGATTGGGATATAATCTGAAAGAAGATTCATCCAACAATCAACATCCTTGGCATAAGAAACAAAAGCATGTAGAAGGGGGGAAGACAAACCCAAATTGCATAAATCTAAATTGTAAGAAAGTAAGTGAGAAATTTAAGTGCGAAATTTAAGACATAATGTTAATACGTAAGGTAAATCCAAATATAAGAGAAAGTATTTTGGATTTCTGGAAGGAATGTTTACAATGCCTCACAATAAGGTGGGCAAAGCTTAAGGGAGCACCAAAATCTCAAAAATCTTGACAAGGGGGAGGCTACCCCTACCCCTCTATGTAAACTACTCTTGAGTCACTCTCGACCCTTGGATGAGTTCCTTCTACCCTAAGGACCACCACAAAGGGTTAGGATTGACTCATTCACTCATACATGGGCTACCCAAAACTCGCACACAAAATAGTTTTTTTGCACGCTTTTCAAGGCATACTAACTATACCCGCTACTCTATTATCTAGACCGCGATCCAATGGCCCTCCTTAATTTGAGCAGCTCTTAGCTTGCATCTCATTCATTCCTTGTCTTCTAGGTTTGCACTAACTTCATCTCCAATCATCTTTACCTAGTCCCAATCATCCTCCGCCTCATCATGATCTAGCACCGTCGTTCTGTAACCATCAAAAACAAGGAAAACACATCACATAGCATTGCCCAAAATAATATGCAATAAATCTCACACAAATTCCAAAATGCATATCCCAAGGACATCGAGTAACTTTGCTCAGAGTCGAGTCGATGAGTCGACATCGAGTAACTTGTGGCTAATCTAAGGACTCAAGATGGGTTGATGGCAGGGTCTCGACCCGGCAACATCCCTACTCGATACTTAGCGATTCCCAATCTACTCGAATCATTCGACCACAAGCTGGGGAGGGGGGTATTGCTCGACCAAATCAGAACTTGGTAAATGTAAAAGTCCAAGCGATTGAATGAACCCTTCACTCGACCCGACAACATCCCTACTCGATACTTAGTGATTCCCAATCTACTTAAATTATTTAACCAAAAGCCATCGGGGCATTACTCGACCAAGCCAGAAATTAGGAGTAATCGACCAAGCACTTGAACAAACCCTCTGCTTGGTAGAGTTCATACCTCAACTCAAATTGCTTCAAATTAAAAATCTAATTTAAATCAAACTCAAGCCAAAGCATACCAAGTTCAGATTTAGTCAAATACTCATCACCAACAAGGGTAGACCTTCATATGGTCTTTCACAATGGCATCCCCTAGTGTCACAATCTCGTCGTTTTGAGGCATCTCCAGCATGACGGCCTTGTAAATTTTATACACACCATTGATATGGACCTTTGCATAACTCGGAGCTACCATTTGATCGTGCACAATCACCCCTTGACCGAATGGATATGCGCGAACCCAAGTAGCCTATAGGGGAATGGAGCCGTTGGCAATCCTCACTTGGAGATTACATGGCATAGCCATTTACATAAAGGTACACAATTAGCTAACACATCCAATAGGTCTATCTATGGAGCATTGCAGACATATATATTACCTGAATGTCATCAACAGAAAATTTAGCATCGAACGGTTAGTTGGGCTAAATTACATCTATGCTTCTAGGGCTTGCACATTTTGTACGTGCCTCTCTACAATCACCCTTTACTCCACCCTTTCCTTAAGGCTTCTTAGCTGATCATCAAATTGTGGTCTCAGCCTTTCCTTAACCCTTTTCTTAATGAATGCTACTAGTTGTTCCTCGCGCTCGACTTTGGTTTTCTTCCTACTCTGGTACATGTCAGAGTCTTGTGAAAATCCTATTTTTAGGGAATGAAAACACCTTTGCTTTGTGTGTGACCAGGATGCTCCTTGTTTCCCAAAGTCGTGGAGAATATGTCTTTCTCCTTGTCTGCTTGAAAAAAACCCTAGGAAGATTATGTACTCAATAGTATCCGTATCCAAGATCCCAACATGTTATTTCACTTCTAATATTATATATGGACTAATTACAAACTATGTAGTTCGGTATCTTACCAGGCGTTCGGACACTTTCTCATTTGTGGGGTTTGCAAAGGACATGCCACCAAAAGACGTGGGATGTGACCTCGCTCTAACATAGTTTTGGATGCACAAGTCTAAGATTGAGGCAAATAACAGGGAGACCTCCTTCTGTATTGTCTCGTCCTCCTCCTTCTTCCTTTGCACGATCTTACCCACGTACCTAGTGGTGCCTAGTCTATGCAAGTGGGTGTTTTTCGCTGAACAGTCTTATGCACTTCACTTTGATGCACGAATTCTTTTGTCATCTTCATCTCAACAAATCATTCCCAAATGTTTTCAGTGGTGAACCCATACTTTTAGAATAGAGTCATTTCCTTATTCACATAATTAGTGACAAGGGTGCTCTTCAAGTTCTTCTACATCTTTCCCACCACTAGCAACACATACCATCGTAGTGCATGCATGGTGTCTTCTGGAAGAACGATGTGAAAATTTATATCACCAGGCTATTGCGCTCCTCATCTGTCAGTGACTTATAGGATGGATAGATGGTGGGACTCTTTCCCGTCTAAGTATCCCGCACAATGTCTGGGATATGCCTTAGGAGGCACGGTAGGGGCCCATCCTATGGATCAACCGCCATGATGGTATATCGGTTCTAGGGCCTTTTACTTAGCCCTCTTGGACTGTGCCTTGGTATTTCTATATTCGTCTCATCATATCCAATCGGTGGTGAGGAATGAGGGAATATCATCTTATTTTTAACCAGATTGTATCAGGTCTTAAAAGATCAGTTAAGTTGGTAAATCTACAATTCACAGACAATCATATAAGAGGAAATAAAGTAAATTTAAGAGTATTATTTAGAACAATGAAATCAACAATCAAAAAGAGTTTCTTTATTCTTTACAACAAGGAAAGAGATTTGATCACTCCGCTCTCTTTATGAGAAGAGTATTGTTCATAGTTGAATTTCTCTTCCTTTCTTAACAACATTTTATTAGAGATCAGGTTGGATGGTTATTATTATCAGCACTTTATTTGTGGGATGTGAAATATTTTTGTTTACTAGGGATATTATAGTTCTCAAAAAAATTTATCTTCAAAATAAGGAAGAGAAGAGGTCACTTCGCCCTCTTTTGCCACTCCATTTCAGAATTTAGCATGACTCAATCTACCTTTTATTTTCAGAATAAGGAAAGAGAATAGGTCACTTCGCTTTCTTTCCCCACTCTATTTCAAAATTCAACATGACTCAATCTGTCTAATCATCATAAAATAAAAATCTAGCCCCTTTACACAATAGCATAGGGTATGGACAAAGTGCTCGTAGGTGTCGAATCTACCCCTTGCCGCAAGGTGTAGGGCTACTAGAGATTAATCTCTTACCTCCACACACCTAGTGTCAAATAATCACAATTGTACTTCAACAATTAACTAAGTAAATAAAGTCTTGAACTCTTACATTCCTAAATTATGCTACGAACAGAGCAATCAATATACTTAGCAATAATCAAAAGTGCATCACAAAGAACACTGAATAAATTGATCAAGATAAAAGACAGTGAAGCAATACTTTCTAGCACTATTTGGAAGCAACACTTTCTAGCACTATCAGTTCAAAGCTATATTTACTACTTTAATTGTTTTAGTTCATCAAGGACCCATTGCATCATAATGCAATCAAAATGGCAGCAAACAATGAGAAGGTCCCCAAGACAATTAAATTGTTTGGGCCCTTCATGTGCAAGGTACTCAAGAAAATTAAATTGTCTAGTCCCTTCGCAAGATAGTAAAGAGTACTAAAATTGAATAGAAGAACAATTCTATCCTAACAAACAAGAAACAGAGATAACCAAGAAGATACTACTAAACTGCAAAATAGAATCCTAAACTATGAAACAGAGATAGCCATTAAAGGTCTTATTTTCCTCCTTATCAGATTAGATTCAACAAATTTATGTCATTATGTGTACCAGATCATGTGTGTGCAACTGTGTATGCAAATGGAGTGAGAAAAAAATAAAGAACAATGATGCAACAATACAGGAATCACCCAATAAAGTTTGCACTGGATGCAATGCCTCTGTAGTAACAATTGATACAAAGTATATTTGGCTATTTTAATAGTAAGCATAAGCACTTACACCAAACAAAGCAATAGGTGATATAGCTAAGCAAATCCAACTAGAACTAAGACTTAACAAAAACATGAGCTTGTCAGCTCAAGTATTGTTTCCAAGTTTCCAACAAAAAGCCAAATGGATATGAGAGGGTAACAGTGAGATATTTAGATAAACCCACCTCTGTACTTTGAGAAAGATAACTCACTTTTGATACAACATTAGGAATAGATAAACCTGTGATTGGCTCTTCCAGTATTGATGTCTGGAGAAACAAGTTACACGCTGAGACAATATTTAAGAGGTTGGAATAATATTAATATGATGCATGTTTATAAATGAAATAAAAAAATGTGAACAGTTTGGGTGAAGTTACGAAGACAGAGTGCTTAAACCCTATTTTGAAACTCAACTTTAGAATTTGCTTAAAGATGAAGAAATTAAGTGGTATCAATGATCAAAAGAAAGTGATCACCTGGAAGGAGACAGTAACACTAAGTACTTTCAATTGAAAGCTACTGGCAGAAAAAGAAAGCAAGGAATTTTTAGTTCAAATCAAGAGGAAGGTGTGATAGAAGAGGGAGAAGATTTTAGATTTATCTGTCAAGCTAAAGCCTTACTACGACATATAACCTTAAGCTACTACTATGTAGATTTTAGGACTAATAAGTTTACAATGGCTTATAAGTGCTAAAATGAAGATTACAGTTTCAACTAGGCCAAAGTGACCAATCTCACGCTTGAGTGCTTAATTGTACCAGAACAACAGTGCACAATGACACATGAGAGATTGCGTTCAAATTTAACCTTCAGTTGATATATGCTTAAGTCAAGCCAAACGGTTAATCTATTTCTGGGTTCATCTGGTAAGTCAAGGCAGAGTAGAGTTGGATACAGGACTTCCAGGATTAAAAGGCTTGTAAACTGAAGAGTCAATTAACAGTTAATTAACATGGTCATCAGATTGTCACTACACATCGATGTAGGATATAAAGATGCTATTATGTAAACCATAGAAAAGTATACCACTATGTAACTTAACTCTGTTTGCGCTACTTTCGTCTACTTGCCGTTCAGGGTATTTAACCTTCATTGCTGAATCATATATGGCTTAACAAGTACACGATAGAATTCATTGCATAGTACAAATTCTTTTAGGAGTTAAACAGGCCGAATAATAAATTATTTCTGCCGGTTTTCTATTTGGTCGAAATGGAAAAGCCTGTATTTCTTAAGCCATAGCACATTAGAGATGAGAAATTCAAGGTTATTATCTCTCTCTACTCTCAACATGTTACTATTGTATTGCAGCTATACCAACCCTTTACTGTAATTTGATTCTCTATGAAATGAAGAAGAGTGTACATCATATGGTTTTTTTTTTTCATTTGTCTAGTGCTAAGCAAACTAGTTTTCTGTCTTAACATCAGGTTCTGCAATCTTTGAACCCTACAAAGCAAACTGCTACCTCACAATAACTTGGTTTCAAATGTTTGTATCTTAAAGAAACATCTAGCATTTTAGTTTCACTCTTAAAGACCACAACATGGACCAAATAAAAACAGAGAGCACTCATGCATGGGCGGAGGTCGCGGGACAAGGTGGGTGTGGTTGGAGTTGGGCGACGCTGGCGCGGGACGAGGTGGGAGTTGTCGGAGGTGGGCAATGCTGACGCGGGACAAGGCGGGAGCGGCCAGAGGCGAGTGTAGGTGGGCGACGTTGGCATGGGATGTGGCAGCTGCACGTGCACGATGAAGCTAGCCAGGAATGGGTGGAGGTCATAGCACGAGGCGGCCGCTGCTGGACTTGGGTGAAGAGGCAGAGGGCGGCGTAGGGGGAGGGAGCCGGCTAGGGTTAGGGATAGGATCGAGGGGAGGGAGTTGGGTTAGGGCCCAGGGGAGGGTGCCATTGAGGGGGAGGTCGCCGCCAAGGGAGAGGTCGCTGTCAAGGGGGGAGGGGAGTGGGTGCAGGGAAGGTCACCACTGAGGGGGAGGCAGGGTAAGGTTAGGGCACTCATGAGTGAAAAAGGAGACAAGCCTTGGGCACTGGTGAGGGAAAATGTGACAAGCCTGGGGAGGCAAGGTATATGTTTGCTGACACCATCATAGACGGTTCTGGGCCTAAATATTCTATGATGACGGCTTAGGCCCAGAGCCGTCTGTGCTGAGGGTTTTTTTTAGAGACGGGGCAAACAATTTAGGCACAGAACCGTCTGTGATGAGGGTTTTTTTAATTTTGGTCACAGCTAGTTAGTAGTGATGAGGTTTAAAACCCACTTTCCATTTAGGCCCTTTTTATATAATAATCCTTGACTATACGTCGACAAATCAGCCTTTCGGACTTAAGCCCATAATGCGCCTGACAAAAGCCCATTCCTATCCAAACGGTTAAATCTTCGACTAGTTTAGTCAAAGATGGTCAAAATTAGCTTCACATTAGTCGTCTCCGACCAGTGATATGGCCACCCCAACCAGCGAACTGGTCCGGGGCAAGTGGCTTTTCCTGCACAGCTCTCCATGAAGATAGTTTTCTGAAAGAAACACACAACAACCTATAAGTTATTACAAGAAATAGCGTCCTTTGGCAAGAAGACACTGTTTGATAGAAAAAGTGTCTCCTGATTACAAGGAACCCTTCCAAAATTCAACTGTCATCCCTTCATCAAGGATAAATAGGGGGTCAACCCACGTTGTGGAGAAGAATTAACATAGACAGCAAGCATCACCGCAATCTCGCATAAAACATCATATGTAATATATGATTGGCTCTCTAATCACGTAGATCATTTTGTACTTAGATATTTTGTCACAGCCCGCTTGGCTAATAAAGAAGCTTTCGCATTATTTCCATTGTGTTCGTTTCGATATTCAGGGGCCCATACATAATAAAATTTACATAAGCTCGGTTAAGATACCCAATGTTTTGGACATCGACAATTGGCATTAGAAGAAGGGCCTCTGGATACTGAAATCAAGTAATTCTTCTTAATGGATTACGAGAAAAATTGGTTCGACCTCGTTGATTACACCCATCTCACTACTGATGACGAGCTGACAGAAGAGCATTGTAAGTGCGACTTCTATTCTGAGTATGTTACTGCAGAAGAGTTGACAAAGATTGAGGTAGAAATTGAGGACAAAGAACAATCATCCTACTCGCCAAAAGGTAAGAATCTTATTACTCTTCTAGTAAATTTAGAGGAAGAAATTCAAGAGGCATGTTCCATGAAAATTGATAATGAAAATATATCAAAGGATAGTAATAACCTTCTGAACAATTCAATCTCAGAAGATCATCTCCAAGGTTTGGATTAGACACCTTCATCGGATGAAAATGAAGGATTAATGCCCTCGGTCTACTCGGGTTTCCACACTTGTGCAATCACCAGTGAAGTAGATGGGCAGTAGGTGGAATGTGAAGAACATGAAGCCTAGGAAATTGCCCAAAAAACCACTCAAAGTAAGTACGAGTAACGTATGGCAGAAAAGCAAAAATCTATTGACGAGGTTCGATGCTCATATTTTCAAAATCAGCCAAGTACCTTACGGAGACCTTAGGTCTTTGGAGGTAGCCTCATCAAAGTACGTTCATTACGTACCACCTCCACAAGCAGTGGCAAGGGACCACGACTTTGCTCAAAGCAGTTCGCAGCAAACGACCTCCATTAAGAAAATTCGCATTTATTCAAATGCAATTCTTAATCATCCAATGGACGGTGGAGATGCACTAAATGCAACTATTATATAGTCCATTGCTACTAACCTATAAGAAATCACGAATGAAGTACAAGTAAGGTCTGTGTCTACAAGATGTCAGACTAAATCCTGTGTGGGGGATCCTCGTCTAGTCGGGACCATCAAGGTGCTAGTCATCAGCAAAGAGAAGGCCCACGACGGAGAAGTGTTTTTGAACGATTAACCCTAGGTGAAACTTCTAATTGTGGTCAGCAATGACTACGTTCTCCTGAGAACCTAGACCAAATTCCTAATGTACAGTTACGTTCTAGTCTGTATACAGGATGTAAAGTAGTTTTGACAGAATCTAGAATCCATCAGAATTCTTACAAGTCTATACAACCGCAATCCAGGCCGCTGGAGGTGATGAGAAGGTACTGGCTAACTACTTCCTATTGCTTAAAACAGATTAGCATGAACTTGGCTGTTTAATTAGCCAGAGGGTTCCATTTACAATTGGGAGAATATGTGACATGCTATTTTAAATAATTTTAGAAGTTGCTATGCCAAGACTGGTAAAGAAGATGATTTACATCGTCTTCACCAAACTTCTAGTGAAATTTGTGATAGTTTATTAAAAGGTTTGTAGAAGTACGCAACACCATTCCTAATATCTCTGATAGCTTTGTTATTCGTGCATTCAAGTAGGCTGTACACTATAAAAGGTTCACTGAAGACCTCAACATTCATCTGCCATCTACCATACAGAGCTTTTTGATATGAAGGATCGATACTCAGATGCAAACGAGGCTATTGAATGGAACCAGATGGTTGATTAAGGCCATGCTCCACCACTACCTGGTCTCCCCATATTGAAAGACCAGAAGATGAAAAAAGTCTCTAAATCTAAAGATCATAAAAGGGAGAATAAGAAAAAGAAAAATAATAGAACGCTTAGCATGAAGTTGCAGGAATTGCAGAACGACTATCTATCAAACCCCGGAATTTACCATACTCTACGTCATCAAGGTTCCCTTTTGCATCACGCAGCATCTGATCTAGATTCTCATCGTGCAACCTATTATCATCGGAAGCACAATCGATATCATCTGGCATATCATTGACTTTGTCGACAATGTTCATACTACCTGCTTCCTATGTAATCTACTTCATGCCATGACTGGTCCAACATGTATACCCCTTTTGAAACCCCTTAGAATTAAGTGTGTTTTGATCTGTTGAGTTTCAAAATATCCTCAGATTCTCACAATTAATGCATGGATAATACATAAATAGCACCCTCTTATTGAACATATTGTCCTTTGTAGCTCTTCTAAAAGCAATGACGCCATTAATATACTTGGCATCACACGGTTCTTAATGTACATCTAGTTTCGATCTATCTACGCTACGCATATAGCAATTAGTGTTAAATATTGAAGTACAATAGGTGTGCGTATACACACATTCTTAAATTATACACTGCTAGCTACATCTTGAATATAATACAATTATATAACCAATTACTATCTTAGATCACAAAGAACAAATGGATCTACAAGCTAGATCTAAACAATCTTTAAATGAATTCTCTCTTTACAATCACTAAGACCACATGGATCTAAGAGCTAGATCTAAACAATCTTTAAATTCTCTTCTTACCAAACTAGATCTTGAATATAATGCAATTAGAACCAATTAATAACCTTAGACCATCAAGAACATATGGATCTATAAGCTAGATTTAAACAATATTCAAATTCTCTCCTTACCAAGCTAGATCTTGAATATAATATAATATCATATAATATAATTAGAACCAATCGCTAACATTAGATCGCAAAAAACAAATGGATCTACAAGCTAAATCTAAACGATCTTCAAATTCTCTCCTTACCAGTTAGATCTTGAATATAATGCAATTAGAACTAATTACTAACCTTATATCACCATAAAGAAAAAGATCTACAATCACCATTCCAAATCAATGGTTTTCTTTCACCGGATCATCTCACAGCCACAGCCACATAAAAAATAGATCCGAAAACCCTAAAAACACTATGTGAGTCGGGCTCTGAATTACATATATATTTCTTAGTCACATCACAGATGTTTTTTTTTTGATAAAACTGTCAGTGATAACACGTATAGTCATCACTAACAGTTTTAACCAACAATTGTTAGTAATAAAAAATACTAACAGTTTTTAGTTAAAACCGTGAAAGCATCGATCACTAATGATTTTAGGTAAAAACCGTCAGTGATAGTAACACACATCACTGATAGTTTTTGACTAAAACCGTCGGTGAACGTGTCATAATTGACGGTTATTGGGCAAAAGTTGTTTGCGATACCAACAGTGACGAGAGGTCTAATATAAAGGTTTTTTGTGGTAGTGTGACACAAACATTATCGTAGCGACGTCTCTTTTACCGCCATGTTTTTCAAAGAGAAGGTTTGAAATTGCTGGCCATTGGAAGAACTAGGGCAACACAAAATTGATCCGTCGACGGGAAATAATGTCGCACCATATGTCATTCTCCAGTCATCTGTGGCTGATGCGTCCACAAGCTTCTAAGAAAAGAGCTGTCGGGAGAAAGGGAGAGGAATTGCAACAGCCTTTTTGGCTCATCTGCTGCCGTTGACCTGGTCAAGGCATAAACGATGCTCTCTCATGGTCATGGCTGTGCTGCACAGTCTACAGTATACACACAGAAAAAGCCGAAGAAGTGAGCACAGAATGTGGATCCCCTCAGGCCACAGACAAGGAAAAAGGAGAGAAGGATCTCCAATTCTTTAGTTCGAGTGTTATACATATTATCTATCCCCCTATTAAAGCTTGCAAAGTTTCTGGATGGAGAGCCAATCCAAGTGTCACTTTTGCCCATTTTGCAAAAAACCCTCTATGTTTCTTGAAATTACGGATAGGTCCCTGCAAATTACGAAGTTCCTTGATGGAGAGCCTATCCAAGTGTCACTTTTGCCCATTTTGCGAAAAACCCCCTATGTTTCTTGAAATTACGGATAGATCCCTGCAAATTACGAATAGGTCCTTCGCGATTTTTTGTGAGAGAAAGATTTTCTTTTCCGAATCGCATTTGGGTCCCTCGTCTTGCTTTTCTGGAAAAAACCTCCGTTAAATTCAAATCGCGAACAAGCCCTTTTCTAATTTTTCAGGATAGCGAACAGGTCCAAAAACGTAACATTTAGGTCCTTACTCTTTACGTCTAGGTCCTTTCTCCGTTTTTCTCGGGAAAAAATGTTTTCGCCACCGAGAAAAATGTGTTCACTCTATCTCTAGACTTTTTCCTCCGTTCTTTAGGAAAAAATATTTCCGTGCTCGTTTTTCAGGAAAAAATGTTTTCGTGCTCGTTTTTCAGGGAAAAATGTTTTCGTGCTCGCTTTTCAGGAAAAAATGTTTCCATGCTCGTTTTCCTCGCTTTTCCAAAAAAAAAATTAGTAGTCTGCTTTTTTCTCTGAGAAAAACACAAATTTGTTTTTCGTTCACGCGTGCAGCAAAATTTGTTTTCGTGATTCGTTTTTCTCCGGAAAAAACATAAATTTGTTTTCCATTCACGCGCGCGGCGTGCGCCGCGCTTATTGTTCTAGTACGTATCTTAAAGTTGGCAAAGTTCCTGCCCAGTTAGTTATGCCACATGTCGCTCCTCCACAAATGCACCTTCAAAAAAAGTGTAATTACGTTTAGGTCCTTTCGACGATTTTTTACAAAAAAAGGTCTTTTGATTCAGCAAAATTGCGAATCTTTCGTAAAAAGACCTTAAATAAATACCAAAAAAAGCCTAATTACGTTTAGATCCTTTCGGCGGTTTTTTTACTAAACGTGCCTTTTGGTTCAGTAAAATCGCGAATCTTTTATGAAAGGACCCTAAGTAAATGCAAAAAAGAGCGTAATTACGTTTAGATCGTTTCAGCTATTTTTGGCGAAAAGGATCTTTCGATTTCGCGCAGTCGTGGCCAGTTTTTTTTAAAAAAACATCGCCAAGAAAAACAAAAGTTTATTTTTTTCAGAAAAAAATCTGGGTCAAATTTTTTTGCTAGGTGCGGCATCGCGTGCCTCGTGTCCTACGTCCGTGAGCGCCCCTCAAAAAAATGTATAATTACGGGTAGGTCCTTCCAACGGTTTTTTTTATGAAAAGGACCTTTTGGTTCAGCAAAATCACGAATCTTTCGTGAAAGAACCCTGAGTAAATACCGAAAAAAAAGCGTAATTATGTTTAGATCATTCCAACTATTTTTCATGAAAAGAACCTTTTGATTTCGCGCAGTCGCGGCCAGTTTTTTAAAAAAACACCGCTGAGAAAAACAAAATTTATTTTTTTTTCAGAAAAAATCCGGATCAGATTTTTTTGCCGGGCGTGGCATCACACGCCTCGTGTCCTCCATCCGCGAGTGCCCCTGAAAAAAATATAGTTACGTGTAGGTCCTTTCAGTAGTTTTTTTGTAAAAAGGACCTTTTGGTTCAGCAAGATTCAGAAAAAATCCGGGTCAAATTTTTTTGCCTGGCGTGGCATCACACGCCTCGTGTCCTCCATCCGCGAGTGCCCCTAAAAAAAATATAATTACGTGTAGGTCGTTACATGTCATTATTGTTACTGTAATATGATCAATGTTAGAGTTTAGGTTTCGTAACTTACGTCTCCTGTTCAAGGGTGCTTGTTTATAAATATACTAAAATAACATATTTATAATCAAGAAGTCTTGAATTGTCCACGTTTTTTTAGATAGTTCGAGGATATATGGTTTGGGCAAGTTCCTAAGCTATTGTACAACTACAGAGAATGTTTCGACAGCATCTCCCTAGTGTTCTTCAGATAGACACCCTCTTGACTTGTTAAGACGTGTATTTAGAGAACAACAGGAAGGTGATGCCAAAATTTTCTCTAGAGTTTTACAATGGCTTAGAAACATATCCGAACCACATATCCTAGAATAGGATTAGGACCTAACCTAATTAGAAATTTGGAGTCATCGTTGGTACGTACTTAGTTGGTGCGTAGAGTGCAGACTTAATGCCCAAAAGGACTAGTATGACGACTAAAGAACCACAGGAGACCTCGGAGAATCCTTCTATCAAGAAGGCAAATTTGACAGAGGCCACAACGCCCCCTCAAATACATGGAAAGCTTGTTCTGACCTCAAAGACTCCTTCTGTCTAGAAAGCAAAGTTGATAGAGGCCACACAACCCCCTTGAGATTATAAGAGGTACATACATGGAAAGCCCCTTGTTCCTATCAACAAATTGAATGCTCTAGGTATGTGCACTCGCTTACTCAATAGATCTTATATTGACAAGGTGAATAAGGCCGAGTGTCACGTCGATTTCAATGTGAGGTATTAAGGGGGACATTTCCACCGCAATGAGCATGAGTCATTTCTAGTGAGTTTTGAGGATCTACTCTATTTGTACAACCTGAAAGCCATTGATAGTCCTTCTGTACGATCCTAAACGCTATGAGTATCACACCACACAATATGAGCCTATTACTGTTATAGTATTTTGTATTATGTTTTTAAGAATTGACATGAGTTGCAGGATAATGAGGCAGCGAACCATGATGGGTCAACCTCGAGATGGTGTCTACAACCTGGCTAGGCTTTAATTGGAGTTCCTTGCCAACTACATCAAGCAAGCATTGCAAGCTGAGGTGAAAAAGAACTTCATTCTACTCCCGTACCACAAAGAGTAAGTACTACTTTACCCTTCAATTACGTGTATGCACTTAAACCGTATATGAACTTATTTTCTTACACTGCATACCATTTAATAAGCACCCATTGGGTTTTACTCTTAGTCACTCCGATTAAAAACAAAGTCTACACTTTTAACTAGATTGAGAAAAGACCGATGGCCTACACGATCAAGACTATTTTGTAGAAGTAAATACATTCCTCTAGCCTAACACTTTCTATATTTAACTACATTCTTTTTTGCCTCAATGGCATCTCTCTAATGTATGTAGGGTTTTCTTGTCTTACATTGCTAAAGGAGGGCGGCACGATGACAAACAAGGTGATCAGCTAGAGTGGAAGCTCTTCAAGATACAAGTGCTTAGTGTAGGAGTATTTTATGATATCTATTCTTCATCTTTTAATTTGACTTTCTTTATTCATAGTGTCATCAATAGGGGTGCGACGATCTGTGCGGCTTCTACGTCATGCATCACATGCTGATCCTAGTCGATAGCGCACACTATTTCCCTAAGGTATATGTATATGCGTAGTACACTCAGTCTTTTACATACAAATTTTAAAACTTAAATTAGTGTACTTATTTCTATTTTACAGAAGATCGATATCCCCTCAAGAGCATACAAAACAAAGATTTCAACAAATTAACAGACCATATATGCCAATAGTACTAGACAGAAGTTCTAGCGGAGGATGGTAGGTTTAAAGACCCGACAGGCTCTTACTAGTCTATATGTAAACAATATTATATCATGTGAATTTTATATGTGTACATTGTTAATTATATTTGTGTTCTATATTGTTTACAAATGTGATATGTGTATTGTAAAGTGTTTATGTTCTATATATATTGTGAATGTGATATGCATACTGTGTGTATTCTGTGATGTTTTTGGTAGAATGTACAAAGAACAAACACCACATCATAATCGATTCTAGCTCGGTACAGAACATCACAATCGATTCTGAATTCAGAACCAATTGTGATGATCAATTGTCACTATCAGGCGAAAACCGACTATGATTGCGGCTCCTCATCTCTGTCTAATGACTTTGTATTATACCACTAGAGTCGACTGTGATAACAAAAAGAATAGATTGTGATGTACATTTCTATAGTGGTGCTCTAACGTGAAGAGACTTAATTCGATGCAAGATTTGAAATTAACTAGTATGAAGTCTCATGATTGTCATTTGTTGATGACATAGATGCTCTCTATTGCAATTAGAAGTATTTTGCCGATCATAGTCTAGGAAACAATCATGAGATTGTATTCTTTCTTTAACACAATTGCTCAGAAGGTCATCGATCTTGAAGGACTAGATACTCTATTAGTTGAGGTGATGATGACTTTGTAATCTTGAGATGTATTTTCCTCTGTCATTTTTTGATATTATGGTCTATATCATTATTCACCTTTTAAGAGAGATAAAGATGTGTGGACCTGTGTTCCTACGTAGCATGTACCCGTTTGAGAGGTACATGAAAATTCTCAAGTAGTGTGAGACCCCAGATTTACCATCCGGAATCTCCTGTGTATTTCTGTACTAGTCCCAGATCAGTTGCTAGTACACACAGTGAAGCAGTGATAATCATAACCAGAACAGAACGAAGTAATAGCATAAATATAAAGTACCAGCCACATGGCTATTTATTACATCTCTTGGTCACATGACCATAGTTCAAAGCAGCGGAAATAAATAACAAAAAGGTAAAATCCAAAAGACACCACAGGCGACGACTAGGAGCGCGCACTCAGTTATCCTGGCGATCTTCATCAAACTCCATTTGTTGATGACATAGATGCTCTCTATTGCAATTAGAAGTATTTTGCCGATCATAGTCTAGGAAACAATCATGAGATTGTATTCTTTCTTTAACACAATTGCTCAGAAGGTCATCGATCTTGAAGGACTAGATACTCTATTGGTTGAGGTGATGATGACTTTGTAATCTTGAGATGTATTTTCCTCTGTCATTTTTTGATATTATGGTCTATATCATTATTCACCTTTTAAGAGAGATAAAGATGTGTGAACCCGTGTTCCTACGTAGCATGTACCCGTTTGATAGGTACATGAAAATTCTCAAGTAGTGTGAGACCCCAGATTTACCATCCGGAATCTCCTGTGTATTTCTGTACTAGTCCCAGATCAGTTGCTAGTACACACAGTGAAGCAGTGATAATCATAACCAGAACAGAACGAAGTAAAAGCATAAATATAAAGTACCGACCACATGGCTATTTATTACATCTCTGGTCACATGACCATAGTTCAAAGCAAATGAAATAAATAACAAAAGGTAAAACCCAAAAGACACCACAGTGACGACTAGTAGCGCTTTCGATTATCTGGCGATCTTCATCAAACTCCTCGGTATAGAACTCATTGTCTTCAACTGCATCCTGGTAGTTCTCTGATGACAAAATTTTGTGTAGTATGTGAGTACAAACGTACTCATAAGTCCGAGAAAATGCAACATGTAGGGCTTTTCAAGGAAAGGCTTAATAGGGTTCTTTTGCATAAAGCCAAGTTTCATCAAACTATACTTATTAATAATTTTCACAATGCATATTTTAAACAATTATTTTAACAATTGAATTATTTAATATCCTAGTGAATGTTCTATCCACCATCACTAGTATAAAGGCTCTATCATACATTTAAAAGATTAAGGTAAACCAACTCATGACTCTATCCGTCATGATCAAAAGCAGTTCCATCTACGATTGGCTCAATCCGCCAAATAAATATCCGAGAGTTCTATCCACTCCGAATCCCAACACATCAGTTATTTTAAAACCAAAACCAAGTCTACGGTATGAAAGCATTCTTCGCTTTGCCCTTGACCGTAAACACGGCTATTGAATAGTTTTAACTCGCAGAGGTGTACAACTTTACCCACAAGACATGATCATCTCTTTAGTGCCACGCGATTAACACACTTCCTTTGGTGTCTTTGGCAGAGAGATCATGACAAAACCTTTACAATGTATCGCCTAACTTGACTCACCACCGAGGTTTCACCACTATTAGGGTTCCATCGCCCGATATAAAGCCCCTCTTGCGCCGTGTGGGAAAATACAACCTGCCTCCATCCGGCACCCACATTCCACCATCTGGTGAGTCTAAGTTAGGTTTCTACAAATTATTCAGCCAGGTCAGAGCCCATATTGACATGTGGTTGCACGGTAATGCTTAGAATGGGCAGCCATAAGCATCGGTCCTTAAATTGATTAGGGTGGCTTTCACAAACTAGAACCAATACTCCATCCGCACCCGCCCGACAAACCATTCCGCCCCAATCTAAACCATTTTTATTTTATTTTTATTTTGCAATCACAGCAGCAAGAACTTTGCTACAATTCTCAAATCATACTTTAAATCATACTTTTGATATAATCCCACCTGTAGATCATTTAATCAATTTTTGCACTAAGCAAAACTACCGTTCTAACCATCAAATGTCACAATATAAATTAGGCATGACATAGCAAAGTGTCCAAAGGTTACAATTAAACATGGATATCAACAATCCAGGAGATGATAGCAATTCGGAATAACTAACAGTCTATATTTGACATACGGTTATAAAGATAGCAATGCATGTTTACAAAACATTGTAAAACATTTGCAAACATGGGATCAAAATGCATCAAGGAGACTTGCCTTCAGTCACAGCGGAGGCGTCGAAGTCTTGAGGGTCAATGACAGCGTCGGCGGATCCGGCAAACTCTTCGGCTATGCGCAAAACGGTACAACCAAACGAATAAAATAAAATAGGATAAATCTAAATATTACAAAATTAGTACTGGCAGAAAGATCTTGAATTTAGATGAATTTAGAAATTTGAATGGGGTCAATCCGAGTTCGGACGGAAAAGATATAAGCGTTTGAATTTTGGAAATCCTGAAAATTAGAAAACCGAGGAATATTCTAGAATCTTTTCTTTTCTCCAATTTCTTGATTTCCTGAGTCTCTTACACACGGGGTCCACTGGTCATTGACTCATGCCTTCTTCTCCAAAGGTTCTGTACAGAGAAATGCCATGAAAGGAGCAAGGAAATGTAGGAAGGCCAAGGAAAAGAAGGGGGGGCTCCGGCCGACAGAGGGAGGCGACGACCAAGCAACGATGGCGAGGAAGCAGTATGACTTGCGTGACAGGCTGGTTGGCTATAACAGTATGAGCAGTATTGTGGGACAGCAAGCCCAGGCCAAGGCGGCGATGGCGCTCGAGGCGGCAGGCGGCGTGAAGCCAGGGCATGTAACTTCCTCAAATTTAGCTATTTTTGAATTTTATAATTTATTTTGAATTTTTGAGAATTTCCGGAATTTATTTGGATTTATTCATAATTGTTGAAATTAACCTTTTCTCCGTGAATTAATTTAATAATGAAAAGTTTTAATAAAATTATAAATGGAAATATTTTATTTAAGCACAAAATGCCCTAAAATATTTTCTGGAATTTTTCTAGAATTTTTCTGATATTTTAAGTGCCTCAAATAATTTAAATGAATATTCGGAATTATTTTTATTCGAAAAACGATTGAAACTCGAGTGAACAGAAACGGGCCAAGCCCACTCATGCGCTTGCCGAACCCTAACGTCGCTTCTTTTTCCACCGATGGATTTGCATCGGACGGTATCAGTTCACTCGTGTCGTTTCATCGGCATATTGTTGGATCGCCGCGTGGACGGACGGATATGGGCCAGGTCGTTTCGTCTCCAAGGAAAGGAAGCGATGCCGCCGCCGTGTGTTACGATCGGAAACCGACGCCATTACTCGCCACCGTAATGACTCCGCCGCTTCATTAACCGGAGCACGATATAAAGCATCTCGTTCCTCACACCTTGATCTCTTTCACGCATTCCAAGGACCACCGTAGAGCACGCACACTCTCGCCGAAGTTCCGTGACTCTCCACCGTGTTTTGCGCCCTCTCCAGTGACTCTCCGTCGCAACCAAGGACACCGTAGTACTCCTCAAGCTGTGACGCATCCGAAGGACTACTTCACCTCACCGGAACCGCACTAGAACGCCGTCGCTTGGGTCTTCTTCCTCATCTCCGGCAGCACTTCCTCGCCGCGCCTTCGTCGAGCTTGCGAGCAACGTCAGTCGTAGGATCCACATCCAACGACTGAGGTGAGTCCACGTATTCCTTTGTGTTAGAAACCAGAACAGTGTTGCTTTAGATCTCAGCCGTAGGATTCGCAATGGATGGCTAAGAATAGTGCCACGTGCCCGAGGAAGGGACTGCCCACGTGTGCTTAAAATTTGTGTTAGCTAATAGCCATTGGATTCATATCGAATGGTCTGGAGTTAGCCACGTAGACGCGATAACAGTAAACCCCATCTTCAGTTGTTGGCCGTTCGATCTTGATCGTGTGGTTGTGATGCGGCCACGTCGCTTATTCAACTGTAGCTATTAGGCCTAGGAAATTAGCGTAGAAACTCGAAGCAATCCGAGCCGTAGATTTTGAATTGAATGGAAAGGATTCCGCCGCGCGCCGGGCCAATATCGTGTCGACGCGTGTATGCGGGAATCGAGGCGTCAGCGCCGCCGCTGCGGTCGATGTCACTGATTCACTTTTAGCTGCACGATTTAGATCCAAGGGTTAGCATAGCGCCACGCATCAGCACCGCAGCAGGGATCCAAAGTGTCGGTGCAATCTTGACCGTTGATCTCGTCGCACGAATCTTTGCGTTTGACCGGGTCGATTGAATCGTTATTTGGTTTATTCTCCGCCGTTAGATCCCGATCCAGTGGTTGATATCGTGCCACGTGTCATCACCGGAGTAAACCGAGAATCGACGTTAGATCGTGGCCGTTCGTTTTGAATCAGTCGGTCAGAAATAAATTAATCTCTCGGTTGATAATTCGTCGCCACGTGTCACAACTATATCATGACATGTGTCGTGCTGACATCAGCAGTGGGGCCCACATGTCAGACTTGGCACAGTAGTTGCTGACGTCAGCAGTGATGTCATAATTAGCTATGCTGACGTCATAATTCTCGGATTTTCCGTATAAAAATAAATAAAGAAATTCGGTATATTCTTTTTGATTTATTTTCAAACTTTGAATAGCTAAAACTTTTGTGTTTTAACTCCGATTTGAGTGATTCCAATTTTTAAAAATTTGTAAAATCAAGATCTATTTATTAGTGAATTTTGTGGAATTTTTAGAGTGATTTTTCTCTCTAGAAAATATATTTATTGTGTGTATGTTGATTTAAAATTAGACGCTGATTTGTCGGAGAACTTCGAGGGGGAATTTCCTGCACAAGAATTTACTCCGGACCAGGATCAGCAACTCTTTGAAGGCAAGTTATGCTTTGACCATGTTGCTCCTAAATTTTGAAATATATTTAATTTCAAACTATGCATGCTCATTCAACTAAAAATGGACTTAAATATTTTGGGTGAATTAACTAATTAACCTAATTGTTATTACCTCCTTGTTAATAATATTTGTATGCCATGATTCCTTTGATAACCTAGGATTGGTAATATTAGTTGGTTGTTAATAGTGTGCCAACACGGGAGGCTAGACCGTGAATAGTTGCTTAGCCATGCTTATAACGTGAACAATTACATTTGGATTACAAAAGCAACATTGACTAAAGAATAGTGAATGCATTTTGATAAAAGGTGGAATGATGTTGGTATTGATCTTTGGAATGTAGAGACACATGTGGTTCTACATGAAGGATGATTCTGACCATGTGTTGCACCATTAAACCACTTGGGATGGGAATTGATTTAGGCGAGGCAAGTGGACCGAGGTTTCGTGCGAGTGGGCTGTGTGGCATTTGGTGGGTTTGAGTGTTGTGAGGGTGTGTGCCAAAATCGAGAGAAGGAAGTCTTGCCTTGGTGGATTAAGGACTTCACCTTGCAAGCCTTTGACTGAGTCTCTCGTACAACCACATGTCCGAATGGGAGGACCTAGTTTAGTAGGATTCGATGTCTTACCTTTGATACCTCGGGGTGGCGATTACAGGGGGTAGCTATGCGGGAGCGTGCTCGTGCTTGACTTGGTACCCTATCCAGCGGTGTTAAATCGGTCCTATACTTCGCTCGAGTGAGGAAGTGATAGTGAAGGCAACACGGAGAGGTTCTTAGGCTAAGATAGAAGTCTCTGAAAAGCTTTGTTACGGTTAATCACCTTTGTGGTATGCGACTGTATCTTGTGGGTAAAGTGTACAACCTCTGCAGAGTGTCAAAACTGTTCGAATAGCTGAGCCCACGGTAATGAACAACGCTCGGGGATTATAGTCAAGGGGTAGCGTTTGAAAATAAAATGGGGAAATGACTCTGTGTCAAAGAAAGATGATTAAGGACCGTGTGTCCAAACTATTGTGGAAAACAACGTGAGAAATATGATGGTTATATGACTTTGATGCTTTCAATTTAAATAAATAGTAGTTTAAAAATATTGATGCAAAAGCAAAATAACCAGTAAAGCCTTTCCTTTGTAATAAGCCATGCATGTAGTAAATAGATCTGCATTTTGTGCATGACTTGTTGAGTACGGTGTGTACTCACCCTTGCGGACAAACTTACCAGAAGAAGAGACTACGCCTGCTTATGAAGAGGAGTTCGTTGAAGGGCCGGAGAACTAGGGAAGCAAGCCTCAGTCAGGGTGCCTGTGTTGAGGATGGATCGCTACGAAAATTTATTTTATTCCGCTGTTAAACTTTATTTACTCTGATTATTGTAAGCCCTGTGTGGCAGATTATTGTAAGGGACCATAAGGTCACACAATTCGTTTATATACATGTTTGCATTACTTATTTAGTATTCCGCTGTGTATGATGTGATATTATACTCTGTTTAACCTGTGTGCACTAGCGCGATCCTGGACTAGTGCGAAATACACAGAGTGTCCAGATTTCCAAATTCGGGGCACGACAGAGGTGGTATCAGAGCATACTGACTGTAGGACTTGACTCTAGGTAGACTGGACGATTAAGAAAAGATTACTTTCTAAAGATTAAAAGTGCACAAGATTATGAATGAAATCTTGACCAATCTTTTTCTTCTTAATCCGCACCTATGCTACAATTTTCTGTTATTACTTTGTGATTTTAAAAATCTAGTTCTAACGAGGTGTATTTTTGCAGATGAGGAGGATTCACACCTTTGGCAAGCGCACTGGTGGCTTTGCAGCTGAGCTGTGGTACTGCTGCAGTTTCTTGAGGGCTTTGTCCGGCCGATCTACAGGGGTACTTCCGTGGTACGTGTTGGGCTGGATGTTGCCTGGGACGTGAAGGTCACTGTCTACGCACGAGACAGGGGGAGAGCCAGTCGTCCTATCCACGTCAGCTGCAGGTGGTCTACATTCGAGGCCGGCATCCAGGAGACCGCACGCCTTGCGATGCAGCAGATCGCCCGCACCTACTCCGCCGAGCTTGAGGGCACTGTCTTCCGTCACCATCCGCGACAGGACAACCGTTTCGACAGGGACCCGATTGACGATGATGATGCTACAACCACCCACTTGGTGAGATACACCATCGCCCAGGAGGAGACCTTGGATGAGACGGTCCAGGAGCTGCAGAGGGCCTGTGACGAGGTCGTGGAGGTCAGGGCTCGGCTACGTGAGGCTCTTGAGGGCCCGAGTATCTACATCGAGGAGGTGCAGTGGAGGAGGCCTTTGGAGGGACTGAGCAGGCCGGAGCTTGAGTTGCATGATCTCGACCCGAGGAGCCAGAGCTGGCGGGGCCTTGCCGTGCAGGAGGCACCAGTTCAGGAGGCACCTCTGCAGGCGGTACCAGAGCCACCAGCACCTGAGCAGGCAGCCCTGGAGCCAGCAGAGTCGGTGGGCTCCTTCGTTCCGCCAGCAGTGGGGCATCAGGACCAGTTCGCTCCTATGCCACCGCACCCACCGCAGTACCCGCCTGGAGGACCGCAGCCTGGATGGCTTGATGACTGAGTGCTTTAGTCTTTATACCAGAGTCGACTCCTGTGTTGAGTCAAGTATCAAGTCGAGTCATTTTGAGTCAGTTTATTTGAGTCTGTCCCTAGTACGGTTGGTTGAACTTATGAGTTATTATGGTTGCTTTTGATGAACAACTTTTATGGATGTTTTATGTGTGCTTAGTATGTGCCGCAATGTCTGTAAGCATCTGTGAGCGGCCATTCTCTTATGATATTAAATAAATTGTGTGTTTATGATTACGTCAAATTTTCTCCCCGCATAAGATACTTGTGTGCCTTCTATTTCCTCTTTTCCCTAAAATCCTTTGTTCTTCAGATGGTGAACACTCGTGGAAGCCGTGGAGTCGGAGAAGTGGATCATGATGAGGGTGGAAACCAAGACAACGCACCAAACCCTCAAGCACCACTGTTGACATGAACAACTTAGGGGCATTCCTAAGCTACTTGAGACTCGGTTGATGCAAACCATGATGCATCAAATGCAACAGATGCAGAACCAGGCCGCAGCCAACAACAACAACAACCAAGCTGTACACCATGGGCATCAGTCTAGACTATCTGATTTCATGAGAACCAGACCCCCAACCTTTTCTGGAAATGTTAATCCTATTGAAGCCGATGATTGGTTGCGCACAATTGAGAGGAAGCTACACATATCCCAATGTGTAGGCAATGAGAAGGTCTTGTATGCCTCTCACCAGCTGGAAGGCACTGCCGCTGAGTGGTGGGAAAATTATTGCGCTTCCCACGAGCATCCTTAGGAGATTACCTGGGATGAGTTTACAATTGCTTTCCGCCAGTATCATGTGCCGGAAGGGATGATGGAACTCAAGAAAGAGGAGTTTCGATCATTGAAGCAGGGAGGCCAATCTGTGGCGATTATCTTAATAAGTTCACGCAGATTGGCTCGCTATGCGCCAAGGACGTAGCCACGGACAAGGCTAAGCGATCCGGTTCATGAAGGACTCAACTCGGACTACAAGTGGGATTGATCACCACACATTTCCGGATTTTCGGAGTTGGTCAACAAGGCCTTAATTTTGGAAGACAAGCGTAAGAGATAGATGACCACCATAGCGCCGCAGCACGACAAGGAGGGCGCCAGGTCGCAGAGACCGAGGGTGGTACCTCAGCAGTTCACGGTCGGCCGACCAGGAGCGCTAGAGCACCACTGCCTGTACAGCGATCTACTAGTCAGAATCCGCAGACACCGGCAAGAATCATCAGCCCAGCTGTAGGAAATCCATCAATGGCAGGAAGACGTTGCTACAACTGCAATGAAATGGGGCATTTCGCCAATGTCTGTCCCAAGAAAGGAGGAGTTACCCCTGTCCGCTTCAATTTGGGTAATACGCATGCAAGAACACCAGCTCAAGGAGGAAGCCGAGCACCTGCTCAAGCTGGAGCTGCACCTCAATCAACTATACGAGGAAGGGTTAACCACATCATGGCGGATGAAGTTCAGAACGCCACGGACATCGTACTGGGTAAGTTCCTAGTTAACTCAGTACCAGCTACTATTCTGTTTGATTCAGGAGCTTCTCATTCATTCATTTCTCAAGTTTTTGTCATGCAAAATGAATTGGATGTGGTTAAACTTAAGAATACGTTAATAGTCCAAACCCCTGGATCAGAACTCCAAGCTAAAGTAGGATGTTCTGGGGTAAAATTAATAACAAATGGAATAGAGTTCCTAGCGAACTTAATTGTACTGGACACTCAGACCATAGATGTTATCTTGGGAATGGATTGGTTATCCAAGCACAAGGCGTTCCTTGGATTGTGGACAAAGAGTTGTAACGGTTGAGAGCCCAAGTGGCGAAGGTGGAGATCCAAGCAAGTTAATGTTCAGGATAATCAGTTAATGATTAAAAATGTGAAAATTTGTTGAAATGAAAGATGTTTGATGAGTTAATGAGTACCGGATGTATTCCACGAAGATTTACGAATGCCGCTAGACGGGGATATAAAGTTTGTTATTGAGTTAGTACAGGGACAGCTCAATAGCTAAGTGACCCTATAGGATGTCTCTGAGGAATTGGTGGAAATGAAAAAGCAAATTGAGGAATTATTGGAGAAAGGTTTTATAAGGCCAAGTTCTTCACCGTGGGGAGCCCCGGTACTGTTTGTAAAGAAGAAAGATGGGAGTTTCAGAATGTGTAAAGACTATCGTGCACTCAACGAGGTGACGATAAAGAATAAATATCCCTTACCCAGAATAGATGACCTTTTTGATCAGTTAAGAGGAGCAGGAGTATTCTCCAAAATAGATCTTCGATCCGGATATCATCAATTAAAGATTCGGACTGAGGATATACCAAAGACAGCTTTCTCATCTAGATATGGACATTATGAATTCACGGTCATGTCCTTCGGACTGACTAATGCTCTTGCGTATTTCATGAATATGATGAACAAAGTATTCATGGAATATTTGGATAAATTTGTCGTCGTATTTATTGATGACATTCTGGTTTATTCCAAGTCAGAGGAAGAGTATGCTGGACATCTAAGGATGGTCTTGGAAAAGCTAAGAGAAAACCAGTTGTATGCAAAATTCAGTAAGTGTGACTTCTAGAAAAAGAAGGTTGAATTCTTAGGTCATGTAATGACTGCCGAAGGAGTAGCTGTCGATCCTAAGAAAGTAGAGGCAGTGTTGCATTGGGAGCAACCAAAGTCAGTTACCCAAATCAAAAGTTTTCTCGGTATGGCAGGGTATTACCGCCGGTTCATTGAAGGATTTTCTTCAATTGCGAGACCTCTCAAGCAATTGCTAAAGAAAGAGAAAAAGTTTGCATGGTCGCCCGAGTGCGAAAAGAGTTTCCAAGAGCTGAAGAAGCGTTTAACTTCGGCACCTGTCTTGGTGTTGCTGAACACTAAGGATAACTTTGATATATACTGTGATGCTTCGCGTCAGGGTTTGGGATGTGTACTGATGCAGAACGGTAAAGTAGTGGCGTATGCGTTAAGGCAATTAAGGCCACATGAGCAGAATTACCCGACCCATGATTTAGAGCTAGCTACTGTAGTGCACGCCCTCAAGATATGGCGTCACTATCTCATCGAAAACCGATGTGAAATATATACTGACCACAAAAGTCTAAAGTATATATTCACACAATCAGACCTTAACATGAGGCAGAGAAGATGGTTAGAATTAATTAAGGATTACAACATCGGAATTCACTACCATCCAGGCAAAGCAAATGTGGTGGCAGATGCTTTGAGTCGGAAAAGCTATAGCTTGAATTTAATGGTAGCAGAAGAGCAGACTGAGTTATGTAAAGAACTTCAGAAGCTAAGATTAGAAGTTGTACCGGAAGAATTTCTAGCTACCTTGGAGGTTAAACCGACCCTTGAAAAGCAGATCAGGGAATGTCAGAAGGATGACGAGAAGATAAATAGAATCAAGTCCAAGATGGACGAAGATTTAGCTAAGGACTTCAGAGTAGATGAACAGGGTACTCTTTGGATGAAGAATCGAATTTGTGTACCTCATAAGCCAGAATTAAAACATTTGATACTAGAAGAAGCACACGATTCCAAGTATTCAATTCACCCCGGCAGTGCAAAAATGTACCAGGATCTTAAGGAAAGATTCTGGTGTCCAAACATGAAGAAGGAGGTAGCTGAGCATGTAGCATTATGTGACGTATGTCAAAGAGTCAAAGCCATGCATCAGAGACCAACTGGACTGCTACAACCATTAAAGATACCAGAATGGAAGTGGGAGGAAATCAGGATGGATTTCATCACCGGGTTGCCAAGGACTCAGGGTGGATATGACTCCATATGGGTCATAGTAGATCGGTTAACAAAAGTTGCACATTTTATACCCGTAAAGACCACCTACTCAGGAGATAAGTTAGCAGAGTTATACATATCGAGAATTGTTTGTTTACATGGTGTACCCAAGAAGATAGTATCGGACGAGGTACTCAATTTACTTGAGATTTTGGGATAAATTGCATACTGACTATGGGTGCCGTCTGAATTTTAGTCTGACATACCGTCCCACAGATGATGGTCGGTGAAAGGGTAAATCAGATTCTTGAAGATATGCTAAGAGCACATGCTTTATCGTACACCACATCGTGGGATAAATGTTTCTTGTCTGTGAGTTTAGCTACAATAATAGCTATCAAGCCGGTTTGAAAATGTAAGCCCTTTGAAGCTTTATATGGTCGTAGTGTGAACACCACTAAACTGGAATGAGACGGGAGAACGTCATGTTTTCAGACCAGACGTACTTTTAGAGGCAGAAGAGAAGATTGCTCTAATTCGAGAAAGGTTGAAGCGCACAATCGAGCGGAAGAGTTCTGTGAGAAACCGACGCCGCGATTTGAGTTTTGAACCAGAAGACTATGTTTATCTCAAGATCACGCCATTAAAGGGAGTTAAAAGGTTCCACGCTAAAGGAAAACTTGCCCCAAGGTATGTGAGACCATTCAAGATTTTAAGCCGCAAAGGTGAAGTTGCGTATCAGCTGGAACTACCGCAGTCTTTAGCAAGGGTACATGATGTATTCCATGTATCGCAACTGAAGAAATGTCTGCGAGTACCGGAAGAACAAGCACCAATAGAAGCCATTGAACTACAAGAAGATTTAACTTATAAGCAATATTCAGTGAAGATTTTGGATACCATGGATCGTAAGACCAGAAATAAGTCAACCCGCTTTTGCAGAGTTCAGTGGAGCAACCACTCAGAAAGTGAGGCAACTTGGGAGCGCGAGGAAGATTTGAAGGAATTTCCTGAGTTATTTTCTAGCCAGCCCTGAATCTCGGGGTCGAGATTCTGTTAAGGCGGGGGAGGTTTGTAACATCCTCAAATATAGCTATTTTTGAATTTTATAATTTATTTTGAATTTTTGAGAATTTCTGGAATTTATTTGGATTTATTCATAATTATTGAAATTAACCTTTTCTCCGGGAATTAATTTAATAATGAAAAGTTTTAATAAAATTATAAATGGAAATATTTTATTTAAGCACAAAATATCCTAAAATATTTTCTATAATTTTTCTAGAATTTTTTACGATATTTTAAGTGCCTCAAATAATTTAAATGAATATTGAATTATTTTTATTCAAAAACGATTGAAATTGAGTGAGCGATGTGGGCCAAGCCCACTCATGCTTGCGCATCCGAACCCTAACATCGCTTCTTTTTCCACCGATGGATTTGCATCGGACGGCTGTGGTTCACTCGTGTCGTTTCATCAGCCGCGCTGTTGGATCGCCGCGTGGATGGACGGATATGGGCCACATCGTTTCGTCTTCAAGGAAAGGAAGCGCTGCCGCCGCCGTGCGTTACGATCGGAAACCGACGCCATTACTCGCCACCGTAATGACTCCACCGCTTCATTAACCGGTGCACGGTATAAAGCATCTCGTTCTGCACACCTTGAGCTCTTTCACGCATTCCAAGGACCACCGTAGAGCACGCACACTCTCGCCGAAGTTCCGTGACTCTCCACCGTGTTTTGCGCCCTCTCCGGTGACTCTCCGCCGCAACCAAGGACACCGGAGTACTCCTCAAGCCGTGACGCATCCGAAGGACTACTTCACCTCACCGGAACCGCACTAGAACGCCGTCGCTTGGGTCTTCTTCCTCATCTCCGGCAGCACTTCCTCGCCGCGCCTTCACCGAGCTTGCGAGCAACGTCAGCCGTAGGATCCGCATCCAACGACTGAGGTGAGTCCACGTATTCCTTTGTGTTAGAGACCAGAACAGTGTTGCTTTAGATCTCGGCCGTAGGATTCGTAATGGATGGCTAAGAATAGTGCCACGTGCCCGAGGAAGGGACTGCCCACGTGTGCTTAAAATTTGTGTTAGCTAATAGCCGTTGGATTCATATCGAATAGTGCAGAGTTAGCCACGTGAAGCGATAATGATAAACCCCATCTTCGGTTGTTGGCGTTCGATCTTGATCGTGTGGTTGTGATGCGGCCATGTCGCTTATTCAACTGTAGCTATTAGGCCTGGGAAATTAGCGTAGAAATTCGAAGCAATCTGAGCCGTAGATTTTGAATTGAACGGACTAGATTCCGCCGCGCGCCGGGCCAATATCGCGTCGACGCATGTATGCGGGAATCGAGGCGTCAGCGCCGCCGCTGCGGTCGACGTCACTGATTCACTTTTAGCCGCACGATTTAGATCCAAGGGTTAGCATAGCGCCACGCGTCAGCACCGCAGTAGAGATCCAAAGTGTCGGTGCAATCTTGACCATTGATCTCGTCGCACGAATCTTGGCGTTTGACCGGGTCGATTGAATCGTTATTTTGTTTATTCTCCACCGTTATATCCCGATCCAGTGGTTGATATCGTGCCACGTGTCATCACCGGAGTAAACCGAGCCGAATCGACTTTAGATCGTGGCCGTTCGTTTTGAATCGGATGGTCAGAAATAAATTAATCTCTCGGTTGATAATTCGTTGCCACGTGTCACAACTATATCATGACACGTGTCGTGCTGACGTCTGCTTAGTAGCGTCGTGAGGGGGCCCACATGTCGGACTTAGGCGATGGTTCTTGGCGTCGCGATGGCGTCATAATTAGCTATGCTGATGTCATAATTCTCGGATTTTCCGTATAAAAATAAATAAAAAAATTTGGTATATTCTTTTTGATTTATTTTCAAACTTTGAATAGCTATAACTTTTGCGTTTTAACTCCGATTTGAGTGATTTTGTGGAATTTTTAGAGTGATTTTTATCTCTAAAAAATATATTTATTGTGTGTATATTGATTTAAAATTAGACGCTGATTTGTCGGAGAACTTCGAGGTGGAATTTCCTGCACAAGAATTTTCTCCGGACCAGGATCAGCAACTCTTTGAAGGCAAGTTATGCTTTGACCCTGTTGCTCCTAAATTTTGAAATATATTTCGTTTCAAACTATGCATGCTCATTCAACTAAAAATGGACTTAAATATTTTGGGTGAATTAACTAATTAACCTAATTGTTATTACCTCCTTGTTAATAATATTTGTATGCCATGATTCCTTTGATAACCTAGGATTGGTAATGTTAGTTGGTTGTTAATAGTGTGCCAACACGGGAGGCTAGGCAAGTGAATAGTTGCTTAGCCATGCTTATAACGTGAACAATTACATTTGGATTACAAAAGCAACATTGACTAAAGAATAGTGAATGCATTTTGATAAAAGGTGGAATGATGTTGGTATTGATCTTTGGAATGTAGAGACTGTGTGGTTCTACATGAAGGATGATTCTGACCATGTGTTGCAGTTAAACCACTTGGGATGGGAATTGATTTAGGCTGGGGCAAGTGGACCGAGGCTTCGTGCTAGTTGGGCTGTGTGGCATTTGGTGGGTTTGAGTGTTGTGAGGTGTGTGCCAAAATCGAGAGAAGGAAGTCTTGCCTTGGTCGATTAAGGACTTCACCTTGCAAGCCTTTGACTGAGTCTCTCGTACAACCACATGTGCGAATGGGAGGACCTAGTTTAGTAGGATTCGATGTCTTACCTTTGATACCTCGGGGTGGCGATTACAGGGGTAATCATGCAGGAGCGTGCACGTGCTTGGTGTACCCTATCCAACGGTGTTAAATCGGTCCTATACTTGACTCGAGTGAGGAAGTGATAGTGAAGGCAACACGGAGAGGTTCTTAGGCTAAGATAGAAGTCTCTGAAAAGCTTTATTCTAGTTAATCGCCTTTGTGGTGTCTGTTGTATCTTGTGGGTAAAGTGTACAACCTCTGCAGAGTGTCAAAACTGTTCGAATAGCTGAGCCCACGGTAATGAACAACGCTCGGGGATTACAGTCAAGGGGTAGCGTTTGAAAATAAAATGGGGAAATGACTGTGTGTCAAAGAAAGATGATTAAGTATTGTGTGTCCGAACTATTGTGGAAAACAACTTGAGAAATATGATGGTTATATGACTTTGATGCTTTCAATCTAAATAAATAGTAGTTTAAAAATATTGATGCAAAAGCAAAATAACCAGTAAAGCCTTTCCTTTGTAATAAGCCGTGCATGTAGTAAATAGATCTGCATTTTGTGCATGACTTGTTGAGTACGGTGTGTACTCACCCTTACGGACAAACTTACCACAAGAAGAGACTACGCCTGCTTATGAAGAGGAGTTCGTTGAAGGGCCGGAGAACTAGGGAAGCAAGCCTCAGTCAGGGCGCCTGTGTTGAGGATGGATCGCTACGAAGATTTATTTTATTCCACTGTTAAACTTTATTTACTCTGATTATTGTAAGCCCTGTGTGGCAGATTATTGTAAGGGACCATAATGTCACACAATTTGTTTATATACATGTTTGCATTACTTATTTAGTATTCCGCTGTGTATGATGTGATATTATACCTGTTTAACTTTGTGTGCACTAAGCGCGATCTGGACTAGTCACGAAATACCAGAGTGTCAGTTGCAAATTCGGGTCACACGACAGGCGCAAAGGCGATTCGGTGGCGAACGCAAGAGACAAGACAGCATTGCGACGAGCCACGACGGCGAGAAACGAGCCGGCGGCACGACGGTCAAAAACACCCGAAAACTCAAAATTTCTCAAAACTAAGGTGAGCACGAGATAGCTAGCATCAAGGGGAGTCTATGGGTGCAAGGAATTGAATTGGTTCCTACCCAAATGGGAGAAATCGACGACGAATGGAGCGACGATCGACGACGAATAAACTCGAAATCCGGGGTCAAACTGCAACAAAAATCAAATCCGATTGAATGGTTGTGATCATGGAAGTAAGAGGCACAAAGTGATGCGGTTGGTTTACCTAGAAACTCACCGGAGCAAAAGATGGCTCGCCGGTGTCTTTGGAGTGCGCCGGGCGTCGGGTTTTCTCGAGTTTTGGGAAGGGAAACAACACTGGACCGACGGGGCAAGGTGAGCACGGGGTAGAGGACACCGGGACGATGAATTGAGAAGTGGAAACTCGTCGTTTTGTGGAGAAACGACCGAGTTATTGATGTTTGAGTGCATTTCGGTTTCTACTCAATTTATCCAATTCCGGCGGGTTAAAGGATCAATGTTCATGGGAAATGGGTTCTCCTCGTCAATATCTTTCAAACGGACCCGGCCTTTCTCGATTTGGTGGACGAAATGAGAAGTTTTGGGTGATTAAATAGAGACATTCATGTGTGGCTTGAACTGTACTGGCTCGGGAGTTTCAACGATCTGAGGAGGAAGATGAACAGTAAAGGCCACGTGTCACTTTCTCATTGATTGGAAGAAATGGAGGGAAAATAGCGCGAGGAGTAAAATAGGAAAAATGATCTAAAAATCCTGAAAAAATTTCTAAAAATACTAGAGATTATTTGGAACCCAATAAAATTAGTTTCACTAAATTTGGATGAATTTTTGAATTTAGACAATTCTGGGACGAATAAACTGAATTTGATGAAAGACCGCGAGAGATAAAATAGCAAAGAGATTCCCAAAATCTTGAGAAAATTCCTAAAAATGTTTTGGAATATTTGGAACCTAATTCAATAGGTTTTGGGATTTTTGGAGTATTTTGGAATGCAGGTGAAATTTCAGGTAAGGACCGAAATCCCGAATTCCAACTTTTGCAGACGGAGATGAAATGAAGTCCGAACATTGGAGGGATATGGATGCCAGGTTAAATATAACACCGAGAAAGATCCAAATTTGAATTTAATTATTTTAAATTAGTTTTTGGCAGAAACCCGAAATTAGGGATGTTACAAGTAGTACATATAGAATCGATCTCGCCGGAGGGTAGTATTGTCGAAGGTTATGCAACCAATGAGGTTGTCATGTTCTGCATTGATTGCATGTCTTAGGTCAAACTGATAGGTGTGCCTCGATCTCGCCATGAGGGGAGGCTCAAGGGTATCAGGACCATCGAAAGGAAAGCAATCATGTCTGATCCAATTACGTTTACTTAAGCCCATTTCACAATTTTGCAACACATGGCTGTAGTGTCCTCATATATCGATGAGCACTGGCTATGGTAAAGGAATTCGCGTGGCAGGAGTCATGGTTCACTTGATGAGGAGCTTCTATTATGGGTTCATAGAGAAGATTTGGGAGCTCAATTATGAACTTTTCATGATCCCCTTGTTTCGGTGCCATTGGATCTACCTCTTGCATGTGAAGGTTGATAAGTACGGGCGTCAATAATATGGACCTTGAACCTATTAGATACCAAGACGAATCATTTATACTCTTTAACCAAGTATTTCAAGTCTTCTATGTAACTGATCCGTCCAACAAGAAACGCCATGTAGTTCTTTAAGGAAAAAAGAGGATTGATGGAGTTGAGAATGTGGTAGACGAGGAAGAATACAATCAATTTGATGAATTGCCTTTTATCGGAAATTGCATAATGGTCGATGAAGAACAACCTGAGGAAACTAGCTACACATGCATCGATCATCGTGAAGGGATAATTTTTTATACAATTGAATAAGCAACTGGAGTTATGATCAGGTCATCATGTTCATTTGTCATGTCTAAAAATAAATATAAAAGATAATTTATTGATTTTAAGTGTACGTTAGAGTTTCCTAGTGGGAAGGGCTAAGTTGTACGAGACTTTTTTTGCCATGCCTTATAGTCGATCATCGTGAAGGGCTAAGTTGTATAAGACTTTTTTTTGTCTAATCAACACCATACAGGACACCATTCTTTATATATGTAAATATAATTAATTATTGTTTGTAGCATCATGCTTGTGAAAAAGCAGTTCAACTACATAAATAAAGAGGGGTGCTTCTGAACAAGAAATATCAGAGATGGTTCTAGTATGGAACTGTCTCTGATGTGTGTACATTAGAAATGGTTCTATACTAGAACTATCTCTGATCAAAGAATATCAGAGTCAGTTCTAGTATAGAACCGTCTGTGATGTATGTATAGGAGAGACGGTTCTATACTAGAACCATCTCTGATCAAACCCCTTTAAATTCCTCTCAAGTCAAACCCAACACAACCCTCATCCTCCCCCTAACCCTAGCCCACGTGCCCCCCTCGACGGCGGCCTCCTCCCCCTCAGTGCTACCTCCTCTTCCTCGGTGTTGGCCTCCTCCCCCTCACCCCACGGCCTCCCGGCCCCTTGGCGCAGCCTCCTCTCACTCGGTGCTGGCCACCTCCCCCTACATGCAGCCTCCTCTCTCTCGGTGCTGGCCTCCTCTCCCTTGCCCTCGAGCCTCCCCCCAGCATCACCCCTGGCCTCCCCCTTGGTGTCGCCTCCGACCTCTTGCTCTGTGAGTCCCCCTCTTTTTTTTTCCTTAAGCATGTGGTAGGAAATAATATCTTCTGATGCTATGCATGTAAGAGAGATGAGAAAAAAAATTATAGTTTACAACACATTGCTGTCTTCCGGGGGTGTCTAAACTTCATTTATCGATTGCATGGTACATAGTGTTCCCCAGCATTATGAGATTATTAAGCTAATTTTGTGTACATGATACCAAAGTATTAATCAGAGATATATTCTCAGACATCCTTGTGTTAATCAATCAATTTGACATTTTGAGAAAAAAAGATTTTTGATTGACATGCTCGTAGAAAATTATTATATTGATCTTGTTATAACTACAACATGTCACCCAATCAACTCCCTATGATATATGCAACTATGTTGCTTATTTCAATGAATTATTACACGTTGTAGATATTTTACTTTAATGTAATCTTTAATCTCATGCCGTGTTAGCACTATTTTCTCTTTTGTGATCACCTAAATTTGTTATAATAACATGAATGTAGAAATCTCATTGCTAACCGGCAGTAGGATAGACCAGTGGTTGGGTTAGTTATTTTCTTGGTTTTGACTCCATAACGTGTGGGTCGTGAGCCTTAAATTGTTTACACTTACCAGTTGCTCCCACTATTAAAAAACGTAGATATCTAAATTGAGTTGATAGAAATTTCTATTCGTCTAATAGAAAATGACTACACTGAATGTTCTCTTTTGGTTGTTTGAATTGGATCTACTAGAAGTAAAAAGAGGACAACTTTTCAGTTAGTGCTTTGTGAATTTAATATCTCTTTTGTCATTTCATTATGTTTTAATTGTGCAAAGGGGCTAGACATTATTGTCTTTGGGATCTTGCATGTGGGTGGCGTTGTTCGATAAGATTGGGTATTAGGGAGACAATTTTTTATAACATTTCAATTTTTAGCTTGCTGATAACATTTTAATTTTCAATTGTCATATACTTGATTAGATCAATTTTCTACTTTAGTTGAGTACTTACATATTCTGGTTCAAATTGCTTACTGTTTATACTTGGACTTTGGATAAATTGTTAGCTTACTTTGGTAGCTATCCCTGTTATTATTTCCACGCTGTTGTCGGCTATCTAGTGCTTGTATGCTGTTTTTGTCATCTAATCCTGCTGTATATCCTATAAGCTTTCTTGAGTTTTAATTCTAATATATAAATGTTGGCCTAAGTTTCTCAATTGATTAGGTTTCATTGATTATCAAGTATTAAAAATTGTTTTTTCAAATAAGTGGTAAGGTTGTTACAAATTTGTCTTTAACCTTGTCCCTAGTGGTAAGGAGATCTTTTAACTAAGGCAGCCCAACATCTGAGAACAATCAATTAAATCAACTTGAGCTTTTATTAATTGTTAGTTGAATGCTACTGTTCATTATCGTATACTTACTTACATACTTGAATATGAGCTAATACTTGTAGTTATTATTGCAATTACTAGACCTTTTTCACTAAGATGGTCATGTAAATAAAAAAAGGGATGATGGCATTAGTATAAATATCACAATGTGTACAGTGTACATACACAAGCTAAGCTATCATCAATACTAAGAACATTCACTGCTGCGGAAGAGGATATTACAAGTGGTTCGAAACCGCTTGTAAGCAACCGCGAGTAATACTTCCGTTAGTATCACAAGCGGTTTTATAACCGCTTGTAGAAGTCACTTCAAAAGAGAAATAATATTGTGAGGAGTAGGATTCAAACCCACGACCTCCTCACTCCTCCTCGTGACCCACGTCTTACCCATCTAGCCAACCCACCCACGCGTGCTCTCTGATAGAGTAGGGCATGCATTCCTTTATTATTTGGCGTGCTTCTACTGGCGATTGGGGACATGAACCCCTTCTAGAGCCGGCTCTAGAAGGGGTTCGTGTCATCAACCGCTTCTAGAGCTAGAGCTCTAGAAGGGGTTCGTATCCCCAGCCGCTTCTAGAGCTCTAGAAGGGGTTCGGGAGATGAACCGCTTCTAGAGCTAGGGCTCTAGAAAGGGTTCGTGTCTAGAACCGCTTCTAGAGACCCCATTCGGTCCGTTGCTTATGAACCGCTTATGGTGCAGAGAGCACAAGCGGTCGTAACTAACCGCTTGTAATAAGGCGCTTGCGAAGGTCGATTTTGTAGTAGTGATTCTAGAATTGCAACTATGTAATGTCCCTAATGGGTGATTTGGAATAGGGTTACATGGAGTGGGAATGGGATTAGGATATACATTGAGATGAATATATCCATCGATCCAATGGTTAAATTTATCGCATCAACATATATTGCTAGTATTTTAGTCTTACTCATTTGAGATTGCTAAATATAGTACATTTTTAAGCCTCACATACTAAAAGGTCAAGCATTTAGATTTGTTAAAAAATAAGGGTTACATCATACACACCTCACATTTAAATCAACTTGTGTATTTTTTTGCTAGTTGACAACTTCCTGTTACCGTTCATGGTTAGTTTCAGGGTATATGTGTGTGTAAACAGTTGAGTACACCAAATAGAAATAGGGTTTAAGGATAGGAAATGCTCCCAGCACAGGTCCGTGGCGTGCTTGGAGGCATGGATCTAAACATGCTCAAGCGTGAGATCTCAAGGAGTTTTTGGTGCTCAGACACCAAGTTTCTTTTATCATACTACTTACTTTATTCTTTTGATTGTTGTCTTAATGTGTGTTTATAGGTTAGAAACGGCTTGAGCGCGTAGTCTCGAGGGGTTCTGAGTGCCCGGATACTCAAATTCTTTTTGTTCTTCTTCTTCTTTTATCATTAGATAGATAATTTTGAAAGAATAAAGAAACGCTTGTCACAAATTACGTCATGGAGAAAAAGACTCACTTCTCTAAATATGGGTTCATCGATGAAGACACATGGCAAAGATTTATTGAGATGAAAATGGCGGAAGAATTCATAGCTCAAAGTGAAGTGTATAAGGCCCTTTAGGCCCAAAACACCTACCTCCATAGACTTGGCACCGCTGGGTACGCTTGTAAGAGTGTACAATGGAGGAGGAAGAGCGAGGAGGCAATCCTAACAGAGGCGTCCCCACCGTTTGCCTTGATCATAGACCTGCGCACCCGAAACTGGCTAAGAGTAAGGTCAAATCCCACATCTGTGGACACCATGTCCTTCAGGAACCCCGCAGACGAGAAAATGTCCCAATGCCTAGTAAGATATCAAACTACCTAGTTTGCAATTATTCCATAACTTCATAATTATAAGTGAGATGACATGTTGGGCTCTCGCAGGAAGCGTTGAGTATAGAATCTTCACAAGGCTCTTTCTAATCAGTCTGGGAGAAAGATATACTATCAATGGTGTCGGGGGCCGGACAACCCTTGGTCGGTCAGCACAGTCAACCGGTCCCCTAGCTCGGAAGGCCTCGATCAAAGACTCGGATCAAGCTCGAGGCCGCTCGACCTAGAAGCGCTTGATATCTCGAGCTCGGGGCCCTCACGACCTCTTTGTTTGGGATGATTCAAGGTCGGTGGCGTTCCTTGGATCCCGAACCGTCATCACTTGGCGATTCTGAGAATGTGGGATCGTGGAGTAATGCTGTTGGCCATGGATCGAACAGTTTCCACCGGCTATCAATGTGCATGAAGGCCACGATCAGGAATACTCCGAACATTGCAAGGAGAATGGGTATAAGGCGAGGCTTTGTAAACACTTAGGGAGGATAACCCGGCGCACACACACCGAGTTCAAGTTTAGACTTAGCATCGTCAAGATTGAGTGTAACCCTCTCTTGTACTCACAAACATCGGGAACCACCACCATAAGGTGGCTGGAGTAAACTATTACCTTCTCGGGGCTCGAACCAGATAATCCTCCATCTCGTTCGTTGTCCCTAGCTCAGACCATCGACCTCCTCGACCTCATTCCCTGTTCGAGCAAAAGCGCGATTGTGGTCCCATTTCTCATTGACCCTACCTCATTTTACGTGGTTGGCAATCCCGATCGTCGGCAATTGGAGCCCACCGTGGGGCGGTTGCTTTGTTCATTCACAGGAAAAACTCGAGGTCTTAGGAGCATGGCGTTCTCCATCGGCGAACACTCTTGGCGTGGGATCGGGCGCGAGTCGGCTCCGCATCCTGTTTTCGCCTTCACCTTGCAGTGAGCGGACGTCTTCATGGCGGGCGCCTCCGGTGAGGACGCGGCGGGCGGATCGCGACCCACAAACTCCGAGGATGCTCGTCGAATGGTCCACGTTGCGATCAATCGAGGCCATTACGGCGCTCCGACGGAGGACGGAGAGGCTCCTCCCTCGGGGGCGCCTTAGCGCTATTCGGATCATGGCTGATCCCGATAGGGCAAAATCGGAGCTCTTTGGCGGGTCTTGGCCGAAAGAACTCGACCGTGTTGGCGAGGCCATTCCTCCGCCGCAAAGTCACCGATTCAGGACCCCTTCACGAGAAGCGGCGACAATTCATCACGTCGTCGAGGGCGCACCCATCGGCCGTCGCCGAGGCGAAGCGCCGTCTCGGCAACACCCTCGGGGCAAGACCCGGCAATTTGGGCGAGGTGAGGCACACGAGCTCCACGCTAACCGGCGGCGAGTCACGGGGACTTTCCCCGACATTCCGCCAGGCGTCGTCGCGCCGCAGACCGCTGCAATACCTCCCAGCGACTCCGTGCTCGGCATCATGGCCGATCTCGCCGAAGATCGGGTCGTCAAAGAGCCGGGCTCGGATTAAATCTGGCGATGGAGATCTCGTTGGCGCGATCGCTCGGCGTACCCGTCTGGCCTACGGTTGTGTGGCATACTCGGCGACCTTAATCGCGTATCTTTGGCTGCTTTCGGTTTAAACCCGCTTTGATCGGCGCCGGCGGAACCAAGAACCCCTAGCGAGTTCTGTCCATCTACTCGACCGCCATTTTGGCGGCGGAGGTAACGAGTTGGTCATGGCCAACTATCTCCCGACCGTTACGGGCGCGTTGCCGAACTGGCTCTTCAACGAAGCCGGTTCCTTGGTCGTGGCGCCAAATCGAGCGCCCTCGCTCAACTTCGAGAGGTATTACGGCGGCGGGGAGAAGGACTTGGATCGCGTCATCGGGGCAAAGCGAGCCTCTTCGTGATTTTGTGCGGCGGTTCATCCGCACAAGGAACTGATTCAAGCATCTCGATGAAGCGATTATTAAGGCCTTCAAGTTGGCGTTAGCGACCGGCGCCTTCATCAAGACCTCGAGATCACGACAAGGCTCGGCGTCAACAAATTGTTTCGCATGGCGGAGCAGTGCAGCGGACGCGAGACGGCGCCGTCATTGGAAGCGTGATTACGACCAAGGTAAGCAGTGCGAGCCACTCGAGGTGGCCCGTCCAACTCAAGGGCGCCGACCAAGACACCCGCACCAAGCGGAGCGTGACCGCAGGACGGCGGAGGTCAGCGGGTCATCGTCTCGGCGGGACGGCGTGAGGTCCTTGAGGTCGGGATCGGACTCGGGGCGGGACCCGACCTCGTCAAGGTTGGCCTCGATCCGCCGAGCCGAGGCCAGCCCGAAAAGAGGGGCGGCGGCTGGACCTCGGAGGACCGCCGCCGGCCGCGAGGAGCCGAGCAGCGGATCGAGAATGCGACAGGCGAAATTTTGCCTATTCCGCAGGCGGCCGGCCACGACTGCGGTCTGCGAGGCTTAGCGAAAGCTTGAAGCCTTCTATGGCGGGCGTGGTGAGATGCCGTGCTCGAAGGATGACGACCGGCCGAAAGGGTGAATGCGGGTCGAACACGGCGACCTCGACTGGAATTCCAGGCGGCGCCGGATTGGCGTTATCTTTGGCGGCTCGGCGACCTACGATCGGTAGCGAGATCAAGGCTGCTTTGCTCGGGCCATCTATCGAGTTACATCGGAAAGCCGTCGGCGGCATTGCAAGTGGGCGGGGCCACCATCACCTTTTCTCCGGAGGATGCCTTACAAGGTATGTTCGAGACTTAAAGACCGCCTTGGTCGTGACCCGACCATCGGCAACACGGTGGTCGGGCGTGTCATGGTCGGCGGCGGCTCTCTTAATTTCTTTGCGGCGGAAGCACTCGGCCGGATCTGATTCCCGATCAAAGATCAAAAGCATCGCCATCCCTTCTTGAATCGTTCACGGGAGCTCGACTACTCCCTTAGGGCGGTGGTCTTGCCCGTCACCTTGGTGGCTCGGACAACTTCGCGACCGTGATCACCTTTGAGGTGGTCGAGGCGACCTCCGTCTAGCGCTATTCTCGGAAGGCCTGCCCTCATCAAGTTTATGGCGGCTAATCATTACGGTCATCGGTGCATGAAGCTCCGAGCCCCAACGGCATCGTTATGCGTCTTGTGGTGACTGCAGTGGCACATGGTCTGCGAGACCAAGGCCTGGCGCTTCGCCCGGCATCTGCCCAAACAAGGTCGAGAGGTGACGGAAAAAACGCCCGCGTGAAGGCGGCGATTCAACCAGCCAGGGCAACAAAGGCCGTGCCGCTCGAGGAAAGCGACACGACCGGTGTGTCCACGTCTCGGCGAGCTAAGTCCCAAATAGGAACTCGAGCTCGTCACCTTCCTTCAGCGCCAACAAAGGTATATTCGCTGGCAGGAACTGCGGATATGCTGGCGTTCCAAGGAGGTGATCGAGCACAAGTTCTGGTCGAGCCGATTCTAGACACTCGTCGAAACTCGTCGCTTCTCCCCGAGAAGGTTGCGGTCATCAAGGAAAACCTTGATAAGCTCACGAAGGCGGCTTCATCGCGAGATCGACTACTCGAGTGGTAGCCAACCCGGTCATCGTCTTGAGAAGAAGGGTGGCAAGTGGAGAATGTCGTCGACCATACGGGTTGAACTCGGCTGCCTGGAAGGACAATTTCCCCTTCGCGCATCGACGGATCGTCGACTCCACCGCCAACGCCAAGATGCTAAGCTTCTTGGATGCTTACTCGAGCTACCACCAGATCAAGGTGGCGGTCGACAGCGAAACAAGCGCCTTCATCACCCGTTCGGCACTTATTGCTACACGACCATATCGTTTGGTGCTGCGCAAATGCGGGGCAACATTCGGCGTTTGATGACTAAGACCTTCGAGCGCAGATTAGGCGAAACCTCGAGGTCTCGTAGATGACATCATCGTCAAAAGCCCCTCCGGGGCGACCACGTCCGTGACCTTGAGGAAACATTTGCAAACTGAGCAGTACAAAATCAAGCTCAACCCGAGAAGTGTGTGTTTGGCGCGGCATCGGGGAAGGTCCTTGGATACATGATCGGGGGCTCGGGGGTTGGTCCAAACCCGGAGAAGATCGAAGCCATCGAGAAGATGGAGCCCCCGACCTCGATCAAGCAAGTACAGTTCAATTTCAAATGTGAAATGAAAAACTGAATTGACAAGAATGCTAGAGTTGTCATTAGTATACTTACGATATCGCGTGTGACGTGACCCATGCCTCGTCCACCTAGGTAGGTCACACAGATCTCGGGGTTGGCTTCTCGATTTTCAATTTCAAATGTGAAATGAAAAACTAAATTGACAAGAATGCTAGAGTTGTACTTAGTATACTTACGATATCACGTGCGACGTGACCCATGCCTCGTCCACCTAGGTAGGTCACATAGATCTCCGGGTTGGCTTCTCGATCCCCCCTGTTCCTCTTGGACCTCTCGATCCACTCCTTCGATGCCCACATCTTGCAGAGCTCCCTCCAGGTGTGTGGACACTTGTCCATCCAGTCCGGACACCAAGGCCGGTACTCCTTCGCCTCGAGGTACTGCTGCAAGGCATGTGCTCTCGAGATCTTCATCCCTGTGCTCCTGTAGTTCTTCATCACCGCGTCCCGGCGGGATAACCTGATGGCGTCCCTGACCGTCTTTGCCGCTATTGTGTCGAGCACATGGCGACAAGCATGATAGTCGTCCTGCGATGCGTCAGGGCCAAGCTGATACCTCGCTTGAAACGAAACAAACACGTGAAGCTATAAACACGAAAACATCAATAGAAATGACAACTTACCTAGAACTCGGCTATGCAATGATCCGCGACAATGCCTCACTGGTCGTCCTCCACGAGCGAGTAGTCGCTCCAGCTAGTCAACGGGCGTCGAGCACCACCCTTGCCCACTCGCCGGGGGTAGAGCTGCTTCAGGATCACCCCTAGCAAGTGGCCCGGCTCCTACTTACCCTTGTTGAGGAAAACCAAGCCCTTGCATGAAGAATTCATAACAAGTGGTTAGCAAGTTTGTGGTTAGCAATAAAAGACATCAAAAATTTGTAGCACATACCTTCGCCCGCTAGAAACAACTATCTCTATCCTGTCGGCTGGATCTGTGGGGGCTTTTGGCAATTTATTCCGCCCCTAGCTTTTCTTGGTTCCCGCGGAGCTCGAGGCACCCCCTGACTCGGTACCAGCTGACTCCCATGGATCCCAGTCCTCATCCCCCTCCTCAAGCACCTGAGCCCACCAACCCCAACGAAGCTCATCGTCGTCCACCTCCTCCTCCCCCTCATGGGAGTCGGTGGTCGTCACCACCTCCTCCACCTCCTGGGAGTCGGTGGTAGCCACCACCTCCTCCCCTCCTCCAGCGTCGTCTTGGGGTGGTGCCCTACTTTGCCTCCTCATGCCCCCCTTCCCGAAGACCTTCAATTTTTTAGCCAACTTCTTCGCACCTCCAGCCATCTTGCACAAATTAAATTAAATGACATAAAGTACATTGATATTAATTAAAACGAATAAAATATAAATGTATATAAAATTAAAAGACATAAAGTATATAAAATTAAACCTATAAAATTAAATAGCTTAAAAATCTTCGGCTTCATCTTCCTCTTCCTCTTCCTCTGCCTCTTCCCTTTCCTCCTCCTCTTCTCCTTCTACATGAGATGGGTATACCGATCCCAAAATATTATCTAGCCCATCACCAATATCGACGTGCAGCTCTCCTGGTAACTCTTGTTCTTGGAATAACTCCACGTCTGGGTGAGAATCGTAGTCGTCTTCCGTGAGATCGGGCAATATACCAGGTGGAAGACATTTATGTACAATCCACCAACTTTTGTAATTGAATTGGGCGTATGGCGAGATAGAACACCATTTCGACTTGTTAAGGCGAGAATGAACACGTCAGGCTTTTGATACAGCTTCTTATGATTGATCTCCACTAGTCCTAGTTTTGGAGTATGCCGCACCCCACTAGTTGGATGGAACCATTTGCAACGAAAGAGCACGAGTGAGAGATCTTTGTTGCCTCAAGTGGCTCGGACTCTTCCTCGGGGGAGAGATCGTAAGCCCGAGCCACATCATCCGTGAACTCGTCTAATCTATCAACTTCGACTTCGTCGTAGCCCTCTTCAAAATCCAAAGGGCCACACACCGTGGCGGGCCTTCCTCTCGCCATGAGCTACCCATACAAAGTAATTTGGTTTGAAGCCATGCCTACATAGATGATGGCTAATACCCTTCTTGGTCCTCTTCTCGGTGTTCGAACGCATGGCGCAAGGACACCACATGACCATTGCATTAGGGTCGGGAATCTTTGGAAAGCATCATCCACGAATGCTCTAGCCTTCTCGATCCACTCTTAGTGTGTCTCCCGGACTTCATCCAACCATCGTACATCCACCACCGATCTTCCATCCAAAGATAAACTTACTATATAACGTCAATGCATGCATCCAAATTTCAAATTTAGACAGTTTAAGCCTTGCTAAATAGGAGGGTTTACCCACCCACTGATGTGGGCTTAAGTACGGTAGTCGTGGCACGAGGGTGCTCGGGTCGAAATTCAGGCAGCATAACTCCGTTGTTCTCCAAGTGCAACGACAGGTACGGCGTACCACTTATGTTATGCACTAGGAGAACGACAAGGAAATACCGTTGGAATCCCAACCCGTACACCCTCGTGTCACGACCACTGTACTCAAGCGCACATCTGTGGGCTATCCAAAACGTGGACAGCTCGAGAGCGCAACACTTTTCGTAATGGAACCCAACGAATCACCGTTTGAGCTCCTTACGAAAATATGCGCCCCGACAGGTTTAACTACAGCTCGGTTGATGTTACAAATGCAATTCTAATAAAATTATTATATGTTGTGATTTGCAAGCAATATACACTATATATATACACTGAATCATTTACTTTTTCTCACACAAATGCCTTAGTTCCTATTTGGATTGCAGGAAATCGAAAACACTAGAATTACATATCATGTCCATTTGAATCTATAGGAATTAAAATGCACAACAACCATACCACTCACTAATTATATATGATTTGTTAGCCACACTAGAATAATGCCCAGATTCTGCATATACATGCTTTGGACTACATTTAATTTCATCACAATGTTAATATGGATTGCTCGGCTACATTCTGCACATACATTTCATTTCATCACAACATTATGCATATACATTTCATCACAAATTTAGACTACATTCTGCATATATATTGGGCTACATTCATCATCGAAAAGAGATGGCTCGACTGGAGACACTACTACAGAACGACACATCACTATCACTGTATCTGTGTCGGTTCTTAAGTTTTTTGAAAAAAACAATTGTGATAAGTAACTCCGGAGGGTGTTAGTAATAATCACTATCGGTTACGAGATTATAAGTGATTGTGATGTAGCCTTTGGACACATCGAATCGGTTCTCTACTAAAAGTGATAGTGATGTGCACGGTCATCACTATCGGTTCTTTTCATAGAAGTGATAGTGATGTGCGTGATCATCACTATCACTTCTATGAAAAGAACCGATTCGATGACCGTGCACATCACTATCACTTTTATGTAAGAACCGATTCGATGTGCACATGGTTATCACTATCATTCTTTTTATAGAAGCGATAGTGATGACCGTGCATATCACTATCACTTGTTGAAAAGAACCGATTCTGATATGCTGATATGCTCGTGCTTATGACTAAAGTGATGGCCGTGCACATCAGTATCGCTTTTTGAAAAGAACCGATTCTGATGTGCCTCGCTAGGTTATATATACCACTCACACTGAACTCTTCTCTGGTTTTGCTCTAGAGGAGATTTCTCCGCCGCCACCCGAGAAAATAGCTCATATTGTGTGGTTGGAAGCAATAGTTGGGTGAGAAAATTTGAAGTCCTCATGGGTGGGTATTAAGAGGGCAAAATTGAAACCCTAGCTTGAGGAGATTCCCCTCTTTTTGCCCTCTATTGCGGTTTTCTTCAAAATGTGATCAGCAATTCTTTAAACCCTTCAATTTT